>CM076727.1:10206794-11406794 GCA_038501795.1 Pseudopleuronectes americanus | reverse complement strand
TGTCATCCTAGATTAACTATAAGGTTCATACCAAGATAAACGGCTGTAGGAACCAGACGAGTATTTCCCCCCTCCTCATGAATCTGTTTTGTCCTGCTTTTTCTCCTATTTTTTTTACATCGAAAGAATGAGCTATATACTGTCTTTAAGAGATGTGTTTTGAAAAAGCGTGTTCATCTTCTTTGAGGTAGAACCGGTGTGCAGTTTGCCAGCTGGTCGGGCCTGTATTTTGTCGTACATTCTCTGAGGTTGAATAGCAGTTGCAGGACCTCCTGCTAGGATGGTAATTGCATAGGCTTGCCGTTCAGGGAGAAGCTTGTGTCAGGGCAGCCAGGCGGAAAACCTCTGTACCATCCCCATGCCACCTCTGAAGAGCACGAGACAATCCCAGCATCACCATCTGCTTTTGCACCATGCCGTCATTTGGCCACACCAATGGGCCGGGCCCTGGCAGCTGCTCCACACCCTCTGCCCCGCTGCCCTGTGGCCTAGAAGGGGGCAACCTGCTACTGGGACACAGAGGGAACGGCTACACTGACAGCTCAAGTCTATTGAATGGCTAGAGTCTCATTAACAGTTAGTAAAGACAGGGGTCCCTATGACAACAACACACCCGCTGCGCTGTGTCCCTTCGACACAAATGACAAACTTCCCTGCTTTAGAGGAGCAGGTTCTGTCTGAAAGGCGACATTGTGCTGACAAACCAAACAAATGCAAGACAGAGGTACAAAATCAGTCTATGGGCATGCCGATAATCACCGGGTGAAGCTTTTATTGAAAGAAGAAAATAATAGAGGTGGAAGATGTACTGACCAAGAATGATCAAACCTGTGGCTGGGGCCAAGATCGTCTGTGTTGTGAAAGTTTTTTACTCAGAATTTGGTTTATTTTCTGCTCAAGTTTTGACATAAACAAAATGATTTGCAGTTTCTTGCATAGGAATATGTTGATTCAGAGATGTAGTCGACTCAGCTAAGTGTATTTTCCCTGTCCTGTTTTTATCAACAGAGGAAGAAGAGGAGGAAGAAATTGCCGCTCCTCAACCAGCAGTCGTGACTCCGACTGAGAAACCCGACCAGAAGGAGGAGGAGGAAGGTACTTCACTACCCATGAAATTGAGCCTCTTCAGCTCCTCTAGAAATTTTACAATTTCATTTATAATAGTGAATGCAGAGAACAAAGAGGTTTCTATTCCTGTATAGCAGTGCATCACTTTTCATAATGACCCCCGAGCGTTGGATAACCTCAATACATTTCATTGTCTTTTTTCTCCTCCGTATAGTGCCCCCCCCATGAGCTAACCGAGGAGGAAAAACTCCAGATCCTGCACTCGGAGGAGTTTGTGAATTTCTTTGACCACAGCACTCGCATTATTGAGCGAGCTCTATCAGAGCATGTGGACCTCTTCTTCGACTACAGCGGTCGTGACCTGGAGGAGAAGGAGGGGTAATAGTCGGACAGCTAGTGCCGTTTTTTAAAAATCATAATTGGTTTCTGAAGCAGTGTTTTTATTGATTTGTGGTGCTTTGTTTTCCCCTCAGTGAAATCCAGGCCGGAGCGAAGCTGTCTCTCAACAGGCAGTTCATGGACGAGCGCTGGTCCAAACATCGTGTTGTCACCTGTCTCGACTGGTCCCACCAGGTCCTTTTCCTTTTTTTACAGATATTTTTATATATAAGCCAACAATTTAACACATCTCACTGGACACAGTTTAGAAAAGACTTTGCAATTATTCAAGCGTCAAACCCGACAATTCATTTGTGGCGTGTTTGTGCTAAAATAAAAGTAATTTGTGCATGTGTTGCTAAATGGTTGTTAAAACAACTTAGCTTTAAGCAGCCATAATGCTTTATGATTACATGGGTTGGCTTTGACAGCATTTACTCATAGCCACAACTCCCTCAGGAAAAGTAAGTTATGTCCCATACAAGTTGTCACCATAATGATTTGTTTCCTCCGGTGTCCAAGGTCATTTAATGCATGATGCTGCAACGACTTGTGACAGTGATTGAACACCAACTCTTGGTGCACAGTATTCACTTGTTCAGAGCCACATCCACTCCCTGGTGATTTGAAATTATGTATTCACACACTGTAAACCCTCGGATCAGGTATTAGAAGTAGCTGAGGTTAATGGTTTGTTTACGTCTGGGTAGTGTTTCTGAATTTATTCTCTGCACATCAGTCTGCTTAAATCTTAAAAGCTTCTCAGTGAGCTGCCCTGCTGTGGTCGACTGCTGTGTTCCGCTGAGCGCCTCCAGAACTGTAACTTTTGGTTAAAAATAATGAAAGCAAATAAAAACACGACTTGCCAAAGTTTCTACAGGGTTGTCAGACGTAAACGAGCCATAAATCTTGAGGAAACAGTAACTCATTCTTTAAGGCATTCAGCAGCACTGCAAAGGGCAAGCAAGGCTCGTCCACATGGAGCCAAGCCTGGGGGGGAATGTCTGCACGTCTCCCGACATTCATTTGGGCTGATTTTTTATTTTTTCTGTCACCAGTATCCTGAACTCCTGGTTGCCTCATACAACAACAACGAGGAAGCTCCTCATGAGCCAGATGGCGTTGCATTAGTGTGGAACATGAAGTACAAGAGGCCTACACCGGAGTACGTCTTCCATTGTCAGGTACGCTAAAGTGAAGCGCCTCTGTTTCTTCCTCCCACTCCTCCCATTGTTCTCATGGGTGGCTTCTTCCATGACAAGCATGGAACCCTTCCAACCAACCCCTGTTTGCTCACCACCCCTTCTTCCACAATGTGAGTTCACTGGGCTGGCATCCACCTCCACCGCATCCATCTACAAACACATGTTCTCGCGGCGCCGGAGAAGACCTGTGGTGCAGGAGTTGAATGGAGTCCAGGCACTGCAGCAGGATTAAGTGTGTGGGGCAGGTCTGGTTATCATGTGCATCTAAACAAGGGCCCTGTGTTCAGATGAACGAGCAGGGAGAGCAGCAGAGCTCCTCCGCTCTGCCCAGCCTTATTATAATGCATGCCCCGAGGCTCCTTCACCAAGACAAGTTGAGTAGAACCACATGTTGTTGCCTCCAGAGCGGATGTAGATGCAGGCGTGCTGCTCAGATGAGTAAAACTGAGCAGAAGTGAGAATGCAATTTTCCTAGTGCTTCCAAGTTGACTCCAAATGAGATTTAGCTCATCAAGTTGTAACAGTTTTGGTCATAAAGAAGTTCCTATAGAAAAATATTGTGGAAGGTAGAGCAGTGTATGTCAGCACCTGAAAACGGGTGTTCATGAATTAAAGTTATAATTTAAGTTTTGTTTTGCTTACACAAAAAGAAGTCAGGCATGAGTGATGCAAGATGTATTTGTTAAAGTACTAAACAGTTTTTATATATAAAGCAGGAGAACAGTGGATTCAAGTTGATGTTTACCATGTTCTGATTACTGGTAACTCTGAAGGTTTAATGCAGGTCTGCCTTGTGTTCTGTTACCTCAGTGCATAGTTATTATTATTTATGTTTTTCTAGTATTGTGTTTCCATTAGTTTTCATCAAAAAAGTATACATCTTTAAGGTTTTAACCAATGATTATTGTCATTTTTGGTTTAATCTGACAAATATTTTCTGGAGCATTTTCTGACTGTATTTGATAGAGACAAAGAAGACAGACAGGAAATACAGTATTTTGTTGGATTGGAAGTTGGACATGACTTTAGACTTGGCACTAGAACGTGTCACTATAAACATGTACTTTTTCACCACCAGAGAAACTAAATATTGCCTTTTCCCCTTCTCCGCCTTTTCCTCTTTCTGACAGTCTGCTGTTATGTCGGCCGCGTTTGCCAAGTTCCATCCCAACGTTGTGGTCGGGGGCACATATTCAGGGCAGATTGTATTGTGGGACAACAGAAGTAATAAGAGGACCCCTGTGCAGAGGACCCCCCTGTCGGCAGCAGCGCATACGGTACTGTAAACAACTGGCGGAGTGGAACCGTACTTAATTAAAATACAGCGGGAGACTGAACTCCCTCCCTCACTGTTGTTGCAGCACCCGGTTTACTGTGTGAACGTGGTCGGCACCCAGAACGCCCACAACCTGATTAGCATCTCCACTGATGGAAAGATGTGCTCCTGGAGTCTGGACATGCTTTCACAGCCACAGGTAACACATATACTGTGTGTGTGGGGTTTCTTTATTCATGGCTGAACGTCAGAAAAATAGGATTAAAGTTTTAACCACAACGTTTAATTGTTTAAGCTCCGATTTTACATTTTGTTTAATGTCTGTCTCCTCAGTGTCACATTCCTTTCACTTCCTGTCCCTCCCTTTCAGACTAAATGTCAAAGTTTTTGGCCGGACTTCTTCCATTTGGCATCCTAGTTTGTTATTTTCCCCAGCTTTACCCTTCTACAGCCATTTTTCAGTTTCAAGGAAATTAACTTTGCTAGCTGTGTCATTTCATCCGTGATGCCAAGACCTCAACCTCTGTCAAACGTCAATTTTTTTTCTTTCAGAAACAGCTCGTAGTATTTAGATTATGCATTAATAAACTGTCAAGTGATTTTTATAGGTTGTGCTTGGCAGAGTGTGTGTTAACATTAAAGTCTGAGCAGGGAGCTTTTTATGGATGTTGTTCCATGTCTCTCTCTTCACAGGACAGCATGGAGCTGGTGTTCAAGCAGTCCAAAGCTGTAGCCGTCACCTCCATGTCTTTCCCTCTTGGAGATGTCAACAATTTCGCGGTGGGCAGCGAGGACGGCTCGGTCTACATGTCGTGTCGTCATGGAAGGTGTGTTCATAAGGAACTGCGGTCCCTCGCTCCCCTTCCGAACACTGCCAGGAAACTGAGGCGGCTTGTTAGGCCCACCTAAGACCGTGTGTCAAATAAATATAGCCCACTCACTTCCCCCCGGTGCAACGCAAATCCAACACAATCCACACTCCTGCTGTTTGAGGTTTCACTCCTGCCCGGTCATCCTGTTTTTCTTCTCCGCTTGTCAGTTGTGTTTGTAAAGGTTGTTCAACATAAACAGGGCACACATGCAGGGGAAACAAATCATTTTTCCCCCCCCATCCTCTTTTTCTCAGTGCGTTTCTCCCGGTGAGAGAGTTTGTTTACAGTCGCTCGTCCCGGGGAGAATTAAAGCTGCAGTTCATCCCACGATGTTCTCATTTAAGAGACCAGGCCTCCTCATACAGTGGACGGTCCGTGGCAGAGAAATATGGCTTAAATCAGAGCTGCCACCGAGTAGCATGTTAGCGCCACGCTAAATGTCCTGCAGTATGCCCAGAGGCCGCGGAGGGGGGATCGCTGCAAGGCTCCCCGCGGCAGAATCACCTCTGTAATTGGGGGAATAATTTTCCACCTCATTTACAATAGTATGATACTCTCATCGCAGTTAATAATGCATAAGCATCACTCATGCTGAGTATTTACCTCTCTACGTTAATTATCAGAGCCTCAGTTCGGTAACAGTTCTTTTGCCACCCTGCTGGTAATCACACGATATAAGTAAATGATTAATGTGAATACATCCAGCAGAGGTCTGTCTGCGCCTGCTGCTTTCGTTCATGCTTAATCTAACACCCAGTTATTAGAAAGCAGTTAATCATTTCATTTGTTTCTTTTGCAAAGACGCGTATATTCAAACATTAAAGCTGTAGCTCATTACTCAACATCTCATCCCCTGTTCATCTGTGTGCTCCACAGCAAAGCGGGCATCAGTGAGATGTTTGAGGGCCACCATGGGCCCATCACAGGGATCGACTGCCACACAGCTGCAGGGCCCCTGGACTTCTCCCACCTGTTTGTCACCTCCTCCTTCGACTGGACTGTCAAGCTGTGGAGCACCAAGGTACGAGTGAGATTTAGCGCGCACTGAGGTTTGATAGGGACCCCTGTCATGTGTTGATGTTGTAGTGCAAGTCACACACTTGAGTCAAAAGGTTGATAAAACGGTAAGACAGACGTCCTAGGTAGAGAGTGGATATCCGAACCTGACACCTCGTAGTTCAGCTGGGGGTTCAGACACGTTGAATGGGCTAACATCTTGACTTTTTATGCTGCACATGGCAGTAATCGTGGGGGAGGGGCACAAAAAACAGAATTCCTGTCCAGCTCGGCTAATTTTCTCTTGGGCTCGGTCAGAGAATTGCCACTCAAGGCGCACTCGGGTTCTGACAAACAGACGAGTCGCTGTACTGGAACCTGTTTACCCAAAAGTAGTTAAAGGCAAGGTGAAGCAATGTCAGCAGCTCTGTGAGGCTGTAACTGTCAGTGCAAAGAAAACCAAATTTATAAGACAGAATAAAGAGTGTTAAGTGTTAGAAGTGTTAAATGTGTGACTTCATGTCAGTTGAAATGAAACAACAAGACAATCAGAACACTGTTATTACAACAGATTAAACAGCTGATCCATTAATTTCCTTACACCTTATAATAACTTAAATAAAATGTTCTAAACACAAAACACATTAAGAGTTTTTACCACAGTTTCAGCCTCATGACATTAACTTACCGACATTGTAGCACAACCACTGTCGTCATGCTAATCGTTCAGCAGATTTCAATCTATGTTTATCATCTTAGTTTAGCAATGAACAACACAACAGCTGATAAGACAGTTTGGCTGGTATTTAGTCATAAAGAAATCCAGTATGCAACATGAGTCATATGCCAATTTATTAAATATATTTTGAGACACTGGACCAGACTGGATCAGTTTACTGACTTTCTTAAAGTCTCACAAATAAGAAAGATTGGACAGTTTTGTCCATGGACGATTCATGTATTGAGCAATAACTGAATTCCCTTCAAAATAAAAGATTGAAATAATTCATTCTTTACTTTTTTTCTTCCCAAACACAATTACAGAACAACAAGCCCCTGTACTCGTTTGAGGATAACTCAGATTACGTGTATGACGTGATGTGGTCACCGACCCACCCCGCTCTGTTTGCCTGTGTGGACGGCGTTGGACATCTGGACCTGTGGAACCTCAACAACGACACCGAGGTACTGCAGTCTATTTGAAACATACACGTTTGCTGTGGCACCCTTAAAATAAATCAAGGGTTTGGTGTATCTAGTAAGAGCTACACTCAAATCCTAATGTGCTGATTTACTGCAGAGGGAGATGAACATGTTCCCGCTCCTCTGACTGTTCTTCTGCTGTGTTATTGTTTCAGGTCCCCACTGCCAGCGTCACAGTGGAGGGTAACCCGGCCCTCAACAGGGTCAGGTGGGCTCATTCTGGCAGGGAAATCGCTGTGGGAGACTCTGATGGGCGAGTGCGCGTATATGATGTAGGAGAGGTGAGTGGGCATGACTCAGCTTTTTAACCACTCGATCTGTGATTATTCTTCTGTCACTTAGACGCGTTGTTGCAGATGTGATTCGGCCTCTTACCTGCTTTAATTTGAACTTTTAGTAACAAGCGATTAATTTCATAGCCTATACGGCGATTCATCTTAATATGATTTTCTTAAGAGCATCTTGAGGATTTTACTCAAGTGAAACTTTACGTGTGATCCTGTGTCACTGGGGGCCGTGTGTGAAATTTCACTAATGCCTCTCCACAGCAAATTGCGGTGCCACGAAACGACGAGTGGACCCGTTTCGTCCGCACGCTGGCGGAGATCAACGAGAACCGAGACGACGCTGAAGAGCTGGCAGCTCAGCGCCTGGCTGCCTGATCCCATCGCCATAAGACACAGCGCTTAAGGGACCAGTGGTGCACTTGTTAATATCAACCCCCCCGGAAAAGATGGAGGTTATGATCAGAAAGAAGTATGGACATGTTTTGATTCATTGTACTTTAATCGGACAAGTCTACCTTGTCTGTTTAGCTGGACCATCTCCAGTCTTCCTTGGAACAACATGACCTCAGACGTGAACAGGAAGCCTTGATCGCTAACGCAGAACTGTCGTCCTCTTTTTAACCAGATGCCTTAAATTTTCGTTTAAAGGTTTCATTTAAACCTTGACTGATCCTTAACTGTCTTCATTTAAAGCATGAGCCTTAATTTTGAGTTTTTTCAAGCCAAATACTATAAGTGCTCAACTCCACGTATTCACCAGACACTCAGTTGAACTGAAGCAATCACATCTTATCCAAGAATGTAAACATCTCACGGCTGTAGTCCATGTTGTCATCTCTGTTGCTTTAGACTTCACTTGTTTGTAAAATACTGAATTGTCCAAAATCCAAATGTATTTCTACTTCTATATTGTTATAGATTTCACCAGTTTCCACTCGATCAGTGGAGCTGGTTAGACCTGGGATAGATGGAATATCCTCTATGCTGTAACTGCTCAGTGATTCTCAGATCTGTCGCGTGTGTTGTCGGGATCTGAACAGAGACGGTTTGTTTCCTGAAGAATCTCGAAGCCTGGTGTCAAAAGGGAGAATGTACTTTTCACACAGTCGAAAAACAGTCTGAATGATTTATTTCAATAAAATACAATAAATACATTTAAATAATTCCCCCCCTCGAGTCTCCCAGGTCATGATTTCAAAATAAATACTTGAAAACATCTGTACATCCTCGTGTCTTTGAAATACGACTGAAACATGCACACCAAAGCTGTTGCACGCCAGAAAGAAGAAAAAGAACGCAGCGAACAATCCTTTCTTGAAGCCATAATGTCCCTCTGAAGAGAAGTACAATATGTACAATAAAGTGTGCAAAGACAAAGCAGTAAAGCCATACTCATGCAGCATTCAAAGCAAGACAACCGCTCAAATGCGTTGACTTGAAACGTGGCTCGATAGAACCACTAAGGAGGCGAGGTGATGAGCGGAGGAGCATGCAGCCCTCATCGGTTTATGACGCCTGTGTATCTGCTCTGGACTCCGCTGGTTTCCTGATCTCCTCTCCAGAAGGCTTGAACTTTGGCAGGTGGAGGCCAAACTTTCTCTCCACGCCTGCAAAGGTTGCAGCAGCCAGACGGTATCCGCCCACGTGGTCTGCTGTCAAAGAGGGAAGGTCCTCCATCGAGGGTTTGGGAGTGGGCTGAGAGCCGGTGGGACGCCTGAGGAGGGAGTCGGATTAGGGAAAAAACGCACTTCGTGGTATTAATGAGTGTTTTTGAAAAGGGGGGGGTGTGAGGCACTTACTGTCCTCCAAAGTCAACATCGAACCATCTTTGCAGCAGCTCATAGGTCACCAGGGTTACGCCGAACTGTGGCGAGGATCTCAAGACACGAGCTGACAGAAGACGGATTGAAAATCACAATGAGGGATTCAATATTTTTTCCCTGGGGCTTCAAGACAATCGCGGCCATCACAGCGAGCCTCGTTTGCCCCGATCATAAAATCACTTAACAGGACTACCGGTGTGTGTGTGCGCATTTACCTCCTGCGCCCTTCCACAGAGCCCTGAAACCTTCTTCCTTTAGGATCTTCCCGAAGCAGTCGATGACGCCATTGTACGACGTCTGGCCGGCTCGGGCCGCCACCTGGAGTCTGGTCTTGATGACATCAGCAGGGGTTACCAGCGATGCAGCCGGTACACCTTAGGATACATTTCACAACGGGTGTAAGCTGAGGCCCTTTGACTATGAATAGATGGTGTCGCATTTAGATAGCACAGTGGGACAAATATATACACAATAAATATTATAGATATACATACAAATATATGTGTGTGCACGTTTATTTAATATAAATAATATGTAGAATAGCAACCATACATTTATGAATGTGTGTTCAGGAATGCACACACATACATGATTGTATTGTGTGTATAGGGTAATACGTATATGCACATGCACACAGGCTCTTGCTGAGGTTCAGTGGAAGGAGCAGGCTTAATAACTTGACTTAATAAAAACACAACATGTTGTTGTTGTTGCTTTAGTCCAGAGGTGATCCAGATGTTTGTTACCTGCGATGGCTCCAGCAGTGAGCAGCTGCAGCGCCCCCAGGCTTCCGTCCTCATCTGCCAGCTTCTGCTTGGTGTGGGCATAAACAGGGAAGTAGATGGCAGAGAAGGGGACGTCTCGCAGGAAGCAGGCTTTGGCTCCCTAGAGAAAAGACGTTTTTTTTTAAATACAACATATATCAGAGGGCTGCTAAATTGGGCAAAGGCAGTGGTTGGGGTCTGGGAGCTGTCTCACTCAACCCACGGGGGGGCTTCAGTGATGATGATGGAGCCAAAAACCCCCGGGCTGAGCGGCAGCCTCCAGAGACAGATCCATCTCTCTTTCTCTCTCTCTCTCACTCACACACACTCCAACATGGAGCCCGGTGTGCTGGCTTCTTCTACCAAGAGGAAGTCAGCAATTTTTTTAACAAGCCACACGCTGTCTGCTCCTCATTAAAATATGGAGGATGAACACATGACTGGAGCTCTAAGTAAACCCACAAGAATCTGGAAAGGAGCAGTAGCAAAGTATGGAGAATTGGAAAATTACAAACAGTCAACATCAGCACTGTTTGATGTGCACATTTCTGATCCTGATTTTGGTTTTGTCTGTACACACAAACAACAAGTTGGGTCAAATACAGTAGTATCTCATCTGTGCATTGTTATGTGATAATATACAGTGGTGCAAAATAAAGTGTTGTTTTTTATTGATGTGTTTCCATTTATGTTACTTTGAAACCTCTGCTTCACTTCTTTTAAAATGGAAATATAAATGTATCACGCCATTAAATTAACTGTAAATTATTTTATTTGTTATTTTGCAGATGATAATTTTTCCTATGACAAAATCATTATCTAAATAAAAACACAATGAATTTTGATTAACTATCCAACATCGTGGCTAAAATTAAACCCACATCCACTAATGACCATGTTGAAATGTTTCATATGTTAATGCACCATTAATAACCATGAATATTATTGTATATGATAATATAACACTGAAAGGGAACGTTCTGTATAATGAGTATGTTCTACTAATGAAGTGATGCTGATGACATCATTATCCATAGAGGGCATTACCATACATATTGTAACATTGCTGCAATTACTCTTTTTATACATATTTTATTGGTTACTTTGACAATAACACAATCATTAAGCTGTATGTTTTATTATTTCTCAACTTTACCTGTTTCTTTACCAGTGTTTTGCTATTTTGTAAATTTCTTGCAGTCTTATTTTTCACTCAATTATTTGAAAGATTAATAATAAAATTCAACATCTTTTCTTTATTTCCCCCTTAACATTATTTGACTGTATTTTGCTGGTGTGTCTCAGAAACATCGGAGCACCTTTCACTGCCCTTGTGTGACAGACGCTGAGGCTGCAGACGTCACGGTGCTGCAGAGGTGCTGACCTACCTTGTAGAGGCCAAAGAAGCCCAGGTCTCTCACAACATTTAGGGCACTGACCCTGGGCCCTGTGGTGATCTCTCCAGCCACCTGCAGACGGATCTTAACAATCTCCAGAGGGTTGGTGAAAATCACCTGGGAACCTCCGGCCTGCAGGAGGCAAGCGGAAAGAGAAAACAGCGGATGAGTTGTTTGTATGTAGAGAAGAGTTTGCACTGGATTTCCTGTCATAAGTGGGGTCACACATTTGAGGAGTGAGCTCGGGGTTAAATTGGTGAGTAAGCATTTCTTCATCGTAGGAATTTTCTAATTATCTCTGTAAACTTCGGCACAAAAGATACATTTTTGTCTGATTTTGCCAGAGAATGGCCTTGACAGGAGGAGGAAGAAGCAAGCATTGATGGAAGAACAACGGGGGTCACGAGAGAGCAGGCGTGGAGCGCGGAGACGCCCCGGCCCATGGTTGGGAGGCTCTGACCCTGGCACCGGCCCTCTGCCCCCTCGCCTCCCCTGAGGCACCTCCTGTGGCAGGGGTGAGCAGCCCTGCCTGGCCTAGCCCTGCACACTTCCCCAATTCACCCCCATTCCCAGGGGAGAGCGCTGAATCACCCGGACGGCTCCGGGTCCTCATAAGCGATGCCCTAAAGGCGAGGCACCCTCTGACTCCAGCACATTTATCACCCTCCCCAAATCTAATCAGGCCCCAGGACGGCTGCTGGTGACATTCAGGCCAACGGCTTTATCTGTAAACATCCGAGCAAAGGTCTAAAAAGTGATCCGGCACATTCAGTCATTTTCAAAGTGGAGGGGGAATATCCGCTGCTCTGAAGATTAATGTCTCCTCTCTTTTATCTTCTTCAGTTCTCCTCTCAAGGGAGCGATCATTTAAAAAGCTAATTCCCGTCACATTAGCCAGACTCTAAACTTGCATGAAATATAACGAGGAGGTTGGCTGCTTGATATAAAGCACATGAATAAATTCAAACAACAGGCTATATATATTGTTCAACAGTGTGCAATGGAAAGATCCTCGCTGCTCGTGAGGAGACCTGCGCTGGGACCACGCCTCAGGTATGTAAAGCGTTGTCAGACTCAATCACGTTGAGCGAGACCCCGCTTC
The DNA here is from genome assembly GCA_038501795.1 of Pseudopleuronectes americanus. NCBI lineage: Eukaryota > Metazoa > Chordata > Actinopteri > Pleuronectiformes > Pleuronectidae > Pseudopleuronectes > Pseudopleuronectes americanus. The sequence goes on along the minus strand of CM076727.1, from coordinate 11,394,423 downwards.
ATCCAGGACCCTCCGGGGCCTCTTCCTCCAATTACACCCTGACAGGGGTCACAACCCCGCAGACCCCGTTCCTCTGTGAGGAGCAACCTGCAGGCTCTGCTCCACGGCCGCCCCTGTTCCACTTTACCACCGAAATAGACCTTTAATCTACTGCTGCACTCAAATGACTTCATGAGGCAAAGAAAAATCTATCTGGAGAATTCAGAGTCTAAATTTAACTTTTGTAGACGAGCTGAGCTGAGAACCATTTGTCTCTTGCACACTCGTGATAAATGAAACATTATCATGAGAAACATCTGTTGATGAATTTAGTCAGATTGACTTCAAATGAAACTAAATTCACACAGATTCTAACACTTTGACCAAAGGGAAATTTATATATACACATAATATGTATCATCCTTTTATCTCCTTTACACTTACTTGACGGCTTTACTTCCTTGTTACTTTACAGATTATGACTTTACACACAAAATATGAGTTTATAAAATTGTTGATGAATTGTTTTAGATTAAACTAATGTTCTATACAGTATGAAAAATTTTATAATATAATGCACAGTATAATAGTACATACATATATTAAATAAAGTTTTAGGAAATTTTACATTAATTTAATGTAGTTTTTACTAATAATATAAAGTGCACACTTTTACTTCAATTCCATTTTCAATCCAGGATGTTTACTTGTTAAAGTATATTTGTACACTGCAGTATTGTTACTTTTACTTAAGTAAAGTAATCTGAATACTTCAACCACCACTGTATTTATTTTACTTGCATGGCTATGTGTTGATAGGAGTACAATAGTTTAACATATTTCAATATTTGTTTTGTTTTGTTCCCCAACTGGTGTTTGAGTAATTCACCAACAGGCTGAATTTAGGGGATGACGGAGGTCATGCTTACACATCCACCAGCAAGGATCTCTGCCGGCAGAGGGATGACGCCGTCCTGTGTGGTGAACTTGTCTCTGACAAAATCATTCATCTGAAAGAAAAATGAGGGGGAGACCACAGGAAGAAAAAAAAGAGGGGTAGATGAGAAACAATCCCCCTCTTGATAGCTCTGGGGCATTAATGTTAACTTGCTCTTGCAGTCGCATCTTGATTGCGACGACTGCATCTCCTCTAAGCTCCGTGCATGTTTTTCATTCACAGTGAATCACTCAGAGCAACTTTTTTTTCTTTCTATTTTGAACACTCCAACAAGCTACACAGTGGAATGACTTGCCGTGAGTTTGATAGCTTTCTCCGGTGCGACACCGATGAGCTGCGGGAGGAGACCTGCAGAAAAAATATTATTCATAGATACCATTAGTATACCTGACAGAGGGGGAGAGAGAAAGTCAGGTCTGAAATGAATGCACTTTTTTTGTATTTCTTGCGGAATGAATGAATACATCCACTGACAGCGAGAACAATATGAGCTGCGGGGCTCTCGTGTGTGTAAAACAAACCCATAAATATTTACAGATGTGCCTGATACATCTGATGCACCGAAAACACAAAGGTCCCATTGAAACGGGAACAAAAGTCCAAAAAAATATGACACTGCCGGTGCGTATGGGATCAACATTGCTGAGGCCTGATCCCACTGTCGGGGAACAGAGGGAGCGCTGTGTGGTCACCGACAAGATTGGGGTGGGGGCAGGGGCAGCATGTGAGGCTGGGTGCTACGGTGGCGATAACCGCCGTACTGTTTCACCGTCTGTCCTTCATCGGGCCAGATAAACTTCTGAAGGAGCTGCTGAGTGACTGCTGCTGGTATGCGGCCAGAAAACAGCCGAGCGTGTCTGTCTCGGAGTCAATCAGCCTCTTATCGTGTGCAGGGAGAGGAGGGGAAGGAGCCAGATCTGAGCAACAAAGAGCTGCAGCAGTAGATGGCAGTCTTGACTTCCCTCATATGAGCAGCCTGAGGGGAGAAGTGTTCCATATCACAGGCCTTCAGCACCATTATCATCAGCGGCAGAGGCAGATCAGACGCCGCCGCGACATGAGTTCTGCTGGTCATTTTCCCCCCAGGGAGCGTTCCCAGGTATTGAGATAATGAAAAACTCGACCCCCGGGTGTCACCTCCCTTCTCCTGCCGCACAGCCAGGGCAAAGGTTTCTGGTATCAATTAGCAAAACCACGCTGCTGATATTTGCATGCTGACAAATCCCGAGGCTTTCCCATCAGGCAGTTTGTTTTGCAGAGACGCGGGCCCCGGCCACATGTTGCACCCGCTGCTGCAGATTTTTCAGGTCCTCTGACGCACTATGAAATCTGCAAAGGATTACCTCGGTAGAATCCGAAGACGCCCTCGTAACGCAGCACTTTCTTGGCGCAGTCGAAGCTGTTCTTGTACATCAGCTCTCCCACGAAGGAGCCCGTGGAGCGCTGGTTCTGCATGCGCGTCTTCACCAGGTCGATGGGGTACACGGCCGTGGCGCCGGTGGCTGCAAGACAAAACATATTTGTCACTGGTTAATATTTGTCTCGTCTCCTGCTGAAAACAATCACAAACATATTTAACATAATGTAAATACCTATTTATTAGGTTTTTACAGTTTTCTTGACACATAGACTGTTGCCACTAATATCACTCTAAACAGCATTACAAATACATGTACATAGTTTTAATTTTAAAGTGACCTCAGCAGTGTTTTTGTTCATTTTCTTTTTGCTTTTATCTTACCTTGTGCTTCACTTAAATTTTTGCACATCTCTCATTACGGTAAATGTTCTGTATTTATATACTTTTCTCGTCTTGATTGTCACTTCAAACTGCTACATATTTTTGCCATTCACCCTTTCACACATTCAAACAGAGCATCTCCCCGCCATCCGTAGATCAATTTATTTGTTTGTTTGTTATCATAATAACACAACAATTACAGGATAGATTACCACGAAACTGAGTATCCCAGATCCCAGTATTTTTAACATGGCGTGATCAGGAGTTTTACAAAATTTTCACTCTTTTCCCAGGAGAGAATTCATGCTGGTGAAAAAGTCTATTAAGCTCAAAGTAACACATTCAGATTCGTCATTAAAACCGTCTTAAATCCAAAGATCTTCAATTCACAGAAAAAAGCAGCAAATGACCACATGTTTGATTTTGATTGATTATCACATCACTATTTTGATATGTGTCAATCCAATTATTGTTAAATCCCTAAACTATGAGCTCTAAAATAGTTTTTCATGCTATTAGAAGCATAGGGACCAACTTTTATTGTCATATACGATTAAGTTGTAAAATAATAATTGGTCATTCAGCTGATAGGTTTGTGCGGAGGTTGTTTAATAATCACTTGGAGATAAATAGAGCCGTGTTTTTCTATAAATTAATAAAACTGGTTATTACACTGGTAGCTTTGGGGAAACTGTTACAGGAGGTGACACTGCAGTGAGTTGCACTAAGCCTGTTTGCAGCTTCACTTGCTGTGTCTTGTCCAACGCTGCTAAAATGACCCTTCTCTCAAACACAGAAAAAGGCTGAGTCAGCACAGAGGGTGATAAACAGCTCATTATCCACACGACTCTGCAGTGTCATCATACGCCTAACGAAACTGTACGTCTCTTTCTATCCAGCCTGATTGAGGATTGATAGGGTTTTGTGTGTTTGGGGAGAGTACACACACACACACACACACTGAGTAAGAGTGTGTGTTCATGTCCGAGGGGCAGTTATGTCAGGGGATTCCATGTATCCGTTCCTTCCAGTGTAATTAGACGGAGATTCCAGAGAGTGCGGTTCCGGAAGATTTGTGTCATTCCAAAGCTCCGGCCCCAACGACAGCCTGGAGCCACCGATGGCACGGCAGCACAATGCCAGAGCCTCACATCACAGCCCCTCTCCTTGCAGCACAATGGCCCGGCCCCGGGGCCTCAGCGCGCCAGTCTGGCCCGTCTAAGGTTACCCCTCGGGCGGGCCCGGGGGCTCCGCAGCAGACATGTCACTCACCTCCGGCGATTGCGCCCAGGCTGAACCTGTAGGCAGACTCCGCAGCCTGGAGCCAGATGGGCCGAGACGGGTCATGAGAGTGCTGTATGGGGAAAGAAAGACACCAGTGGTCAAATGAATCTGGAGAAAGACGTGTGTGTGTGTGTGGGTGTGTGTGTGTGAGGGAGGGGGGGTTAGAACGCCTAACGTGAATCGGATGGCGACTAAACTATCGTGAACCAGATACATTGTGGAAAGAAAAATGCCATGAAGGACTCATCGACAGTGGAAGGCGATGGAATGTGGACATGTCATATAACGTCTGATGTATCAAGCAGTATTAAATGTCACAGAGAGGCAGAGCAACTATGGAAAATGACTGTGTGAACCTGCCATGTAGCACGTGGGGAGGCTACGAGCTTAAGGTCTTCTTTTATTTTTACAACAAAGTATAATTTCTGTGTTATCTACTCGATCTGTGGAATCGGCGTTTGATGTTGTAAGTGGAGCCCCTTTGTTTTGCGCTGAGGGGCAGGGGAACAGATTAGCCCCACAAGCCTTTTCCATGTCCAGATAAGTATCTACATGAATATTACAGAGTCCGAACGGCACTGTGTGTGTGTGTGTGTGTGTGTGTGTGTGTGTGTGTGTGTGTGTGTGTGTGTGTGTGTGTGTGTGTGTGTGTGTGTGTCTGTGTGTGTGCGTGTGTGTGTGTGTGTGTGTGTGTGTGCGTGTGCAGGTTGAGGCTGTGAGTAACTACCAAACCAGACGAGAGGGGAGCAGAGCAGATCACTCATTTCCAGTTTCCCAGATGCTTCCACCGAGGGGTTGCATGCTAACAAGATCGAGGTCTTGATCAAAGGCTTTAAACTATTAGCCTACTTCCACTAAAGGGCAGCTCTGAAAATCGCAGCATCCCCCCCACAAACACACACACACACACACACAAACACACACATGGGAATCAAATTCCAGACCTCTGAGTATCCGAGTCCCAGGAGCACGCGCGGCTTCAAAAGCTCTGACCACAGCCTGAGATAGAGCCGTGTTATCCGGTGGAGGCAGGAACAATTTGGTTCTCCCACATCCACCTTGACTCCCACTCCCCTGCCGCCATTAGCGGACTTCGCTAAAGGCTCAGAAAGCTCCTCAAGCCTCACACTGATAAAAGCCTCTTATTAGCTTCTCAGATGTATGATTGCAGCTGATATGTATGTGCAGCTACACTGAATAAAGAGGAGAGAGGCTTTTATGGAGAGGTGCGACGCAACAATCCGTTCCTCTTTTATATCTATAATTGCCGTACTTTTATCTTGGAGTTTAGGTAATGCAGTTCACAAGGGAGGAAAAATATGGGCACTCTACTAATTCAGTGACTGAGTATTCTCCCCTTTTTTCTGCTCCTCTCTGAGAATAAAGCAGGAGGAGAAGACTTTGATAAAAGGCTCCAGGATGTGAGGTGTATTAGACGAGCCAATCAGACTACCTGTTTCTGGGCCTCTGCTAGGTGGTATGGCATGGCTCCTTCCTCCAGCGGGGCTATCCTCTCGATGTCTGCGTGGTTCAGCCGCCTTCACGCACAACAGCGGGGGAGGAAGGGAGGGATGGAGGGAGTTAGGCCAGGAAAAAAGCAAAGAGCCCTGCATCTACCGCCGACCACGCAGCAGCCGGTGACGTAAGATTTTCCACAGACCTTTTTACTGGCACATAACCTGAAGTTACTGCAACTTTCAGCTTCTATAAACCCCAGACAAACAAAGATGGACGAACGCCCGTGGCACTGCATGTAAGCCAAACGTGTTTTGTTGCTCTGCGCATGAGACAAATATTCCCCACTGGCCTGACGCTTCATAAAGTCTGCGTTCATGTTTTATGTTTTTCTTGTAAAACAGCCGGTGGAGCAACTGTCGTTAAACTGAATCTGCAGTAACTTCATCTTTACAGCCAATAAACAGACCCGTAACATACTTCTACCTATTTATGTCGGATGGAGAAATAGCAGAGTTTTATATCAAATGTTTTCAATTGTACATTTTTGAGGAAGCAGAAAGAGGCAACCTGCCTGACTTCATCGATGGAAGTGCTGAAGGAAAATCCACTGGCTGTAAAAGTATCCAAGACTTTGTTTAGCACCTTTTAATTGTACTTCAAGTGTGCCGTCTTTTTCCCCACACATTTATACAAGAATCAAGGTGCCAGAATCTCTAAGTAGCCTCAGTGTTCATGTGTGGTAAATGTTAAAGGGACCAATAATATTGATTGACAGCGTGTGAGGCAATAAGTGTATATATGAATTTGTTTTGTTTTTTAGTCATATGTTTTTCTTTGTTGTCGTTATTGTCCTTCATGTAAAAAATGTGCACATCTTGGGATGCAAGACACATTTAGGAGGAGCATTCTGATAATAAAGTGTAATTGAATCTTATTCTATCTTATCTTATCATAATTATAGTCATAATTGCTCAAAATGTTGTTGCAGAACATTTCTAGGTTGTTCAAAATATAGTTTCCTCATTTACACATAAAGATGTAAAACTATAATATAGAGAATTTGGACGTGATGTAATTATTCGAGCTTTGTTATTAAATGCTTTTAGATGCCTGTCAATCACTAAAGGTATGAACACAAAGACATAAATGAGACACTGTGAGAAAGCTTCTCTCAGCTTCTCTCTACATGAGGTGAATAAACATAATCCACAAGGTAAAATGAGAGTTGTGCAGAAACGTACCCAGAGTGCGAGTGGAGACCAGAGAGCTGGTACAGGATGTCAATCTCCATAGGAGTGATTTGTCCAAACTTATTGGCGGCATGAGCAAACTCCTCTACAAGACATCAAAGATGAAAAGATGAAATGATGCAAACAGGAATTCAAAGCATCAAAGTCAAACAGGAAAGGGAAAGGTTAGCTACATCAGGTATATATTACAGTGGGCTAGTGTTAAATAGTATTTGCAAATACAGCTTCTTGGTCTGTTTTGGTGTTAATGCAGATTCTTAATATTTAAAACCACAAAATCGGTTTTATCTCCTTATGATGTGGTGCACTCTCTATCTCTCTGTCATATGTGCTAGATACTCAGTTCTGTATAAAGCATCAGATGTTCTTTCTCAAAGGAAAATAAATGGTTGTTATTCAGGGAGAGAAAAGAGCCGGTGATTCACATCCTCCACAAAGATCTTCCTGTCAGGACCATGGATTTCAATGTTCAGCTTCTCTGACCTCGATATCACTTCTCTGGGACTGACAGCTGACAGGTGAGCTTTTGCATTTACACCCACCCATCTTATACAAGAATTAATAATAACAAGAATTATTTGCAAATACTATATGTCCATGGTCTTCTCTCTCTGCATGAAGACAAAACTATGGAGTAAAGGAACAGACTGAATGGGAAACACAATTAGGAGCAGACGTGACTGACAGTGCGACCGTCAGTCACAGATCTACAGGTGGGTGGGGGGGGGGTGGGGGGTGATCTGATTACCAGGTTAGAAATGTTTTTATTCACCTTTTGTAATTTAGCACTAAAGTTAATGCTCCCTGTGTGCTCACTCACACCACTCTGTCAAGAAAGTTGAAATGTGATCGTACAGCGACATGAAATGCACACACGACTGTTTCATTGATGTCAAGAGGGGCCTCCTGTGTGTGTGGCGGGTACCTTTGGTGAGGAGGACGTCTCTGTGCGTGCCGGCGAGGGTGCTGTAGATCTTGCGGACAAGCTCCATGTTGTTGAGGAGGGCGTTGAAGGCGTTGAAGTAGGAGAAGCTCACCATGTGGGAGGTGCTGCCTCCTGCAGCCTGGAGAAAGATCCAGAATCGGTCATTCCTGCTGTACAGGTGGATTTGATTCTGTTGTACTCTCTGTGTTAGGATGTCTTTCCCTTGTGTTTCCTGCCCACCTCCTCTTCCCCCTAGTTAGTCCATGTTCGGTGTGTGTCATATGAACACCTGAGCCCCACCGTCGATTCTACAACCTGAAGTAAATTTCTCTTCTACATCTCAAGTCGGTAAAACTACTTGGAAAGTTGTTGAAAATGCGAGTACACAAGTTGCTGGGTTGTAACTCAAATTTGGTAAATGGGAGCTCTATCTGGACAATTTAAGTTTTGACTCTGGAAACTGGATCCTTGGAACCTTCACCTGTACCAGAAGTTAAGACCTGACCATCAGTCAACCTGTTCCTACTCTGAGTCTTGTTATCAGTTTTCTTCTATATTGAACGACTTTAAACTCACTTAGGCACCACTTCCTTGTTTATGCATCTCAGAGTTCAGCCTTACATGACAGCTGCTCAATGTAGATGCCCGAGGTATCGCTAAATCCATATCTCTAATGCTTCTAAAAATCTCAAAACTCACTGAGACCAGATTCTCCTCCACAAACGGCGTCAGCATGTGGTGTCTGATGGTGGCCATGATGTCGCTGAAGTCCAAGGCAGTGATGGTGCCACTTTTGTTCTTGTCTTTCTGTGCAAAGGCCTGGCGGGCATGCTCCAACTGTAGCTCCTGCAGTAACACACACACAAACACACACACACACACACAAAAGCCATTAGCTGACAAAAGAACTGTTACTGTGATGAGGAGCATCGCATTACAAGTGAGCGGAGAGATGGAACTTTTGAGGGAGAACATATAATAATGTCAGCGACGGACAGATGTGAGAGTCATCAGATATGACAGTGTCAGACGCTGGCGTTTGTAATCACCACTGTCTCTCAAGAGACTAATGGAAACCATGTCCAGAGAAGTCTGATCCCGGAGCCGAGCCGAGGTGGCCGGCAGGTGTGTCTGCAGGAAGATGATTCGATGTGACAACCGTGCAATCAGAAGGGGATGCAGGGGGAGGCTGACCCCGGGTCAGTGTCTGCTGCCGAGGCTCCGCGCACAGAGCCGGAGGATCACAGAGCAACATGGCTGCAGTATTTAGCTGTTACTTCATCTTTACACTCGGGTCCTAATCAGTGGATTGTTGCTGGAGATTAATTCTCACAATGTTTGCTGATTATGTTGCTGATGACACTTTGTTGTCTCACGAAGCTTCTCCCACGTCTGCTCCCACTGAAGTTTCAAGTCCAGTCATGTACTGCGACAGCCATGTGGTGGCAGAGCCCTGACTCTAAACAGTCAAACCTACGCACAGACTCTTACTCCGGTGAATTTTAAGTTATACTCAATACGTGCTTGGACATGACAGAAAAACAAGTCAATGACAATGACAGATGTAAATTAATTCCTGCACACATAAGGGTCCTGGTGTAGTGCTGGGAAGTTGTAGTCAAGTATGATAAACCACAAAGTGCTCTGAGGGATCCCACACTGCAGTGGAGCCACAGCGCAGCCTGTCTTTACCCCGAGACCACCCGGCTTCTGCCTGAGACCACAACCCTCCACTCCAGCCCAGGTTCCTCCCTGATCGCTCTGCTGCCACAGCACGGGCGGCATCGACCAATGAAGCAAAGCAACAACGCTAAGGGTCTGAGTGACGCACCGGGCTACCGAAAACCGCCAGAACAGCCGATGGGATGCAACACAGCTACAATATCTGAGGAGGTCACACACAGCATGAACTTGACTTTGCTTCAGCTCCATTTGTCCTTGAGCAGGATGGATGGTTGCACCTTTATTGATGCATACGGATTTTCTTACATTCTGAAAGGATGTGTATGTTCTGTGGCACATCGTGTTTGTTTACATACAACACTGTTTAACTCTAGCTGCTGAGATTAATACATTTACATGGTACTGTGTTTGTATGAGAGGAAAAACTATGTAACTGTTGCTTCTATTTCGCTGAAAATAAATATTTTAAAATACAAACAAAAAACTCAACCTCACTTCTAATAAGTAAGGGACGAGCAGCTGGTTATCTTAGTACAAAATAAAGGTTTATGTTCATTTCACTGCTCAAGCAACAGTCACCTTCTGAAATGAAAATAAGACAAGGCAGAGAAGGAACAAGAAACTGACAAAATATAACATGACGGTCTATTAGAGCCACTTAAAGGGGAACAAGTCTGAGATTTCAAAAAACAAGGTTTTAATTTCAAATGAATAAAGTGACAATATTATGATATGTCTCATTTTACAGGGGAAATGTAAAAGATAGCCTGTAATAAATGGGGAATGTGGAGAATTTAGTCAATTAATGCTTTAGTATAAGTTTCAAAAATTACAAAACATGTAATCTTTCAGCACCACATCATCATGCGTATCAGGACTATGGAAAGATTGTGTAAGAAACTGAGTCTATCCTGAAGAATGTTCCACACAGACGTACAGGAAATTGCCTCTTCTGTGGAGGAGGTCTACTGAGAGGTTACCGTCGGTTACATCTGTTTGCTGTAAACAACAACTAATCACTTCTTGAGAAAACCTAGGGGTTTCTCAAGAAGCGATTAGATTGGTTCAATATTTTGGACCCAGAAGGAGTGGAACCAAATTACTTCTTTATTTTCATAACATAGCATTTTTGAAATATTAAGATGTTTCTCTCGTAATCTCAGATTTTTTCTTCAAAGTTGAACCTAATACTCCCTCAGAATCCGACTGTTTCCCCTCATGTTGAGCAAAGATAGCCAGCTGCTTCCTAATTGAGATCAATCTTCTCATCTGACACTTTTTCACACAAACCTGTAGAAACTGGGTGAACTCTGTGTAGCTGAGGTTCTTGTTCCTCTCGTGGCCGAAATGCAGCTTGATGAACTCACAGTCCCAGCTGAAGGGAATGTGGTGATGCACCGTGGTCTGGCTGAAGATGTCACGTACATTCTCTGGAGGAGGGAGACACAGCAGCTTCAGCTTCAATATGAAGAGACAGATGGTAAAAACATGCCAAGGTGCACCTGCTCTGTCCCTCTCATATCCTCGTCCCATTTACCAAGAAGCTCGTTATAGCAGAGGAAAGAGTCCATTTGGACTGGGGAGCTGAATGTCTCGCTGACAGTCCCTTTTACATTTTCAGGGTTCATCCAGGGTATTTTTCTGTATAAGCGCCGCTCCCAATTTCAGTCACCTCTATGGAAGCCCATTGCACAGAGAGAGCATCGCAGCAGCTCCTTTGAAGGACTCCACACCTCTCGGTTTATGACATGCTGGTTTCATTTCTCTTCCTTTCAGACGGAGCTGGTAATAATGTGACGTTCCAAACAGCTCTCTTGCTGTCCTGCCTTTAGATGAGACTTTATAAAATACAAGCAGCTGGCCTATGTAATGCTTTATAGATGACTAAAAAATGTGGCTCCTGCTGCATTAATGTACAACTCTCAACAGTAACAATAGCAGGTGCAACTCAGAAAAGTCAATGTTGCTGTAGAATAGAATAGTGCACGTGCCTGTAGCTGGGGAAAACATCAGGCTCGGTCGGGTTCGGACAGAAACATTTTTTAAAAGAATAAAAGATTCCTGTCTGGTTTGGGTCAGCCTTGGTTAGTTTTCTCTCTGGACAGATAGTTGCTGAGAACCCCCACACCAGCGTGCTGACATGAACCACCATGTACGTACCAAAAGAGATGTTTCCTGTGCCGGTCTTATCAAACAACTGAAAGGCAAGTATGAACAGGACGTCTGGGGCACATAGGACTGATTCAAAGGCCTGAAACTCCTGGAAAGATATGAGTCTGTTTGGACAAGAAAGAGAGAGAGATATGGAGAGAGAGAGAGAGGGAGAGAGAGAGAGAAAGAGAGAGAGAGAGAGAGAAAGAGAGGTTAAGAGCAACAGTCAAATGCACTGATGTAATATCAGCTGTGGTTTTTATCTGAGCCTTGAGTTAATTCCTGACCTTTGAAAAATCTGCTGATTTAAAAAGAAACAACCTCAAAGCTTCATCATATCACAGGATCTCTGTGAACAAATGCAGCTGTGCCGGACATTGCAGATGTTTGCATTTTGATTTTTGTTCAGGACGTTAATTCATGTTTTCTAAGAAGTTTAGCTTCAAAGTTTATTCTATGGCATTTCATATTATATTATTATATATGTGTATATCATTAGTAATAATTCAATTTGAAGTTCATCCAACATGCAGATGTTTTTACTGTATTTAGAAAATATGGGGAGCTTGAAAAACTCATTAATCAGCTATTGTTAAACTTCTTATGAGACATTTAGAAGTTTAACTTCATTCCAATTAAAGGGGAACATACTTGCAATTATAATGAGGTACTTCAGATATATTTTACTTTATTATCAATCATCAGGTGTAGAAGTGGCTGATAAAGTTGGCAATGTGTTTACTCCGCAACTATGACAGGGATTAAACCTTGACAGGCCGTTCAGCATCTGCAACAACTGATGTTATTTGATGGTGCGCTGACAGCTCCCACTGAATCGACAGAGTATTTCATCGGTAATTCAAACGTTAGCAGACAAACTAATGAAGCACCTGAGAGAGAAAGACAACACACATGTAATGAGAGTTGTATGTCAAGATGGCCTTAAAGTGAAAAATGCTGTGACAAACGGGGTATTAGAACTGACACTGGGGATTTCCATATCTCAGGATAACAGAAGACGCTCCACAGTAACCTCCCCGTAGGCACTCACCCATCTTTGGTGGTGTCGGCCACTCCGGCTATCAGCTCCACAGTTTTGGGGTTGTGTTGAGGCTGTGTTTGCAGACCTAGGTAGCTCTGTACAAAGTCCCTGGGGGTCATGTAATGCTCCCCATCCTCCACCACACTGGCATACTGCAGAGGAGACACACACAGAGATGTGAACGATATGCATGGACCTTACACATGTGGATTTCAACAAAGAAATTCCTTTGTGTGCATAGAAAGAAAACGATGTGTCGGTGGAATACAATGAATGAAGGAGAGACAAAATAACAACCACCAGTTGATAAATCAACAAGTCTGTCTTTCTATAGCTCTCTCCATTGGTGTCTCTTTTCTCTGCTTACTTTTCTAAACCAGCACAAATGGTTTCTAGCTTCCTGGCGTTACATGATAGGCCTATTTTAAAAAATATACAAATCTACGCTTCACGAGTTTTGAAAAGCCTCAGTATTTTTCTTTTCATAGTCAAAGGACGACTATTGAAGAAAAAGACTGAGGCTTTATGTACAGCAGAGAACCATATACATGTAACTATCAGTAAAATCTACTATATACATTTAAACATCACTACAACTGCAATCTGGGAAATGTAAAAAAAAAGAAGCCCTATCTCGCAATGTTGAAGAAAGTGGAAAATAAAAGTCTTGAATCCATCTGCTGCTCAGGATCTACAACATTTAATGGGTCCTTCAGTGACCACATCATTTCACCAAGTTCTGCAGAAAGGTGTCATATAATATACGATATATCTTTTATATCGAAATATTGGGGAAAGTGTATTTTTGGATAATCTATTGAAATAAATGTCTGAATAATCAAGGCACAATATTCTGTAAAACTAATATTACTATAAATCTTAATAACTAGAATCTCTTTGTCCACTTAGCAGTTCCTAGGGAGGCATTTGGGGGTTCTTGTGATTGCTCAAGGGCACTTCTGACACGGTTGAGAGGTGCTATCTCACTTTCAGCATCCAAATGAATCCTGCCTGTCTGGTGGTTGAACCTTGGATCACCAGCCCACTTTAAGGTCACCAATACCACAAATTGACAGAAGCAATATGGATAAAAATGTCTCTCATGTTACAATATTGATATATATTGTGATGCAGCACATATGTGCATAGTATCATATAAGAAATGTTTATTTTTGGTGAATCTGTTGACATAAATGATAAAAAATTCAAGTTAAAAACCTGTAAATTGAATATTATTACGAGTCATATCTTTGGAAAAGGTCTTAAACAACCTTGGCATATGTTTACAGAAAAATTCTGCCTAAATTGAACATGAATTGATAAAATGTTACGCCAGAGTGACATTAAATCAATAATAATCACCTTGTAACTGTGCCTGACTGAAGCAAAACAAGCGTGTCAAGGCAGCAGTGTCTAACCTAAGGTCACAGTCAGGCTTTAAGAAGTAAGGTCATTTTTAGAGCCTGCTTGGATTTCAAGTTGGAACAGAGATAGCTCTGGAAACACAAGCGCCACATGAACTGGCAGCAGAAAGGCCACGCTCGTGGGTGTGAGCCAAGCTCGGGTAGAGAGCGTGTGAGACAAACAAAGACGGGAATGTGGGAGGGGGACCTTCACGCCAAGTGTTTTCAAGGCGACAATTCAACACACTCCGCTGAATTAATGTTTTAAGTGAAAATTTTAATTCCGAGCAATTTATTGCCACATTTCTCCGTGGCATGATTGTGTAGCCATTCACCCTCACAGTAGGCCTCAAGTAGTTCTTAATCAAATTATACAGGCAGTTGGAACGAGCCTCCAGTAATTAACTCTTCCACCTGAATATGCATCAGAAATTATGCAGCTCACTCACAGCCCAGTCAAGAGATGTGGAGGGACCACAGTTTGTGACTTGGAGTCATTAGTTACAAGTTTATACCCAGAGCAAAACGTGTGGATTAACACACACCCAACACACAACTATCACGGTTTTATATCTTTGACCGAGCGTGAGGAGAAAGTCATTGACATCCTGATGATCACAACACACTGGAAACACACACATGAAGTCAGAGCAGGGGGAGATTCTCTGTTGAAGCAGATCCAAAATTAGTCCAAGCATTTGTGTGACCTTTACCGAACTATGTATCCCAATGGACACCGCACAGGAACTACCACCGACTGCAGCACAGAAGTTACACTTGTAACACACAGTAAAACACAGTAATACACAATAATACACGGTTGTCTTGTTGTAGACATTTTCTTTTCTGTCTCTTACCTTATGAAAAATAGTCTTCAAATCATGGGGGTCGGCTCTCTTTGTTAATTGCACCTGCAACACACACACGTTACAAGAGTCAGAATTGCATGCAGACCTCAGCAGGACACTCAAGCCACATGTTCAATCCCCTGATCAATAAATCTGAAGTTCACACTGTCACAGTTCAAACTCTGATCTTCACTCAGCTCAGCAGGGATCGATCCCAGACGACTGTGACAACACCCTGCATGGAGGAAGCAACCGAGCTGCGATCCACTGCGAAAACCCATCTCTAACCTCACGTCTCTGACACACACATGCAACAGAGGAAACACATCTCAGCTGAGTGTGAGAGGCCGGTGCAGATGCGCCTGTGTAAAGATGCAGGATTCAGATAAACAAGGAGGGAAACTCCGCTGCATCCTGTCTTTTTCCGCCGGAGGCTCTAAAGCCACCAGTCCGCCCGGAAACTGTCTCCTCTCCTCAGCATCCACCAGCGGCTCCGCCTCATCTTCACTGTGTTTAAAGTTAAAGTCAGATAAGAAACAGATTAACGGAGTCACCTTGACCGCCATGCTGGCTGTGACGTCAGCTGCAGAGGACTGGCGCAGGCGCTGGGCATCGGGAAGACACACACACCAACACACGCGCACACACAAAAAAACACACACACGCGCTGAAATATATTTAGACAAGCATTGTCCCTTTCTGTCTTCAAGGCGGTGTGTGTGTTCATCAAGGAGGGAGAGTGTTTTTGTGCGTTTCTGTAGAAAGTTGGTCTGCGGATATGTCACAGCATTTCCTGTCTGCCCGGGTCACGCGAGGTAACGGTTCATTGAGCTGTTCTGATTCAGCGTGTTGACAATATGCAAATAAACAATCATACATATTCAGTAAGATACAGAGATATATTTATTGTACTATATGCTACAATATATACAGGGATATATATTCAGTCACATTACAAAAACATTTAAAGTAGCATATGCAAAAATATATACAATATCATATTCAGCGGTATATACAAAAATATAGAATATATATAAACATTAATATATACAGCAATATGTAGTAAAATATATGCAGGAATATACACCGCAACATGTACTGTAATATATACAGCAACATATGTAGTATCATACAGCAACATAAACAGATATCTATACAGTAACATATGTAGCAACCTATTTAGTAATATACACAGCAACCTGTACTGTTATATATACAGCAACATATATAGAACTATATACATCAATATATGTAGTAATATATGGAGTAACATACAGAAACAAATACAGTCAAATGTGTACTCAGATATAATAACTCAATAATTCAGACACACATAACAAACCTCTTTAACACATCAGCATTCTATCTTCTCATTCCCTGCAGTTGCAGAACACAAGTATTAACAACAGTAGTTTGAAGTTCGGAGATCAAGCAGCACGTTCTGACTCCATGCGGACACAAGTTGTTGCCCAAGGATTGTAAAGGTATGTTATTGTTCAGCAAGGGGATAATCTAGTGATGACAGTGTAGTAGAGGTAAAATTACAGTTGCTTTAAATATGATGGGGTAGATCATTCATTGGTGCTCCTGGAGGACAGAATAGCTGAGGCTTGGATGATAGCAGAGCATTACCAGACCTCAGAAGGATGCTCACAATTGCACATTCCCCCAGAGGTTCAATTTCTGCACATTTTGCTGAGATAAAGCTTTAACCCAAAGGAAGAAGTAAACGGTTTTCATACCAACTAGTTTTTTTATCCCACATTTGCATTACCGTAAACAGAACTACGAGTTACCTTTCAAATATTTTGATTTCACTCTTTTTCTACTAATAAGAGGGAAGAAATAAAAAAATTGTATTTCAGTTAAACACCAAAACTTCACTGCTTTCAATCAGCAAACACAAAACAGTAACCAATGACATTCAAGTTTGTAATCCTGTATTTTAGTTGATAAATGTAACAGTAAAATAACCTTGTTTTTCTTTCCATGATCTTAATGTGTCTTGATATGTTTTTTTTTCATCTCTAATATGGTAAGTATTAGCTTACCAATGCTAATTACATACTATAATAAAATAGTAACAAATCAAAATTAAGCTAGTCGTCTTAGACTCAGTATTTCATGCTTTCTGAGTACCAAGAGAGAGGGTGGGGGGTGGGGGGTCAATTGCCGGACAAATGATTGAGTAACTTATCGGCCATTGTATAAGGATATATTCACTAATATTAGCCTTCGTATTAAAACAACAAGTTCACTAAATGACTACATGACAAAACTTTTGAATAGTGAAAAATTGTGATGAATTTGTTCTTAGTTGTATCTTGTTTTACTGTGAAAACAACAGATTACAGATTAATCTACCTATAGTTAATTTGTATTTGCAGTCCTACATCTTTTTGTGTAAATTTATTTAATAATTAGGGCCCAATCACTGACAGGCACTGACAGAGAGTGAGGCCCTATTGAAATTGTAAGGATTATTATTTTTAAGGCAAATGAATTGGCTCTTTGAGTATTTTTCATATATTTTCTGTTATATATATATATATATATATATATATATATATATATTTTTTTTTAAATTTAATTTAAAAAAATGTTTAACTCCCGCGCAGAAGTTGACTGCTCACATCCTGCGCAGGATTCATTTAATTTTTTTTTAATTTACATAGCTTAAGATATTGTGTAATGATCCTTCGAGTTGGAGACCGACCTCTCTACCCTCTAGGAGAAACAATCACTCTACAATAGGCCACATTGCCATAACATTAATGATTGGATGACCAGCTCATTCCCATGAGAAACTATGCACAGGAAGAAGAAGGACACATTATTTTGTGTTCGTGTTTGTCAGTTTCAATCTATGCTTGTTTTGATTCACATTTCAGAGAAATAATATTTTCTACTTTACTACATATATCTGACAGCCTTACTTAAAAGTTACTTTTATATTTTTGAGATTTTAGATACTGGATGATTTTATTATTTGTTGATTTGTATAAATTGTATTCCATACAAACCTGGTTTATTCATATTTAAGAGTTAATATGTAGCAAAATCTTGAAATCTAAAAGCGCCATTAAAAAAAACTACATCCTGTTTCCGCGGAAACACGAGGACCCGGAAGTGGTTCCGATTCCGCGGGTCTTTTGGGACAACAGAGCTCCGTAGTACACAGAGAGCAGTAATGGCGGGTAAGCAGCTAAATGCGTCCACGCCTTTATTGTCCTGTCTGTGCTTTCATGCGTTTTCACAGACCACTCTGCGTCAGTCCTGCTTGTACATCGCTGGTAGTTGTGAATCGCGTTGTGCTCTGTGCAGCGAGCTAAGCTAGCTAACGCTGCAGTGACAGCAATGGGGGCCTGCCTGCTAACAACAGTAGCATGCTAGCAGGCTGCCATAGCGTGTGTTGTGTCCATGTGTTTGTGTAACGCTTCTGTTTCAAGTTGAATGTGTGTTTTAATCACTCGGCGTGTGCTCAGTGGAGTTAATGTGCGCCTCAATGTGTTTTCTCACACGACACATTGCTAATATACTGAGCTAACAGCTGATGTTACCTCATCTGACACAAACACCTGACTCCTTTTTATTCCAGCATATTTGGGTGTTAATCTTGACAGATTAAGTTTGAGAGGATGGCACTCAAATCCAGCCATCTATCTATCTATCTATCTATCTATCTATCTATCTATCTATCTATCTATCTATCTATCTATCTATCTATCTATCTATCATCTATCTATCTATCTATCTATCATCTATCTATCTATCTATCTATCTATCTATATCATCTATCATCTATCCATCTATCTATCTATATGCCTCTATCTATCCATCAATCTATTTATCTACATGTCTCTATCTATCATTATATCTATCTACTTCTATCTATCTATCTATATACTTCTATCTATCTATCTACTTGTATCTATCTATCTATCTATATGTCTATCTATCCATCCATCTATCTTTCTGAAGCACATCAGTGTCTTCTTTGTTACTCAGTGAAAAGCACAGATGAGGCCAATGCAACAAGTAAACAAGTTTATGATGATCACCAAATAAAACAAGGCATTGGCTATATTGATAGTTTATAAATCAATTCTGCTGTTATTTATCAACAGAAATGACAAAAAGCCAGTGGCTCCAGTTTCTTTATTTTTGAGGATTTGCTTTATGTCATTGTAAAGTGATTGTTTACTGTTAGCAAATTGTTCAGACCAAGCCAATATTTGATAATAGGACATAAAACTGGATAAATAAGATGGACTGAATATTTTTGCCATTTTTATGGAAAAAAGAATACATTCATAATATAACAAGCACATAGTGAAAAATGAAAGATAAAAACAGATTAACCCAAGGTGACAGGAGAGATTGTTGATAATATCCTCCTTTGGGTATTTTTAATCCCTGATCCCTAAACTAAGCTATATCAGGTCCTATTGTCTCTAACTAGTCTAAACAGAGCTATATTTCTTGATCCTGTTCATTAAAGGATTATGTCCAACTAGTCAAGGTTTTTGATGCCGTAAGCCGATGATACTCCAAAAATGTTAATTTCACTGTCATGTATGAAAATGGAAAACATCAAATTCCCAGAAATAAAATTGAGGTGTGCACAGCAAATACATGCATCTTTTATTATACAGGTTTACCTTTAGCCTCAGCATACCCGCACATCGGCCTGTATCATTGATTACAAGGTTAAAACACGTGATGATGCTCAGGCTCAATTTAATTCACCATCTTGTCCTATGTTCTTAGATTTGTCATCAAATTATCAATTATTGAATGATCATCGCAGTATCACGTTTGTGATAATATGGAGAAGTAGAAAGTGGGTCATTTCAAACAACTAATAAAAAAACTTTGATTCCCCAGCTGTAAATACCATGGAGAAAAAACTGGCGGAATACAAGTGTGACACCAATGAAGCCATCTGTTTGAAGCTTGGTATGATAGTGTTTTTCTTTATTTCATATGTCTTGTAAATATATATAATATCGTTATATGAGATGACAGCGTTTTAATTAACTGCGCCTCATCTTCTTTCCTCTCAGTTCGCTTTCCTGAAGATGTTGAAGACGATGGCACCACATTCCACCCAGAGTACAGCCACCAAATCTTTGGAGACGAGTGAGTATTTCTTTTTTATAATGATGTAACTTTTTATAGTGATTGAGAAACAGCACTGTGCAAAAAAAAAGGTTTCGTCGCATATCTTATATTTCCCTAACTTCATTTCTGTAGTTGATGCACATACATTAATTTGATGTGTTTCATACTCATCGTGCTCTTGGAAAGAGTGAATAGCCATATTTCCCTGGGCTTTTCTGTTTTCACATATGTTTCATCCATCATGAATTATTCTTATATTTTATTTTCATATTTCTTCTTAGGCCTTTAGTATTGAGAGCTTTTAAATAAGAAACCTGCTTCTACATTATTATATTGTATCATCTTTTCTGACGTGAAGTGAATTATGTGGTGTCAGTGAACACGTGGCCTGTCTTTCAAGTTAATTCACTTTATTGTCCTAATATGTGAGGCGTTGTTATTGATCCTGACATTGTTGTTGGCAGTGACACCTGTGTCTGTGCGTAGGCTTACAGCAGCATTGCGTTACGCTCCAAATTGCATTTCCAAATTAGTCAGAACTAGGATTGGTTATTTTTGCTCTTGCTGCAATCAGCTCAAAGGGAACTCACTAATTAGGGCATTAATTATTTCAGCGAGCGTAATTGCTAGTAAAGCTCAATCACACATGGCATGATGATGAAATCTATTTTGCTATAAACTGCCAGCGATGTGGTGGTGAAGGGAACAATGCAACATGTCTGAAATACAGCACATGACCTACAGCAAACATTGGTCATCCACCCAATGGTTATATTAAATTTGTTGAATAAGAACAGTCAGATGTTTTTAGCCTCCAAGTATTTCATGAACCAGCTGTTTCATCATTTTGTCTTTTGAAGATTGTTGCATGTTTAACCTCACGAGGTTTCTAAACAATGTCAATCCCCTTTTCTGCAGTGAGGTCGCTTTTGGATACAAAGGTCTTCAGATACAGCTCTTCTACACGGCCGGAAACCTGAGCACCATCTTCAAAGTGAAATTCTCCTCAAAAGTTACAGAGACTTTTGATTGTGTGGAGGTAGGACATGCTTTGTTTTATTCGTTATAATTTAGAGGCTGTCGTCGCTCTGCATTTTGTTACCACTGGAAATGTAATTGCATAGCGACAGATTCAAAAGTCAACCATCTAGCAGCTGAAGACCAAAATTAAAGCTGAGCAGTGGGTTAATGTTGGCCACTTGTCATCATCAATCATCCAGTGGATGATAACACAAATCCAGGGGATGTTGATGCTGCTCTTGGTTTGCTGCATGTCAAAAAACACTTGTTTACTCTGAGCAATTCCAAATATACCAATCAGGGAGGATACAAGACGATTTATATCTTGAGACAAATTGAAAATAGGATGGCTCAGCTGTCGTCGGTTTGAGGAAGATGCGTTTGATGGAGGCCATCATGAGGTCTGTGAACTCTGAAGGGGCCACGGAGTGTCATCGCTGAGAGATATACTGTGCTGAAGGAGTTTCCCAAAATAAATGATGATACCAAATTTGAGCTTTTTGGGCAGCATAGAAATCATATTTTGCATAAACTAAACACTTTAAATCAGCAGAAACCCACCTACCCTTCAGTAAAGCCTGGTGGTGACAAATGACAGTGTTCAGTGATTATCAGTAACAAAGCAGATTTCAACCCACCCACAACTAAGAGGCTGATAATAGAGAATAGACTTAATATGAGTAACATGTGTGTCAATTTAATTTTCACTGTCAAAACAGCCCTCTTACCTCCGTCATGTTTCAGTATAGACATTTTTTGTATATTGTTGGTATATGAAGAAAACGAAAAGACTTTATGTATTTTAAATGTAATTGAGTAAATGTTACTTTACAATACTCAGTGCATTGTTTATTAATCCAACTAACTTTGACAGACAAACACCTGGTAGTTTTACTGGCAGTGCGGTCACTTGTTTTTAGTGAGTCCTTTGGCCTTTTGTGTTTGCTTTGTAGTAGTTTCTTGTTTCATCACTTGCTGAAGTAACTCGTGCCCTCTCTGGGGGGGTGATATTATTCCCGTCAGAAATCTCCTGTTTTGTTAGACTAAATCTCATCCCACCATGGTCCCCTGTGTCCGCGGACACTAATCCTACTCCTCCCCGTCGGAAGAGAAGGGTTTTAAATGGTTTCTTACGTGGGGTCTTACATGAGACATTGATTTTTTTCAGGGGTTTGTGTGATTGAATCAGCAGGAGGAGTAATGTGACACGGCTGGATGTCTTGTATATACATTTCCAGGAGGGAATTGTTGTTGAAGGCATCAACGATGGAAAAAAACCTTTGAGGGTGAATTTCTGCAAACTGATTTATATTCCACTTTTTTTAAAAGGAGACACCCAGTTCATATATTGATTACTTTATTGATGAGTCAGTCAGTTAATGGCTCTGTACTTTCTGTGTTCCTGTGAGAGCAGCATTGCTTGGTATGTACAACTTTTTTTTCTAGTTGCCAGACCGACGGATTTACATATCAACAGCCAGTATTTGGACAAAAACGGACAGTTAAACGAAATGCTTGTCCTGGTTCCTCCGGCACAAGAGGCCACTGGCTGCTTTGAATATTTCCTGAAATAGTCAATGCAGAAAACGTGCAAGAATTAGCCAGGGCCCCTATTGAGGTCAGATGATTGAGCTCAGGGACATCTGTCCTGTGTGGAGACGGCAGGGGGCCCACTACTGGACAATGTGGACTTCAACTGGTGGAAGTGGGAGCAGGATTTTATATTTCTGTGGATGCACTCAGATTACGAATTAGCCCATATAAAGTTGATGGTGCTGCCTGATCCAGGAGTGATGAGCACCACATCACTCATCTCTGTCAACTCCAAAATAAAGAAGGTATCCAATTTACTGATTTTAAACATAAAGAGAGCCATTAGACTTTTTTAGGAACGTAGTTTGAAGCTGATATTCAAACCGAAACGCGATGGCTACCTCCCGGTCTCTCTGCGCCTCTACTGCTTCACTGTTGAGCGTTGACCCCTGAGTGTTCACCTTGTTAAGGGTTTGAGTGCAGCTGGTGTAGAGGCAGGGAGCGAGGGAGCAGCAGAGTTCAGGCTGCGTCTGAAGAGTGTTTGTCTCTGAGTGTGCGTGGATGGTCGGGGTGCGGTGCAGCTGGTGAGGGAAGAGAAGCGAGGGGAGGCAGAGATGGAGTTTATGCAGCTGCCATGTCGATACGAGACGATAATCAAATATCAACTCGTTTCCTTTAAACCGGTCGAAAACACGTATGACGGCACCTCTCGTAGAAAAGGCTGATCTTAGTGCCAGAGCCTTTGTGGTGTTTGTACTGGTTATATGCAGATGTGTAAACATGTTTCAAATTTAAAATCGATACTCTACAATTAATTTAATAAGCGAACAGCGATTACTGTAAATCTTGATAGTGGTTTGGTCTTTGAAGTCGATTAAAGCAAGGAAATAATAACAACACAACAAATTAGATAGTTTGATGTCCCTTTGTTCTTTTTGTTGGAAATCAAAGACATTAACAAAGTGTTCTGAAGGGAGATTGTTAAGTTATATTCATGCCAAACTAAGGCATCTATTCTGGAAGGCTGTGCAATTTAGTGTCTAGTATGTAGGAGAGTGGCAGGGACAAAGGGACTTGTTTGTCCATGGCCTTTTAAGTACGCTCCTTGTTCCTTAGAAATGTGGCTGAACAATTACAATGGTTAAGAGGCATTCAGCTGCAGGTGCATTACTTCCAGTTAGATATTAGCTGATGTCTGAAAGGGGGGAATTAGCAGTATGTTGTATTAGCCTTTTGTAGTGCATTTTGCTCAGACCGTCTTCATTTCCCAGTTTTCAATGCTGAGCAGCGAGGGTCTCTGTGCCGAAATAATGCCCATCACACATGTAAATGGTGTGAAAGGGCTGCTCAGCAAAGTGTTCTCATGTCAATCCTTGTGGAAATGGATACAATGCAAACATTACAGCTGAACTAACCACACGTTGCACTGAGTAAAAAGTCCAAGGGTAGGGCCCCTTTGTCTCCGAGGCTCTTTGAAAAACGCAGGGGCAAATTCATTTGATTGGGTTCACTTGGCAGGATTAGAGGAGAGGCCTCTATTATGGATGGCCCCAAAGGTTTGTTAAGTTGAGATCAATTCACAAGATTTTATTTCCCAGTGAGACGCAGAAATGCTTTTATTGTGGCAACTTCATCACATATTCATGGTTTAACATAAGTAGTA
The DNA here is from genome assembly GCA_038501795.1 of Pseudopleuronectes americanus. Taxonomy (NCBI): domain Eukaryota; kingdom Metazoa; phylum Chordata; class Actinopteri; order Pleuronectiformes; family Pleuronectidae; genus Pseudopleuronectes; species Pseudopleuronectes americanus. Next base: position 11,370,361 of record CM076727.1, on the reverse strand, counting down.
AATGTACTGATTTAAGTGGTCTTTTCACCGGGCGGGGGGGAGGAGGCGGCTGTGGTCTCTGCTCAGCTGACAGTTTTAATTGCCTAATGGTTTTCTTTTCATCACCACAAAACATGTAAGCTTCCACTGTTATTGTGCACCTTTTTTTTTGGCAGACTTTCATAATTCAGTCAGTCATTTCTGTGAACATGAAATCGGTGTGTACAACACAGAATATATTTAATCACATGTCTTAATCCTTTGGTTTTAGACAGGAACTCCAGAAAATGTCTGAAGAATTGGGTCTGGACTTTCTCCAGACTTTTTCTTTCTCACATTATCAAGGCGAGGGGTGGCACCTGGGTAGAGCATGAAGAAGACAGGATATGACATATTGATTCCACTGCTGAAATCATATGTTTTCTGTTTATAGCACAGCAACTCCGCCATCAATCCTCATCGCCAAAAGCTCTAAAGTCTTACTGTTTTCCATGTTGATATCATTTTCAGCTTCTTCTAAACATAGGGCACTTTTTTTCATCCTGAGATTTTTCAATTCTTTTAGTTTTCTCAGTTTTGCTCATGTTTAAACTTAATGGCTCATTTGGACAGAATCCAAAGTTTTTGCTTGGGGCTTGCAGAAAGAGCTGTGCAGATTGTCTGCAACAACTGACTGTGATATTTGTGTTCTCACATGCAGCACCTCAGGATAATTTCAGGAAGTTCAGTGCACATCTGAAAGCAGCTTAACAAAGATATACCACTGTAGGTTGCTCCCTTTTTTAATCTTTTTCTTTATTTCTAAATTCATTCACATGACGTTATCCAGCCCGATGAGGTCGAAGGGAAGATCCGTGAAATCGTTCCCGCTGGATTCACCTGCAACACAGACGATTTCATCTCACTCCTGGAGAAGGAGGCCAATTTCAAGCCCTTCGGCACCCTGCTCCACACGTACACAGTCCACAGCGAGGAGGCCGGAGAACTCACGTACCAGATTCACAAGGTACGAACATCACTTGCCGCTTGGCCTGCAGCAGTTTGGATTCTGAACATAGTTTTGAACTTTTTCTAGTAGCTGTAAATCAGACGGGACGGGTGAGTTTTAACTCTAAAGCGCCTCAAACTTTTGTTTTGGGCCTTTTTTGCCCCAGGCTGATATCACCTGCCCAGGATTCCTAGAGTACCACGAGCGCCTGCAGACCTTCCTCATGTGGTTCATAGAGACCGCCAGCTTCATCGACCCAGACGACGATCGTTGGGACTTCTTTCTTGTGTGAGTGCCCTTCTTAATTGACATCAACCCCCCCACCACCCCCCTGGCACCCACCCCTATGCGAAGGCCTTTATTGTGTCATTGAAAAACAAAGCCCCCTTTTGAGGCGCTTGTGACCAATTACCCGGCCAGTTTGATTATATTTCCCCTGTAGTAGAATTGTTGATCAGGCAAGAGGCTTCCTTTGTGCCGAAAGCCCTTTTCAGATTTTTCAGGGGCAAGAGCTGAATTGAATACTGTTGTCTTTTGAAACACTGAACAATGTCTTAACAGTAAAAAGAGCCTCTGCCAGTGTTTTCTTTACCCTGGCACCTATTAATACCCACAATGGGGAAAATGGACTGAAGTGATTTTGAGTAGCTCAGTCCCTCCTCCAGTCCCTTCTCTTCCTCTAAGTTGCAGTACTCCAATTAAGTGCATAATGTATTCAGGCTGTAGCAGGTGTACCAATCGGGGCCTGGCTACTCTAACACGCCAACGTTGTGGGGGTGAAGGGCGGGTAAGGGGAACACGCAGCCTAAAATGGTCACTGGGTTGGGAGTGTGCCTGTAATTGACCTGTTTGCCTTTGTGTTTTCTCTGCAGATTTGAAAAGTACAATAAAGATGGGGAGACTCTCTACGCAACTGTTGGCTACATGACAGTTTATAATTACTACGTGTACCCAGACAAAACCCGACCACGTGTAAGGTAATTGCTGGGGCAGCACGTGCCGTCCCATTCTATTGTATGAAAAGGGAGTGGAAAATTATACATTTCTTTATCCTCATCCCAAAGAGCCCAAATTACTGGCTTATATAGCCAAGCATTCAAGCAGATTTTGTTTCATTACCAAACCAGGGTGATTTGTATCTGAAAACAACTTTATAGTTAAGCTTTTGATGTGATGTGATTTGATGCATTGATGGATCAGTATAACAATCTATTGTTTTCTACTTTTAATCAAAGGACAACGACTCAGATGCCTCCATAAATAAGATTTATGAGTGTTTAACTTGTTTCCTAATCAGTTTTGTTTGTGTCTCTTTCCAACCTTTAACTAAACAGCCAAATGTTGATCCTGCCTCCGTTCCAAGGAGAGGGTCATGGAGCTCAGCTCCTGGAGGCAGTGCACAGATTTTATTGCAGCCTGCCCAAAGTGCAAGACATCACAGGTGAACGTCAAATCATTTTTTTTTCTAAATGCCATTTACTCTGTTGAAGGAGGTGTGGATAAACATTTAATCTGAGACCCTTGTGTCACCCACGTCCATTGAGACAAGCTTGATCAAAATAGTTTGCATAGAGACAGAGGATGAATACCACAGGCCTTTTTCTTCCCATAGTGAAATCGTTTTCAAAGAAGAACATTAGAATTTAGCTATAAATAGACCTAGTTTATGATTCATCTGGTCTACTGTAATTTTTTTGTCGAGGAGGTTAAGATTTCACTTGTGTCCATTTGTTATCTTTGATTTGTTTGAGTAAAAACGGATTTACATCAGACTTGGTAGAGGGATGGGGTTAACTAATTTAAATTGTATTATGTTTGCAGCTGAAGATCCCTCTGAGAACTACGTGAAGCTGAGGGACTACGTGTTGGTCAAACTCTGTCAGGGCCTGTCGTCCTTCGCCATGGACAAGCTGCCCCTGGGCTTCTCAGCTGACATGATCAAAGAGGCACAAGACAAGTCGAAAATCAACAAGGTGCCACATAAAGCTGCAACTCTACTCATTCTTTTTATCAATTCATCTGTTGTCAAAAGTCTTTAAAATGTCGTCATCGTTATTTCCACTTGCTTGTTTGGTTCAACTTACTGTCCAAAGACCCCAGATATCAAGTATAAGCTGATATAAACCAGAAAAGCAACAAGTCGTCACTGTTTAACTGTTGGAGCCAGCAAATGTTTGGCTTTTTTATTTTCTTGATACAGTAAATAAAGATTATTGAATTATTCTCAAATGTGTTTCCTTGAAACCTGACTTTATGTTTAGGTTTGTTAATCTTTCTTCATAATATTGCAAAAGTTATAACTTAGTTTTTCAGCTTTTACGTCAAGTTAAACTTTCTTGTCATTTAGCAAAACCAGAACTTTCTGTATTATCTGTGTTTCAAAACTCCTATGTTTCACATCTTTGACTTAAAATGCATTTCAATTTCATGTCAGTTCCTTAGCTGATTATCAAACTGTGATATTAATAGAAAAGTTGTGGCTTTTCTTGAGAAAACTTTGCTCTTGGAACAGATGTGCAGATGCCTGATTTTATCCTACCCCCTGAATAGATTTCCTGCAGCCATTGTGCAGGGACGTGTGGTGGCTTCCTGTTGAAGCATACTGACATACATTCATTTTTGTGGGTGATTTTCTTCCTACAGAAACATGCAAGGCGTGTCTACGAAATCCTGCGTCTAAGAGCCACAGACATGAGCGATGAAGCAAAAGCCAGAGATTACCGTTTGGAGGTGAAGAAGAGGCTATTCGGACCGTACAGGGTGAGTATTCAATCCTCACAGCTTCAGACAGCATGTGAATGAATAGGGGGTCAAATCTGGATGCGGTCTGAGATTCACAGTGAGAGATTTACTCATGTATTCAAATAAATTTGCACGTCAACCTGCCTGTGACGCTGTCAAACAGGAATCCAGTCTTTTGTTAGCGACACATTGCAGCTGCTCAGTGCAGGAAGCGAAGCAGCCCGTGTACAGAACACTTACACGCTTACAACTTCGTCCCGTCACTCTTCATTATGTTACCCTTATAAAACAGCAGAAAATTCATTTTTAAGAATTGATCCTGTGAAAACTGATAGATTATTAGTGCCATATTGTTTCAGCCACAATAGGGCGCTCCTGGTGCCTGTGGTTCTTCGGCTAATGGAGCTTTTTTCTATTGAGGTGCATGTCATTAGTCGGGATTTGCATTTCTTTGGGAGAAATCATTTTCATGAAAGTGTGTTTAAAGCACTTTGTCGAAAAGCTTCTATTATTCAGACTTCTGGAGCTTCACTATTGCTGCACATTTTGAACTTCACCGGGAAAACAGTGCAATTTTATTTAATCGCTTTTTTTCTTTTCTCATTTTTTTCTCGGAAAGTTTTCTATTCAGTCATGTAGTCAAACAGATTTTAGATTGACGAACAGAATATCATAATTTTTTATTCTGTTTCAACAAACTTGTCGGTGGGAAATACTGGTTAGATATGTGTGCACCAACATAACACCCTGCATCCTGTTTGCTCCCGACGTTTTATATTTTGAGCTATTCCAGCCATTAGAGAATTAGCTGTCAGTGGGGGAACCGCACGTCTCAAACAAGGGCAGAATCTGACATGGAAAAGACCGTTGTGGTGGAGAAGGGAGCAGGAATTCCTTGGGAGAGTGGCAAGGAAAGATCTGGTGGCCAGATGCAGACCGTTTTTCCTTCCCTGAGGAGATGCAGTGTGTTGTTAGCTGAATGGCAGAGACTGCTGCTCTGTGGATGTGAGGGACATTATACATGTTCTGCTCTTTCCCCCCAATTCCCTGCTGACCATGTCTGCATGTGTATGCATACAAGCAGTAAATTGCACTGGACTGAATGAGCGTGTACGCGTCCATCCATGTCAAGAACCTCTCAGCTCTTTACAAATGTTTATAACATTATCTACCGAGGTATAGGTTGTGAAGTATGAAGTATACATTTATCTTCTACAAAGTATAGGGTAAAAATGATAGGTCCTTATTACTTATTATAAAGTCGTACCTACACGTAAATGGGGAAAAAACTCCTTTTTCACCTCATCTACCTTCTATCTACTAAATCCAGAAATCTCTGCCCTATTGAATGGTTCTCATGTTACGAGAACCATTCAGCTTATCGGCTTCACACTTGGCATGTGTATTGTTAAGGGCCTAGGGAGGTAAATGGTCTTTATATAAAGCACTTTTCTAGTCTTCATGACCCCTCAAAGCACTTTACAGTACAGTTAACCATTCACCCATTCACACACACATTCATACAGTGCATTTATAAGCCACACTTTTTTTCGTATGAGGGGCAATTCAGGGTTCAGCATCTTGTCCAAGGACCCTTCAGCATTGCAGATGAGGAAGACTGGGATCAAACTGCCGACCTTCTGGTAGGAGGGTGACCGCTCTACCCCCTCAGCCACAGGCACCCAGATGTTTTGTTGAAATTTGGTCATGTGATGCATTCAATATTCATAACATTTTAATAAACAGGCAGGCAGGGCCTTGCCGTCAGTGCTGCTTCATAAACTGTTTATAAAACACGTCCAGCATGAAGGCAATACAAAATGACACCATATTGCAAGACTGTTCAAGGAGGGTTCACTAATATTAAGGATTTATTCTTCAATTGGCTCTACAGGTCAAGCAAACGGGCAGGTTTAGACCACTATTGTCACTTTGCAGATTTCTGTGCTACTGTAGTAAAAAATCTATCTGACTCAACAACTCCATTAACATGTGCTTGTGTTGTTTTATTTTACAGAAGAACCAGAGGGAGCTGGCAAAGATGAGGAAGTGCCTGCGGCCGGAGGAGCTGGTGTCCCACATGGGTCAGATGGACACTGAGACGCAGCACGAGGAGCTGGAGAAGAGTTATCAGGTTGTTGTTGAAGACTACAGGAGAATCATCGAGAGGCTCGCAACGCAGGCCTGATCACCACGTGAGACGTTGCCGGCCCGGAGCCCCCCCCTCTCAACCTTCAGGTGCTGTGCCCTGTCTGTACAAAGCCCACATCATCACAGACTTTAGCTGCAACCAAGAGGAAGTTTCTCCTGATGTGACACGACCACTGTTTTAATTCAAGAGTGTTACAAATGTATAGTGACTGGTGTAGCAGTGATAGGTTCCAATGGAATACGCCCGTCTGTTTCCCAGCTGATGTTGGTACAGTAGTAGAGGAGAAGAGTGCAGCTGGAGGGTGAGACGTCCGGTTGGTCTCACGTGTTCAATCACATCGTGTGAAATGTAATGAGAATGTTCCACAGGTGATAGGACGTCCGCCACCAGGCAGACGAACACGGCTTCTTCTACATCATAGACATTTTTTACAAGATCTTTTGTTAAAACAATTCCCAATATGTTTGAAGCACTTCAAACTGAAAATGTAAAAAAAAATAATGGTTTTGTATATTCCTCGAATGGTGGGAGTCTTGTTGACGAGAAGAAAATAAAACAGCAGTTCTTGTTTTGTCATTTATGGTTTCGTTAAATATATTTGTACTAAATGTGGACACAATATTCAATACTGTCTCTAAAACTGATGCTGTGTTCTAGAGCTGAATTGATACTTTTCAGATAAATAAATAATTTAATTCAGCAAATAATCCAATAAATTAAAATTGTAAATGTTTCATATCGCTGCTATATTTAGCTTTTTATACAGAATAGCGAGGTTTCTTCTCGCTAGCATTCCTGCCTATTCTCTTTTCCTCCCTAATCATACACGATACTTAAACTGATTGAATGAAATTGCGCAGAAAACTGTAGAAACTCAACAGTTCACCACTTAAACTGGGACATAATGCAGTCGATGTGTAAAGGAGGCAGTAAAGAGATATTCTTACAAATTCTTTAGAGGTTGAAGCTGGTCCAGCAGGCCTGATTAATGCATTCCCCAGCATGAGTTGTGCATGTTATAGTCATTGCAGGGATGTAATTTTGTCCGGGCGCCCTCTTGCAGCTAATGCAACTTCTGATTGCCGCTGATGTTGAGTGTTACGCTAATGAGTATTATGGTTTTCAATTGAAAACCTTTGTGGCACTGTATTGCCCCTGCTTGTGCAGATCACAGTGATGAATACCCATCATACTTTATGATACTTTAGCACATTGTCACTAAATGAAGGCTGCCAGGTCAATTTTCAATTTTTTCCCCTCTCCACTTGAAACAAGACAAAACCTTGGAACCCTTCATATCTCTAAATCAGATTGATTGAATCCACTCGTGGCCACAAGGGGCCTCATCTCACTGTAGTTTCCTCTGCCGTGAGTGCACATTTCGGATTGCGCTGCACAGGCTCAGCCGACTGACCTGCTAGTGGGAGGTGACATTATTGTTTAGTAGGCTCATGAGTTTTATCTACCGTCACATTAATTCCATTAGCGACGCATTGCTGTTTAACAGAGCCACCGTCCCACTTTCCTGCAGCGTGTTGATGCCGGTCCTCCAGCTCTCACATACCTGCTGAGCGAGGAGAGCGAGCCTGTGTGCGTGAGCGTGGTATGGACGATCTGCAGGCCTCAGTGCAGTTGTCAGAAGGTTGTGAAAGCTGCTCTCTGCTCCGTGAGACCACACAGTTGAGTTTACAGAAGCTTAATTATCCCGTCCACAGTTCACACACAGTCTTTCCGGGACCCTCAGGTCCCAGCGCACCTGTCTGTAAACACTCAAATGCATAAAGGACATTGTTTTACTTAAAGGAAAAGTTAGACATTTTTGGAACTTCTCTGATCTGAAGTCACTTGATAACCTTTGCCGACTCCAGGAAGCAGATTTGTGTTTGTTCACTTTGGGCTCAATACTCATTCAAAACGAGGTTAAACATGTGAATTAGTGAGATTTAGCGGTTTGGGCTGGTGGATTTTCTTCCAGGATAATTGTTTCCCAGTGTCCCCAGTGTTTCCAGTATTTGTGCTAAGCTAAGTTAACGTGCAGCTGGCAGGTGCTTCATATGAAACTCCCAACATGATCTTTTAACGATAGTTTTCAAGCCGGCAAACCCAGTGATAGGTGCCAGAGGGGCACTGGCCCCAGCTGAAATCTGACTGTGCCTCTGCCCTGTCAGGAGTCTTAAAAAGAGAATTTCGATTTTTGAAGAAACAGATTGTGCTTGAACAAGGAAAAAATTTCTAAATATATTCAATGATTTGTGGTTTTGGACATATAATTAACCCCCCTCTTTGTAAATGGCCTCCGCTCTATGCCCCCTGGTTTAGAAACTGAATTGAAAATATCAGGATCTGTGAAACTATGTCTTCAACTCTGCTCTCACATATTATAGACTCAACAATCAATTATTTGTTTAAGAAAATAATATAGCAGATAACAAATAATTATCTGCGGCGCTGCTTTTGATACAATAAACAACACAGGTTTCTGAGATTACAGGTTGCGATGCTGTTTAGACTATTCTCAAGAGCTTTATTTCATTAGGCCTTTGAGAATCACTGTTTCGGTAAACAATCATCAGCAGTTCCTTGTCAATCAAACCTGAAGGTGGCACAGATTACAAAGCTGCTGCATCACATGCCTCGGCTGTGAAATGCAGATCACTGAGTTGAAATCTTCCTGCTCTTTGGGCTTTCGGAGGTGTCAGGCTTATATATGTATAGATATCTATATATAAAGAACAAAGACACATCCAGGGTAAGGAGCGCAACATTCAACATGTCTGTCTCAGCGTATTTCCCCCCCCGGTGGCAGTTGATCAGCCATTCAGGTGCAGCAAATTGACATCTAAAGAAGTCGGGGCACTTTCTCTCCGAGTCGAGGCTATTACAGCGGATCCAGTGGGCCCTCAGTCGCCTCGCCTTTGTAAGTGGGACACAGTCTGTCCATTATGTTGTGTCAGGGTCGAGATGTAGGAGGTTGATTTATGTCTGAAACTTTCTCTCGTCTCAGCCCCCCACCCCCCACCGTTCTTTTTTTCATATTTCACAAGTAGGAGCATAGAAAAGAGGGAGAAAGGTAAAGGTATTCGTTCTTGCATTTCTTCACTCGCTTGGTCCCAAGCTGTTTTAACATGCTTCATCATGCAAATCATTTCTCTTACGGTAAAAAAAAACCCAGTAGAAAGTGGCTTTGTGCCATTATTCTGCGAGATGACAGCAGTATCGAGCTCGACTTGACTATTCGGTTTCACCTGTTGGCATTTTCTGCTACTGTTACCTCATGGCGCCTCCACCTCTCTGTGCCGAGGCAGACAGTCGGGGAGTTTTTGGACCGGAGCCCTGCCGTGCTGAGGGAGCTGCCGAACATGATACCTGTGTGGAGGAGCTCCGGCGTCTTCACCCCCCCAGGTTCCCAGGAGAGGCCGAGAGAGCGGGGCAGGAAGGTTGTAGTCTGCCTCCTCCTCCTCCTCCTCCTCCACACCCTCCCACCATCACTGCTCCTCTCATTGTGTTCCCAGTTCTTTTTAAGCTCCTTGGTTACCCACATACCCCGAGGCCTACCGTGCCCCCACACCCACCCCCTCTCTTCACTGTCACCCAACCTGGCCGGTCTCTTTTCTCTGCTAAATGAGTCCTCTTTAAGATAATGTTTGATGCGCTGACAGCCAGGACCAAAACACTGTAAAAGAACCCGGGTTTGACATCTTTTAATTGTGCGTCGGAAGGGGGAAGAGATTGCGGTTTCTCGGACCGCTCTGGGATCCTGCTGCTGATATGGTAATTTGCTCCAGTGAAGGATGTGATGAAAAATGCTCGTGTTGATAGTTAAGCGGTAGACGTCCCCTGAGTCCCAGTCTGCCTTAATCCCGGCTTCAGGAAGCGCACAGTTCAATTGTATTATGATAAATCCCCTTTGGCGTTGGCAAAAATAAAAATAGCTGGATAACCTGCAGAGGTGCTTTACTTTAGACACAATATGTTTTCACAGAGGAAATCTTTATTCTCCTTTAATAACCAAACACAATTGTTCAGACTGATTTAGAACCAAATGGCAGATATCCATGAGATAAATAAATTCTGCAGCAGCCTTTTTTATTTTCTTAATTTTTTTGCAATATTCATGGTAATTGATTTCCAACTGTGTACAACCAGAGCCTGTGGTTGTGATTACATCTGTCGACCAAATGAATGGGGATCAATGTGCACTTCAGATCAAGCGTGTGTTAAGCCGGATTTCTATTCACATGACATGAAAATAGATGAGTTAGTTTACATAAAGCACTGGATTTTGTTATGGTGATTGACAGCAGCAGGAGGAGACTTCATTATTTTGTCACAAGTGATGTGTGTTAAATATTCCTTTTGGCTTATTACGACCCGATAAACATGGTGGAAGTTTATTGAAAACTGTCCTTTTCACCCTCCGCTCTCTTTCTCTGTGTGTCTTTTTTAATTGATTTGAACAAATGCAAATGACCCTGGGCTTTATGAGTAATCACACTACATGTAATCATCAGCGACGGGAGCCTGCTGCGGCATTTGGCTTTCATCGACTCCATGTGCGGCGCTGAAATATGACATAACATCTACTGGGACGTTGGGCTGTTTGTCGAGAAATCTGTGGAGGACTAATTTCCAGCGTGTGCTTAAATAAAAATGAGCTGTGACTAATTACTCTGTGGGAGAATGGGAAACATTCATATTTCAATGTTGTGCACAGCATGAAGGATTTAATTGTGAATTTATTTCTGTAAAAAGAAATCAGAAAACATCAACAGTGGGTTTTACATGTTAATCTGCACATGAATGACCTCCTTGACTGAGCTGTTATTCCTCGGGACTGGCTTCTCTTGTGCTGCGGGGCCCTGCCTGTGTATTAATCTCTCAAATGAGCCGTGCTGCGTTGGAGCTGGATGAACACTTGCTTTTTCTCAATGCAGTTTTCTTATTAAAGGCCTTAATTGGTGCTATCTGAGGCCGGGACGGAGCCGTGGCCGGGGAGGGAGGGAAGGGAGCGAGGAGTCGGGCAGAGATGGTATCAGGGGGCCGAGGAGACAGGAAGCCTCTGTGTAATCTTGTCAGGTTGGAGATCGGAGCTGCGATGGAGCCGACTCTGTGCCGTGGAATCACAGGGAGTGTACTGAGCTGCTGGGAACCGCACTTATCTTTGGCTGTTTGCACAGGAGCCCTGGGTTTCACCTGGGTGTTTACACGCTGGATCGTTTTCAACTCTGTGTACAGAGTGAGCACAGTGTTGTGATCAGTGTGTGCACAATGAGCATCAGAGAGGATCAGTGGCGAGCTGGTGCCAGAACGCGAGGGAACAAGGGGGCGGGCGAGGGGAACGTGTGGAGACAGGTTGTTTCTCTGCTGAAGTTATGGGAACAGAAGTCCAGTCAGATTTGATTTCTCTTCATATGTGACAGTTTTCAGTACAAACCAGAATCACAAGGAGCGATTAACCTGTTATTTGGCTGCAGGGGAAACAAACAGGGAACACGATCCCTTTAATTCTGAATGATTGATGTGAAAAAAAGTAGACAACAGGGTATGAGGACCTCTGAGGAGAAGTGATTTAGTTCTCGATTCCACTGAAAATCAGTAGCAAAGGCCACTCGGATGAATTAAACAAATCCACATGAAGTGTATTTTTTACTTCCCCAACACAGTAATGGATATGTGTGTGTGTGTGTGTGGTGGGTGCATGCAAGAACAGAATGAGGATCGGTCGGTAAGCCTTAACCGTACACAACAATCAGGGGACAGTGAGAGGACTGCTCTTACATTACACACATGTCACTCACAGTACGATAACAACACGCTCCCAGGACCCTCGGCCTGAGACGTCGTGAAGCCCCCGTGCAGTGGTTTTTTTCCAGCCGAGCCCAAAGCTTACTAAGTAAATAGGAATGCTGCCCGCAGACGCACGCTGACATTTGCCAGATGCTCGGTGCTAATTAGGGGCCAAGTATTCCCCCCCCCCACCCGAACCGAGAGTGTGTGAGAAACCATAAGTGCACCGCTGGCCGACCTGCAGGACCCGAGCGGGGAAGAGCTCCGTGTTTGTTCTCCGCACGAAACAAACTGTGGATTGTTGTTCGAAGCCAAAATCCCTTATTTTTGGGGGTTTTGATACACGCATGCAATCCAGTTTATTCCCTTTATGACTCTGTCTTCATTTGGAGCCCTGATAAACAGTTTACAGTGTATTTTACCTGCGAGTCTCAGTGCAGGTAGATGCACCAAAGGATATTTTCTTACCCTCTTCACTCTGGCTTTTAAGATACTGATGCAGTCCCGTGTTGCTCGTGTGGGTGAGCCGCAGCAGAACGCTTTCACCTGGGTACAATTTTCCACCATCATTATCCTTTTCAGGTCTATGACATTCATTATTTGTCATCCACCCTCCCGGGCCATCGTGCCACCTACAAGCCTCCGAATATAGTCTGCAGCCGTATCCAAAGAACTGTCCCTCCCTCCTGTGTAATCACCCACTCTATAAAGCCCCAAAATGGTGGTGGCGGCGGTGGTGGTGCACCAACCAGGAAGTGACAAGAGACCTGAGCGCTCCCGCCACCCACAGACCCACCCCCCCCACACCCCGCCTCACCCCTCTTCACCTTGCTCTCCCAGGCTGCGGCGGGGCCCTGTGTCCTGGCTCCCGTCCAGGTTCTGGTGCTGCGAGGGTCACGGTCTGCGTCTGACCCCGGGGCCTGCAATGTTGGATGTTGTTATTATTAGTTCTCCATTGGACCCCCCCCCACACACACACACACACACATTCACCTCCCCCCGGGCGTGCAGTCCCTAACGCAGGAGGAACTGCCAGGGCTCTGGAGAGGCTCTGGACCTGGAGAACAGCTGTGTGGGTTAGAGGCTGCCCCCCCGCAGTCCCCTGAGAGCACCGCTGCACCGGCCCCGCCAGGAGGTACAACTGTTTTTTTAATACAACCTTATTGTAGGACTGAGGCTTGTTACTGGATACACTTGTGTGTACATGGGGTAGGCACCTGAACAGGAGGCCGGTAATGTAATGCAATTTGTGACACTACAGACTTTGACCTCAAAAAATATGCACAGAGCCGACATGTGATTGCACCTTAGATGAAGCCTGCACTGCACGTTGTAAGAAATGTTATAAATCTTTGACGACCTTTAAAATGTAATATTTTTTGGTATCAGTGCGATAAAGTACTTTGATTTGATTTGGTTCATTTGCCAAAATAAACATTCATGACCATTTTCAAATAATTATTAATTTTCCAGATAATTTATTATGATATAAAATTATACTCAGAATTATTGTGAAATAGCTTTTTATTGGTATTATCTACCTCAACAACTCAGCTGATCTAAAACATATTTTTTTATTTGCTATTGTAGCAGGTGCTTTGAAAATGTATTTTTTGAATTCATCCTTTCCTGTATATTGAATTTGTGGCAGGCTTCTTTGTGAATGACCTACAGCCACAGGTGGGTAAAGGGTATTTAAAAGCCTTTCTTACCGTTCTCAGCTATCTTAATTCTACCTATTCTTGCTGTTTCTGGAGGGTGGGGGGGGGCTTCTAACTGTGTAAATAGCTCTGGAAATTGCGTGTGGCCTTTGACTGTCTGTGTAATTGCAGTATTTTGCTTTGCAGTCTGAGAGGTTAACCCTTGAGGGCTTGAGGCCTGAAGCTCTCCTCCTGACTGGCAGAGGGGCTCCTCAAAGCCCCACTTGTTCACCTCTGCAGCCTGGGCAACTCTAAAGCCGCCGCCGCCGCCGCCGCCGCTGATCCTCTTCTGGACAAGAGGGAGAGTGGGCGGCCGCCGCATTCGAACCGTGGCCGAGGCTCAGCAGGTTGAAGCCTCGAGTGTCACAGGCCCCCACAGACACGCCGAGCCCAGGCCGCCCGGTCGCACTCGTGTCTTTGTCACCTTTGTGACAGAGCACCAGCTCTAAGCTCAGGTCTGAGACATAATCAGATTATATGGAGACTGCTGCACTTTGGTTTTTATCAGTTCCCCCCCCAAAAAAACCTTTTTCCCATGACTCTATGAATGTGGATTCTTCCTGCCGTTAATGATGTGCAGATGGATTCACTCAGTTTGGTAATATTGAATGAGAGGTTGATGCAATAATACACATAAATGTCAGTTATCAATTTGTCCAATTTATCACTGCTAATCTAAAAAGAGGCTCATTGCAAAGTCACGATATGCATTTGGCAGCACTGGAAGCAAAAAAGAGAGAAAAGCAGAAAAGTAAATGTTGAGTCTTCTAACATTGGCCAAAAATAATCTCCTATTAAACTGATTGGATCTTGATTCTACTCATTCATTTTGTGTTTTGAAGGGTTCCATGTCCGTGACGCTGTTTATTTTGAACATCTTCATCTCAGAAGTATTCAGGGGTCAGGTTGGCCGGTTCGGAAGGTGAAGTCTGACCTGTCGGGCCGTGATGGATGATGTAGCCGTTTGAAATGGTCTGTAAAGATGAAGCCTCTTTGAAAGTCGCAGCAGAGACTGTAGAGAAAAGACAACATGCGTCGGTTCCTCCTCGGATTCCCACATTGTTCTCAGCAGCTCTGCTCCCCCTGGGCCCTGAGAAGGAGTCTCTGCACCCCAGACAAAAGTACACAGGCAGAAAAGAAAAACTCAAGGCACAAAAGCTCTTTATGTAATGCTGTCATGTTGCATTGATTTTCTTTCCCATATATTTGACAGACAACACAAAATGGTTGCCTCGTGTCATGTCAAGCTGGGCTGCGGAGATCACATCGGCTCTAGTGGAGATGTTTCTTGGACGAGACATTACGGGGAGAGATGTTGACTGTGACAGATCCATTTGTGTGAACCCTCAACACAGTGGCTGCCTTTACTCGGCAACACACATGAACTGTTTCTCAGAAAGTCAAATGAACTCTGAGATTAAACTTTCTGCGCAGGTCCACGAGGCGAGTGTGGTGGCCTGGGATGGATGGATCGGACCCGACCAGGACTCGGGTGCTGGTTTGTCTCTGGGTTATATTTTTTTTTGGAGGCGGAGAATCAGCAGCTGTGTAATCAGACCTGGCTCTGACCCCACCTGTCCGGACGTACCTCCGCCCCCTCCATCATGTTCCTGTGTCACGCACTCACTGATGAGCCGCTGGTCGCGTGCAGCCTCCGAGCCGCTCCGACCTGCAGTCTGATGAACTGAGGATATTCCCCCACTGGACAAGGATACAGCAGATTATTCTTCCCTGGTCACATTCATTAGGTTTTTATTTAAACACTCACTGATTTACACGCTGGACTCTGGAGCTCCGCAGTAAATGGACAGATAATAAATACAATGCGGAGGTGCTTGTACTGAAGTATTTCCATTCAATGCCAATTCCACCTAATCTATTACATTTCACATATTTCACAATTGAGTCTCCTGTCCGGGAGCTGTTCTCTGTAATTTATGTCAGTTTAGATGTTACCTGATAGAAAACGTACTGTTTGAGCAACAGAAATAAAACTCAACTATTCAGATGGAGAATAGAGTAGACTGATAAAACTGATTTACTGATTAATGCAGTAAATACTGAAGGGACGCTGATTAAAGGGGGTTTACAGGTTGGATGAAAAACAGATAGAAAAGCTGTAACACTATTACACTATAACACAACCATTTCGTACATTTAGCTCAGAACCTGCATTGTATTAAAAAAGAAGTTCAGTATCTACAGACACAATGTCCTCTTTGTCCTTCATTTTAGCAACTTTGTTTATATTAAATATGGGCTATTTTTCTTTTGTGCGATGTGTATCTGTCTATTCTAAATTGGAATTCATATCTTATCAATATCATGAATAAATTAACTATTTAATACATTTAAAAAATATGTTTCACGTTGAGTATCTATAAGAAATTACATGAACTTTGCTCGATTCAAAGGATCAATGTTATAATTTATGTATATATATATATATTTAATGTAAAATGGTTTCTTTTAATCCCATGTGAGATTAGCCAAATATTCCACATTATGCAGAAATGAAAACTGAACAATGAACTAACTAACTAACTAGTTAGCATAATATATTAATAGTTATATTGAAATATATTGAACAAAGAGTACATTTTGATTCAAGATTCCTTTATTTTCTTTTATTTCAGTGTGGAAACACAACAAAACTGCATCATATTGCTGGCACTTACTTTCCCAATTAATTCAATATTTGATTTAATGAAATAAAACATTCTGTATGTGACTTTTGCTCATAACAAAACTATGTTAATGTTTTGTTGCCTATGTGTAAACCATCTGAGTTCTGTTTCCACCTCAGCTCTCCAGTGAAGAACCACACTATCTGCTGACATTGTTTGTGGGACGCTCTGAGCCGAATGTGGCACAATGGGAGAAGCAGCCAGCGTCAGACTTGTGGATGCTCGGTGGTCCCTGTTGAGAACACTAAGCTCTGTATTTGCACTCTTCTCACTGAGGATAACAGCCTCTCCAGCCCAGGTTAGGAGTGGGGCTCCCTGCAGCTGCTGTCTCTGAGGCTGATTAGTGTGGTGATGAGCGAATGAGGGCCAGGGGAGCCACACACACACACACACACACACACACACACACACACACACACACACACACACACACACACACACACACACACACACACTGGAGGAGACCTGCTCTGTGTCCAGGATGTTGAGTGCTGCAGCCCAATGGTGTGCTGTTACACTGCATGAGGCCTCGGCTCCACTTGGATTCTGATTGGGTCTGTAAGATCACAGCCACCCACCTCCCCTCTCTCCGCCAACCCCCTCCTCCCCGAGGGTTTCTCTCTCCACATCCTCCCCGCTGATTATCACCACTGCCAGAGCTGACTCCTGCACTCCAGCTGCTGTCCACACTCTGGCTCTGGGGCTAATTTAACCAGGCTGCATGGAGGGAGAAAACTTTCTCACACAGACCCGATGAAGCTGCACAGCGAGCGCTCCTCCCAGGCTTCACAGCTTCTCTCCCTCTGCAGAGACCCCCATCGGCCACCGCACGAGCTCACTGCAAAATGAGCCGGACTGCTGGAACGCTTCATGTATTACCATCAGAGTTTTCCCTTGTGCAGCGTTTAAACAATATACAGGGCTGCAAATGTTCAGAGCAAGATCACAGTCCTCGTTCAGTGCAAAACAGACAGCAGTGATTTCCCTGTGGGCCGGCATGTGTTGGTCTCTGCAGGTGTTTCCTCTGAGCGAAGCCAGGACCGAGTTCTGCCTCCGCTGTCCAGAGCCTGACTCTCAACAGTCTTCAATGTGATACTCAACCCTTAAAAACACACTCACTGCATCTGAAGAGCTTCTGTATATCAAAGCATTGTGTCCTTCTTATCTCTATACAACCCAAGAAGAAAGCATGTCTGAGTTTGGAAGATTGACACCTTGATAGCCTCTTTTTTTTTCTTATCGAAGACGACTGAAGCGGCAGGAAGTGAGTTTTAGTTTCGGCCTGTTTTGCTAGTTCTGCATTATGATATTTCAAGCTATTGTTATTTGATGAAAGCAAAGGGTTGAATGAACTCACATAAACATCGTCTGATGACGGAGCTCTGAAAAAAACGAAGCTATTTGACTTTGTGAGGCTGTGGGAGCGAAAACGCAAAGAAGAAAGACAGGAATCAGAACGAAGACCTGCTTGAAGAAACATGGGCCCTTACAAATACAATGTGATTGATTGAGTATGGTGTACAGTGTACATATCCATCCCCTGTCCACATATTTATACAGTATTTAGTATTAATTTCATTGTGATACTTTATTGCTTCTTTGCACAAGTTGCACTGTTCACAACTAACAGAGGGGCGCTCATGTACATACCCTCATAGTGTTTCCAATCCACAGATCATCCACCACTTTGATGTAAGTTTGTTTTTTACCTGTTCTTGAACTTATTTGTCCAGTTGTATTCATTGTCCTTGTCCCTATAGATGTCTATTTCTACTTTAGTGCACTGAGAGTCAAAGTCATTGATTCACATTCTGAAATCTATAATCGATAGAAATCACACTTTCACTCTTCATGGGAAACATGGTGTTTCACGTTTGTCTTTAATTCTTAGTGGCAGTCAACAGTGCAAACGATATGCACACTACAAACATACGGGTCTATCCCATGCCCTGGTATTTATCCATAATCCACTTGGACACATGCCAGCGGCGCTCGGAGCTGAAGCCTGGTCTAATACTGGTGAGTCTGTTGCCAGAGCAGCATTATACCAGTGCTGATGGGGGGGAGTCCTCTGTCAGGCCGCGGGGGCTCCAGTGTCTCTCTGCCCGGGGCCGTCCCGGGTCGCACAGTTCGTCATGGCAGGCAAGACGCTGCATCACAATCCCAGACCCGTCCCCCCACTGCCCCCAGACCCATCATGTTAAATGGGAGCATTGTGACTGCAGACCTGCTCTCATCTTCATGTACACTTTCTCGTTTTTCTTCCTATTCCCCTCCTCACAGTAACATAATGACCCCAGACTATGTGACGACAGGCATTGTATCCGACCAGGGGCCGAGCACATAGAAATTAAAGACCAGGATCTGATTCAGAAGCAGCTGCAGGTCTTTTACTTCTGCTGCTGCTGCTGCTGCTGCTGTGTGGTGTCACTGGTTCCAGAGACATTTAAGGTGTGTGGGTATAGACGGGTGCATATATTTGTGTGTAATATTTATCAAATCACCTTTCACATCCTCACTTTGTCTCTGTGTGTGTGTGTGTGTGTGTGTGTGTGTGTGTGTGTGTGTGTGTGTGTGTGTGTGTGTGTGTGGCCTCTCGTGCCGGTGCAAGCGTCGAGCCAGGTGGTAACAATTGCTAAAATCAAATTTCTGCCCAGAGCAAGAATTCAATTATGACATTAGACCTGTAATCTGATGCATTCCTTTGTTCACGTGTGGCGCTGAGTAAATCGTCATTATGGGATATCCACAACAGTTATCCCTGTAATTTAACATATTCATATCATTCCAGACATGTTAGGAGGTGGTGCATATATTACACATGTGAAAGCATTTCACTATTAGATGTGTGTCAGAGGGCACGGTTTGAATTTGCAGCTTCTCAACAGGTGCATTATTAAATACACTGCAGCGACTGCAAAGAGGGAAAAACAGCCTGTGCCCTTTTATTTCAAGATTAAATGTTTCAGGTAAGATGTTCAGAAAAACAAAGAAAAACAAAAAGCCTCTTTAATGCTTTTTTCTTTTCCCTGCACAGAATTTTCCCTCCATCTGTCTTTGCAGCGAACAATGTGGTCACACTACACCTGGCAGGTATTTAATCTCTCCTAGTCATTTTATCTGGGAATCCCCCCCTATTTCTCAAATATGATGTGCAATTTAGAAATCAAACACCGCAGCACTGATCGCTGGCAGAGAGGTTAAGAGAAGAGCTTCTTCTTTTTCTTTCTTTTTTTCTCCATTTAACTAAAACGCTTGGAGAACTGGCTCGGTCGACACGCAGCCCACCGAGGAGATAAGTCCTGAAACGTTTCCACAGAGACAGAGATAATGTTTTCTTCTCAGGGAGGTGGTTGATGTGATGTTCACGGTGATGGAAAACAATATATGTTAAATACAGAGTGTCATATTAGAATATACCCCAAGAAAAATACATCTACTTCATGCATATAAGAGAACTATATCAAAATGTAGTACATTTTAAGCATTTATTGTCATATTGTAGTATTTATATCATCAGTGTGACTGTGGAATTGTGTCTTTTTTTATATCCTGGAAAATAATTCACCTCACAAACACATTTTGCAGCTTCTGTGTGAGTCTGACTTCAGGACTCAGTCTGTTGAGTCAGACTGACCACTGAGATTACATCTCAGAGGCCAATTAAAAAGAAATTAACTGAAATTGTGTCTAATTTTGTGTTTTCTGCCGTTTGTCTGTGTTTATTTTGAGCCAGGTTTCTTGGAAACTCCCACTTCTTAATTGCACCGAATGCTTATTTTAGATTTAGTTTTCCCTTTTTTTTTAACCAAGTCTGCGTTTTTACTGGTCTGCAAAATGCTACAGATGCTATCAACAACAATTTCACTGTGGCCGCTTCACACACATACCCAGACACACACACAAAACACACACACACACTGATCTTGTGCATGTATAAATAATTCCCACAGGTCGCTTTGATCCCCTGATACGGCCTCTCAGATTTGCTTCTAGCGGCAGGAAAACCAGTAGATTGAAAATAAGGAATGCATCAAGGGGTGTGCTGTTTACTTGTAGCTCAGGCAGCTGGTTAGCCACCCCTCTGCCATTTTACACCCCCCTCCCTCGCTTTTCAATTCCAGCCAGACCCCAGGCCGACTACTAACTGGGGGCTGGAATATAGTGCACTGGGGATCAATGCGGCCCTGAGTGAAATGTCAACTGTGGCCCTGCGATGTGTCAGGCTGTGAGGGAGTTGTAATGGCTATTGATCCACTGTGCGCTTAATGCAGAGCTGCCCCGCCACAATGTGAGCCAGCTGCAGCGGACAGATATATGTATGAGATGAGCTAAAACTGAGAGAATAGAAAAGAAAGAGGCCACAGTTTTGTCCCCCTCCTTCCATCCCTCCCTCTCTGGCTGCAGATTGATCTTCCTCTTCCTGCTGATTCTAACTGGGGTCTGTCATTATCTTACTCTGTCATTAGGGGCTCCATTGACAGCCCTGGCTTGTCTGTGTCACTCTATTGAGACAGCAACACTTTTCCCATGCAGCGTTCCCTACATTTATTAAAATCTGTGACAGCCACGTCTTAGCTCTCTCCATAGATGGCTGAGCTTCAGGCAGCGGTGCCGCAGTGTAATTGGAACATGAGGCTCTCTGTCCCTGGCTAGTAATATCTGTGAGGTACAGCTGTAGGTCAGACTGGTTTACATCAGGCCGCCAGCTATAAAGAACAAAGTCAGACCACCTCTGTCTGAGGGTCAGTGTCGTCTGGGCTCCTATAGGGCCGACGCTGAGGAGCCCACGTTCATACCTGCATCTGTGCATCATGTGTACGAGAAGGAGTCCTCACACTGTTACTGTCAGGGATAGAACATTATATTCTCCCCAGGTGAGGTAAGGGACTGTATGGAAATGAATGGACGGGGGTGTTCTATAAAATCGTTTCATGCCAGATAAAATGTTCATATCGTTTCGGAAAATGCTAAAAATATTTACATCAAAAAGACAATTTGTTTATGATATAAAAAGATGTGTTTTACAGGTGAAGAAAAAAAATGACATTGTTTTACTCTCCTCTGGAAGCTAATTGGATCTTCTTGTTGAGAAAATAGACACAGACCGTCTGTTAGTATAGTGAACTTCACTTTATTGTGCAACCTGAACAGAAAATAGAGCAACAGTAGAATTACATTTTTCCAAATATCTCAATGCTTGCAAATTAAGTCACTGTGACCGCTCTGGAGTCATGAGAATACTTTGAAAATCTGAAAAACAGAATCTGAATCAGAGCTAAGGTTTGTAGTCAAGTAGATTTAAACATTCAAGGAATTTGATCTGGTGTGTTTGTGCAAGTAGAAATTTACAAAAATATTAGAGTATATATATAAATATATATATACATAGGAACCAAAGTTAAATATAAAAATATTATAAGCACCAGGGAAGGGAATGTGCAATACGTTGTTAATAAACACCAGAGAATGGATCATGGAAAGTCCAGTTATTGGCCACGGGAAGTGGAAGTGTCACAGGCGGGGACATTAGTGCGGTCCAGAGATAAGGTCCTGTGTCTTATTGATGTGCATTGACAATATGGCCCATTGCTTTGCTATGTTTGCCATAATGTGGGGAAGGGCTTCTTCCAATCCTTTCTGATTGGAAGTTTTTGCATCAAGCAGTCTCAACACATTCTTCAGTGTTTAGGGACAGTATGAAAATGACTTGTGAGGGGAGGGGTGCAACCAATATTGGCCACAAAACAATGTGGCATACATTTATTTAGATTGATATGTACTTATATGTATTTTCTTTGGACCGTAATTTTTGACATTTGCGCCGGTCAAATTTGTTACACAATTAAAAACTAAAAGTATTTCAGTCCCCTCAAATTAAAATAAAGCTGCACTAAATTTCACTCACTTGTATATATATATGTCGGGGTTTTTTTCATCAAGATCCATGAATAATTCTCTGGGAAATCGGTGGAAATGTCAAAGAAAAGCTTGATCTTGCCACAATTCAATGGGTTCTTTCTCGACCCGTGTCCCATTGTTCCTCCGTGGGAATCCAAGTTTTTGTGTTATTCCGCTGAAACACAAACCAACAAACATACCAACAAACAATGGCAAAAACAAAACCTCCTTGGCAGAGGTGATTATTTTGTCCTATTAAAACCATGTAAGTGAATGAATGACCTTCCCACTTCCACAAATATCATATCAGAAATGGAGTTATATGTCACTAAATTTCTGGCAAACAGCAAACTGTTGCATCTTATTCTTTATCCCTTGAAAGCTTCTGAATTACCAGTGTTATTTAAAATTATAATAAACCATCCTGGGTTGAGAAAAGGTCCCCAATCAGCAAAAAATAAAAGATACACAGCCCCTCCCTCTTATAGTTTCATATTATTTTATTATTAGCTAAATTCTTTGAATGTTTATAAAAACAAGTTTATGCTGAATATCACAACATCTGTGAATTCATAGAAAGAAAATTGAAAAGTCTCTATGTTTGGTGACTGAATGGCTTAAATATTGTGCCGGATTTCAACATGAAACAAAATGAAAACTGTAAATAAAAGAGGCTGCGAGGAGCAACACAAACACTTTTATTCTTGTATACATTCTACAAATCTGTGATCACATGATTATTGTTTTGTCGTAATCTTCTGCTCCCGGACCATTACTGTAAGGTCTTGACAAGTTGAAAACATTTCTGGAGGCTGTCAGGAAGTGCACAGCGGGGTGCACTGAATTGAGATTGGTGGTTTGTGCGAGTGTGTGCGCACATGTGTGTGTGCTACACAAAAGCAATGCTGAGTATTGGCTGGTGGTGGGACCAAGCTGCTTCTCCATGTTACATGGAGGCACAATCAGGTGGGACCAGGGGGGTCTCTTGGCTTCCACGGCCTCCGTAACACGCGAGCCTGCTCAATGGGACGGAAGTTATCGGGGGGCCGCGGCGAAGCTGATGACATGGTGTGTGACAGAGACTCATCATTTGAGTATGATACAAGTATTTTTGAGCTGCGAGGCTGTAATGCTGCTTGGCTGCTGGAGACAGATTTATTCCAGATTGCAGGGCCCGAGGGGTCAGCGGCCACACGTGGGAGGTTTTTGCCCTAATGCCCTTTTTGTGGGGGTATTTAGTTTTGGACTTGATGAAATATCACAAGGGAATCTTTTTTATTTGTATTAGAGGGCTAAAAGTTTCAATGAAACACAGGAAAACAGAAGAAATACAGTTCTTTTTACAGGACACCGTTTCCTGCCCTTCTACATATGTTGGACACCTCCTCAAATCCAATGAATTTCTGTTTCCACCAAACTTGAATTTACGGCCTCGCTCCTGCCTGACAGAAAGAAGCTCTTTCTTTTCTTTTCTTCTTTGCGGAGGGAAGAAATGTTAAATCCAACTCCCACTGTGAAAAGAAAAAGAAGTAATGCATATCTCACTATCTCGCCTGTCTCCCAGCAAGATGAAATTGAAATTTTAATGCATTTTAGAGTTTTTTTCCCCCCTTTCCCTCGAATGGAGAAGCTGATAGACACGGGGATGTCATATTTACAGTATGAACCTGAACACCCATGGTTTAATGCACTCTACAATTCAGCCATGTCCAACTTCTCTGGAACAAAACATGCTCTTGAACATAAAGGAAAGAGGCAAAGGCAAAATTATTCCCGAGGCTTTTCTATCAAGCTAAGTCTAAAGGGCATGTCAGTCCTCCTGCCTCTGAGAGAGGTAATTATCCTTTTCCTGTCAGAGAACAACAAATGATAGCCAACTATGGGGGTGCATTTTCAGGAGCTAAAATTTCTCAATAGGAAGGAGAAGGAGGTTTAATTTTCCGGCAGCTGCACATCTACTCTTATCATGTTTTTTCTTTCTTTCTTTTCTTTTTTTTCTGCAATGGTCATTTGTTGCATGTGTCTTTTTTTCCACAAGAGCATACAGGGGTAGTGCTGTTTGTTTATGTCTGCCAGCTTCTAAGAGTGTATTTATGTGCCCTGCATTAACATACCTATTTATAGTCCCTCACTTTCTTACAGTCACCTTTTTTTTTCTGTTGTGACCATTTCACAGATTATATATTGTCCAAGTAATTTCCCTTTCACCATCTGTGTTTTTTACCTTTCAGAGAAAGCCGTGAATGGAGAGAAAATTATCACAATTACTCATATAATTGAGCCGTCTTTGTAGCAAGTGCAGCTTCAGTAGCCCTTTTTTTCCATCAGCCAAAATGGTTTCATTATATGGGTTTTTCATATTCCCTGACACAGGGCTCTGCTGAGGGCCTGGCGCGTGGATGAGATGCAGGATGAACAGAGCGAATCATTAAGGTCACAGTAGGAATAATTATCCCAGCTATGGAAAGAGCATCTACAGCCTTTTTTTTCCTCCCGCAGCACAAATGCAATGTCCGCGGCTTTTAGTCACAAAGAACTTTGTAACAAATGGAGCTTCCACCTTCTACTTATACAAAGACGAGAGGGGGAGAGCAAGACTTGTATCAACATGACAATTTTCCATCATTAAGACTAATGACAGGCACAGACTGTGGGGATCAAGGGGAGCACAATAAAGAGAGGCGCATTCAGGTGTTGGCTGAGTGCTGACCTCCTTCCTGTCTTTGTTGGAGACTTAACTCTTAACAAAAACTAAAAAGGGGGTTTCAGACTAAAGGCGCAGTGGCAGCTGAACGTCAAGCAGTCCGGCTCTCAGAATTTGCATGTTCTCCATTTGCAGGGAAATTAATTCAATTAGGGCTCCACGTAGAAATGTGTAATCCATCGTTGTTTTAGTGATGGTGAAATAATTCTGCAGCTCATCCCTACACAGTCCAGCTCTATCGCATCAACACAGGAGTTTAAGACATTTTCTGTGAAATTCATTTTCTTGTAAGTTGAGAATTTTCTTGAGCAGATCTTTGCTGAGCCAGCGGGGCACTTTAACGTGTGGCAAGTATGAAGCCTCAATGTGACACTAGTTTCTTTTACAGTTTAGCTGAATTAAGTAAAAGCCATATTTTTCCCCCCAAGTCTTTTCTCCGCAGCCTTCACTCAGGTAATTGGTCATTTTGCAGCCAATTTCAGGCAGGTTGGATGCTTGCTGCCATGGCCTGACCCCTGCTGCTGCTGTAATGGGGACTGCATTTCTACCAGTTCGCTGGGGGCTTTTCCACACTGTGACCCCAGCTTTTCTGAGGAGAGAGCACTGAAAGAGCGAGAGGAGTTGGAAATACGACTTCTCAGCTCTGCAGTGACCAGGAGACGTCGTGTGCTGGAAATTAAAGAGTTACTTGAGCTCCTTTTTCTGCAAAGTTCCTGTGTGAGGGTGAAGGAAGGATATTTTTTTCAAAAGAAAAAAGAATATGAAGAGTTTGGATTCCCAGGATCGTTGGATCAGAACATCTACAACTGATGAGATTCGGTTTCCTCACAGGGCCATCAGGGTCTGAAAACAATCCAAACAAACATTACTTCCTGCATAAACATTACATCAATGTTTCACTATTCATTGGCTACAAAACACATTCTACATATTTCTAAGTGAAATGTATTAAGCATAATCTGTTTCAATTTAAGTCAGTATTTTAAGCTGAAGACTTTGAATTGAATGATTAACAAGTTTTTAATGTTTGCTGGTAATAATCACTTGAGAAACAAGAACATTTTTAATTTTGAAATCAAATCATCGGAATTACTTTAGGTTAGGTGGAAAAAATGACTGATTTTGAAATGTTTCTTACAATAATTTAATTCTGGGTCTAAACCTGCAGGTAACAAATTCAAGCTGTAAATTTGATCATCACACAAACAAGTGTGAATGTTTTTTTAAATACATAAATTATTGTGAGACAGTAAATGTGGTTCAGACTCTTTGATATTTTCAGTAGAGAAATGTTATTTTTTTTCTCCTTGTCTCTCTCCTGGCTCTTATGATAATGTAATCAATTAACCACTGTAACAATCTCTTTTCTCAGATATTATGCTTCAATTCTGTGTTTACACATATCTCAGTAAACAAAATCAATTCACATTTTGATGCCAAACTGAACAGGAAAATAGACACTGACTCCAGTTAATTGTGGTGCATCTAGTTTGCGTTCATTGAACGCTGCAAATTACAGGATGGCAGCGAGCAGCAAAACCAGACAGGAAGCAGAACAAAAGGCAATTTCACTTGTTTGATCCAGTGCCTTTAAAAAACGTGAAAGCAACCTTCAGCGTGGCGTTTCTGCATCTGGAGCTGAGGTGGTGATAATGTCGAGAAGGAGCCCATGAGAAAGGATGAGCTACTGTATTGATGTACAAATATATATATTACAGAGTGTGGAAACTATTTATTTTATTTTTTGGTTATGAAAACTTATACCAGAATCAAGATAAAAATGGTCTTATCAGTCAAATCGATAATTATCATGATTTATTGTCACATTATTATTTATTTTATTATTTTTGCTGTAGAGGGAAGATTGTGGTCTTAAACTCCTCTTAAGCAGAGAATTAAAAACATATTTTACCAGCCTGAGGTGGATCAAATATATTCTAAACCTCCTCTGTACAATGCATAAGTTTCATATAAATATATATATATTGGACTTATGTGCTAGGCCTGCTTGCTATTGCGATAATTATTGATATTGTTTAATGCCCTGGATATTTGGGTTGGGCTATGATTATTTGAGTCAATGTCTCAGTAAATAAAAATTTTCTTTAAGAAATGTGACTTTTAAAATAATTGTTTTACTCAAAATCAGCTGAAATGGCCAAATCCCATCAGAAATGACATGTAGGCCTGAATGCCCTCACACAGTTTTGAAGCAGCAGCCGGTTCTTTACGAGGAAGTGACATAAGACAATATAAACTGCTCCCAATGACAATAATGAATCACTGATCAAATGCAGAGTCTGCAGGGAGCACACGCACGCTTTACCACTGCACCATGGTCCTGGATCATTTAAGGGGTGCTGTTAAAATGTGGGTTGGTATAGAGCTGGGGAGGGTTCTCTGTCACCGGGCCAAAACGAAGTCTGTGACATGTTGGCCCCCTCCACGAACCCACCGGCCCCCTCCCCTCTGCTCTCGCCCCTCAGGTGAAGAGCAGCAGGTGTTAAAACACCCTCAGCCACAGAGCTGCCCTAACGAGTGCTCCCTCCGCGCTCCAGCCATGCATGGAGGACTTTATTTTTAGTGTGGCAGGGGTGGTTAGAGCCCCAGAGGCCCCGCAGCAGTGGCCCCCGCACGGAGCGCTGCCCCTGTGCCACACGCACCGAGGAGCCACAGTCCAATTCATATGAGAAAGTGGTCATGTCATCAGGGGAACTGAGTAACGCCCCCTCAAATAAACATTTAATCCCTCAGGTTTGTAAATGATTGATTTGGCAACAATAAAATAAGATGAATAGCAGCCCCACATTACATTTACTCCAACAATAAAACAGCCCCGGATTAATTAGCAGTATTCTTGTGGTATTATTTTACATTTTGCTGCAAATTTCAGCCTCTGCTCCGTTAATGGTTTTGCTCGCAGCCGCGTTTCAGTTTGTAGATACTATAATCGTGGGAAAATAATGACAGTTATCAGTCGCACCCATCAAGCACCCATAAAA
Organism: Pseudopleuronectes americanus; assembly: GCA_038501795.1. NCBI lineage: Eukaryota > Metazoa > Chordata > Actinopteri > Pleuronectiformes > Pleuronectidae > Pseudopleuronectes > Pseudopleuronectes americanus. The sequence goes on along the minus strand of CM076727.1, from coordinate 11,342,719 downwards.
AAATCTGTCCTCTGTTCTGGAAGATGATAATTATTGGTTTTACTACCATTATCATCGCCGTTGTTGATAGAGGAAATCTTGAAGCATTTTTCCCTCGAAGTAATTCGAGAGAAATCACTTCAAATTGGCCTCTTTTTTAAGGGGGCAAGGGACCCGCTTTTCGTTATAGCCCAAATATTTCACAGAAATCTTTAAATCCAGGCGCCCGCTGCCGCCTGGCACACTGTGGCACACGCGACTGTGATGTCACAGCCCGGGCTTCTCATATCACATTTTGCAACTTGTCGAGGTTCTGCTTTGAGATCAATTATGTAATTACACTGATAATCAGCAGTGGTGGAATTTAACTGCCTTTAATTTGTTGTTCAGGTGGAGATGGAGGGACCGCGGATGGAGCAGCCTGGCTCCTCTCCTGCTCCGTGTGCGCACCAGCAGAAGAGGAGCCGGCGAGTGAGTCCTGATAACACGAGGAGCTGCTGGAGACTTCCTGCTGCTCCTTCCTCAGCCAGGAGCGGCCAGTGGAGCCACTGTGACCCCGGATTTATCTTTACCATCACATGATTTGATTTTAAAGTAAGTGGACAAATTTTGCTTTTTTTCTCTTGATTGAAATGAAGATACTGCTTTATTTGAACATGGCCTGGTCAAAGTGCCGCAGCTCTCTGGTGCAGCGTGCAGCTCAAGACAAATGTCTCCTGTTTCGTCAGTCGTCAGTTCAATTAAATCAAATGTCCACGGGTAATTATTCTTGTTAGGCTGTGGGAGGCATGGCCGCACCCCCAACTTCACTTAGACTCATGCTAATCAAAAGGTGCCAGTGTTTAACAGAACTGCGGCCATTAAACCACCGCGATGGAGGGCGCGTAAAGACGCATGGACAGCATTTTATAAGAAGATAAGGTTGTGTTTTTTAAACAAGTAAATAAACAAGATTGTACTGTATATCACAAGAATATAAAAATATCTTTAAAAATAATTAAAAGAGGCTTTTTGGTGCGTTGCAATTTTTAAATTGACTATTTTTAATCACTGTTACTTAATTGAACATCAGTAAATAAATGGCCACCCAGATAAAAAAACATATATTGTTTTACTTGTCTATATGATATGTTATGGTGCTGTTATGTGTTTTCAGGTGTAAAATAGACCTATAAATATATATATATACTTGCACCAATAAACCTGCTCATTTGACTTGAGGGAAAACTGTTGCCAGGTGTAACTGAGACCTGGGGCCGGTCTAAGTGTTAAATACATGACTAATCACAGAGCTACTTATAAAAATTAAACAGCACTGTTATGCTAATTCACTTCCCTCCTGATAGAGAAGTAGCAGCTTTAATCAGAAAAGCTTTAATCAAAGCGCATGGCCAGCAGCAGCAGCAGCAGCAGCAGCTTTAACGAGGCTGCAAATATTATTTAACTTTATTAAAAGACGTTTAGACGAGAGGAAAAAAAGGGAACAGAAAGAGACAGAGCACATTTCACCTTATTATCAAGACCTGTTATTAAATAAATGACCACGTTGGATTAAATAATTAAAAAAAAGGATTTAGTGCTGAGAAAAATGTGCACCAGAAAAATATATAATGCCCATTAAAATACGTAATATTTTTTTAACTATAAAATCTATGATGTTAAAGACTGGGTTTTCAATAATAATAATAATAATAAAAGTAATAATGGTAGTTGTAATAATAATAGTGAATCTTGACATGCCAGTGTAAATCTGAGGTTTTGTGCTTTTCCTTGACTTTATCAGCTTCTTCGGACCCAGCCCCAGCATCGCCAATCGGCTTCTCTCTTGGAGAGAGTGGACCAATCAGCGACAGTCTTCGATGAATATTCATGAGTCCGAGATTCAAACCTTTGAGCGAGTTTGTCTTGGTCCACAGCATCATACCTAGGACTTTTCACAGGGACAAACTACATTTTCTTATGAATGGAAAGAGAAAAAATCTGCTCGGCTTAAATTGGGACTCGTCCTTCTCTGAGATCATAGAAGGAAAACAACAAAAGCGAGACGAGGGGAACCGCCAGAAGAGATGACAATGACTACAATTCCAGAAAGTCTTAATAGCCCTGCCTCAGGAAAAGCCGTTTTCATGGAGTTTGGACCCCCGAGTCAACAAATGTCGCCTTCGTCCATGTCTCACGGACACTATCCCATGCACTGTTTACATTCTGCAGGTCATACCCAGCACGACAGCTACAGCCCGGGCTCATCGTTCCCCAGATCGCTGGGTTATCCATACGTAAACTCCGTCGGCAGCCATTCCACCAGTCCATATCTGAGCACAGTACAGACCTACCAAAACAGCTCGGCACTCACACAGACGCGGCTAGAGGACACAGGTAAGTGAACCACAGCATCTTTGCATCTCATATATTAACTTTACGCGCAAGCACGACTGTCTGCTCCATGCAATCCCCGTTGCACCGAAAAGAGACGAGCCAGACGATGGAATTAGGTTTGGTAATTATTTATTGCGTAACGCTATAAACAATGTATGCAATTAAGGGTAATTATACGAAAGTACAGCGCTGGAGTATTTATTGCTGCGCAACACGGTTGGCTACAACTGCCTCCTCATTTTTCCTTATCTTCTCTGTGCTTCTTTATTTCGTCTCCAGCGGCAGAAACAGAGAAAAACACAGTGGTGGAAGGCGGAGAGGTTCGATTCAACGGCAAAGGGAAAAAGATCAGGAAACCAAGGACTATCTATTCCAGTTTACAACTTCAAGCTTTGAACAGGAGATTTCAGCAGACCCAATATTTGGCGCTACCGGAGAGAGCTGAGCTCGCAGCGTCGCTGGGTCTCACTCAGACACAGGCAAGTCCACGAGACAGATTTACAAATAGCATCACTCTGCTGGAGCACCCATTGTATCTATAACATTCACTAGCCTATTATTACATTTACATTACTATTATTAAATTGTTTTCTTGATCAAACTTTGTTTCATGAATTTTGTTTCGTGCGTAAATTGTGCGTAAAACCTTCCTTTTTAAACCTTTTATACCGTTTGTCTATTATTTAACTTCAGTTTCAGTTTTCTCATCGTTGTTTCCTATTTATCTTCTTAGGTGAAGATCTGGTTTCAGAACAAGCGATCTAAATTCAAGAAACTGATGAAGCAAGGCGGCGGCACGATTGACGTCGCCGCTTTGGCCACTGGCCGCGGACTCTCGAGCGGCTCCCCCACGGTGCCCCCTGTCTGGAGCTCGCCGACCACCGTGAAGACTTCAGTGGGCACGACCGGATCTTACATCCCGAGCTACACCTCATGGTACCCCACCACGCACCAAGAGTCTATGCAACAGTCACAGCTCATGTGAACACAGACCTCAGCCCCTCGACTCTGCTCGTGGCTCTTGTGTCAGGACGGTGGCTCAGCCTGGCCCAGCACTGGTAATGCACCACACCGACCCCGGGAGTCTGCTGCCGCATGCCGCCAGCTGACACCGAGGCCTCCTCATACCGGATGATGACAAACAGCGAAGAAGGAGAAGGAGCTGAGAAACTGAACAGTCACGCAACGCGACCGAGGGCGACAAGCCGGTGACGGTCAGCGGGAATCGCAGAGATATGGATCTTTTTTTTGGTTGCCGTTTATCACCTTTGTGTCGGTTAGCGTTTTTTTAAGTCATATCTGTGTGAGTTATTCTGTTGTTAAGCTGTAGGCTACATGTTTATAAGAAAACGCGTGTTTGTTTAAGGCCAGATGTTTGGTCAGAGGTGATGTTTGGACCCTAGAATCAATCTGCATCCACCCCCAGTTAAAATAGTCGATTCGGCCTCAAAGGGGAGTTACAACGATTTATAAATTCCATCCATCCGACCATTACGCATACAGCTCGTACACAACCAGAGAGCATACTGTTCAAATCCTCAAAATGCTACTATGTTGTTTATATATGTGTTTGTTATTTAAGTTAAATTATTCGGGCTTGTTTCTTCTGTTGAGGTCAGTCTGTGTTCATTTCGTGAGTGTGTTTGAAATAACAACACTGTGTTGTTAATGCTGCACTAATGCAAGCAAAAGCTTTTCTATGCCGTGCCCCGGTGTTATGTGAAAAATTTAAACGGCCTGACGATTTGCTGCTTTAGAAAAAAAAATATCCTGAGGGTGAGCAGCTCATGTGTCACTGTATTTTGTACATAATTTCTCAGATTTGTTTTTTTCTTTCTCTTTTTCTGTGCTGTACTGGATACGCTGTGAAACAGGGTTTTAGGCTTTTATGTATTTGTCCAGATGTGTTGAGGTCAAAATAGGGATGAAAATATTTAGTTTTGTATTGATCACTTTAATTTATTGATCTGTTGCTGAAGGTGATGTACATAATGTGCAAAAAGTTTCAAAAGCAGTAAAATGATGATTTAAATTATGTCAAGAAAAAGTGTCTGATTCATCCTGCATGCACCGGCACCCTGCACGCAGCCTCCTTCTCGTGTGAAAAGAAAAGGTTTCAGCGTGGTGCAGGTCTAATGTGAGCTGACACAAAGCAGTATCATGTTGGTCGCATTGTAGGAGGCAGCGTGTGAGTGCGACTGTGAGCTGCTAAAGGCTCCTCGTTTAGATTTATGGTTATGTTGAGCGTTTACATGGCTCTGTGCTGCTGCTGCTCACTGCTTGCAGATGTTATCAAAGCTCTCGAGTGACCCAGGAATTATAAAAGTCTAATGTTGCATGTAAAAAATAAATCAATCAGCATTTACAAGATAACATCAGTACACGTGGCTCGGCTGCATTTTGAAATATAACAGAAAATAAAATGGCACATGATTTAATGATAAATAGTGGAGGAACCACAGTGAATCCTATGGCTGATAATCCCTCATGTTATTTTGCTTGCGGGAGAGCTGCGGTTCATTCATTCAACATCATCCCTTGTTCCTTTCTTCTTTGCAACTCTTCTCCATTGCAGCCAAACTAAAAAAAAACACTTCCCTATTTGTCTTTGACCATCCAGATCCTCTGCAGTGAATGGGAGAGATCAATTGAGTGTGTTAAGTGAATAATTGCACAAGAGGCAGGTGCTGCAAAAAAAGAGAGGGGAAAAAAAGAAAGAAAACCGAGTGGATGAGCAAAGCGGGACATGGAGCAGATCAGATGGAGATCAGTGAAAGTGGAAAGTTCAAAAGGCTTCCTTGTTTGGGCCACATGCACTTTATCCAGTCTGTCCCGTGACTCGCTTCAGCACTGAGTGTTTTAGTTAAGCATCACATTTAAATTTCATGGTCCTATCATTTATTCGAATGAAAAATTCAACACATTATTTTGTGTTTGCTTTATATTTCTGATGCCAAATATTTTTTTATTATGAAAATATATCTTAATTATTTATATTATTAAACAACATTATTATTATTATTGTTTTATATTATTTTAATTTTATATAAATGTCATAGTTTTTTAGGGTATTTTTATAATATTAAATCAAATGTACATCAAAACGAGTAACCTGGATTAGACACAGGTGGAATTGTCAATATTGGAGAACACATTGCAAAAATAAGTGGAAAATAAATTATAAGAAAAATTTACATTTAAAAATGAAACCAAGATTAAGAAGACGAAAATGGAAAATAAGGAAATGCAAAAAGAAAACGAAAATAATATTATAACTTTATAAAATAATATAAAAAAAGCTAAATTCATGATAACAGCCTAAATTATTTTTCTTACATTAAACTGTCTGTGTAAGAAATGAAGTAATATAAATAAAATGTAAATGTAATAAATAATTGCAAATGTGCGGCTCCTCCTGCTGACACATGCATATATAAATACTTTGTAATTCTAATAGTATAGCTGATGCAGTTTTAACGATCTGAACATCAGCCTCTCGTTAACAGATAACAGCATCACCTCACATCATTACTTCTAAATGTGTTACATGTATGTTTTAAGGTGTGAGTCAGGCCATCACAATACGGATTCATTATAATCGACCTCAGCATGTTTTATTAATATTACCAGGCCTATATATATATAAACGATTAAACTAAAAGTATCTTGGAAGATGTAGAGAAAGTCTATTCATCTATAATGTTCTCTCTTTGTGCAAAGCTTCCACCCTGCAGCCTCCCCATGTTATTATAACATGAAAAGGGAAGATACTATAGGAGACAGTCCTATGTGAAGCATCTTGTATAAAGAACAGGCCCATGCAGCCTTACACCATTAAAAAAGAATATGAATTGTGCTGTGGCTGCTGTAGCGAACATAAATATGCCTACCTAAGCCCCAGAAAGGCGCAGCTGCAAATCCAAGAGGGTCAGTGTTATTTCGATGTATTCTCCTCTTGATTATACGAGCTGAGCCCATCAAACCCAACATAATTACAGTCATTTCGCCCTTATTTATTCTAATGCAGTTTCCTATCTCTGAGGTAATTATGAGCAATTTTTTTTCGCATGGAGGATCTTTCTTTTTTCCACGTTGACAAAGGAGATAGTGCTCTGAAAGAAATGTGCTGCTGCCGTGAGGGGAGAAAAGAAAAAAAATATAAAATAGCGAAATAGGTGAGCTGCCATTTCGTCACTGTTCCCTGAGACCTAGCCTATGTGTATAAGGCTGGCAAATTGCTTGCAGGTGTACATCACATGAGTTGTCAATGCGAAGAGGCTGCAAAATTAGCGACAGCACAAAGCAGGAGGAATGAAAGCAGCCAGCGAATTAAAGCACAACTTGTGTGTCTCCCCTTCCTCACATTTCCTCTCGGTGTGAGCTGCTTTCTCAGCTGCAGCACGTTTAAAAAATATATATATATTTTTTTTATATAATCCACCAAAAGAAGCTCCTCGGTAGCAGATTTCAAAGTTACAGCATAAGACACACGTGAGATTTCACTATTAATAAAGTAGCTCGGATCATCAAATAATCAGCGTCATTCACTGATCTGAATAAGGATTGAAAGGAAAAAAGCAAATACATGGGATCCAGCAAAGGGAGAGGTGGATGGATGCCTGCGACGAGGATCTGCTTCCTGTGGGGGACTTGTTTTTGCAAATGCATCCAGGCGTCACTTCCAATTGAAAAAAAAAGTTAAGAAATAAAAAATGCTCACCTTTCAGCCCCTGGTGTCGAAGGGGCCCTGCGGCTCCACGTGAGGAGGCTCAGAGGGAGCAGGAGGCAGAGGAGCCGCAGCAGCATCTTCATCCTCATCCTGCAGCCCGGACCCAGATGAACCAGGAGCGCTCAAATCCCACAAAATGTGTCCCATGTGTTGGGCTCGGCTACAGCAGCAGAGTTCAGAATATGACTGGAAAATGTCTGCTTTATTTCCCCCTCTTTATAGCTGATGGGGAGAAAAATGTAGATTATTAGCATAAATGTTTACTCCTCATTACGCTGATGACATTGTGCACTCGAGATCTTGGTAATCTTTGGGGGGAAATTATGAGTAATTTTTAAAAATTTAAAGCAGCAGTCACCATGCAATTCAGGCTAATTCTGCTTCGGCTCCACGCAGATATAATTACCGTCGAGTCAAGATGTTAGGGCTAAAAACTATGCATTGATATTCCCATTTATTATGTACATACAACTTTGACAATGTTGACGCTTGAAATAGCAGCGAAATTGTCTTGGGCAAAAAAAAGGAAAGATTGCATCCCATATTAGGACATCTAAAATTGCGAAGAATTATATAGTAATTGCAGGCTTTCTGCAATTGAAAGCCAGAATGCTCAAACCGGAGCAAATGTGTATAAAATTACAGATCAGGGTATAAATTAAAGAGGGTATGGCATTTACAAGTTGCCTAGAGAAACGCGACAGAAAAAACAAGGCAGACCACAGCAGCTGATCCATGATGACTGGAGTCACGTGGAGCAACACGCAGAAATGCAATTTTATTTAATTGTGTTATTGATTAACAACCAGAAACAATTGACTTAAGTAGTGTTATGAAATCTGCTCATATAACTATACATGTAATGGCTAAAGCTGTGTCATCTCATTCCACGGTGCACCATGCAGACCCTGCCATCATGCATTTCCTCTCTCTGTGCAGTAACACAGAGTGAAACCTGCAGAGGCCTTGCTGTGCACATGCAGCCCGGGTGTGATGTTGTCGGGGCGAGGAGCTGCTGCTTGTCTGGGATCTGGTGCTGTCAGCCCCGGGGAGGAGGCTCCACCGCGGAGCTGCAGCAACACGGACCAGTTCTAATCATGGACCAACGATCCCACTTCATGGCCTGTGGTGGGTGGAAGGGGAGAAATGGTGACTCGAGATCTGTGTATCTATCTGAATCTGCGTGTCTGTAAAACGGCTCTGGCAAAACATTATAATAAAAATACATTTCCTGGTTTCAGTGAATGCGAATGAAGTGTTGGGACGTGCCCCTGCGTATAGCCTCCAGGCCCCAGGAGCCTCATAACCAGCAATGTAGGTCAATGTGCTCGTCTTCAGAGATCACAGAGTTGTGAGAAATGTTTCCATGATGGAGTCGCTCCGGGCTGTTCTGGGGCCAGCTCCTCTCTCTGTCTCTCTTGTTAGGCTGACTTCATAAAACGTCTGGAGAGTGACTCCACACAGTCTGAGGAGCCCGGGCTCGGTCGTGCCCACCCTCATCTGGAAGCCTCTCGCATGCCAGGGCGTGTTGTCGCTTCCTCATCCTCAGCCTGCTCCCCGGCCCTCTGCCCCCCTCCCCGGCCCTCTGCCCCCCTCCCCGGCCCTCTGCCCCGCTCCGGCCCCGCTCACCTCCGGATCGGATAATCATCCGCTGACGGAACCGGGTAAAATATATGTAACCCGAGAGACAGCGAGGAATCGTCTTGTTCGTGTCCACGCTTGTGATGGCGCCGTAACACGCTCGTGTAATTACAAACAACGTCTTATTACTTAAGAAGTGGCCTTTGATCAGCGGAACCTTTCAAGTAAACCTAAAGTCTGACATGACTAAAGTTAGCTTAGCCTGAAGCTAGTTCTGAGAGGTTGCCAAGCAACTCAGCTGGCCCTAAGTTTAACATGTTAGGCTAATTTGTTAGCAGCTAACTGTGTGCAAAATATACAACATATAGGACACACTAAATAACTGTTGCATGTTTGCTACAGTGTATTACCATTAAAGTGATTTTTTTTGTTAGCAAATTTAGTCTTAACTAGTTTTGTTTGCAATATCAAACTATATGTCTTTACATTTTCTGAATTAAAGCAATTTTAAATGAAAATCTAAATCATGCAGCACTTACCAAACATTTAATTATATTTATTATTTTTACCACTCAGGAAATAAAAATAGTCCCTGAGCAGTTGTGTTATTTTTGGACCATTTTAGAAGAAATGAGACAACACACAATTTCTGCTGAATGTCAGAATGGCGTGTTACACTGAAGAAATAGAAACAGAAGGATGGGCTCTGCACAGAACACATTTTATTTAAATAACGTCTGTCCATATATGAAACACTGCTAAAATAAATAAGACCAAAATACAATTAAAAGGGTGATACAAGAAAATCAGAGGGTGGGACAATCAGTAGCTCACGGTGGTTAATGGATTTGCACCAATAGCCTTAAAAAACAGTCAAAGCGTCATCAAAAAAGCTGTGGGAAAATATTTACAAACGTGGATTCACACACTTACCCCCCAAAATATATTCAAACCAACTGATGACATTATGGATTAAGGTAAGTTGTCTTTTTTAATCGTCTCACAACAAAATGAGGTCATGTTGAAAAAGGCACGATACAGTTAACTTGTGCTACATCTGTGACAGGTTCGTCCTGCGGTTGGTGTTTTTATCATTTGCAGGAATGGCAAAAAAAGTGACGTCCGCGTAAAAGTGGGCACAAGCCCAGGCTGTGATTGCTTTGGGTAATAGTGGTTCATTCATCCCTCGACAAACACAAAAAATAAATAAATACAAAAATAACTGTAGAAATCTGTGTCTACATGGTCCATGAACCTGTCTGGCTCCATTAACTTCTCCTTGATGCGTAAAGTTCGCATTGCGCACACGCTAGGTCTGCAAAATGAAGGTAATGGCATTTTTCTTTTATTTCACCAGTATCGTCCGATTTAAACCCGATGCTTTTTTAAATATTATTGTAATTTTCAGAATATCGTCCCAGCGCTTATGGCGGAGTTGTGGTGGTGCTGGACCAGAGGAGGCTGCAGATGCACTGTAGAGTTCGTGCCTGAGTACCAGGAGTAGTTCGCCAAAAAGGACGAGGGCGCAGTCGTGTTGGGAGGGCTGCAGCTCTGAGGTAAACTGGAGTTGACAATGTTCATTCTCTGAGTCTGTGGAAAGTCCCAGGCAGTAGTTGGCGGAGACGCGCACGGGGGGGACTCGCTGGAGGCAACGTGTTGCTCTGGGGGGATTTCTCCACTTTTCCACAACTTCTTGAACTTGGAGCGTCGGTTTTGGAACCAGATTTTGATCTGGAGAAGAAACAGATTATCAGCATGGAATTCATAACTAATATTTTCTAGGGGCCCAGAATCAATATGTGATCGTTTTAAATTCGTTTCATAGTAGACAAACAATCAACATGTGACAGTGTGTGACCCACCTGTGTTTGCGTAAGGCCCATCGAAGCTGCCAGCTCGGCCCGCTCTGGTAGAGCCAAATACTGCGTCTTTTGAAACCTCCGTTGAAGTGCAGCCAGTTGGAAGCTGGAATAAATGGTTCGTGGCTTCCTGACCTTCTTTGGTTTTCCATTAACCATCCGGATTTCTGGCTCGCTCTCTTCTTTCTCTGAAGGGAACATTCAAAGGCATTTGGTATGAGGGGTTTTGCAAAAGTTCTAATGGAGACAGTTATGCATTTTCAAGGGCTCCAGTTATTCTTGGCAGTTCCAGATCTAATAACAAATTTGTCTACACAAGATTTAAAACGACTATGCAAACAACAAATACTACATTTTAAATAAATAATTCAACGTCTCTTAAGACCGGTGTGTGCCAAGTAACTTTTGTCCAGACACTAATTATCCTCCAGTTATTTTTTACGCATGATCCAACTTGTTCTGCAGACATTTCATGTCAAGAGCAGTTTTGGCCTCAAACAGAAAAATTAAGAAATTATGTAACTGCGTAAAAATCCTTTCAGATCCTCCTTACCTGTGTCGGCTGGGGTAGACGAGGGGTTGGAGCCGTATGCGCTGTATGCACCATATGTTGCGTTGAAACCAAGGTCGTAAGCCTTTGCGTTATATGGCACAGTGCTCGTGGCGCCGCCGTGGTACTGGTAGGTGCCGAGCTGGCCGAAGGGAGACCCGGCGCAGTGACCCGGCTGCTGGCTGTTGTAGTAGCTGCTGTCCGTCGCCGTGGACACCGGCAGGGTCGGGGACTCCTGCGATTTGTGCAAGCTGTGGTAATTGCCTGAGGTAATCTGGTTCGAATGCATATCGGTATTCAAGTTGTCAAACACCCCGGTCATTCTCGCGTCGAAGCGGAGCAGTCTCTTAACCTACGCGCAAAGGAGCAAGGAAGAAAAAAAAAGAGGCAAAATTTGCGGAGCTCGCGAGCTGCAAAAACACGACTCGAATCACGGACTGATGACCCCGTCTCCGTGGAAATCAAAACGCATTCCCTGGTTAAACTGTGGCACTGAGGAAGAAAAAAGGTCTGCGGAAGGTGTGTCCCCTCGCTCAGTGGCCTGTGATTATCTGATACGGTCGGCGGTGGGAGCGCATTTATGAGGGAGTGAGAGGGAGAGAGCTACTGTGTCTGAGGCGACCAATGGGTAAGGGCTGCCCCGCTGACTACTCCCCACCGCGTCCACCCTCCATTATTCCTCCATTATTCCTTCAGGTCTGCCCCTGCAGTGTCTTCATCAAAGCATCGCCAAAAAGAATCAGAGGAAAAGGCACCGTGACCGAAACCTGCGGGTCCAACAGGTCACATCCCCAACGATGACATTCATCCCCGAGCGTAATCATCCACACACGAGATAAAATATGACAGAAACATGTGGATAAATGTAATACACATCTGCAAATTAGTTCTCAATGGCTCTGTGGTTTGTGGTTATGGCCATTATCCTTTGGATTTTACGCTTGTCATGTAGCAAATTTATATAAGTTTACAGCACGTGCTTTGGAGGAACCACAGGATATATTTGATGGAAATTTGATTTAAACTTTATCAGACAATTATGTGACACTGACAGAATGAATCAAAACCACACATAGAGCTTGACGAGGGTGTTGATACAAAATCAAAGCCTGCGCCTGAGACAGAGGGTTGAGTTGGGTGTCTGAATGAGAAAGCTGCAGCGCCCCCAAGTGTTGGGAATCGGACCTACAGCCATTCTCCATCTCTTTGTCTGCATTTAATGCATACGAGAGGAGAAGATGAGTCGCCATAGCAACCATCTCCCATCAGCCACCACGTGTAGAGGCTCACAAAAGTGTGTTATAAAACTGCAACTGCAAAATGTTGTTCGTTTCTCATCGTAAAGGTTTTTTTCTGAAGAACACAAGTTGCTGTGGTGACGTGAGATGTTCAGATGTCTGTGTCCATAACCACAAGATGGCAGCAGAGTTCCTTTTATTTTAACATCTCTTTCTTAACAAGTAACATGTTGAAATGGCTTCTTATCGATCAAATAAATGATGATTACAGCTTTAGTGAGACATAACAGAACAGTTACAGAAAGATGCAATGCTCATTTGTCCACACAAGGAGTGCTGTGTTGCAAAGTAAAACCAGGTAGTGATGAGACAGAAAAAAAGCTTTCTCTTCTGTCACAAGATGATTAATTTGAAACCTTTTTTTTTGCTGCTTAAGCCTTAATTAATGATGTCTGAGACTATTTAAACTATTGTTTGACAGTGATGAAGTTATTATTCATCTCAACACCCAGTAAAAGAAATACACTTTTATAGCCTGATCTGTATTGGCTTATTCAAAGTTTTGTCTCGAAATCATCTACTTGTCTCTTTCCATTTAAAAAGAATGAGTTACAAATATATCACTGTACAAGGTGTTCAATAAGAAACAAATTTAGGTTAAATTGTTTAATTCTGAACAGGCCCTGACAGACTGGGGGTCGGGTATCCTTACTTGAATAACAAACCACATCATTCTTTCCATATCAATCCGTATGGACTAAGTGCTCATTTTGCATATACACATGAATAAAAGTTAAGTGATATAGTTCAAGTGCGAACCCCCACCACCACCCCACACACCGGTTTAGGTGCTCTGGTCAACTCTTAACCTCTAGAGAAAGAAACAAAGATAGTGGCATGCAGCCTTGCAAGGGGGTTTCCGACCATGGTGTTGTTGCAGTTTCCTGTACAGAGCCGATCACAGAATCTAAGGAAGTTCTCACAGGATTGTTGTTGCTTTGGACTAAAGGCTGCTGCACACTATAGGATGATTAGACAGATTTTAGACCCGATTTGCTCCTTAAGACGATGAGGTTTAAAAACAATCTTAATCCTTGTGCCGCAAAATGAATAAACCCTCTCAGCCACGATTTCATCCATCATTTTCTTTCATTTGTTTTTCGCTGCAATACAGACACAGCATTGGTCCTCCTCCATGTTTGTTTTTCTTCTGAAGTCACATTCAATCACACAAGTTTGAAACGCCCCTGGAGAGATATCCTGACCAAAGCTTTACTAACTAGCAAAGGCCAAGCTCCAATCACAGTTTGTCATATCTAGGTGTTCTACTTGTTTTGTGATTGAGGGCTTCTCTGATGAGTTTTCTCTGGCTGTTCTGCAGCAGGACCCCAGCACCCAGTACATTACCGTCTGCCCATTGTTTCCCTGAAAAGACAAGCCATCCTCTCCCGCCACGGGCCAATGGGTCTTTATGTCAATGCTCATCAGTGCGGCATTGTCTCTGTGTTCAGATGCCCGGCAGAAATCCTGCATCCGGAGTCACGTAGAAGTTAACAATGGAAGTCATGCGAGTAATTATCTCATCTAATCAAGATTCTTTTCATCGAAGCTTCAGCTGATGAGACTGTTTGATGGCTGGTGAATTTTGACAGAAAGAAAGTATTATTGCAGTAATCTGGGTTCAAATATACATATATCTTTTCTAAATCCAACTTTTTGTGTACACTTGGACCCAGTTAGGATATTTCATGTGAAAAATTAAAGAAAAAGTAGATTCCTCTAAGGAATTCTTCATATTTTACATATCTTACAGTTCACAGTCACCATGAGGATGTGCCAAAACACTTGTAACAGGACAGACCACAGGTTAACAACATAGATTGTCATTATTGCTGCATTACACATAAGATTTCCTGGTGTGATGGCCGTAATGTCCGGGTAGCAGATTATGATTTTAATCTTTAATGGTTTCCCCCTTTGTTGTGGAGCAGCTGGTGTTATAATCACCCCAGTGCTCAAAGAAATGGAAATGATGCCAAATGACAGGACACATGATGTAAGCAGCTTTTTGTCATGCATTCCAAATGATCATTTACACAGGAGCGGATCCTGACTCAGCTCTTGGAACAACATCACATAACGTTTGTCTACTAATGTGTATGTATTCATATGTTTCCTCTCGGTTCCTATTGTTTTATCTTTGTTTGCTGTGAGAAGGACAAAACCACTATGCCCCGCCTTCTTTTTGTCTTCGTCTCTGCTATCAATAATTTAGCTTAATGCTTGAAATACCCCTCCATTGTTTAATATTTCTTGGGTGCCAGAGAAATTTGGGAATTTACTTCACATTATTAAAGATGATGTAAAACTTAGTACCAGTTCACAGAATTCTACATATCATTCCCTCATGTACTGAATATGTCAATAATCTTTACCTCCATCAGGCGTTTGTCTGTTATTAAACAGGATTACGCAAAAACTATATGACAGATTTTCACTTTCTCTAACATTATGAGGCAGGTCGTTTGATAACATGTTCATGGATTCCTCAGAAAATAATTTATGGATCAGTGATTATATAAATACAAAATGTTCAGGTGGCTGATATTCATGAGTGTGTGCAAAAATCGAGTGAATTAAAATGTGGTATCAGTCACACAAGGTATGCACCATTCTAGTTTCAATAACCCCCAAATCTCTATCTTCTTTTATAATATTCCAAACAACACTCAAACAATAATCTTTCTTTAAGAAAACTCACAGACGCTTATAACATCTAAAAATCCAATAAGAAGTTTGCAAACAGACATAAAGTAATTCTGACATCTTGTATTCAAACTTTATATATGGTTTGTATAATTACACTTTCAATCGACTGTTAATTACAGCCTATATGCTGCTGCCATAAGAAAGGTTGTGAGGAGAAAACATGCTCACGAAATGTCACAACAGAGGCTCATATTGACATTTTGTCTGGAGGAATAAAAATGCACAAAACAGGAAGAACCACTGAAAAATAACAGCCCTGACATTTTGAGTTGAGTTATTGATGACTGGTTATCGTATATATTTATTTTTCTGTTTGTTTTTGATTTTGACAACAGCAGCTGACATCTATGATGTGAGCATTGAGGGTCATTATGCTTAATAGAGTAGAAGAGCTCCAGCTGGAACTCCATGAACACAGAGTGTCTTCTGTGTATTTAAACTGAGAAAAGACAGGATGAGGATGGCAGACAGATGTTACACTGGATATTAACATATTTATTTAGATACAAACTCCTATTGATCGTCTTAAATCTTAGAAAGAACAATGATAATGATGATGATGTTTTAATGATCTCTGCAGGAAACTGACAGAAGTTGTCAAGACTCAAAAATATTTAGTACAAATGCATTTCTTCTTCAGCTTTTGGTTTTCAGCATTAAAGTATTGTTTGCTCTTTTTTCTATGTGAGAGTCTATGTGTAGTAAGATGGAAGAAGGTCATGGGTCGTTATTGGTTGATGCCACATAATTTCAAAGCTAATGCTTCTATTCTGCCAGAGTTTGGCTGCCTTATCTCATATTCTGCCAGGGACATGAATACATTTTAAGATTTTTTAATTTATGAACTGACTTTATTTTGGAGAGTGAATCAGATATTAGACTGAGCCCCTTAAAATTCAGATTTGATTCCTTCAAAGATAACTTTAAAGGTTCAGTGTATAGAATTTGGTGACATCTAGTGGTGAATTTTCATGTTGTGGCTTACATGTCCAAATAAAAATGGATCTATTGCCGATATTAATGTGGTTTCGTAAGGGGGCAGACTTCTTCTAGCTGAGATGATAATTCTGTATAACATAGCTTGACGTTTAATGATTTTAAATGCATATAAATGATATACCTTTTTTGACCTTGGTAAAACAGATAATCCAATTTTCATCATGTACTGTATGCTCTGCTCTGTACTCTGTACTCAGGGTCAGCAGGTGCAGTAATGGTCGTGTTGTGTTTAACGCAGGCAGGTTTCTGGCTCAGTAGAGTGATTAGGCTGTTGGTGGATTCTCTCCACTGAGCTCCTGCTGGGTCTATTGGAGCATTCATCACCTTGGCAACTCACCCTTTTAGTCAAATCACATGAACATTTTCAGCTTCGGCTTAAAAGTTGAAATGTTTTCAAACAAAACCAACGTAACAGTGGGTGGTTTATACGTTATTCTTCATGTTCAAGTTTCCATATGTTTTTAAGCTCAGGACACAGAGGAGGTCAATAAAAATTGATCCTGTGCAGCGTCTGTACACATTTATCTTTGTGCTTCTTGCAAAACAGGGAAATGATCTACCGACTGTTTCTTGACCTCTCAGTTAGAAAGGTTGAGTCTGTTCTGCACAGCTCCGGACACGAGCCGAGTCTAAGCTGGAGACCTTCAGCGGGGTGTTCGTGATGGAGCATGTGTTTCCTAAGAATTAGTCATGGCGGCTTTTTCCCTGATGAGAAGCTATTTTTAACAACAAAGGCTTTAATGACGAGCGCTGGTAGACAATAACAATTGAGAGGAAGTTTTCAGTTTGGAGCTCGTAACAGATGGAAGGTTAAAGTTTGATGCTCCACAAGGGGCCAGTCTCTGTTGAAGATCACTGTAATGCTAGATTTATCTACAGGCTGCTAATAAACTATATACATACAACCTTCATTTATACTTCAGAAATCATTCCCTCATTTAAACCAATGTTAAATTACAGAGATAGAGAAAGAGGAGGGAAAAAAAGCAACAACAACAACATTGGAGCATTCTAATAAACAATGTCTCAATTCACCAAAGTAAAGGTCATTTATAACATGACTTTAAATCCTAAAATAAATAAATAATTATTTAATCTAAATAAATTACGGTTTTATCAGACACTACAATTAAACTAAATAAGCCCTAAACTGTAAAATAAAAATTAAATTGTAGAAAACAATTGCAACTGGAATTTGGAAGGTTTAACATCAACTTTCTAAAATGTCCAAATGTCTGAAGCGTTTTTAATTTCAGGATGGGCTGTATTTCGTTCCATAGGTTAGGTTCACTGTCTATGATAGACCGCAATCTTTCACTTGCTTAGAATTGATCTGAAGATAAGAAATTCATGTAAAAGCTCTAATGTTTAAAATGCCATGATAAAATTTGAGATGTCACAGGCCATTCTTATGCCCTAAAGCATAAATGATTTTGCACTTTGCGGGCCCTGATAAAGGAATCCCCAGAATTCCCTGCCTAAGAAAGAATTCAGAGAGGTCTGCAAGGTCCTGCACCCCTCATTGTTGATTCAGCGGCACACCCCCCACCCAGGAGCCATAAATGGAAGAGGTCCTTTGTGCGGGGGGAGTGGAGCAGATTTACTGCGGATGGTCCCTCCACAAAGGACCAGGCCACTGTCACAACAGGGACAGGATCAGCTGCTCACACTTTCACACAGTGCGATTTAAAGCTGCGCTAAACGCAGCCACTGATGCAGACACAGCTTCTATGGCCACTCAGCATCCCCACCCTTCAGTGACTCTCAGTGCGAGAGCTGCAAGATGATTTGATTTGAACTAAATTACTTTTACTCAGGTAGATTGCTGAATTACATGGATACCCCTCATTTCTTTCAAAGAGTTTACAATGCTGCAGGATGAACAGTCATTTTAGGTTTACTATGGCTATTCAGGTCAACAAGTCATGACTTTGAACTGTCTGAATGACATTATCAGTCAGACTCAAGCTGTTTTTGTTTTTAGTTAGTATATATTATCTGTTCTTTTATTTGTGGTACTCAATATGGCTTTCTTCCAAGGCACCAAAATTAAAGCGCGTACTTTTAATTTGCCCATACCAACGGTACATTTTGAGCACGTTTCCTTGCCTTCCCCATAGCTTGTGGGTTTGGTTTCCTCTGCCATCTCTTCATTGCACTGAAACTTAAGGAGCCGACCTTTCTGACCCACTCTTTAGCTTCTAAAACTTAATAAGCGGTGAATGGGGGCGGCAAATCTGGGAAACCCAACCATTAACACTCCTGCTATCCTGAGCATCTCTCTCAAGGAGGGCGTGAGTTGTCTACACCGCAAAACAGACTAAATCCTAACAGCGTTACTACAACTGCATGGAATGTACATTGTATGTCTACGTAAATGCCATTAGAAATCAGACTGGACTTACATTGCATTGCAGTCATCGCAACATTCGCAAATTGCCGATGCCATCTGTGCATTTTGGACATGTTTCCTTGCCTCTCTGATAACTGTTGGGTTTGGTTTCCTCCATCAGTCTCTGTTATGTCGTCGGTGAAATTTAAGAAGCCGGCCCTTCTGTCTCAACAGGATCTGAGTTTAACGGCTCCTAAAACCAAACAATTTCAGCATGAAAGTGGCAAAGTGGGTGATTTGAGCCATCGGCAATAACTGGATCTATGCCACTGTGCATGGGCATATGAAATTGTAAAGATATAAAATGGGAAGTTTGGAGGCTACAGTTATGTTTCTTTGTCTGTAGCTTTAAAACATTGATAAGAAAAACAGCTTTACAAGTAAAAGACAAATCTAATCATAATGATGCAATGTAACACAGGCTCCATAACTGATAGGCAATTATATATTGAATGTGTTATTTAATTTGACCTTTAACTCATTAACTTCTCCCAATAATTCAACCAGTGAAATTTGTAAAGGGCTTAAACTCTCTAGTGAAACCTAATATCTTCCCCACTGATTTGACTGCGGGGCCAAACAGACTTCTCTCTAGTCTGTGTTCATTTTGTTTGAACAAAAGTGCAGCTAATCTGTGAAGAAGGGCCCCATCACCTGCAGGGGTCCACCTGTTCAACCCACACAGTCCCCCCAGTCTCTCTGTTCCCACTGGCCTGAGACAATACCAGGCCGGGCAGGGTCACCTCCTCTCTCAGCTCATGTTACGCAGCCACCCAGGGCAGAAGTGGACATGAAAGTGCTGTTTATGTGGCTGCTTGAACTCAGGTAGAGACCAAGTTACGCACCTTTTCACTCACTAGGACACACAGAAGCAAACAACTTGACCTATTTGTCTTTATTCACCATGGATAGATTGAATGATGTGTATTACTCTGATCAGACAAAAGTTCTCAATAGAAGAAAATACAGAGATTTACAGTTCTGCATGAAATTAAATTAAAGAAAAATGTCTCTATAGATCAGATTCCTATACAACAGCTTTGGCTACACGGGCCATATCTGTGATATAATGTGTCCATCTGTCCATTTAAACATTTTAATTTGTTTTGACCAGCTCACCATCAAGATTATCAAGAGTCAAGATACAAACAGTGTCTCACAGATTTTGAACAAGATTGAGGCGCATGATTTAAACATGTTATATTGTTTCTATGTTTGTTGATTAGAAAGATTAGACAAAAACAACAGAACGGATTTCCATGAACCATGGAAGGATGTGGATTGAGTCGGGAAAGAAGCCATTAAATTTTGGTGTTGATCCAGATCAGGGGACGGATCCAGGAATGTTATTTTACTGTCTTTAACATTAAGGGGGGCTTTTCAACATTGTTACCATTTCCCAGGGAAAAGCAGCTGATTTGAATTGTAAGGAATTGTTGGGCCTCTGTGGAGGTATGCACTGTAATTAGTGCTATATTGGGTTAACGGCATTACATTTGCTGCACGAAAACACACTGAAGATAGACTTTACTTCTGGGTTCAGCTTATTAGATAGAGCGGTTTAAGATACTGAACCGAGCTAGAAAAAAGAGCAATAGAGCTAAGAAGCTGTGCAGTAGTTCGGAATAAAATGTGTCAGGGATATAGGATAGAGGACAACAACTGGAGGAAGTTTTGAAGAACATCCATATATAATCTATACAGTTTATGATTTAAAACATACAAAATCAATATATATCCATGCTTGCACGCTGCACATTTACCAGTTTAAATCTGTTGTCTCACCCTTTTTTCAAAAGATGCCAGAGTGGTGTCAGAACAGATTGGGGTCTACTCGGTCGGGACCCCAGTGTGTACTGGTCATGTTAACAAGTTTGTGCCAGCAGTTGGTGAATGTTAGGGAGCTGATGCTGTCATTTGCTGGAGAATCTGTCTGACTTCAGTGATCAGGCTTATGATGCATCTGTCACTGAGCCCACAGCAACAGAGATTCCATTCACATATCTTACACTCAAACCTCCCGAGTCATTTGCTGCAATTAGGAATGTGGTTAAGACGCCACCGCACCCCCACTCCAACCCCACCAGCCCCTGCCTGCCGACACACACACCAGCACAGACACGTACACACACACACACACACATGCACAGGGCTTCCTAACTTCAACAATGGCCACATTGTGCTATGTTCTGTTGTGCGATTGTTGCCCACACTGGCTCAAACTTCACACCAACATCAAACACCAGCAGCTACACTGAGAAACAATGAAGATGATGAATGTTTCTTGCAGGTTCGGAGGATGACTCACACACACCAGCTCAGATCACTGCTTTTTGTGGGTCAGCTTAATTTCCAAATTTAAGCAGTTTGTGAAAATGTTTTTAAACCGGAAGGATCACAACATGTCCTCTTCTCTCTGTTAAGTATAATCCTTCAGGTATGTATCCAAAACATTATCAAACCTGAAAGCTCCTGAGGTCAGTGAAGACCTCCTGTGTGTTGAATGACGTTAGTGATTAGTTATTTATTTATAAATCTGTCCTTCAGCAGCTGTTACTAATGTACGCACACATTAATATTTTATTCAATTTTGTATGGAGAGATGAAAAACCTCAAACACAGAATATTATACCAATAATCCAATATTTTGTTAGATTAGACAGATAAAACTTCAGAAAGACAATCCTGGTAAAGAAATTGCAGACCCATTTAAAAGACCCTGGAACCCACAGCTGCTCGTCTCCATGTCTGTCTGAATTTGGGAGGTTTACAGTATTTGTCCAGCTGACTGAACACCTGACTGGATGTTTATCTACTTCCAGCCGACGACAACACTCAAGTAAACTTCATTAATAGGCAATTGCATGTTCCACTGGTTCTTTTCCTTGCTCTCTCACTCATGATATTGTATCTATAAATGTAAAAAATGGGAAATGGGTATACAGTACTTATCAAAAGAAAAAATACAGATTTGAAAACATAGCTTTTTAAATTGTGGCATTAAAGTTTGTGTTTTTTACCTTTTTAAAATGCGTAAACTGACCTCTATCTTAAAGTTGTTGTAAGAAATCTGAAACATTATGGGAACTATATTAATATTAATTTGACCAGCAGTTGTCCCATGGTTTTTAAATCTCTGACCCTGAATTTCAAGGTGAGGGACATTTGACCTGTCAGTGATTCAATTCTCCCTCCCAGGCTAACACCATAGATGAGGAGTGAAAGTTAAAGCAGATAAGAATGGGTGTTGTGCGGTCATCATGTGATTTTGGTTTTGGCACAGTACTTGGTATTTTCATCACGGAGGAATGTGGAGGAAGATGAAAACTGGGATAGAGAGCTTTGTTTTGATAATCGGATGGCATTTTTCTAATTGATCAGTGAACTGATTATACTCTTATGGAAGGGAAATAAGGTCAGCAATAAGAAAAACTAAAAAACAGTGTCAATCCCGATTACCACAACTTGGTAATTTCTTCTTGACATTTTGACTTTTTTTCAACGAAAATTGTCAAAATGGAAAGTGGTATAAGTCGCTCAAATACAGATCTGTATATTCTACTATATTTATTACAATATAAGAAATAAAACAAGACAGTGACAATAAAGTGTAAATTAGGGTTATTACAATTTAGTTATCACAATTTTTGTCTTTTCATGTATATAAAGTGTTATAGCCTACTTATATATTCTGATGTATTTATTATATTTAGTCTCTGTCGTTGTAATAGGCGGATCTGTCTGTCGGTGAAGTTCGTCCTGGTGAGCGGAGGGGGCGCTGTGGAGCAGTAGCGCCTGGAGAGGTAACGAACGGCTGCAGCCTCCAGTGGATCATCAGCGGCTGAAGCGGTGAGGAGCAGCGGGGTCAGCGGCTCTTATCTCCGGACTAGTGGACACATCAGGACCGCTCCACCATGCTGCTGCACGGAGGACTCTCTCCGGTCTCCTCTTTGCTTATTATTTATCTCCTGCAGACAACTGCGGTGCTCGCCTTCAACCTGGACACCGGTCATGTCATCAGGAAAGACGGGGAGCCGGGCAGCCTGTTCGGCTTCTCTCTCGCCATGCACCGGCAGCTGAATCCGGATAAACGAATGTAAGTGATGCAGCCTCCATCTCCTCTGCTGTTTGTTTCTAAGTGCAGGTGAAAGTCGTCAGCATGGTAGATAAAGTGTAGCTCAGCTATGAGGGACACCTGACACTGCTGGCTCGGGGCACTGCGCCTTAACTTTTCAACAAATCCTAACGTGGATTCTAATAATCTGGTTTTATCCTGGAGAGGGAACACTCACGAGATTGAAGGATCCTGCCTTTGCGAGACGATTAAAGTGACTTTACAGCATTGCAACACGTGAAAGTAACTTTATAACAGTCTCCTAAAGCCAATGCGACTTTTTGTTCTTTAGCTTCAATGGATTTCTACTGTTTCCATGCGATGCTTTGAATAAGAAGCGGACGGCAGACTTCGGACAACAAGTGAATCAACAATGGGTAGAAGTGTCATGCAAATGCGTGTGTGAGGGTCAAACAGGGAGAGCAATGAGAGGCGAGGTGCAACGCTGCAACTGTTAAGTCAATTCATCGCTTCTAGTTTTCTAAGGATCTATTTTGACAACTGGTTAATCTTAAAATAAATTAGTGAGAAACCTGTCTAAAGTTTGCTGATGGAGCCAATGTGCAAATGTGAGGACTTTCTCTACTTTTATAACATTTTAAACCGACATGTGGGTTTTTTTGATGAGACACAACAGGCAAAGTCAACATTGCAATCACTATTTTTAGATATTTAATCGACTAAAGTCAATAACCGATAGCCGAAGACGCAGCCCTATTTAAGTGGTTGTGTTCACAGCTTTTTCTTTAAATGATCATCACTTTCATTTCAGTTGTATTTGTTTTTATTTACTAATTTTTAAATCCTGTTAATATAAGCAATGTCCCTCTCATCAATGGCAGTGATTTGCAGCTCTACTAAAGTTCCTTTAACGACTTAGCAGGTGCTTTTTGACTCAATGGTTTTAACTGTAAACTTTTATATGTAAGCACTGAGAGTAGATGAATGAAAACTCTTTATAGTTGTTCTGAATTAATATTAAAGACCCGGTGACTGATGCCTCCTGTGCTCAGCTGTGACATATTTCAGTCATTTTAGACATTCACGTGTGCGTGACCTGTAGTTCACAGGTCAGAGAGTTTTTAAGCTTGGGCCAAAGTAAAAGTAAACAGCAGTATCTCAAGAATGCTTGTCGAGGCTACCATGCTTACACTACAGTAAACCATTTCCTTTGGCTAGCCCTGAGGGTGCGGAAAAAAATGTCTGTGTAGCGAGCCTGATCTTCCTGCCACTCCAAGAGTGTGTGTGGGGGGGGGGAGTAAGATGAGGAGTGGGGTTGGCATGTCAAAGCCTGCAAACAGGGTAAGGCTGCCTGCTGAAGCTGCTGTGTTACACACTGGTCAGCAGCCACAGGTCCCTGCAGCAGCATGTTGAGAAACCGAGAGAAGGAATGAAAAGCCCTGATAACAGCATTTATTTCTTAAAGATTTCACAGATTAGTCTTTTTTTAAATCTCACTTCTGTTTTGTCTGTTGCGTAAAGCTCATGATGCTGCATATTTTCCAGTGACACACATTTGGAAGCTGCCTTCGAAAATGTGATTTATAAAAGTATTTTTTTTTCACAAAGAACTTTGATTGCTAAAATACAAACCAGCTTCAATTCAGTCAGTATCGAGAAGTGTTAAAAAGAGTGAAAGTTGTGAAAGTGAACAGAATATTTGTTGTGCAAACAGAGGTTTGAAATGTGACACTGGCCTGATAGTTTGTTTTTCTGCCAATAAAAGTAAGATGGGAGTGAAGATATGCCTCCTTACCATGCTGGTCTGTGCAAAAGCTGCCAAGAGCAAAGTTGAGGTTTGAATGGATTGAATGAAGCTATACCGGGCTTTGTGTGTATATAAAACAACTGAAAGCTGCTAGGGGACAACTTTCTCCAGCAGTCTGGACACAAGAAGCAGCTTGGATGTTGGTCTATCATTGACTGATCGGGTGGGGTCTCCAGAGGCTGAACAATGGAATTATGGAAGGAAATTATGACAGAAAGAGCAGCTCCCCCTGCCCGGTCATGTCGTCGGCTCCAAATCCTCATGTGACCCTGGGATTATCAACCAGACAAGTCAAGTGAAAGCTCAATGGAGCACATAGAATTAGGGAATGAATAGCCCAGTGCACTGACCACTGTGGCACTCTGAACCCATGAAAACACGAGTCAGCAATGAATCACACACTCCACATCTGCCCCCCCGCTATCATAGAAACATGTGTTTGATGATGATCACTAGCAGCTGAAAACTCACACTGGCTAGCACTGCTATATTAATCTGAGTATTAAATATCCTATGTGAAGACAGCAATTCTGGTCTTTACAGTAATTTCTAAACAATCTGTACGATTAGCAACACGTGTGATGATATAGATCAAATTAATTTAATGTCAAACAACAACTGGCCTTTCCTTCATCCCCTCTGTTTCCGATCTAAACTCAGAACCCCGCTATTGCTGCAATTCAATATTGTGGTTAAAGCTATTTATCCAGCTCATGCTCTAATGAGTTGATTAAAAAACACAGCCAGGATTCTTCCATTGTTCATAGTGTTGTTATGCCTTCCTTCACATATTGATCTCTGTTGAGTGGAAGAAACAAGGAGATCCAGGTTTGAGCATAATGTGGCAACTGGATGCCTCTGCCATGAATAATGTGTTGAGTTAATGATGTGGATATAACATCCTCTCAATGAAACCAGAGAAAAAGGCCATTTGACAGGACAGGCCGAGCCATCTGTGCACATGTAACCTGATGATGGCAACGCATCAGTCGAGAGATCTCAGTCAAACTTTAGACTACACTTTGGTAAGTTAGAAATATGTTGAGTAGTTTAGAAAAAGTTGAATCAAATGCAGGTGAATCCCTTTTTAAGTTTTGTTTTACTGTTACTTTTTAATTATTGATAAGTAATTGATCCCTTCTTGTAGAGGATACTCATGGTTCCTTATGTGGCGTATACGCAGCATATCACAGGTCAGCACCAGTCTGTGTCTGTGTAAACTGAAACAGTTGGAACAGCTGCACCAGTTCTTGTGGCTCTGAGTACACAGCTGTGGAGCACTGGAACACATCTGTTAACAAAGACCAGCGAGATCACTGTGTAAACCCACACCCTTCACTGTGTCTTCACATTTACACTGCAGTGAAAGGCATGATGGGAAGTGGTTTCACGCTGTGGCCTGGCTGATTCTGGCCAGAGGAGATAAGATGTTTCCGTTAAAGACTTCTAAAGAACTTGAACTCGAACTCTTAAACTTCTCAGTTGAGCTGTTTTCAGACATGAACCGGGAAAATGTCCAGAATTTTTTGTCCGAATATTTAGACTTTGTCTTTCACATATGAAGAAATCTGTAAGAGATTATCTGGGTCATACGCGCTCACAACAACATTCAGAACATTCAGGCGAGTTGTGGAGCCTGGACAGTATGCAGGAGACAGTGCATAACGTGTACATTCTGCTGCTGGATGCAGTACTTTTGTTTACAGCCCGTCACTGATGTCAGCTCTCAAATCGTATTGTCTTTCAATCAACACAGAATCATCCGCTTCTTCTAGGCTTAATGTACAACTCCTCTTTTTCATTCTGAGACATTTGTATCTTTTCAGTTTCATGTCCGTCAACTGTTAGAAACGTCATCAGCTCTACCTCACACTCACTCTGACCTTTAACTAAGGGACTGGCAGGTGAAATTCTGGAATAACGTCAGTAACCACTGACTTGGATATTTGCGTTCTCACATGCAGCCGACCGAGAGTACGGTCCATGTTTTTAAAACATCTATTATGAGTAATTCCTTATTTGACATATGCAGAGTGCAATACTTTACAGTTTACGTTTCTATCATGTTCTTAAACAACCAAAAAGCTAAGTGGACCTTGAGTTCAGATTCTTTGTATTAACTTTCTAACTCTAACTCAGATATAGCTTTTGCAAACCCATTTGTCAATACAGAAACATCCATGGGGAGCAAATAAAGCCAATGTATCAGCACTGCACAGTATTTCACTTCATGCTTCATTTAAATATATGTATTAGTTACATTGTATTGTTTTTGGGCAACAAGCAAACATTTCATCAAAGTAAACTTCTAAAAATACTAAAATGTAGCCTTGTTGAAAATCTAGTTCATGTGTCTACCAGACTGGTGTGTAGCAGGTACATGTCAATGTTAACCCTCAGTTACTCGCGAGATTCTACAGCCCTCACTTCCCTGAGAAGTTCTGCTGTTCAGCTGGAGGTGTGTTTTCTTTACCTGTGTAGCAAAGTCTTGATAAATGGGACATTTCCCTGCATGTCGACTCTCAGCGCTTCAAGGACACATATCTACATGAGTACTGTACGAGAATTATAACTTGGCAAGTCTTCGATGTAAGATAGGCTCCATGGTCTTTAGAGCACAGAAGCTAGCTGACTGTAGGAATAGCTTGATGACACACACATGTCTACCAAATCTAATGCACATGTGTATCTCGTTCTGAAACTGTAGAAATGGTCTTGCTGTGTTCTACAACGTATCTAATACACAGTAGTATAGGTTGTTGTTGCCTCTCTGATGACACAGCAAATTGTTTCTTCTGTGAGTCAGTTGAGATCAGTTGATGAAGCATGTTGTGCTAAAGCTGACATGTCAAATCTAAGCCAACTTGGTGAAAGCTGCTGCTTGTATTTGCATCACACTGGGCTTTGTTTGGAGAGAGGGTTTTCAGTTTGGTCTTTAGTCTGACATCGGACCTCCTCTGGAGAATCCTTGTTTAGCAAATAACGAGCCACGGTGCTGCCATACATTAATAGGAGAGTGACAGAAGGAACTGCAGAGTCACTGGGAGGAAAAGAAGTGTGAGGAGGATTTCCGCCAAGTCCTTTGAGAAATGCCCTACACTGACAGCAGGCAGTTTCAAACCACAGTGTGTGGCTTACTATGTTAATGTACTGTTAACAACGCACCCAACTACAATTGGCAAAGTTGTGCATCGAGTGCCAAAAGTGTCAATTCAAAGCTCAACTACAAAACCATGAACCAAACTGAACTTTGAATGCATTTAAAAACGTCAATTTCTCTTTGACACCAAGATTATTGAACTTTTGCTGCTTTGTCATTTTCTCAGTTTCGTCAGCGCTGGATGAACTATAGCTCTACCTGCCACTGACAGGAAATATGTCCAGTTCCGTTTCTCTCTTTTTGCAATAGACTTGTATAGCCTGCACAAGTCTGAGTGTGGAGATGCAATCTGCAAGTTGTTACCACATTTCAGAGCTGTCAGTAAGTTGTTCCCAGATGTTTATTACAAGTAACACCAAAAGGAATGCAATCATAAATTTATTGAAATCACGTCACCAGTTTTAAAAGCATCACCATACCTGCAGCAAATGATCACCGAACCTGACTCGATGCTAGTTGTGTCAAGTCTGGGCCGGTCAAGTCTGTTAGATGCTAGACTATTCACAAAAGTAAATTAAATTGCAGTTGACTTAATGCTTCATTGAGTTTCTTTCTTTCTCAAGCTCTTAACCAGCAGATCTAAATCAAGCTTGCAGATATTTTATTCCCATAAACTGAGAGATTTATTTCATTCTGGTCTGTCTCTAGATCTACACTGAATGTTCAAAAACAAAGGTTGACAATCTGTTAAAAATAAGCAAGTGACCCCAGTGGTATAGCTGACATTACTAACACTTGAAACAAATTCTCTCTTCCTGCTGTGGTCACTTAGGGAAAATTGGGCAGAATGAGCACATCACTGATCTCCCTCCAGATTAG
Source organism: Pseudopleuronectes americanus (assembly GCA_038501795.1). Classification (NCBI taxonomy): domain Eukaryota; kingdom Metazoa; phylum Chordata; class Actinopteri; order Pleuronectiformes; family Pleuronectidae; genus Pseudopleuronectes; species Pseudopleuronectes americanus. Next base: position 11,314,386 of record CM076727.1, on the reverse strand, counting down.
ATTGTCTGCTTCAGTGCTCACTTGCCCTGTGAAGAATGCAGGACAGTGTTCTACTTTCATGGACGACAGTTTTCTGTCTAGTTTCTTATCACAAAATACAGAAGCCCTTTGAGAGACTGATCGAACACTGCATGCTTTTCACAAGCTAATCGTAAATCATCCCCATGACATACATAATAGGTAATATGTGCATTAATCACATAGGGAAACAGCGTTAAATCTGTTGCGTTAAATTTACTAACATAAAATAATGGAAGGAAGGACCTGCATCTGCCTTAAGATTTGACAATTTAGGCCAATCTGAAACATCTTATTTTACAGAGGAAACAATGCAAATTTGCATTTATGTTTACCGAAATAATAATAAATAAATCTTTGTTTTCTTAATTCAAGCTCTATGTATTTGATTATACTTTTTTCCTTTTTTGTTTTTGTTTATCATTAGTTTATGGTTTAAATTGTAAAAAATATCGAACATGAATTACATTTCTTAGTCATAAGGGTTTGTTGATGACAACTTAGAATTCATGGCCAAATTGTTAATGATGTTCAATATATCCATATCCCCAAAAATGTTCCCTCCCCAATATCCGTATTGGCATCAGTTCCCAAAAATCCATATCAGTCGGTTTCCTTTTTCAATCAATTTCCTTTTACGTCTGTGAGTCAGATATTTGGTGCACACGTTTATGTCCTTCCAGGAATTAATTGGAATAACTGGTGAGCGCTGAAGCAATCATTAAGTCAACATTTTGTTAGGTTGTCCAGGACATAGTGTACCTGCAAAGCTAATCTGCATTAAATGTACTTTGAAAATAAACCTTTGAACATGATAAACATACCTCATGAGCATGTTAGCAGGTTTTACAGAGAATATGATAACACTTACTAATAGTATTAAGGACGTTGTTGTATCCATACAACAGCCAGAGTTTTCCTTCTAATTTGCCCCTGCATGTCTTTAGAGACGGTATAGATGCAGACAGGAAACAGGGGGAGGAAAAGGTGGGTATGGAAATGAATCACGGATGTTTTGTGACTTTATGGTTTGTGACTTTAACATTAGGCCAGCAGGATGCCTCTATTGTTCCAAATTCTTACACATAATGACAATTGTTAACTTCAAATCAAGACAACTGCAATACTGCTCCATTGTAATGAGTCAAACCAGTGCCTAATGCAATCTTATCAGATTAAAGCTGTGGGCTTTTCCTAGACTTTTAATTTTCCTTTGAGATTCAAGAAGAGGAACGAAGAAGTGGAACCAATGTCTCTGCCGACCGCAGCCACAATATTTGCATTGCATGAAAAGTCAAAGTTGCATTCTTGCTGTTGCTGTACTTTCACGGTCACTCTCGCTGTTGATCTTTTCACACACACTCACTGAATTCAACAAGCTGCTGCATTTTTTAAAAGGAGTTTGTTGAAAGCTCCTTTTAAAAAATGTTGAAGCGGTGGCTGGTCAGAGCGATGACAGGTGACTACATCAAAAAAGCACATTTCAGTCCTTATCACTCAATCCTCTAATGCCTTGAATAATAACCTTGGGTATAACACATTTCTCTTTTCCTTCAGGCTGTTGATCGGGGCTCCCAGAGCAAGAGCTTTAGGAAATCAGAGAGCCAACATCACAGGAGGGCTTTATAAATGTGATATCTCTCTCTCCAATGAGTGTGAACGCGTTGAATTTGATGTCGAAGGTGAGAAGTCAATCTATCTGTCTATAGCTGTTTTCAGACATTATTTCAGGCAAAATTGGGTCTGACCTCTTTCCAGAATTTGCGTTTTCCATATGAAGAATGCAGCAGCAGTCAGATGGTTTCACAACAATAACAACAAATGCCCTGAACATTCACATGACATCAAATTTTTGGTTTGTGAGTCTCGTCTTTCTAAGTTGATTTCTTCGTTGTACGTGTATCACACCCATTTGGGTCCGTCAACATCCACGAGCCCGATTGCTTGCAGTCAATACTCCGGACATTATCCGGCTGTATTGGCCAATGAGTTCAATCTGACATTTTCATTTGGGGCTTTGCCTTCTCACATACCGCCCCTCCAGACAATTTCAGGACGATATCCAAAGATCAGTGCATGTCTGAAAACAGCTTACTAGTCATGAAGTTGTAAAATATCACAACAATGAATTCAAGAATCAGAGTCAGTTGTCATATCACTGTCTTATTCACTAGAGGACGTACGTATCGAGAACAAGGAGAATCAGTGGATGGGGGTGACGGTTCAGAGCCAAGGACCTGGAGGAAAGATTGTGGTGAGTCAAACTTTCCCAGAGACCTTGAGTGTGGTCTTATCTGTTGTGCAAGTACAAACCTAAAACACAGCCGTGTTATGTAATTTCAGACGTGTGCTCATCGGTATCAGAGGCGGTTGTTTGTGAACACCGCTCAGGAGTCCCGTGACATCACCGGGCGCTGTTACGTCCTGAGTCAGGACCTGACAATCGATGCGTCCTCCGACGAGGACGGAGGTAGCTGGAACTTCTGTGCAGGCCGACCCAGAGGCCACGAGATGTTTGGATCCTGTCAGCAGGGCCTAGCTGCTACCTTCACCAAGGACTACCATTACATAGTGTTTGGAGCACCAGGAGCTTACTACTGGAGAGGTCATTAACTAACAATAGCTACTCTACAGCATTTACTGAGGGAACCTGGTGATGAAACCTGTGGGATTTAGTCAACATCTTGTTTACACCTGGTAACATCTACTGCATTGCTCACTCACCACCTGTGCAGGTATTGTCCGAATGGAGCAGAAGAACAACACACTGCTAGAGATGGGCGTGTATGATGACGGCCCGTTTGAAGTTGGTGATGAGCAGTACTGGAACCCTGAGCTGGTGCCTGTACCCGCCAACAGCTACCTCGGTGAGTCACTGATCATGTTGTTGTTTTATGAGCCTCGAGATAACTTTTTCATAATTTTTCTACTTTTGAGGTTTTCCTTTTGTTTCAGTTACATAAATACACCGTCTCTGTTCAGAGCGTAGACTGTATATATAAAGATGGACAACGAGTTTCACCGTCCTCCTGCTGTACAAAAATGAAGCCAAAAATAGCTGAGATACGGGTGGCTCCATCTTGCACATTCAACATTATTTTGAGCCTGAGTCTGCGCAGTAGGGATTCAGTGTGTATTTTGGCCGTCAGCCACCAGGGGGTGAATGAGATGATTTGGCTTCATTTTTTTTACAGTCCATATTCACAAAGAGTTGTTCATTGTGTGTTCCAGTGAATGAGTGTTTCCCAGGTTGCAATAGACTGGTGCAGAACAATGACAGGGTGCCGTTATTGATAGGAAAATGTGAGTTCAACAAAAGTTGACTGAACTCTCACATCGGTCATTTTGATGTGTCAGACACAGGTGTAAGTCATACCATAATAGACGACTGCTTTGCTTTGCTTTGGTGTCACCATGGGAACAGTGTCGTGGTTAATTAGTCGTTATTCTTATTCCTGCTGTGAAAAATGTCTTTGAATCTGACTTTTTTTAAACTAAGAGGAAGCAACACTGCTAACAACTCTGTTAAGGTAGTAAACCAAAACAACATATTCAAGTAGATCAGTAGTAAGGCTTTATGTCAGTATAAAAGAGGAGCCTTTGTTTTTTGTGAGTAAAAACCGTCAATGTGGACAAAGTTTACAGAACAAACTTTTAAAAGCCTTTTCTGACAGCCCCCTAGTAAAATGTCCAGAGAATGTCTGCTTGAGCACCTGTGAGAATACAGCATGAACATGTCTGGAGAATTCATTGTTGGCTTGTTGATGACCTTTCTAGAATGCAACAGACACAAAACGGAAAAAGCATTATATACATATAAAGATGTCAACTTGGAAAACAAGACTCGAGAGCTTAGATGATAAGGGTCGAAGCCAGTGTCCATGTGCTTTCTGCAGTAAAGTTTACACGTCCTGCCTTCTGCATGCTACACCCAGATTCCAACCCCCCCTGAACGCTCCGGAGATTTTCCTATTGTTGGTACCGTGTCTGATCTGGACTCTTGCTTTGTTCTCCATATGCGAAGTGCAATGTGCCGACTCAATTCTCCACAGTTCTTGTCTGAAAATGGCTATATAGACAGACGCAGGTTATGTTCTTCAACAAGGCTCCTTTTGTTAGTATCCTCCCCTCCTCAGTCACCAGTTGACAGAAATGTAATCAGTTCATGTATTTTGGTGTGGGTCTGTTTGACTGCTGCAGAGGAGGATGATAGGGAAAGTATGGGAATCACTTTTATGAAATAGGAAATATTGTCTGTAGATGAGACGTGCTTATGTTGCTACACTAGCAACCCCTACTGGTTGGTTGGGAAACCTGCACAGAGAGACTAGTTTTTCCAAATCATGGAAAAAAAAGGTTTACGTTTTTTTTTATCTAACAACATCCCTCACACTTCAGGATTCTCCCTTGACTCGGGACACGGCATCACCAGGGGTCGCGGCCTGACGGTGGTGGCTGGAGCCCCCCGAGCCAATCACAATGGAGCTGTGGTCCTGCTGAAGAAAGAGGGGGAAGCCTCCTCCAGACTCTCTCTGGAGCACACTCTGGACGGGCCGGGGCTGGGCTCCTCCTTCGGATACGACGTGGCTGTGGTTGACCTGAACAATGACGGGTGGGTAACATTCCTCACACTCTTTATTAGCATACATATAATTTTATCTGACTGGAGGATAGATATTCATCCATACAAGTTAAATTAGATTTGTATAGCTGTGGGATGTTGACTTCCTTTAATGTTCACTTATTATAACGCTGTCTGTTGCTAATGTATGATTTCAAATGTTTCCTTTCAGAGGACTTTCTTTATTTATCCGGTAACATTCTGTATGATACTGACAAATATTTACCACCCATCTTTGAACTAGATGGCAGGACATAGTTGTAGGAGCCCCTCAGTTCTACATGAAGGACAGAGACGTGGGAGGGGCTGTGTACGTGTACATCAACAAGGCAGGGAGGTGGGAGACGATCACGCCGATCCGTCTGGATGGGACCAAACACTCCATGTTTGGACTGGCAGTGCGGAACATTGGAGACATCAATCAAGACTCATATCCAGGTAATTTAGTTGTCATTTTTGTGGCTCATTTTTGGTTCCCTCTCTCAGTTCCTGTCACATTACAGAAAATGTTTACTTCTTGATTTCAGACATCGCTGTCGGAGCTCCTTATGACGACGGCGGGGCAGGAAAAGTTTACATTTATCACGGCTCTGCAGAGGGGATCGACACCAGCCCTGCACAGGTCAGCCTTTATAAGTTCTATGAGAAACTTTCATTGTCATTCATTGATCTGTCCAGTCAATACTTTGAGGAAGGTCATGATTGATAATCAGGGTCTTTTTTAATACTAAAGCCCTACTGATATAGATTTTTCGGGACCAAGGCCGATATGGATTTTAGGGAGTTGAGAATTCCAGATATTGGTTAATTTATAAAAAATGTCCATGATTCCTTGTAAAAAAAACATATTGAGGCCAAATTTTATAGTTTAACCCTAAACTTTATTATAAACAAGAATACAGAGGCCCAACTGTCTCCTTATGAAACCACATTTAAATTCACCAGATATTGAGATTCAGACTCTATCAGCCCCCTAAACATGTCAGTTTTTTTTCTTTTATTGAGATCCATAAAAACTGTTCTCTGAGAAAACAAAGAAAATGTCGGGGGGGAAAGAGACCTATCTTGCCGTGTTACACAGTCAATTACCGAATCTGCCCCCTGATCTGCATCCACACCCACATTTTATTGGTTCTTTCCACATCCTTCCATCAAGTTTAGGGCTAATCCATCTAATAGTAATTGTATAATCCTGCTATCTAAAAAACAAATAAACACAGATGAAAAGGTATCCTTGATGGTGGTAGTAACTATAAATAAATACAAAATACAACCAGATATTGATTTAAGAAAGCCACCCATTTTTTCCGTTAAAATATGAACATGTTTTTCCTGTATGCTTCATCTCTCTCTCCTCCACAGATCCTCTCAGGAAAAGACCACCAGCTCCAGTTATTTGGTTATTCTCTGGCAGGAAACATGGACCTGGACAGTAATTCATATCCAGACCTGGCTGTGGGCTCTCTGTCTGACACCGCTCTAATTTACAGGTAATTATTTCCTCACACATTGCGAGGGAAATTAAACCCCATTGATTCCCATCACAACTTCATTTAACAACCTTTCTTTCAGGGCCCGACCAATCATTAGCATCAGGAGAGATGTCAAAATATCCCCGCGGGAAATTGACCTTTCAATCAAAACCTGTGGTAACAGCATTTGGTATGTGCTCTAATATTCTTATAATTATACAGAACTCACAGTCAAAAGGTACAAGGTTAGAAATGATTAAAAAAATCTCTGTTCTATCCACAGCTTCACAGTGGACGCATGCTTCACCTACACGGCCAACCCAGCATCTTACAGCCCCAGACTGAGTGAGTAAAAGAAGATTTATTATCCTGACACAACAAGGTTCAGCCTTTCTGTCTTACACGTGTTTCTCCACAACACTGCAGCTATCAGCTATTCTGTGGAGGCAGACGGAGACCGCAGGAAACAGGGATTGACCTCCAGGGTGATGTTCATGAACAAATCCCACTCGGACACGGACTACCTGTTTAACGGCACCTTAGACCTGCGTGGTCAAAACCAGGAAACGTGCATCAAGATAAAAGCTAAACTCAAGGTAAAACACATCGATCACAGAGATAAACCCATCGGCAGGTTAGAATCCACAAGGAGAACAAAAGACAGGAATTTCTGAAGTGTGTCTGTGCTGTTGGAGTAAGATACTGTTAGTTTGTGCAGAATATCAAACTATAAACTATATATTGTTTACTCTTCCAAACTCTCAGACAAACAACGCATCAGTAAATGTTATGTCCTGCAGAAGATACATTTTTTAAATCACAAGATTTTGCATAAAAAAATTCAACAATTACACATTATACAGACTTTACAATATTCTTAAATCCTATCCTAAAAGCATTATGAGGCTAAAGCTATTAGATTATTAAACAGCCTATACTAGTTGTTTTATAATTTTTTAAGAATATAAAGTCCTGGTTTAGGGAATATATGGATAAATAAATAAATAAAATAAAATAAACTTCTTATTATATAATTGAACACAAGCCAGGATTATGCTCAATACTCCATCTGCTGTTTCTGATTTCCTCAGGAGAACATTAAGGACAAGATGCGCAGTGTTCCTATCGAGTTGTCAGCAGAAATTCTGGGAACAAAGCGACAGAAGTCAAGGAACGGCCTCCCTCAGCTTATGCCCATTTTAGACTCCTCTGAATCGAGCAAGGAAGTCATTGAGGTAAAGCTGCGGACTGAAACGTTAACTATGAATTTAAGAGAAAGTTTACAGTGGAGTCAAGTTTGGTTGTTGCTTTGTCATTGTTGCAGGTGAACTTTGTAAAAGAGGGATGTGGAAGTGATCAAATTTGTCGCAGTAACCTGAAGATGGAGTACAAATTATTCTACAGACAAAACAACATGCATACCCCACTTCATGTGTAAGTTCTTCTACAACTCTTCTCACCAACAGGTTAAAATGGGATAATACATCAATCTGTATTAGAACATACAGTTTCCCTGGCTGTGATAATAAGGCAGTGGCTAAAGAATAAGTTTTGATAAAGTTATTGTAATATTTGAAAACCTAGCATGAGCCCATTTGTCTCCACCAAGCTCAGCCTGAGGTGAGTGTTCATGTTTGTGTATCTGCAGCAAGAACAACGTGCCCGAGTTTCACCTAAACTACGAGAGGAAGGACTTGGCTCTGCGAGTGACGGTGAACAACATGAACGGAGACGATGCCTATGAGGCAAAGCTGGTGGGAACTTTCCCTGATACACTGTCGTATTCTGGAGTCCGCTCCCAACAAGCAATGGTAAGTCCCACAGAAAAAACCTGTGTGCAGTATGTATGAGAACATAAATAACTTTAAGTCAAAGCTGTGTGTAAGTACAGTGCACAATAGAATGAACCTCATATCTAAGGATTTTCAGGACGAGTGCAACTTTTAACCTACAGGAAATCACAAATAATTGTTTACATAAATCAATCAAATCACCTCGTCAGTTATTACCATACCCAGTGAAAAGGTTTAGTAACGATCCACTTGCTCATATTTCACTATTTGCTCTTTCCAGCCGATCATCTGCATTGCCAATCAGAACGGCTCCCAGGCCGACTGCGAGCTGGGAAATCCTTTTAAGAGAGATTCAGAGGTAAAGACTTGTCATGTTCACCCTCTAATCCTGACTATGACATTAAGCTGTTCAAAGGTGAAAGATTTGTTTTTGCTTCTCTCTACAAGACAACCTTTTTCATCATCCTGAGCACGGTGGGCATGAGTCTCGACACGACAGAGATTGACATTGACCTGCAGCTCCACACGTAAGTACTACAGACTCCGAGCTTCATGTTATGTGATGGAATAGAGTCGGACTACAATGTGAAGGTGTCATAAAACAAACGTTATCACCTCTCGATTTTTTGCATGTTAGAATTCCGTTTTTTGTCTTTCAGGACCAGTGTGCAAAAAACCATAATCCCTGTGAAAGTAAAGGCTCGGGTGGTGATTGAACTACCGTTGTCCCTCAGTGGGTAAGTCTGTTGTTATGAATCATGTCGTGGGAAACTAGTGTTTGAGAGAGCGAGAGAGAGAGAGAGAGAGAGAGAGAGAGTGGGTCATGCCCCACAAAATGTCATGGGAATCAGTTCAGTCGTTTTTTTTATGTAAATCCTCCTCACAAAAAGACAGACGAACAAATGGCAATGAAAATCTATCCCTTAATGAATATCTGCTTGTTCTCCTCAGGGAGGCCAGCCCTAATCAGGTTTCTTTTGGAGGTGTTGTGAAAGGAGAAAGTGCCATGAAGACGGAGGAGGAGATCGGAAGCTTGATTAACTTTACATTCAGGGTGAGTTTATCCATCTGATGCGGATCCAATGTTGATATGATAATGTATGAAATAAGTTAAAACACATCTGGGTTGATTGCTCCCGCAGATAAACAACTTGTGGAAGTCCCTGACGCCTTCGGTTAAAGCCTCCCTGCACATCCAGTGGCCCAAATTCAACAAAGATGGGAAATGGCTGCTGTATGTGGTGAAGATCACAGCGACGGGGGAGGAGGACGTCCGCTGCTCTCCTGAGTCTGAGATCAACTATCTCAAACACATCCAGGTAGGAATCTATTATTCCTCTGTATTTTAAGGTACTTAAAGTAAACCATGTTACGCCCAAGGCTTTGTAATATTGAGTCTAATCATGCTTTCAGGAATCCAGCGTGTCCCGGACAAAACGAGAGATTGAGAGAAAACAGAGAAAAGCTGGTGGAAAAAAGTCTATTTTGTTAGAGAAAAAAAAAGTGTTGGTGAGTATGTGTATGGATTCATTCACATTCTCTTTAAGATTTCCTTTTAGATTTGATGTGTAATGGGCTCTTTCTCCTCTAGACCTGTGAGAATGGGCTCAAATGTGTGGTGCTCAAGTGCCCCCTGCAGGGCCTGGACGGCACAACGATTGAGCTGAGGTCTCGTCTGTGGAACTCGACCTTTATTGAGGTGACATATCATCCATGTTTCTGTGATAACGCAGGACCTACTGATTTCTACTTCCACCTTAACAAGGGTTTCTGTTTTTACTCAGGATTACGCCTCCGTTTCGACCTTACATATCGTCGTGAAGGCCTTCCTCGTGCTTCACGCTCAGGCTGAGAACATGATCCTCACAACCCCTGACACTGATGTGAGCAGCTCAACGGCTACAACACATATTCATTTTGTTGTATACCTTGATATTTAGTCTCTCAGTCACTTGGTTTCAATCCCTTTGTCTTTTGATGGCAGGTGACACTGGCTGTGTCTCCAGAGAGTGCAGTGGCTCAGTATGGAGGAGTTCCCTGGTGGATCATACTGGTGGCTGTTCTGGCAGGAATCAAGATCCTGGCTCTGCTGGTGTTTCTGCTCTGGAAGGTGAGTACTTCTTCTTCATAGCATCCCTGTAGGGTAAAATGTGAGAAAACAAATGGTGAGTGAAAGGATGAACCCTATTGAATCTTCTCAGAAGAAAGGGTTGGAGAGGGTTTATTTTTTGCACAGTAACTTTTTAAAGATTTATTGTAAAAAAGCTACAGAAGTGTGTGGCATTCACTTGTGAAAAAATTAACAGGAATATTATTCAGAGAAAAGTTTTCCCGAGAGCTCTTGTTTTTCTGAATAAACAAGATAGTGTTGCTCAAAATCCTTAGAGAATTTCTCATTAAGCTACTTTGAAAGAGTTGATGCAAACATGTCCCGCCTGCGTGGGTTGATGCAGTTTATTTTGGTTTTGGACATTGGGAGATATTTGTGTTTTTAAGAAATATACATAAAAGTACTATTCATTTGTCGACTTTTTGCAGGCATCTCTGAACTTTGGGACTGTTCAAATGGAAAGAACAAATCATTTAAGCAATCTCATTAATTCTCTCAGATAGCTAGGATTATAATCGTATTTATTCAGATCAACAGAGAAGACTTATTTTTATCATGTGAATGCAACACACTTCCATAAAAGGTAACTTCAAATAAGAGTTTCTTCACCCTTGGTGGCAGAATCTGATTTGTTGGCTACTAAGGCTTTAATCAGAGAAAAGATGAGGAGGCGATTGAAAATCACTTTGGTCACTTTATATTTATTTATTAACTTAGTTTGAATTCCTCTCTTTTAGCTATACATAACAATGAGTGTGTTCATATTTTGGGTATGTAGGTGCATGAGTTTGTCTACATGTATATATATATATATGTTGTTAAAAATACTTTTTTCTGTTTATTTTTTCCCACTTGTTTGTATAATTTCTCTTCTTTTATTTACATGTTCGAAATAAATAAAAATGTATAAATGAATCAAAAGTGTGTGGGGGGTGAAGGGTTCTAACGAATCCATTAGTCAGGGATTAATTAGTGTTGACTTTATAAGTCTCAATGCAACAAGTGCACTTCATGTTCTTTATTAATCTAAATAAATGGTAAATATACATAATAATATACAGGAAGTGACGGTACTTGCAAAGTATTGATTCATTTTAACATCAGACATAATGATGGTGGTGTTTTCTCTTCACGCTGAAAGAGTTACACACAAAGTTGACTTAGCATCCTGACACAGTTAGCATTAGCTTACCGTTTTTACATGATGTTTCATGTTGGTGGGTGAGCAGTGTAAACCAGTGTTAGTGAACTGGTGACTCGACATTTTTTTGAAACGTTTGAACTAAACTTTGTTCCCATGACGTCAATGTGTCTGGAGCTCAGACTATACAAATTGCTCTGGAGTCTGGAGCCAAACTGACGTAAACACGAGCTGACGCTCTTAAAACTATTTGCGGTACAGTTATTATTCTACAATAGACTGTTTATAATACCTAAGGTCTTCATAATAAAACGTAGCTTGGTTCTTAGTACTTATTGCCACTGTTCTACAGTCCACAGAGGGTGAATGACAGGATGCAGAATGTATAGTGGAAATATATCCAGTATTAAACCTCTTAATGAAAAATTTCAATATTTTTCTTAATCTATAAAGGTTCTTTATTTAAAGTCTTCTTTAAATAATTTTTAAAGTTATGTAAAAAAAAAGGGTTTGATTCAATTAGTTGAGAATTTGATATAAAATATTCCTATACATTTTCAGCCCATGAACCTAGATAGGTGTTTACTTGCTATTCAAGGGATAAATTATGTAAAAAATCCAGTGTGTGCCTCTGTGAGATCATCTATAGATACTCCGAGTCTGATATTAAAAATGGTTCCTGGATTTATTCAGGTTTCAGTTTTTAAATGAAGCAGCCATTATATTCTATAGATGATTGGGGAACATCTGGTTCAGTTTGAGCACTGGATTCACCAGATGAAGTCATTTTCTTAACAGACTCTTTCTTTCTGTTGTTTTGCTGAAAGAAGAAATCCTATCACTCTTAACCCTTACTCCCCAGTGTGGTTTCTTCAAGAGAGCAACAAAAGACGAGTATGATGCTGCGTATCACAAGGCAGAGATCCATGTCCAACCCTCTGACAAAGACAAACTCACTGCTGAGGCCTGATTTATCCTGTGAACAGGGGTAAAAACAAGCAGTCAGCATGGAGTGTGATTCCTGCCGCCACTAACCGACTCACTCTCCGGCCAAAGCAGCTGACTTACTGAAAGGAAATTCAATCAGACGCATATTGTACGAAGCAGAGGAGGCAGGTTATCTGGAGACATGTTCACAAAACGTTGGGTAGATTCCAGTCTCTGTCAAATTAAAAAAATATAATTTATCACAACTTCTCTGGCATTTGTACAATATGTGTCTCTGAATTTTGCCAAGAAATGAATGTGCTTTCTCACCAGCAGGCTTAACTTGTTCTGCCTTTTGTAACAGAGCTTCACAGGTGCTTTCGCTGACATCGCTTTTACAGCTTTAAATGACCTATTCAAATCTGCAAAGCATGCTTAACACCTCAGCTCTGTTGTTTACAATGTGCACACATATATTTTTATAAAGATAAATGACACCGTTCTTTTTTTTAAACGTTTGCAATCTTCCCCTCTCAGTGTGGATTCTTCAAACGCTCCAAACAAGACAGCAGCGTCCCTCGTTACAACGCAGTGCGGATACGAAAGGAGACTCCGGAGTACAAAGACGGAAAAGTCAAGCTTGACGCCTTTGACAAAAAGCAGTGGATGACGTCTTGGATTGACAACGAAAGTTACTCATGATTCTGTTTTACTCAATTGTTTTGCTACTGAGGACTAACTTGTTTTTCTTGTATAGTTTTAAGACACAAAAAACACTGAACTTTGTTTTTCTCCTGTGAACATGATGCTCTGTGATTTGTCAAGTAGCTGGATTCACGTCTTTGACTTTTTACACTGTATAGATTACTTTTTTTGAACTGTAAGTTTTGTACATATTTAAATACTTACACACACACACTGTATATTTATTTTTTGATAAAAGCAAATAATGCAGCCAAAGAGTTTTGTAGTCTTAGTTTACTGTTGTTTTTAATGAAGTTGTACTGTCTTAACGTCTATGCAAGGAAGGTACAGCTCGCTCTGTAATGTGAATGTAAATAAGGGCATGCTTAAATTTGCCTTTCATCCAGCGAATGTTTCCAAAGAAATGTACATCTGTTGTCTTTATGAAGACATTTAGGTACATCATCAAGTCAGTAATCAACAGCGTACAAGTGACCATGACTGACTTAATTCAAGTAGAGGTTGTTTCTCACTTCCTGTCACACTTGAGGCTTTCAGGTAGCATCCACTGTGTTGTAGGTCATCACTGATGTATTAAAAGTATGTTTATTTTTAAATTGCATTTAAGGAATCCAAAGGGAAGCTGGTGGAAAGTAATGTTTTGTTGTTAATAGATTCAATTCAAATTCATACTTGTCTAGTGTTTTCAACTGTCAATAAAGTCTCTAAAAACTGGTCACTACTGTTGAATTGCATTAAATTAGTTTATATAATGTAAAAACCAGGTATGCCACTGGTTTATCTATTTTGTACCATGAATCCTCTTGACAGAAATTCCCAGGTAATGTAATCTTAATCATACAGGGAGATTATTTTAGTGCACATATGTTTCCATCTGTGATTAAACTACTGCCACTGAAACAAATGGAAGTGCTTGTATTTTACTACCCAATAAAACAAAGTGTTAATCTAAAGGTTTATTTAATCATTCTTTTTTAGAGCACAGAAAGCATTTACATGGGAAGAAACAATTACTCCCACAATTCTATATAAAAAACCTTATGCATTGAGAATATCTTGAAAATATGTAATATCTTAAGGTCAACCAATTAAGGGAAAAGCAGTTGAACAGGAACTATGAGGAAGGCAAATCAAAAACATCATGATGCCTTAAAAACATCCTTGTTTATGACAAGTGAAGTTGGTACATTGTCAATATAGAGGCTGTTGTGTTTATCTCCCATCAGTCAAACGTTAAACGGAAGGTTTTCTCCTGCTCCTTGCGCTGGTTATCGCACAGTTTGGACACTTCCTCCACCCGTCTGTGCAGGAGCACCGAATTCTGATCGATCCACTGAAGAGAATCCATGTGGGCGTTGAGAATTTTACAGATCTGCTGAAGCTATGAAGAGAAAAGAGAAAGTAGATGTTAATTCATTTTGCAAGTATATAATGTCTAAAGCAATGAAAAATGTGTAGGAGCCGAGTTTCATCTTACTGGATCACTGGTGTCTGCAGGGCCGCTGGATGTGTTGAGGTGCTCGATGATCTCCTTCAGGTCCTGCGACATCCTCTTGAGCTGCGCGTCCACGTTCTCTGCGAGCTTGTACGTTCTTTCTCGCTCCTCGTCGGCGTTCTGCATATAGATGGTTCCGCTCTGCTCTTTCACGGACTCCTCGAGTGGGCACAGCACGTCCTCCAGCTCCTTCTGCTGGGACAGGATGAAATCCAGTTCCTGGTTCAGCCTCCTCTGGTCGAGCTTAACCTTCTCCATCTCCTTGTGCAGGGATGTGATCTTCTCCCCGTTCTCCACAAGCATTCGGTCCCAGGCGTTCACCTGAGTGGCCTGCTGTAAGAAATGTCTCTCTTGGTCCTCTAGTTCCAGACTCCACTTGTTAATGAGACCCTCCAGCTGGGCGTAGCTCATCACTGGAGGAGCTGTGGTTGTGGTGATCGATGTGGGTGCTGTGATGGTGCTCATGCCAGATGCAGGTTTGAGTCCCAGGCTGAAGGCTACTGCAGCACCTGTCGTGGCAGCTGCAGTAGAGGCAGGAGCAGTGGCGGGGGCCAAGGTGCCCGTGGCTGCCCCCAGAGGTTTGAGCATAAAAGCCAGACCTCCACTAGCTGCTGTGGTTATTGCAGGAGCGGTGCTTGCTAGTGAAGTTGGAGCTGCACTCTGCATAAAGCCAGCAGCTGGTGCAACAGCAGCAGGAGCAGAGGCAGCAACTGTAGTGAAGGGCATTGAGAAGAGAGTGGGACCTACGGCTGGGGCTGGCTGTGTTGAAGCAGGAGGAGCTGGGGTTGACGAAGGTTTGATCCCAAAGCCAAAGCCTCCACCCTGAGGTGTTGGGGCTGCAGCGATGGAGACTGGCTGGGCCTGGATGCCCATGGTGAGGTTGGAGGGAGCACTGGTGCCGAAGCCGAAGCCTCCTCCTGTGGGGAGAGTGGGGGCTGCTGCTGTGGTCGCCTGGACCTTTGTAGCTCCTCCAAAGCTGAAGCTTCCAAACGAGAGGCCCCCTGATGCTGCTGCGGCTGCGGCTGCCGCTTGGGTTGCTGCTGCTGCGGCTTGGGTTGCTTGGGCTGGAGCTGCTTGGGCTGGAGCTGGTGCCGCAAGTTGGGGTTGAGCCTGAGGAGCAGTCCCGAAGGAGAAGCCGCCTCCTGCTGGGGGGGCAGCGGTGGTCTGTGCGGACATCGCGCCGCTCATATTGAACCCTTGCATCGAAACTGGAGCTGCCACGGAGCCTAAGGTCATCCCCGGTGCTTGCGCTGTGGGTTGAGGAGTCGCGCCGAGACCAAACGCGTTGGAGGTGGGGGTCCCAAAGGAAAACCCTCCACCCCCGGCCGGTGTGCTCTTTGCTGGGGTGCCGAAACTAAAACCGCCGGTACTGTTGGCCGTGGGCTGGGCGGGTGTGCCGAAGGAGAAGCCCCCTGCAGGGGCTACAGGTGTGGAGCTTGGCATCCCGAAGCCCGGAGCGGGGGCAGCGGCGGCTGCGGGTTTCTGAGCCCCGAAAGCGAAGCCTCCAGTGGGCTGCCCGAAGTTAAACCCTCCGCTCATTTTCTTTACCAACAAGATAAACTATAATATAAACAGTCAACGAAACCAGGCACGTTACAAAATGGTCACTTCCTCGCTGAGCCTCCGCGGCTTTTGGCGGGTCACAACTACCAGCTTCTGAAATCACCGGTGGACAGTTTTCCCTCCTGCGGCGACTTCCCAGACTTTACCGGGTTATAGAGTCGATCTAACGGTTGTTGACGTTACCTTAACTGACGCGGGGCCCGGAAATTAAAAACACATCTTCCACAAAAAAAACGTGGCCCGTAGTCCTCGATGCTACTTCACGCAGGCATTTCTGTGGACTACTAAAGGAAATGACGTTTGTTAGGACCACGGAGAGATGACGTTTCGGCTCTCTTGCAAGAGTGATAGACAAATTGTCCAATCACTGCCCTGCCTGGAACAAACCCCCTCGTTTGACTGGGTGAGCTTCCTGCCCGACAAACCCATTCAGGGATGTTTATCTTTTTTATAAAATCGTCAAAAAGTTGACAGTTTATAAATTTACTCACCAATTTTCTGTTCATGTTAAGTAATGAAAAAGGAAAAATAACAAAAAAACATATTTTGCTCAAGTGTATTTAAGTGTAATGATGTTTCATGCAGTTAAAGGACACAACTGGAGCATTGTCGGTGTAAAATATAATATTATATTCAAACGCAATGCAAATAAAATAATCTAAACGCAAGGACAACGCTTTACAGATTAAAACAAGACGAACCGGTTATTTTAACAGGACATACAATTGAATGATATGCTGGTAAACAAAGTATTTTCTTAACAAAACCGACAGGCAGGGACTTCTCTTGATGTGGCACTGTCGCATCCTGTTTCACGACTGCTTCCCATGTTGACAGTTCTGCCATCGAGGATCCAGCTGCGACCAAACTGAGGAGCGCATTTAAATATTATTTTATTACGGTAGTTGTGACTATGGAGGATCACATTTCACCAAACCGCTCCACAGCAGGACTTCGCTAAAGTGTTTGTGTGTGTCTGCGGCTGAAGTTAGCCGACAAGCTAATGTCAACCTAGATCAAGCGACTGTGAGTGATCAGCCCATTGAAGCGAAGAAGAACTATAAACAACAACAACTGAGGGAACACGGGAGGCGTCGCCATGAGGATCTTACGGTTTCTGAGGAGCAGCCTGTCCACAGGGAAGGAGATCGACTATTACTCCAAATTCTCACCGTCCCCTCTCTCCATTAAGCAGTTTCTGGATTTTGGTATGAGACACAGACACACACACACAGACACACACATACACACACACACACGCACTCACGTTTGTGCACACACGTCCTTGTTAGGACTTTGCTTTGATTTACATTCATAGTTCACAGTCCAACTAAAACCTAATCCCTAAGTTTGAACATGACCATTTCAAACCTAACTTAACCTGAACCAAAATTCCATCACATTTACCTAAACTAGGACCTAGTGACATTTAGTTTAGCAACATTGGGAAAAGGCTTTGGTTCTGATAAGGTAAAGGTATCACAAAAGAACAAACACACACACACACTGTACCTCATACAGTATATAGGTCATCTAGCTGTGCACACAATGTGTATATTTTTAAAGCTGTGGAGCTGTTGCATATCCATGAGTTGTGAGTCTTTAAATATTGGGCTGTACTGTCTTTCATCAATAAAAAACACAAGGGAGTTATCCTACTTCAATAAGCACTGACTTTGGGCCAGACAGCATTATGTTAAGTTCCATACAGAGGTTAAGGTTGGACTGGTTACTTAAGAAGGTCATTTTATCACTCAAGATTATAAAAGGTTCCTGCCCAGGAAAGTCAAGACAGAGTGAATGCACTTGTGCAGACAAACACGAGTGGACTACAAACACACAAACCCCAGTTTCCTGTGGTGTGACTGAGCACAGACTGTACCAAGGAGCGTGGGAGCAAACCAACAGTATAAGGCCTTAAGATTAGTTCAAAACACAGGAGCCATTTAAACTGACATCATGTTTTAGAGTAAAGCTGCAAAAAGGAACTGATCATTTTATCAACATAGAATTAATCATCAGGTTTAAATCAATGTATAATTTGAGAGTAACCAGGGTTGGTGGATATGGATTCTGTTGTTTGCTGTGGTGCACAAATGTAAACATCACACTTTTCACCTAACACATGATGTGGTACATTCACTTGGATATGTATTGAGAACATGTTGATAAACACAATAACTAGACAGAAATGTTGTGTTTTCTGTCTAATCCAGCTGAATGTAATTTAAAAAAAGAAGATATAAAACCCAACACTGAAATAAAGCAGCCCTGCTTCTCACTTTGCAGCACTGACTACAGTGACTTGGCTCTTTAAGAAAATAACATGCACACCAACATAAATAATACACCATTTTGTGACAACTGAATAACACAATAGGCTACTTATGTTTGTGTTTGTATTTTCTCTCCTCAGGTTCAGAGAATGCGTGTGAGAAGACCTCCTTCGTCTTCCTCCGACATGAGTTGCCTGTGAGGTTGGCAAACATCATGAAAGAAATCAACTTGCTGCCAGACAACCTGTTGAGGACCCCATCAGTCCGGTTGGTTCAGAGCTGGTACGTAGGTTTTGTGTCTTCCCAGGCAGGGATCATGTTGCAGCCTGCATATGCACAATGATTTATTTTTCTTTGAACAGGTACATGCAGAGTATACAGGAGATAATTGAGTTCGAAGAAAGAAATGCAGACGATGAGAAAGTTGGGTTTGAGTAAGTAAACCGCACCAGGCAGTTTGGTTTATAATCCTTATATAAACAATGATTTAAATCAGTGTAAAAAACTATTTTTCTTTCTGTACTCTGTATATTTATGTTTAGTTTCACAGACGCTGTGATAAAAATCCGAAACCGGCACAACGATGTCATTCCCACCATGGCTCAGGGAGTGGTGGAATACAAAGAGACGTACGGCACAGACCCGGTCGTCAGCCAGAATGTTCAGTATTTCCTGGATCGTTTCTACATGAGTCGGATTTCCATCCGGATGCTGCTCAACCAGCACAGTGAGGAACTTCTCTTCTACCTCATAAAAACAGTCAATAGTTTGATATTTCACAGTAGAGTTTATAGAGAATCTATAGAAAGCAAAGTTATTGATACAGAAACACGATTGTCAGGGTAGTGGTAACGTTATGAAATCATATTACATGCTATTATTTTAAGTTTTGGCATATATTTCACCCATACTTCAAAATTGAAGTTGTTATGCCCGACAGAGATAATCTATTACAGTGGGACATCATCGAAGACTGGACTTTTACCTGAAGTCCTAATAAGAAGCTGTTAGAGAGAAAGTAAATGTCCTATATACCCAGATTTGGATAGAGCATCAACAAGTGCTGTGTGGAAATACAGCATCTGATTTGAATTATGTAACATGTTATACTTGGTGCTTGTCCTCATCTCTGTGTCTCCTCCTAGCGCTCCTCTTCGGTGGGAAGGTGAAGGTGAACCCGGCTCATCCCAAACAGATCGGCAGTATTGATCCGCACTGTTGTGTCAGTGAGGTGGTCAGAGGTCAGATCAGAGAGAACTTCTTGTTTTAAGAACACAAACACGAGGAGCAACAAACCGTCAGATTTTTCAAATAGTTTTCGTTCAAATATTAAAGTGTTTTATTTGGTGTCTTCCCCTGAAAACAAACGTCTTCCTTGAAGACGCCTACGAAAACGCCCGGAATCTTTGTGACCGGTATTACATGAACTCTCCGGAGCTGAAGCTGGAGGAATCCAATGGTAAATTTATTTTGATATTATTATTATTATACATCCACATACTTTTAATTATGGACGTTTATTCACAGAATTAGTTTACTTATAATCTCGAGCATTAATGGATTTGTAAATGAATGGATAGAAATTGCCTGATTCAACAATGTCCAACAAAGATGTATAGAATTCATTTTGATGGTGTATTTGTCCTGACAGTCAAAGAGCGTGAAAACCCCATCACTGTGGTCTACGTTCCATCTCATCTCTATCACATGGTGTTCGAACTTTTTAAGGTAAGTTTCCCTTCATATGTACTGAACTTAAATGCATCTCACAACACAACACATTCTCGCAGAGTTTGTACTCTATATATTCTTATATATATATATATTCTTTAATGATTTACTTTTCCTTTATTCATCCTGTAAATTGGTTACATCCAATTAGAACAATTTTACCCTTAAAAGTTAGCAGAACATCTTGACCATCCTGTCCTCTTTGCAGAACGCCATGCGGGCCACCATGGAGTTATATGGCGACTCCATGGAGTGTCCTCCCATCCACGCACACATCGCTCTGGGAACTGAGGATCTGACGGTCAAGGTAAATCAACGCGTCTCAGTCTGATCTGCTGGATTTATACCTGTTTTTTTTTACTCTTATTAGAATTCACTAGAATAACTCCTCACCTGCTGTTGTTCTGCAGGTGAGCGATCGCGGGGGAGGCGTTCCTTTGAGGAAGATTGACAGGTTGTTCACCTACACGTACTCCACCGCTCCTCGGCCAAACTTCGACGGATCACGCGGCCCTCCTCTG
Source organism: Pseudopleuronectes americanus (assembly GCA_038501795.1). Classification (NCBI taxonomy): domain Eukaryota; kingdom Metazoa; phylum Chordata; class Actinopteri; order Pleuronectiformes; family Pleuronectidae; genus Pseudopleuronectes; species Pseudopleuronectes americanus. Next base: position 11,294,013 of record CM076727.1, on the reverse strand, counting down.
GTCAGTGCTAAGATAAACACACACAGATTCAAAACTATAATCTTGATTTACTGCCGCTGCTGCTGCGTTCACCCTAATTACTATGTCACATTTTAATATTGATCTGACTCTATGTGCAGTGACTACGTGTTTGCAATCACCTCTGTCATTTATCTGTTTTCAATCTGGTATATCTGTATTAATAAAGAGCTGAATCAGTTAAATAATCCCACAGTTACTCCAGGTGATTTGTTCTGTGGTTAGTTTTATATTCTAGAGCTCAGTCATCATCTAAACAGCTTGTTACAGCAGTGAGTGAATACCGAAAAATAAAAATCTTACTGGTTGAACTAGGCAGAGAAAAAAAACTTTTCCTATATCTTTATAAAATGATGACAATAACTGACCATGGTTCTTCTCAATATTTTGAAATAAATTTTAGCCACTTATCCCACAATCTTCATCAGTACATTGATTTTTATTTTCCCAGTTGTCTTAAAGGTCAATCTGTCGACAACCTCAAATGCTGAAATAATTTCAAAAATTCTAAAAGTTTTCTCCTCAAAGTCAAGCAGCAGAGAAGATTGTGTGTCTGTGTTGTGTTGATGAACCCTGCTCTGTGTTCTTTTCTAGGCTGGTTACGGTTACGGCCTCCCCATCTCTCGACTGTATGCTCGCTACTTTCAGGGGGACTTGAAGCTGTACTCTCTGGAGGGTTATGGAACTGATGCTGTGATCTACTTTCGGGTAATTTGTTTTATTTATTTTAAGCGCGTCTCCGTAAATCAACGGGCAGAATGGATGTTTGAACTTCCTTCCATTTCCTGTCAGGCCCTCTCCACAGAGTCCATCGAGAGGCTGCCCGTGTACAACAAGTCGGCATGGAAACACTACAAGACGATCCACGAGGCCGACGACTGGTGCGTCCCGAGCAAAGAGCCCAAGGACATGACCACGTTTCGTAGCTTCTAATTTCAAAAGACAAATCAGTCCTGGAACAAAGTGTGTGGGAGAGGGGGCGAATGTGGTTTGTGTGTGTGTGGGAGCGTGTAAAGGTTCTTTATATCAGTTCAGAGGTTTTGTACAGAAAGTAAAAAAAATAGAAAGACTAACTGAGAATAGTTTTAGTGCCATAAATTCGAACAAATTGTTATGGTGATGATTATGGAGCAACACAAACAAAACTCCTGCTTGTCCTCACCGCGAATAACTGGAAATAAACATGAGTAGCTTTCTAAACAAACACACAAATAAAAAACAAACAAATTCTGGATTTTTGAGGTCAATACCGATATTGACAGTTTAATTTTAAAGTTGATTGTGATATTGGCCAGTCATTTTGTGCACTGAGCAGGATATTCATTACAGAATGAAAAGCTTCAGATGGCTAATGAACACATAAGCTGTATTGACCCCTGTCAGGCAATACTAACTCTTTATATGATAAAAAGGACATTTCCGAGGGGCATCATCACTTATAACTTATAACCTATGACAAATGATTGGTTCGTTTAAATAAGTACGTCAATCGTCTCTCTTATAGTAATTGTTGCAATATATGTCATCATGATGACATCTTCTCAACCATATGATCATGAACTGTTTTTCAAACTATATATGCTTAATGTTGTGTCTATAGTCTAAGACGCAGCAGATACTTATATAGATAAACTCCATTTCCCGAAGCAAGGCATGGTTTTCTGACTTCTTCATGGAGTCACATATCATATAATCGGGAATCAATATTTGATCAATATGAGCTTTAGATTGTCTCTTATTTGCAGAGATTTCTCAGAAAATGTTTCCGCCCATATTTTTAGTTTTAACCTTTGACCTATCAACTCCAAAAGTTATTCATGTGGAGATCCACTCCTAAGTAATAACCACACCAGGTTGAGTGAAAATCCATCCATGTGTTGTAGAGTTATTTTGTACAGACACACACAGAGAGAGAGAGAGCGGCCGAAAACAAGAACCTTCTTCTGACCATACCAGCCTGCAGAGCAATAAACGTGTCAGCGCCCTCTAGTGGACAAACTCACAGCAGCACAGTTTCCTTGATAGTAACTATGAACACAAACAACAATAGTACAGTATTTGTAAGTGTGATGAGCTTCATGAAGTCTATCAGCAGAAAAACCCAGCTCCTGAAACCCCATGCATGGTTCCATTTCCATATCATTTGTTGTATTTATTAAAGACTGTACAAGTTTATTTTTAAATATGCACGTCTCCAATAGTTTACAGCTTTTCCTGAGTTGTTTATTTTGCTGAAAGTTGAACTGTAGTTCAGCTCTGCTCATTCACTCTCCTCTGTGTGTTCAGTTTGAGGTTTTGTAAGAAAGGGGAACAATTTATTGTTGCTCTTTTAAAAATCAGTTAATTTTTTTTTGCTGGTAAGTCTTATTTTTGTATGTCCTTCATTCAGGGCATTTCTTCCCCAGTTGATTGGTATTTACAAGCAAAGTTACAGTAGTAGTCTTTGTTTACCGTCTGTTAAGGTCACAGTTTAAAGAATTTATTGGGAGATAATTTGTTACATTGCACGTTCATGTGTTAATAAGCTTTCTTCGTGAATTCTGGGTTTATTTGCGTGTAATGTGCAGCAAATGGAAACAAAATACAATTTAAAGCTCTCCTCTCATCAGAGTTGTATTTTTCAGTGAAATGCAGTGTTTGTGTTTCTGTGGTTGTATTTTTAGGAACTCTGTTAAATAAGCTATATTTCAACTTTTAAATGTTACAAAAGAGCCGTTACACTGTCTGGATCATGTTCAGTAAAAAAAATAAACACTTCCAACAGACGCTTGTTTCTTTCTTGCTCTCCCCCCACTACACACACTCATGCATCCCATAGTCAGAATCAGACCCAGCAAGTTAAAGAGTAATGCTGAACTGAAGATCACTGAAAACCTCTGGTTCAGGAAGCAAGGGATCATGGGTAATATCTGTTGAGTTGTGTTTCAGTTCAGTCAGTGGGACAGGCAGATTCTACAGTCAACACATTGATGGACTGTTCTTTTCCCCACAGAAATAATCAGAACGTGGCTGCAGAGGGCGCTGTTGCTCAGTAAAAGTTGGTGTGGCTTTAAAGGTTAAATTTCAATCAGGCCATCAGGATGTAACATGTTTTATCGATAGAAAATCTATTAAGAAACTATTGAATCAGACGGCTGTGCAATGGTAACCCACTAAACTAAAGACCACAATAAATATAAGATGTTGCTAATGACGAATGACGACTACAAAACAAACATTGCATAAAGTGAAAATTAGTTTTATTGTAGCCGTATGTACTAAGAAATGTTTCTCCATTCCAGAAGACGTGGAAAACATCATTTTTCTTGCTGTCCCAACATGTTGTATTCTATACATCACGTGGAGTCACGCTCGAGAAAAAAACAAGGAAGAAGTCGAGTTTATCCGTCAGTGACTCTTCTTCCAGCCTCACATTCATACATGAAGCTGTGCTCCCGACTCACACAAGTCCTTGTCATAGGCTCATCTCCCGCTCTAAGGGACCAGCGAGGTGTACGTGTAGCGGACCTGCACATGGTGGGTTTGTTCATGGAGCACCACGGTCCCATCTCAGCCACACACAGAGTCAGGGACAACAGGAGCAGCATTCACCTCGTCACTACTTGATTCGTTTGGTTCGTTTTTGCTTTCCATTCAGCAAAAAACAACAGCGTAGCTATTCTACTTAGTAGAAAAATTTAGATAGTATAAAATGTATTTGAATAAAACAAAACAAAAAAAAAGATATGCAGTTCAATAGGCACATGTATAAAACGGATTTATACATTTAAAACCTTGTCGCCCATTGAATCTTAAAAGACAAATATAGTGCTTTTATCTGAACTGTACAATAATTGTTCCTGCAGAGGAGGTGTACATGGAAACAGGCAAGTTATACTAGCAAAAATATAAAATGCGTAAAAAGCAGTATACATTTCATTTAAACTTGTGTATGATTTGCACCAAATTAAATCATTTCTGATGTTTTATAATTAGAACGTTTTAGTGGTAAAACATTTTTAGGATACCTTTTAGGTCACATATACAACTCATGAGTGTTTTTTTACTCCCCCCCCTCTAGACTAACAGATAAAAAGGTTTGAGCTGATGTTTGTTAAAACATTCAAGAGACAACAGCAATGAGGGACGAGACAGGATCTACAGTTAGAAGTTAAATCACTACCGGCTCCTCAGGCAGGGACAACGTTCTGTGGTTATTGGCATTAACATGTGGCATGAAGAACATGACACATTCAGCATAAAAGTGTTTTCTTAGAGTTCTGTGTGGGGATAGACTTGATGCTACGTGACTTCAGAGAACAGAGCTGCCCCCTCAGCAAACAGAGTCATTACTGACGGGAAGTTTCCCACTGCGTCGAACCTCCTTCTCTCTTTTCTCCCTCTGCTTCTCCAGCTTCTCCTGGGCTTTGCGCATGTCCTTCAGCTTTTTCTTGATCGTTGAGCGGTCGCTCTGACTCGACACGCCGAGAGCCTGAAGGACAAAGAGCAGGACGTTTATCAAATCAGAGCATGTTTAGACCAAAGAAGGGCGGCGACTGGTGTTGCATAATTTCTTATCATAACCATTCATACATTTTCAGTCTTTACTAAGTTCACAGAGTTAATGTGATCTCTTCAGTGAGCTTGTTTTGTCCCGACAACAATATAAAACCAAAAGATTGTTCTCATTTCAAGATATTAACCTAAAAACTCCACCATCTATTACTCTAATAATTTGCTATTAGAAAGGTAATAATAAGTATTAAAATATTCAACAAGTCCTTTTAGTCTGATTTTAAAAACTGCTCTGATGTGAACCTTATGTTGTCATATTCAGAATAAGTGTCAAACATTGACGATGGGTAGTTCTCCCATCCTCCCTAGTCAGACTTCCTGTCGTGAAGTTTTCTCTCCTTGTCCTTCATTCTTTTCCTGACAGGGGCTGCAGAGCTGGAAATGACAACGTTCTCTCTAACTTGCAACTTCTTGCCACAGGGGGGCAGTCAAAGGCTGACGATGTTTAACTAATGACTGATTTGACAGTGACCTTATCATATGACAACAATGAAAACACAATTTAAAACATCATGAACCTTCCAGCTACATCATAACACAGATAATCCCTTGTCAAGTATCATCATCATCATTCATATTCATTAGGAAAATAATCAGAATTGTGGATCCCACTGTGTGTGTGTGGTTGTCCACTCACCTTTAACTTGTCACTATCCAGGTACAGGAGCTGCTGTCCATCCACTCCCTTGGCTGTGAATTCAGGTGTGTACTGGTCCATGTTCATGCCCATCAACCAGTGACACACTTGCTGATTGGTCCAATCAGGGACAGGCCGGTTCTGCCACTGATACTCCTTCCCTGTAGCTACTGGTTCATCATCCAGAGTCTACACAGGACACACATAAAACAAACAGACAGTAGATTAATAATATCACTGCTGCTTTAATAAGAGCATCAACATTTGATACTTTTTATTGAAATGAAAATAAAACGGTGCAGGGTTCTTTTGTGTGATATGTTGTTTCGCTCTACAGGGAAAAGATCCCTACTCATATCTGGTGCATGCTAAATAGATCTTTATACAAAGATGCATAGTTGATGGCTGTGAGTATTGTGTAACAGACGGTTGATGTCACAAATCAAATCTATGTGATTGGATCAGTGTAATTATCTCCACCAAAGAGGTTTAATTGAAAAAACATTACATTTTGGAGTGGATGTGATTCATAGTCAAAAAATATAATACAAAAATAATGCTGAGGTTTTGGAGAAAATGTATTTGTGGGTTAGGGAAATTCGGTTCAGTATGTTTAATTTGAGGGGACTGTTGGGCTCTGGTGGAGATGTGCGCTCTACTAAGAACTGTTTTAGTTAATGGCCATAAAACATTGATCATGTTTTCCAGTACATTCATAAAAATCCCTTAAAAAGAGTCCAGGAGAAAGAGAAGGTAGGCCGGGGCGGGAGGGCAAAGTAAAGTAAAGCCAACAGCAGTATGTAAACAATAAACAAAAAAGGACATGTGCAAGTCCTACTGATGTGTGTAATGTACAAATTCACCAGGATAGTGCTGAGAGAAAAACATGCATGCAATGAAAACAAAATACCAACATTCTCAGATGCATGTCACCGTGCGTCCTCGTGTTTAACTGAGAGAATCCGAGACACTTAAAGAGTTGACTATAATAAGAGAGGTGAAATACCAGAGGAGGCAGCAGAGCCATCAGTTGTGTTCTGTGCCAAAGTTTGTACAGAATACAAAGCACCGGTCGACAGCTCTAACAGAGGCAAACATACAAACTTCACATATCAGCTGACTTGAGCGAAGCCAAACGACTTGTAGCACACAACAGAATTGATCTAACACACACACACGCGCATGCAGCTCTTCTACTCCTTCTCCAGTCAGGATTTAACCCCAGCTATTCAAAAATGTGTGTGATGTGTGCGTGTGTGTGTGGCGGGGGGGCTCAAAGAGCATGCTTGAGAACATGGCCTCTCAGCTGCATCAAGGCGTCCCACGTGGCTTTTGTGTGACGGTGCAACAACGGCGAGGAACTCACCTCGCTGGAAGAGAAGATTAAAGTGTGTGAGCGCCCAGACAGATTGGGCTCTGCAACTAACCCAGTGATGTCTGAACTGGGACTGGCAGCGTTAGAATCATCTATGACTGAAAAACTCTGGAACAAGTGGAAACAAGGAACTCATTTACTGAAAAGTCACACACGACCACACAACAGATCTACGGGAGGAACACAAACATGGGGCTGCAGGTGTGAGGGGAGGGTGTTGGATTGATGGCGAGAAATGATTCAAAAACAATTTCAGTGGCAGGAATCCAAGTTTGATCTTCTACGTGTGGAAAGAAGAAAGTAAGAAGATCAAACATCTACTACTGAGCACAATATTCAAAGTGATAAAAGCTAAAACCAGTCCACCACCAACTACAGGAACAACTTCTAAACTACAGCATCTAACACGACAGGCCTTTGCACAATAGAAGCCGTTTTTTATGCAATAAATTTACAGACTAAGTCAATGCAGGCTTTTGTTTTTAACCTAACTAAAGAACGACTTTTCCATCCAGTCTGATATAAGTTTGATTTTCGTAGGTTTATTTAATTCACTATGTTATATTTTTGAAAATAATATGAGGTGGCCGACATGAAGCTAAGGTCAAACGAAGGGCGACACAACTCTGTAACTGTTTACAGATGGGACCTAAATAATAAAGACAAACTATGATCTTGGTGCCAGATGTCTCAGCCGTTCCTCAAACTGTCCAACGTCCTGAAATACATCCTGAGGCAGCTTTGGTATAGTTTATGCTCCTGAACCAAGCACTGAAAAGTCAGTTTTTCCTTTTACTTAGTCAAAGGACCAAAACAACATTGTTTAATGCTGATTCCATCTTTCTTTTCCCAAGGCATCACAGTTAATAATAGTCCGGCACGTCGAAAGTTGCCTCTGAATTATTCACGTCCCCATAGATGTGCAAAGGCCGTAAGAACACAACATGTGCTGTTCGATGAACCCTTTTGGAATCCAGTCTATAAATATAAACTGCAGCTTGTTTTTGAGACACATATGTGAGTTAATTAGGGATTAAAAGGAAACCTCCAGATGTGCAGGCGGTTGCACCAGCTATGTTAAAGAATGTGCAGTTTAATTTCATTACGTGGAGTGAGGATGTCTTTGTTAAAACAGGCTGCAAAATACAAGTTAGTTACTTAAAAGCAGTTAGTGTTGATTTCACACATAAATCATAAAATCTAGATCAGATTTGATTTGCTGGTGCAACAAGCCCTACAAACTTTTTGTAGGCTTCATTAGTCACTAACATGATCCAAAAGGCTTTCTGAATATGAGGATACATTGGAAAAACAGAAAATTAAGGTTTCTTATATGAAGTTCTAGTTTCTAATAGCAAAACCACAAACCCACGACACAAAATGTTTTTTTCACAAGACGTGTTGAGATGCGAAATTACGGGTTGCAGAGCAGCGTTTGTTAGTAATGCTCTAACTAGTCGTCTAAAATCAAAAGGTATAAACAAAAGTTGTATACTGTACCAAATCTAATGAGCGACTGAATAAAGAGGACCAGGAGAGATTTGTCTGTTTAAAGGAAACATGATTCAGTGAGAAATAACACTGACAAAACCTGCTATAGTGTACACAGCAAAACAACCAAAACCCTTAGTAATTATTTCACTTTGGTTCAGCTCGAGTCTCAAACTCCTTAAACAGAAACGTGGGAACATTTGCCGAACCGCAGCCTGTGTGACGGTTTTCAGCCGTTTCAGTGGCTGCTTTTCATGCGTCACTTTTTTTGGGAACTCTCCCCATCCCACTGAATGCTAACATGTGGATCCAGTTACTGTGGCCCCTGCACAGTGAAGCTTATTTTGAAAACCTGAAAGTAACGGCACATTTCTGTAAACAGCCTACTGTTATGTTTCTACTAGTTTTACACTCTTAGTGATGCAGGAAATATAGCATGGTCAAGTCAGTCAGAGACAAGTAACCTCACAGATGTCACATCTCCTTCTCGTTTTCTGACATATGAAATGCTTTTTTTTAGATTAATGCAGTACCTCGGATACAAATACTCTCCGCATCACGTATTTACTTTCATATATATTAAGTGAGAGGAAGTTTCATACTTTATTCTTGCGATCATGGCTTTGCTCGCTGCTCATCTCAGTTGCAGTGTACGGCAGGCTGCTGCTGGACGAGGACGGCTCTCTGTCTCTGTCCCTCTCCTTGTCTCCAAACCAGGTGAAGGGCATACAGGTAGGGATGGAGGTCATGGACTCTGCAGGAGACAGGTTCCCTGCTCCAGGTTCGTCCAGTATCTCTGCTGATCCCCTGGAAATCAAAGAAGGAAGAAGCAAAAAACAGTTAGAAACACAGATATGGTGGAAAAAGCTATCTATATTAAGCTTTGACAACACAAGTGTAGAAGTGCAATAAGTATATATTAAAAAATAAAAGAAATAGTCTTTGGGGAGTTAAGCTATTTACACAAGCCTTTGTTTTCCAATGAGGATGTAATGTTTTTTCCTATTAATATTTACAGCCCAATACGGTAGTAATATTATTCTTTGAATTTATAAAAGTTTAAAAGGTCATTTGAATATGAATCAACTTTATATTGTCATTATAAACACTATTTGTACTGGTAATACAGTACCTGCTGTCCAAAGACTGTCTCATCGCGTCCTTGTCCTGTTGTTTTTTTCCTTTGCCTCCTGACTTCCGGAGGCCACTGTTTTTAACACCAGTAACATTTTTTTCATGAGAACAAAATGGTGGGAAATTTGCAAACAAATAAATAGTGGTTTCTGTGGAGACCTACCCAAAATCTGGAAATCGTCTTTTAGGTTTTCCTGCTGGTGAAGGCTCATTTAACTCCTCTGGAATCAAACCATAATTATCAGTATCAGTAACACTGTAAGTAAAAGCTTTGCTAATGCAGCCATTGTAATTGGGCCTCACAGACCTTTGGAATCTTTGCCCTTCCCTTTGGACTCTCTCTTCTTGGCGTTACGCATGAATCCAGAGGGGGAATGTGGTGAGGAGCCGTCTTTTGGAGGAGACAAAGAAGGACTTCCGCTGCTTTCAATGCTGTCGCCCTGTGATGGTGACAAAGACGGGCTGCTGGAGAGCTCCACCTTACTCCTGGATCCCTCTCTAGCCTCGCTGGGCTTATCTTTCTGTCCATTCCCAGGATAGCAGGCGGTCAGAGGGAGGGAGAGGCTCTCCTGGATGGACCTCCGCCTCCTGGTAGATTCCGGCTCCTCCTGCTCGTCATCTTCTTCAGTTTCCTGTGGAGACAAAGATAATTATTTGCGAGGACAATGCGAGGAAGAGGGGATGAAAGCTAAACATAACAGAAAGCCCTACTGCTCTGTTCTGATTAGCTGAAGCATGTATGCCTACTTTTTACATGACACCCATTTGACCCTATGATCATAACAAAAATAGTATCCTGGTGCATTGTATTATTTATATATTATTCATTATAAAAGGTATATTGTTGTTTTTAAAGAAACTAAATGTTTTTTCCTCTTGTATTTCATAACAGCTGTTTGATGTGTGGGAACTCTGCTTTTTAGGAAAAGTGCTGCCTCGACACCACAACAGTCGGTCACACCTGTTTCCTGACAGATTTGAGATATTTCAAAGTTTTGCTTTTAAGAGGGTAGAACAAGTGGCAGGAAGTTTACAGCTCAGACACAGCAACAAACTAGAAGTGCACTCAGTACAGTGCAAACCTCCGCCACGTATAATACAGTCTCCTTGAATTCAATAAAGCTGCACCAAATTTCACACACGCCAGATTTTTTGGAAGATCCATGAATTATTTCCTGGGAAAATACAATGACAAAAAGAGCCTAGATCCACTCCTGGTAGGTAAACCACCTCCTTGGCTGAGGTAATAAAAACCTTTAGTTTTTTTTCTCCAGTTTATTCAAATTCCTCTACAGGTAAACAATATTCAAGTACACACTCCCTGTGCTTATTTCCCACTTCTATCATCAGGAGGTAAAGGGAATGTTTGTCATCATGAGTTTTGAGTGTGAATATTTCATTAGGCATTTTCCTACCAAATCCTTTGCTCTTACAACGCTGCTCTTTGATTCGCTGCACATAAACCAATGTTCCAGTATTTCCACAGTAGTTCAGCTCTGACCTGAGAGTGAGTTGAAGTCACTGTAAGGCTTTCCTTCAGTTTGGTCCGGGATGGAGGCTGACGTTTGGCTTTCTGAGCCAGCAAGCCTTTAGCTCTGTGTGCACTTGTGTCCAATCGCTCAGTTTCAGGCACCAACTCACCCCAGTCTTGTTCTACAGAAGAGAATTAAATATACAAATAAAAACTGAATCACTCATAAAACATCATATTGCAGTTGTAATCATTTACCAGGGATCACAGGAGTTTAAGATGCATGAAAGTGAATGTTTGACAGATCACGCAGTCAGATAAGTGACGTGCGTTTTAAATTGAACTGAATGTAAATGACCCTTTGTACCTGAGAGTGAGTCAACAGATTGTGTGTTGGTGACTGAGCCTTGGCTGCTCTCCTCTGCAGCATAGTCCTCACCACTCTGACGCTCTACAGCTGATGCCCCTCTGGACTCCAGGACAGAGATCTGTGGAGAAACCAGCGACACCTCGACTTATTAGAGTCTCTAGGAAGTCCGCTGTAGTGTAAAAGCACCTGTATACTTAACCGTGGTCTTACCCTGTTCTGTAAGATCTCCAGCTGGTCCTTGTACCACTTGTCTTTTTCATCCAAAGTTTTCTTCAGCTCCTCCTCTTTCTTCACAAAGTCTATCTCTCTGGGGAAGAAACAGGAAAGTGTGGTTTAACGCCAGACCTTTAGCTTGTAAACACGTTGTATTTCGTGTAATTATCACCAAACCACAGAAATAAAACACAAAAGGTAAAATCAGCGAGTAGTAAATGTGTCCTATGAATACAGTGATTTGGGTGAACCACTAAATCCTACAGTGTTGTATAACAGAGAACAAACTTACTTCTGCTGGTAGTCTTTGAGCAGTTTCTTGGCCTTGTTGTACTTCTTGTCCAGGGTCTCATACTGGGCCTGAGTCTCAGTTAATTGTTCATTCACATTCTTACACAGAGACTGGGCCTCCAGCCAGTAACTCTCCAGCTCCAGGATTTTATCATTGCCATCCTCGATCTTTTGCTCCAATGCAGACTCTCTCGCTTCCCACAATGATCTGTCCTCCTCTGACGCCCTTAGCTAAAAAGAGATGTCGTGTTAACGTTGGTAACGTGTATAATTCAAATGTTTAGGTGGCCTGACACAGCATGTGTGTTAATTACTGTATGAAGTAGTAATTTAGAAGAACTGGGTCACACATTGTGACTGCTTGTCAAGTGGTATCCCATTTTCTCCAATAATTTAATATAAGAACATCAAAAGTTTACAGTGTTTTATAATTCAAAGTTACGATCTAATGAATTTAAGTCTGCAGACTGCCAAAATACTAGCCAAACTAATTTTCAATAATTATCCCCAGAGTCGGTATCAGTCAATGAAAAGCCATAATAGTGAAAGGAGAGATATTATGATTACATTCAGGTTCATAGTTTTTATTTGCTTGAAAACATCCATGCTCTAATGTTCTGAAAACACACAACTTTCTTCAAACTGTCCATTGCTGCAGCTCCTCTTTTCAACCCCTGTCTGAAACACTGGGTTTTACTTCCTGTCTTTTTAAGGTCGCTCTCCAAGCCAGCTGGCACACTCTGTTGTGATTGGTCAACTCTTTCTAACGCATGAATAAAAAAGTTGGCCTCTGCTTTTGATTTGCCTGGCTTTGTTAGGGTGCGTGCCAGACTAGGCATCGGGCGTGGGTTACACAAATGTGGGCCATCTGCCATCATAATTGTGCTAAGTATTGGTTGGACTACTGACGAAGCAGAAATTTAAGGAGCAGTGGACTTTGGGCTTTTTAACTTTGCTGAACTTATAACAAATAAATACAAATACTAATGGAAGAAATATCATAATTTATGTCTTTCTGCTTTGGTCTATTATGTAATGGTACTGGATCCATGTGTAATGACTGCACAGTTTTTTTTATTTGATTGTATGAATATCTTTGAAAAGTCTTTTTTTAAATGATTGTATTTCCATACCTTTTCCTTTAGTTGAATTATTTCAGATCCCAAAACGCTGCGTTTGAGCTGCAGCTGTCAACAAAAGAAGAGATAAATGTGGTTACACCCATTCCTGTATTTTATTGAATGGTCGTTACCTCAACAGAGATGACAAGACTGATAGTCAGATGTGGGCGATACCTCTTTGAACTTGAAGGCCATCTGAGAGCTGTCCATGTTGCCGGGCATAAACAAGACCTCAGAATCCGGCAGCTCAAACACCTCTACGTTCCGCCCTGGAGAGAAATTGGAGCACAGAATCCTCTCATCCGTTCCGTCCTGTTCCTCATAGCGCTCGTCCTGAAATATGATATCACACATGGCATCACATATAGCAAACACCAACACACCCCACGCGCCCAGGAACAGGCTCGGCATGTGTCAACAACACACCCTGTGGCACCCGTTCCCAGTCTGGCAACAACATATTAATCGATACATCAAAAGCAAATATCAGTGGGCTGCCTCACAGGGAGGCTCTGCAGGAATTTGGAAAAACGTGTCTGATGCATTGATACATTAACATGATCAATATTCTCAGTCATGAAATGATCATGAGACTATAAACACACATACACATTTTGCATAACCACAGGGCAGGGATAAAAATATCTACCTCCCCATAAATCCCAGATATACAGCCCTGAACATACTACATACTCCCTTAGTTGACTTGAAACTTTTATGTAATATCCATTGCTGTATTTCAAATTAAATGTGTTGAAACACAGAGTCTGAAGTTTAAACTATGTGTTAAAGCTCCTGGACTGAATCTCTGTATTGTAAAGACCGGGGCCTGTGGCTACTTGAACTTCACAAAACAAACATTTCACAACTCTGGTGAACAGGCAGCAGTTGAATGAACTATTTTCAACACAGCAGAGTGGTGGTGACACATGGCTTACTCCCAGCCAGATCCTCGTTTCCTCATTGATCTAGGTGGGATTGGACTGGGAGTGGCAGGAGGCAAACTACAATGTCAACATCCAACTAGTATTTACAACTAGAAAAACATGTCTGACCTTATCATTAGGACTCGAGGGAAAGCCAGACACATATGGATGCCTCACACAACCCGTTAACAGATGTGGTTTTATATTGTCAATGCAAAGTATTTCAATACAGATAACAAGCTCTGTACTCATACAATTGCCCTGATGAAGTGAATGCTCACAAGCTATATACTGTGGAATCGACCATCTCTTCCAGCCATTTTATGTCACATGTGCAAAAACTGTCTAGTAAACTCACCTCCTCTGTAGAGTGCTCATAGGGATCCTCCAGGTGATCCTCCTCCTCCTGCTGATTCTTCTCCTGCTCCAGTGTCTCGCTTATGAGGCGAGCCACCTCGCTTTGCGTCCCTGGCCTCTCCCGTCCAATATTGAACCTTTTTATTTTTTAAGAATGCAACATGAAAATCCACAGATAAATAAAATATTGTACATGTTGCCTGGAAACACCATATTGCAGCTTCTGTCATATATATTGCACTTGCTATAGGAATTATGTACATTTTGGGATGCTGTTAAGGCCTGACCCTGTCGTGTGCGTGTATTTCATTTCCCCATCATAAATCATTAACATGCCACAATACATGACAGCATTCGTGGCCTCTGGTTTCTCAGGAAACAGACAGACTTGACTGTGAGACTGCAATGAGAGATTCATTTCTAGATGAAGACAGAGATGGTCTTACTTCACTGTGCCTTTAGTGTTCTTCAGAACTGTAGCTGCAAACAGTTGGGTAACGCCAACCAGGCTGATACCATCCACCTCCACTATCTGGTCATTCACCTGTATCCTAGACAGACAAGAAGATAGGGATTAAAAGAAGAACTGTTAAAAGCATTTCAAACGGAAAGTAAGACATGAAAAGAATGAAATAGCAGAAGTATTAGGAACATTTTATTTACTGTCCTCAGGAGAGTAAAACATTTATTTAGGAATTCCCAAAGTGTGACATTAAAACTTTACTAGTCTCTTGGAATGAGATCCAAGTGTGAGGTTGTGCAAAAAAAGAGGGAGTTTTGCTGCATTAACTCACCGTCCATCTTTCTCAGCTGCTCCTTGCTCTGTAATGGTTTTCACAAAAATGCCCAGCTTTTCCAGACCCTGGTCAGCTCCCACTCCCATTCCTATGATACTGATGCCAAGTCCATTCTCTCCTAATGGAGAGAAATGAATAGGGTCGATAACAGTTGGTTGAAAAAACTGCATACAGGATAACATTTACAGCTTTACACCTTGGAAAATCATATAATCATATATATGATAAATAAAGACAAAGGTAACATTACATCGGTAACTTTTTAAATGATTTTTATAATCATTCAGACTGATTTGACATCAGTATTACAGCAGCAAAATATAAACCATAGTCACGACCCCTAATTGTTAAAATACTCAGAAGTCACTATGGTTCCTCACTGGTTACTAGACTCACCTTTCTCGATCTCCACAGGAAACACATCCATCTTCTCCACTCTCTTCTCTAGCTCATACTCTGCAGATGCTGCGACTGGGTCCACGTCATCGTTTCGCCGATCATAGTCCTCATTGGAGAAAGTACTGTAGACCTGTATTGTTGAAATATAAAGTGCACATAGTGTCAGAGGCATCTGCAAAAAGAGCTGCAAATTATTGTCACTTTAAGTTATTTTTGAACATGACATATTCTTCATTTGGTCTAAAAAGCATGGTGAGGGAGAATTACACACATTCTCTGGAAATCTACTAAGGAAATTACTGCGCTAGTGCATTACTGAGGGACAATTTAACAGCTGCTGAAGGACAGCACAGCTCTTTGTTGATGATTAGCACCACTGATATTGAAATGCACTCATCAAATGTTTTATAATTTCCAAAAGAATGTCTGGCAGATATTATAAAAAGGAATACTCTTTAAGTTTGTAGCTACTGTGGAAAGAAAAAGAATGTGAACCCAGTGGAAAAATCTGGTTTTCTGCAATAAACTAGTCATAAAATGTGACCTGATCTTCAACCAAGTATAAACACACTGACTGTGTTTAAGCTCATACTGCACAGACAATGATCTTCTGTTTTTAAATTGAAAACGACCCCTTCAATTTCATAGAGCTGGTGGCAAAGAATTAGTTAACTCTTTGGATTAGACATCTGTTTAAAACATCCTTTGGCATCAATGTCCTCCAACAAGCACTTCCAGCATTCAGGAGGAATTTCGGGACCATTCTTCTTACAGAACTACTTCAGGTTTGCCATATTTTTACGATGTCTAGTGTGAACCGATTTAATAATTTCTTTCCAAGACAACTATATTTGGTTATGTATAAGGTCAGGGCTCAGACTGGGCCACTCCAAAATGTGGATTAACCCTTTTGTTTTGAAGCCACCAAACTTCTAATGTGCTTCAGCTGGCAGAGAGCCACCCTGACATTATCCTGTTAGATACAGTGATAAACCGAGGAATTATTTTCCCTGCAACAATAACGAGCTGTCCAGGCCCTGAGGCAGCAAAGGCCCACACCATATGATGCTACCTTTTGATGTTGAGAGGATTTCATGTTGTTATGGGGTGCTGCATATTCTTCCCGAAAACAACTCAACCTTTGTTTCATCAGTCCATGAACATGTTCCCAGTACTGCTGTGGATTATCAAGGTGTTATCTGGAAACTACGCCTGTGTTTGTTTGTGCAGGAGCTTCCTCCATGATGCCTTGACATGGGAACAATGTTTCATACCAGACACTATGGTTTTAATTTGATACATTGATGAACAACGATGTTAACATGCTCCAGTAATTAGTTTCGTCCTTAACCAGTTACTCTTAGTTTCTTTTTAACCTCATTGGGAATTTTGGGTTGTTTCTTTGAAATCATCCAGGCTGGGTGCATTCATCTAGGAAATGTAGCCAGTGAACTAAATCATCTACATTTATAGATATTTGTGTAAATGTAGATGAATATCTTCACTATTTAAGATTAGTTTGTGACCGTATACCTTTATTATAAATTAAAATAACTGTTCCACACCTAGAATCTTAAATGGACTTATAAGTGTGAATGTGTAAATGATGTATTCAAATGTATACATAAATGGAGACGATTTCACAGGGCACATTTTTTCGTGCGACTGTATACAATCATATGCACATATCCGGACATGCATATTGAGCTGCTGTTACTCATATTTTCCTTCTTTATTGAAAGATGAACAGATGCAAATTGAATCGTGAGTGACAACAAATCAGAATCTGCATTCCCAAGACAAACTGTTGAGGACTTTTATGAGAGTTGTAACAATCTGATAAATTTGCAGGTTGGCCTCACAAAGCACTGGATGTGTCCCAGAGACTGTTTGAAATTATATCCCAGACAGGGAACATGAGCGGTGTGGAAAGTAGGGCACAGCTGGGGAGAGCTGAGCAGTGGCTGTAGCAAAGATCAATGATTATAGGAGACAAGGGGATGTCATCAGCACACAAAAAAGGAATAAAATCACAACCGAAGCAAAGAAAAAAAGTTCATCACTTAATCTTCAATCAAGAGCCAATGCTCTAGTGCTCAGCAGCAGCCTTAAGGCCTAATAATACACACACATCTACACTTTGGGCTCCCCTCGACTTCCACTGATACAAGTACAAATGGTATTATTAATCCACTCCGAAAAACTCAAGCTAAAGAGCACTACAATATTTGCATTTAATAGCCTGGAGATGACCATCTGTTGTGTCACAGTAACCATGTAGTGAGAGTGTACAGTTCATAATATTCCAAAACAAAGTCATCAGCAGGGCAGAAGCAAATAGTCATTATATTCTACTTGATAATTGCTATAAATAGTTTTCCATTGCCCAAGGTGACATCTTTAAATCTCCTGTTTCGACAAAATATCATTCCAAAACTTGGACTTTTGACTTACTATCAGAAAAACTGCCAAAATTATGGTTTTGAATTTGTCGAACACCATTTAAAATTTGCTCATACGAACTAGAATGGCGTTTGGATGGATCATTGATAAGGCTAATGCCCTAACTCGTAATGTTAAAAAAAGTGAAAAGAAATCCTGGAACTGGAAATCCGTTCAGCAGTTTCTGCACAATCCTGCTAACAAACAGAAAATCTGCAAGGATAACATAACCTTGTAAGAGGTAATACATGTTCTGTCAAACAGCTAATTATTGGAGTTCTAGTTAGCTGCAAAGTAATGTCTTCTAACTTTAGTTCAAGCCAGCAATACCTTCAATGAGTTCCCAGCAGAGTCTGAACAATCTTGAAAGTCTGCATAGTCACTGATGAAGAGGTCTGAGTTGCACAAACAGGCCATCACACCTCACACTGTCCCAACACCAAGAGCTTTGAGAGTTTTTAAGATGAAAAATCATGAAAAAAATAAACTAGAATAGAGTTTAGCAGACTCCACTTGTGCCAAATGCCTGACTATAGGTTGGATACCTCAACCCCCTGCTTGGTCATTATTAGTCTTAATCTGAGTGGAGTCATGACAGGATGTTGGCAACAATGTCAAAAGGTGAGGTAGACTGAGTTAATAATGAGCAAGCTGACAATCTGGCTCCACTGTGCATGTGAAAAGAGGGATGTTAGTTTTATTATATAATAGACTTACCAATTATATGGAGCAAAGAATGGAATTTGGAATTCAAACAGGAAAATGGGAAAGTAAGTGAATAAGAAAATACAAGTTGTATGTATCAGTCTTAAGCATGAACTTTTAACTTGAAACTTGATCATGAAGCCATCAAGTTAAGTCAAGTTAGTGACCAATTACAGAGCATTTCTTTCAAGAGCAAAGATCCAGGTCATAACATGCCCAAACAAAGCTCAGCACGATCCTGCATGAGGGCTGAGACAGAAGTCATTTCCATTTTATCCATATTGTGGTAAAAAAAAATCTATGCTTGCTTACTGGGGGAAAGCTATGAGAAGTTAAATAAAATTAAACTAAGCCTGATCGAGCACTTGCACATCTATATACTGGATGTTAATTAATGAATCAAATCTGTACACATCTTAACTTTCAATATATTTGCTCTTTTTTATTATTACTTTGAGATGCAGTCTTTCTTATCTTGGGCCGAAGACAAGCTGGAACTGTAAGTGTTTACAATGTTTAACGGTTTAATGGTCTAGTCGTGACTGATAAGAACCAATCAGGAAGTAAATGCATAATTTCCAAATGTCTCAGTTTTTGCCTGTCCAGACTACACTCAGGCCAAAAAACAGGGCCAGAGCAGTATCAAACTCCTCTGTTTCAGACACTTGAAAACTCTGGAGTTGTGTAAACGGCAGGTGTATACATAGGTTGGATGTAGCCTAACTATTATAACATAACAAACTTTGTTTGTAGAGAATGTACTTAGTCTTGTAGAGAATGGGAATCACAAGTGTGTTGAAACCCATAAAAAGATCTAAAAACAACAGAAGAATGAACCTTTACCAAACAAAATGAAGTAAAACTATAGGATTATAGGATTGATTCAGGCATTAGGCATGAGGCTGCTTGATGTCATCACATAAACTTTTTCGCTTTGGGCAACAGGGACTGAGGTCTAGATCTTGCAGCATGTCAAGACATGAGGAATTAACCACAAACAATCTCCCTCTGTCTTTATGTGTCCTCACTGTGTAGCACTTGGATGGAGCCCAAAACAGTGTGATAGTAAGTTTCCAAAATAACTCGATAAGCCCTCGGCTCATTATGTCAAAGGGAATTACATCTATTTCTGCTTTACAACATCCTGCTGATTTTCATACAAACGTATCAAAGTGGAATCATATTGTGTTATCTTAGGATAAAGACATACATGCACTGATATGGTACATGTGCAGGGATCCCTGATGTTATGAGAAGAAGTAGAAAACTGAATAGATAGGAAACTGGCAGATTATTCACACTACTGCAGTTCTGTGGCGGAGACAGGAATGCTATTCATGGGGCCTCAAACCTCCATCAACCCAAGTGAGTTCTTCACCCTCTGAATCCTCCTCTTCCTTTTACACTTGAACAAGCCATAGACTGATGGCTGGCTGCAGTATTGGGTAAATTATACCTCCTCCATTTAAGTAAATGGAGCAAACAAGGTATGCGTTAAACCCCTAGTTGTAGTTATTATCACACTGATATTTATCCAAGTATAAGTTTTAGCAGTAAATTTGCTTTTAATACTTATTTGATGCTATAAAAACGGGGTGAGCCTGACTTGTGATTGGCCGGGGGTCCGTGAATTGACAGGATCTTGCTATCACGACTCCATCCACAATCCTGGTGCTCTTAGCCAAGATATTTGAGCTTCATTACTGGATAGTGATAGAAAATTGAGACATGTTGTCCTTCTTAGCATACAGTCTATAGAGCAAAGTTATTGCAATAGGTATATACTTTATGACCCATATATTCTGCTTCCCCCCCCATTGTTAGTTACATAAAGACGAGATTATAACTTCCAATTAACCAAGAAGCTTCTCTAGACATTCTTGTCTGCTTTCATCTTAAAACCAAATCTGCATGTCTCTTAAAAAGAAAGCTTAACAACATTTCTATAAATAAGACAAAGTTTATCAACATCAAATTTAGACAGTTAAAATGGAATCAGAAAACTAGAGCAGGGAGAAATTCTTTCAAAAGGATGAAAGATGCTTTTTAGTTTAGACTTTGGAGACTTTAGTAATTAAGGGTTGAAATGTAGGTTAATAGAATATAGGGAGAATTGCTGTATCCTGAAACCCAGCATTAGCTGAGCAGCCTGGCTTCTCCGTCCTACCTCCCCCTCAATACCAAGGTCGGACTTTTCTGTTGCTATGGACTCCCAGACCGTTTTTTAAACAATGCTCTGTTCTTTGCAAAAACCATAATAACTCAACCTCTGTCTTCTTGACAAAAACAACAGAAATCATTCTTTATTAGCCTAACCCTCACAAAAAGAGTACAGGTATTTCACATTTCTTACTGTCTCAAGCTATCAGATTTTCCAGCTACCCATTTTCCTTTGTGGCTCAGCAAACACTGTCCAACAATTAAACACAACAAAAACACACTTCTGTCAGGCAGAAGTACCACAATTCTCCAACAGGTATGAAACTTAAGGAGAAATAACTATTTGTTGTTGACTTTATACAAAACAAGGTATAAAATGTGTTTTCATGCCAGTTCATGCCCGTATATTGTTGTTGTGGTCAGTGAGGTTGTGTTGTAGGTCAGACAACTTAAGCCATGCTGTAATTTTCCTCCAAAGAGCTAGCCTTTAGCAGTGTGTGCGGGCCTTTCATCCATCTTTAACGACTGCAGTGGTCTGTCCTCACAGATGTTCACATGCCCACACCCACACTGAAACCCTTTCCATCTTTCCCCTTCGTTCCCTTCCCCATAACTGAATACCAATGTGGGAAATGAGTCAGCAGCTGTGAGCAAAAGCAAACCAGAGGAATCTCTTGCCAGTGCAAAACGAGGGCTGACCACTGGATTGGGGAGTTCGCAATGTAAGCGGGCCTAGTGAAAGACGGCAAATCAAAACATGCTGTGAGTGAGCTGGGGAAGGGGTGGTGGCCTGGCGCAGATCATAGAGCAATTAGGAAAGAAGGCATGGGGCCCAGTTTTTAGATCCTGTGTAAACACACGAGGAAGAAGAACAAAATATCTGGTACTTCCTGTAAAATTGCCCTGAGTTTTCCACAACCACCAGCTGCCCACCAGACAGCTGACCACTTATTAAAGTCCAGTCGCATCTTTACAATAAAATAGCAAATTAACAAATTGCAATTAACTATAAGAGTATAATTTAGAGAGTATATAGCACTATAATGGAATCTAGAGTGAACTGGAAATGAAAAGACTGACAGGATTCTTCAAGGAGAAAATAGATGGGTTACTGAAAAAAATTTGAACGAATACCTTTATAATTACAGTTTTTTGTTGTGATAATATTTCAACTTAGAACTGATGCAATATCTGATTTGGTTTTAGAACCAAGTTAACTTGCTAAATGAGTTTTTGTAATAAAGCGCAGATAGAAGAACCAGACCGGGAATATCCCTGTGTAAAGTCCTAATCGCCTTGGAATCATAAACACTTTAAAGAGTCACTCTGCCTCGAACTTGAAGAGTTCATGTATGTCCAGAGGTGGAGTCTGAGTGGAGCAGAGTGCCATAATGGAATCAAATTTCCATGAGTGCAAACATGAACAGGTTGAGCAGGTCTATTTATGAATGGCCCACAAAAGCTACTT
This sequence comes from Pseudopleuronectes americanus, assembly GCA_038501795.1. Lineage (NCBI taxonomy): Eukaryota > Metazoa > Chordata > Actinopteri > Pleuronectiformes > Pleuronectidae > Pseudopleuronectes > Pseudopleuronectes americanus. The sequence goes on along the minus strand of CM076727.1, from coordinate 11,272,084 downwards.
TTGTCCAGCAATGGCTGCTGAAAAGTTGAGCACTCATTTACATCTAACTTTCAGTGAAAACACGCAGCTAATGTGTTGGTCCGTAATCACATAATGAAACCCTTTTAAGGCAATCACAATCAGCCCCACACTCATCACATGCCAAGCTGTTTAATGAACAGCATTCAGCTGACTGCATTAGTATTCAGCACCATCGAGTCAGATAGTCACCCACCAGCCCAGGTGGCTGGAGAGAAGTTGGATCCTACGAGGGGAGGGCCTCGCATGATTGGATGAGGGCGGAGTCTTGTAAGACACATTCCTCTGGCCAGAAAGAAGACACATTACAGATAGGAAATGGAAAGCATAACACTATGAGTCCAGCCATGCAGTTTGCCCATTTTGCTTTTCACTAATCACATGAAATACACAGTGAATAGCTAGAGAATCTTCTGAAAATAGATCCCCACTTTCCTGCCTGAATAAATAATAAAACCCTTTCTGGCTTGGAAGCATAACTGCAGAAAAGCCACAGAGCACCTATGATGCTCTTATCTGGCTCCACATGAATGTGTGCAAACTATCTACCTGGCACGTTGTGAAATGTCAACAAATACTGAAACAAAGCAGTACCGCAGGCATCATGGAAGTCAAACTGACAAAAGGATGTGTGTGCTTGGATAGTGGCTAATGTGGACAGTTTAGCTATTTCAGTGCAAACAGAGATAGAGATGCTGGATTTTCATTTACAATGACTGGTAAAAAAAAATCTTCACCACACCCTGTGTGTCCGGGTAGGGACAATGCGTTTCCTTGACATATAACTGCGTGTGGTACTTCCTGTTACTTTGCGGGGGTGGGGCAAATCAACAGGTGCAGACCATGGTTTTGGACATTTTATTCTCTACTTTTATTTTAGAAATCCTCTCATGTGCGACATGACAGACAGAACCTAGATGATGACCTCTCTAGAGATCTGATGTAACTTCCCTGAAAATGAGTCTTTGTCCTGAAGCAGATAACACACCTTCAGCAGGGATCGTTAATCATTGATAACTCTTGGCTTTTTTCCCTATTCCAGAGTATGGGTTTTACAGGAGACGCAAACCTGTAAACTGCTAAACCAAAGTGATCTGAGGTTGTAAGGTTTCTCTGGGTAAATACACGTCTGGATCCACACAAATCTAATGTTACTGGCCTGCTTTTAATTTTCTGTTATAGACGAAAGTACCTCCTCACTGTAAAGACCAAAGTTACACTTTAAAGAAGTGTTTCAATATTTTTGCTGCTCATATAGCTGCAGGCCACGGCAAACTTTCAAACTTTTATACTGACACAGCAGCGATGGGACTGCAGCATTCCTATGTCCTACTAAAGTGTGACTCTGCATTAAAATGTATGAAAAACAATCTTCTCATAAAATATAAAAGGTATAAAATAAATCCAGTGTGAGTGCAGCGCTCATCATTTAAGTTTCTTTATCGACCACGACATGCAGGAACTGGACATGTCCTGTTTCTTTATAAAGAGGACCTTTCTCTTCCAGACAGGACACATCCAATGACAAAAAGAGTCAGGTTACATGAGCTAATTCTGTTGTGAGCCAGCAACACAAAGTACTTTTTCTCTCAGAGTTGGTAAAGACTCAAGTTTGCTCGATCACAATGCCAGCTCTGTCAAGCAGAATGTAGAGATGGATCCGGCGCTAGCGGGAGGTCGCTGTTAGTAGGAAAACCCGCAGAAATGTTTGCTGTGACTTCATTAGCCAACACAATTAATCTGTAACCAAATCCATTTGAAAACTCTCTGTTTTCTTTCCAACCTACTTTATTCCAGGTTAAAGGATTATTTCCGCCTTTAACGAGGAGGTTCTGTTTAGTTTAGTTATCTGCTAGTTAGCAGGATTATGGAAAAACTACTGAAAATATTACGATTAATCTTGGTGGAAACCAGGAATTGTTTTTTTCACTTTCCTTAGCATTGCATGTTGAGGCCTTTTTGTGGAAAGTGCAATTCCGTGTAGATCATAACAAAAATTCAGATCTAGTGAATTAAATTGTGAATTCACAAGGAGACTGTTGGGCCTTGGTAGAGGTATAGTTGCACAGTTAATCCAGCAAGGGCCACCCCCCTCATAATATTTGGTTCATGGTGCATGTCCACCTGAGCATTGCACACACTAAACTTCCCACAAAGTACATACTATGAGAATGTAGGAGGAAGCAACCCATTAATTATCAATGAAAACATAAAGATTAATTGTGGAAATAGATTTGGATTAACCCCACGTAACAAATGTATCCTTGTGTCAGCTATTTCTGTTTGATATAAAGTCTCTTTGGCATGAGGTCTCTCTCTGATGGGTGTTATGAGGACTGAGCTGCTCCCGACCCCAGACACAGTCTAGCATATTGTTGTGAACTGTACAGCTCTGTTTATCTCTGTCATAGCCCAACTGTGGACGGAGGAATTGCACTGTTGTTTGTGTCCCCTCTCGTCCAGGTCAGCTTCTGGTCCCCTCTCCCAGGACCCCCTGCTAGGATGACTGGGATGAGGAGGGGGGGGGTCCACACCCTGAGATAACAGGACATTTTAAGGCCTGGATAAACACTGAGCTATTTAGAAAGCAGAGTCGAGTGCACTGTGGTGATTTGTTTTTCCCCGATTTAGCAACACGTTGATAGTGAAATATCCATTGTGGTAGATATTGCCCCCACACCCTTAAAATACCCACAGGCAGTGTTTACAGCGAATGATATGTGTCAATACCATAATAGAGATTACACCGACTGGAAAATCAGTTGGACTACATAACTGTAAGCTGAGACATGTGTCAAATACATGTACAGTGCCTAATATGGTATGAGATTACATGGATTGTTATTTATGGAAGACATCAATATAATCTTTAGGGTCGCATTATTTCTCCAAACTTGACAGTTGTAGGAAGGTAAAATAAAACAAATATAATCATGATTGCTTTTTGCATGCAGGCAAAGTTATTTTGTCGGTATCACACAGCTCTATAAACTCAACTGTAGAACATCTATTCACAATGAAATGATGCTGCACCACTCACAGTCACAAAAGCCAAGAAGATGATAGTTCAGAGAAATGGAAAAATGCAGAATGTGCCTCTCTGCTGTTCACAAAGATTTATATCTTTATAAATTTATTGATAATACAAAAATAAAGAATTCTCTCTGCAGCCATAGAAATAACCTTTCGATAAGCTGTAAAACAGATCATATGGCTGATTCAAATCCCTGAATTCCACCATGTTGGAAAGAAGAGAAAAGTCCCTCATGAATCACAACAGACAGGAACCACTCTCAGTAAAAAATATCAAACCACCAGTGCAGTGACTCAGGGGTAGACCCTGGTCTCTTTCTTCTGCTACAGTCTTAAAAGCTTCACATCTCTGTCTCACTCCTGACCTCGTTCAACTGTGGCCCCAATCTCGCACATTTTATTATGCAAACAATATTTTCCAAAAATATCACACAAACAACGTTGCAACTCACATCCCCCAAGGTCCTCCTGACTCTGCAGATCTCTCTTCCAGGATGAAGGAGACAAGGTTAACGAACTACTTCCTGCTCACTAAGATAAAACAAACTACTAGTTGAGATTTTTCGGAGCTGTTTCAAAGCATGTTTGATGATAGAGTGCAGAAGCTGTGACATCAGTATCCCACAAAAAAACAAACTTGCAACCTCCTCTAATGTGTCTCGTGTCTGCGGGGAAACGCCTAGTTCACACATCATTGCTGAGTCAGTGGTTTGTGATGATGGGTTTGTGCAACGTGTTTTTTTGGTGCTTCAGGTGGTTCCAATGTAAACACAACATAAAATACTTACCAGAATTGGACCTGTGGAGAAGTTGATTTTCCTCTTCGTGGGAGGCTCCTCCTCATCTGACAGACCAGGGGCTTCATAACAGTCATCATACTCCACATACATTTGATCCACCTCCTCTTCTTCCTCCTCCTCCTCCTCTTCCCTGAGGACATGGTCCACATCCCTGTCATCCACAAAGGCTGCGTTCTCAATACCGCACACCACTGGAGAGCCTCCATCCACGATGCTCTCGCCCACCTGCTCCTCCAGCTCAGTCTCTTCCTCTGCTACCTCGTCCCCTTCCTCATCACCACCGTCTTCATTTGAAACAAAACTGTATTCTCCTCTCTCCTCTTCTGAGTCAGATCCCTCTTCGTCCTCGAGGACCCTACCTTCACCCACAGTCTCTGATAACCCTTGTGTCTCTCCTGCAACATCTCTTACCATGACTTCATTAGGAGTGTTACAGTTCTGTATTTCTGTCTGAAAGGTTCTATTCAGTTCTATCGGTTGCTTTGTAAGGCTTTGCACTTTCTCCTCCTTGAACACACAATCTTCAGCGTTCTCATCTTCATTCTCTTCACTCTCAGAAGACTCATTCTGAACAACCACCAACTCTGCCCGTACAATGCCCACCCCTCTGGAGTCCAGTGATGAGTTCTGGCTGGTTGGGTTTTCCCTGGCAGGAACATGTACCACATTGTCATTACTCTTGGATTTTTCAGAGTATTTGGTCCTGTTAGTTTTCCTGAAAGCCATCAGCCGACGGAGGAGGCTGCTTCACATCCCTCGGGGGTGGACTATGTGGCTTGCTTTCATCCCGACCAATAGATGTCCTGCTAATTCCATCACTGGTTGACGAGGAGCCCTTGTAGCCGTGGCTAATTGGAGTGGTTTTCTCTGATGAGAGGGGTTTGTGAGTGGCATCAGTTGTTGGAGAAACAGACTTGTGGGCTGCATTACTTATTGGAGTTGTTGGTTTGAGGCCGCAATCAGACCCAGGGGTCGACTGTTTGTCGATGCCACGCGGCATCTGGGATGTATTTTTGTTAGTGGTATTAGTTACAGGTGAAGAGCTAGTGGCTTCTTTGACAGGAGACCTCGGTTTATGTAAGCTGTCCCTTGTTGGAGAGGTAGGCAGTGAGTGTTCAGTGGTACTGTGCTGCTTGGCAGACACCGTCGCGCCTTTTCCAGCAGCCGTGTTGTTGTCTTCTGAGTCATTCTCAGCCATGTAATTCTCCAACCTCCGAGAAATTGGTCCCGAATTCAGAGACGCTCTAGACACATTCTTTTTCTCACCATCAGCCTTTTCATCTCGACTGCTTTCCGTTGATGTGGGAGTGGTCTCCGAAGATCCCGATACTCTCCTTGTGCTTTTCTCATCAGAGGCGCTTCCTAGGGACAAGCGACTCACCACTCTGTTCGGGATTGCTTTTCACCTGCGGGCTGGTCTTTGACGCGTCTTTCAAAGAGTTTTCTGGTCACCGAAAACTTCTCCGCCAAAGCCACTTTGTCAATCTCAACTTCCTCCCCCTTGGGTGTTTTCTCTAAATTTTGCGTTTCCGGGCTTGCAGTGGTGTTGAAGTTGGTTTTTGGTGTGTTGACAGGAATAGGCACCTTCGGCGGGGAAACCGGGGTCACCTCAGACTTTATAGGCGACTTCGCTTCTTGACACTCCTGCTGCTGACCATCCATCTGCAGGAATATGTTCTTTATCTTATTCACTCTGGTGCCAAACGGCCTCCCCCTCGAGTCCTCCCGGGTGTCGCTGGAGCCATTTGTATACGATTTGGCGGAGCCCTCAGACTTTGGCCCATCAAAGGTGCATTTGATGGCGTGGAAGTCAGACTTGTAAGCGTTTCTGTGGGGGGACGCACTCCTCAGGGTCCTCTCGCCCACTTTGCTTTCTGCTTTGATCATTTTTGTTTGTTTGTTTCTGCAGCCACGTTCAGAAAAGCAGGGTTTCAGGGGAGAGACTGTAGTGGGTTGATGGTCAACTTTTATCACTCCACTTTTACGCATGGTGCCATGGTGAGGGGAGCTGCTGTGGAGCCCTGTTGTCTCAACTACACAGGGAAGTCATCTTCATAGAGAAACACACAGGGAAAAGCCGGTTAATACAGCGACCTGACATATATATATATACACACACTTTACATTAAGGCAGCCCTTAAAGTGCCAATCAACTCATAGTGCGTTTTAAAACTCGTTTGAAAACACAAAGTAACGCTAGCTCAAAAGTAACTGCAGCGTGTGGAGTCGTTTGTCTGCATTTCGATTGTTGTCGGACTTCGAGCGTTAGCTAACCACTGTTAACCCTTTATCTAGCTAGCAACTTTACCTGCACTTAGTTGAAGTAGTTAACTGCGCTAGTTTGGCTGGTAACGCGTCACTAGAGAGTTTCAACCGGAGTTAAACTCGGGGCCAACACTTCAACACTGCAGCCTCGCTCTCAACAATTCATTGTGGCGTTTCAAGTACGAGCGGCGAGAAATGTCCGACACACACCAGACGAACAAAGGTCAACAACTGCGCTCGCCTCTCACCTCCCACTCGCTTCATCGTGTTCTGCCTCCGAAATGTCGTCCCCGCGTTTTCTCAGCCGTCTCAAACTTGCCACTTCTGGTCGCTCTCCGCCATCATTCCCCCTCCTGCTCCGGCAGCGGCAGTGTCGTCCCTCCTCCTCCTCCTCCTCCTCCTCCGCCTCCTCCACTTCCAGACCTGTCTGTCGCGAGGCGGCGCGCTCACGGAGGAGTTCTGGCTGAGCGGGCGCGACAGACGAGAGAAGAGGGAGGGTCGGGAGCGCGCACACATTCCAGAGCGGTAACCCACCACTCCGCTCCTCCCCCACCACCACCTCCATTCCCTCCTCCTCCGCCTCCGCTTCCTCCTATTCCTCGAGTTCCTCCACCTCCTCCACTTCCTCCTATTCCTCCACCTCCTCCACTTCTTCCACCTCCTCCACTTCCACCTCCTCCACCTTATCCAACTCCTACACCTCCTCCTCCACTTCCACTTCCTCCAACACCACCTCCACCTGCTCCACTTCCTCCACCTCCACCTCCACCTCCTCCTCCTCCTCCTCCTCCTCCTTCACCTCCACCTCCTCTTCCTGCTCCACCTCCTCCTAAACCTCTACCAACTCCCAATTTCTTAGGGGTTGTAGTGAAGGCGTGGGAACTAGTTCTAATCAAAATTCAGTCGAACATCTTCTATACAGTAAGGTCCTATGGTCCCAGGTCTACAATCCACTTGGACCCATAGTTCTTGAAAACATACCTAGATGCTGGAAAGGTGCAGCCAGCAACAAGACAATGCAAGATATGCTTCTCTGTACACTAGATGTTATACACAGAGGCATGTCAGCATTGTATATCTTGAATCAAAAACACTAAACAGCAAATCTGTCATCAATTATTGAAACACAAATTAAAGGATTAAAACCACTCGACATTGTTCCAGCTCTCACTGTTTTCCATTATATGATAGGGGACTGGTCTCACTTCTGTATACACTGTGATTTTGTCTCAGTATCCTTCACATAACACACGGTGGGTCGGGTATACCTATATGGCCTGAATAAAAATAGGTCACCAGCAGACATTCTATATACCTCAGATGTTTGCTCTACCGTACAAAGTGTTTTTAGACATTCTTGTTCTATAAAATATTCTGATATAATCGGTTCGAGTGATTCCACAGAACAGTCAAGGATTCAGAATATCCAGATAAAAACTTTCAGAATACAGTGCGATGCTTACTGTTATACATACGCTACTCATATGTAAAACCAGGTCCCTTCCCCGGACGGCAACACCCTTGCAATTTAACTCAAAGTTGATCCACCACATTGCATTTGTTTTCACTGAGATCAGCCTCAAAGATTATGAATGAGTGAGTGTAGTCAGATCTCCTCCTAGGCTGAGAACCTGAATTGCAAAAATACCGTCTAATCACAGGAAACAGGAGCCAGAACAAGTGGAAGAAGATATGTGAACTCAACTTCAACTTGTATGGACATCAACTGAACTTTTTTACATGATGATGATGATGATGATGCAAATTTTAATAACACTTATACTGTATATATATATATATATGTGTCTTGGACTTAGACTTAGTTTAGCACACGTTTACATTTTATTTTCCATCCTTTAAAAGTGGATGTTTGATGAGATCTCAATACATTTCTATATATATTACATGCAGCTAAAAATGAGGAGCATTATGTAAGAAGAGGGCAGTAATTATTGATAAATATGAACTAGAGTAGAAGAGGCTTTAGCAGATGGTGGTCTATTTACCATACGTGGTCATTTATTTTTCAGTTGCCTAAAGTCTAATCCCATCTGCATTTTTTAATTGGGCAAAACATGAAATATTCAACCCGCCCATCTTCTGTCAGAGAGTGATACTTTTTTTTTAACTCAATCATCAGAATGTCATAAAAGAAACTGACGGACCTTCACCCGTCAAATCAAAGTTGTAAATTACTGTTTTTTAAACATTCAGAGAGAGAGAGAGTTCTTGGGAAAAAGTCCAGTCCTCAGGCATTTCCTCTGGAGTTATCTGCCCTCACATTCCATCTGAGACACAGTTATCTGATATGTTTGATATATTTTATGCGGCTCCTCTACAACCCCACACACACGTACATAGTTTATGTGGGTTCTTGTTAGTTTACACTGCACATTATGTCTTTCCATTCATTCCTCTGTCTTTATTTGTGTTATGCTGGTCAGAGGTCCAACATTTGGGCGCCATGAGGTTGTGAGTCTGAACACTGTAAATTACAGATCACCGAGTTTTAAACAACAATTTCCGTCATTGTGTGAAGTTAAACTTTCGTAACTCTCTTGAGTAAGGATCAACTTGGGGAAAACAAATTATGGACGAGAAGAGAAACTAATTCAAGAGAAGTGTGATTCAGTGTTTTAAGGCTGCATGGATCTATAAGAGCTCAGGATTACAAAATGCCTCAGCAAACGCTCATCCCCCATCTGCAATCATGCTGTGTGTGCACATCAGGTTTGCATGTGTCAGTGTGTTTATACACGTTTCATTTCATGGCTTCCTGGATTCTCTCCTAGCAACTGAGGGTCTAAAGAGCCATACTGTACATACACTCCAGGGAGCAACATGGCACACAGCAACCAAGCCAGTTGTCCCTAGTAACCCTTTAAACAGCATCCAATGAACGAGACAAACCAAATGGAAACAGCAGCCCATGAAGATATCTGGTCTGAGGAACCAGTGGAGTCTTTGAGATGATGTTTCAGACACAACGTGGAGTACAGAACTCCTGCTCCACCTGGACCTGAAATACCTTGTGTATGATGTTTCAATACTGCCATACTGCCGTCTCTCAGGTTTTTCTGTACACATATCAGGGTTTTAAAATGTTCAGGGTATAAATGGGGTTTATACACATTGACATGTTATAGATAAACATATTAAAACCTGCTTGCTTTGTCATCTGTACATGTTCTAAAGAAATACTTTCACCTATGTGTGATTTAGTTGTTATGTTGTTACTGTGATTTATGACCTGCCAGCTTGAGTGAAGCAGGAACAAAGGTGTTGCGGTAAAGTCGTGCTGCCGTGCATGTTGACATTTCCACACATTGTTGTGTGTTGGTCTGCTGTTGCTACTGTGACTTGGTGGTATGCTGCGTTACAGGAATGTGTGTTTTGGTGTTGTGCATGCCCCAGCCTGAGCTCAGCCTCGCATCTCTGCTATTTACATAAGTCAGGGGCGGGAAAGAGTGAGGGTGGGGGGCTGGACTGGGCACATGCACCTTGTGTAAACATGCTTTTAAATGGAATTGATGTTTGAGGACATAATCCTAGCTTAAGGCTTGCTTATTAAAAATCAAGAGTTAGTAAGTGGACTTTCAGTTACGGTATATTTCTTAAACCTTAAATATTATTGTTAGGTGTGGAGCAGACGATAAAAAATACCTACAAAAAAAAACCTAAATGTTTTAGGCTTTTCTCTCTGAACCCTATCATTTTCTGGGTTAATTACCTTGTACAACGAAGATGCTGCCATCTTGTGGCCGATCTAAGCACACGCTGTCAAATACTGGTTCCAAGAATGCGATAGACACCAGGAGCAGTTGATAACTGTCTGGGTCCCTAGTCCCATTACAGCCCGATATGAAACAAAATAAAACAAACCAATAAATGAGATTACAAATTAATAATTTAAGTAGTTATGTATACATAATTACATCTATGATATATGGTATAGAATATGGTGATACAGTTGTTTTATAAAGTACACAACAATAAAATGTAACATAGAAACCACAGTCTGCTGCAGTCTTCGCCGCGATGTGTCAGCGCCTCTCAACAGTAAGTTATGCAACTATGACAGCAGGACCTGGAGGTGGTCACGTCCAGGGAGGTGATGGACTCCTACTATAACCAGCTGAGGTTCTTCTCAGTGGAAGGGAAGAGGTCACCAAGGCTCACCCTTTTGTTGAAGGACACAGTGGATGCAAGGAAGAGGGCAGGCTCCATCCCCCACTAAGATTTGGAAAATATAACTTGACATTTTATCTGTTTCCAATAAATTAAATGAACATATTTAATTTGGATGTTTTTTCTGTCCTTCCTCACATTTCAATTAAAACACGTGGGAAATATAACTTTACATTTCCCCTTTTCCCAAGAATCAACGAAAAGCACAGAGGACTGGAGAGTTCCTGGGACAATATTTGACAAAAGTACTACACTGAACTGTTTTAGATCAAATCTAAATGAGAATTCAAGTAAAAAAACATATTGGATCTCCTTACAGATTCAGGTGGTTGTGTAATATAGTTTTCATTCAAGCTGTGAGCATATTCAATATATGCCTTTGGAGTGATATGTATGATGCAACAGCATGGTGTTATTTGACTAGGAAAGACAAAATGCAGCTCTATCTTTCTATCTATCGATCGATCTCTAGTAGTATTTTCTTCCACAAAATGGCGCCAGATACTCAGCAAAAGAGGGTATCAGGGGAGGACCTCTGCTGGAGGGAGTACAGTCACAGATAAAGAGATGAACTCAGAAGCCATTTGTTTAATTCATTGGATTATTATATCACATTATAGGTGTAGTTAGTAAACACGTGTCTATGTCGTCGCTGCTGCTGCTAGTGTCTCATAATCTGTCCACAGTCATGAGCCTGGCATCTTGCTTAAGGCGTATCCTGTCTCTGCCTGTAGGAGTAGTGTTTAACCACCCACAGGAATCGCTCCTCCTCACTACTTTAAAAAAAAATATTTTTTTCTTACTTTACCTATGGCTTTTGTGCAGTTTATTACTTGGAGTATCCACACTGCCATTGTTGGTTAGTGGTGTGTGTTTGTGTATGTTTTAATGATGATGCTTGAATAAACTGTTGGATGAGCCAGAGAGAACATCATATTCATATTCCACATTTTTACTTTGATGTACTGAGCTTTCATCAGATCAACGTAAAATTGAGTTGAGTGTCATCACAACAAGATGGAGATCTAAACTTATTCCAAGATTTTTGTCACACCCTGTGACTGTGGCGTGGCTTCAAAGTTTGATTACACGCCATCAAAACACGAGCTTCTGTATCTTAGACATATTTGGTCCAATCGAGTCCAAACTAGACATGTAAGATGTGAGCAATGTCAGATCCAAGGAAAAACAGAACGTTGAAGTCAGTCGTCACTTAACCGTCAGTTTTCAGTCAGTTCTCTTCTCACTACTTGGCACTCACACCTGAACTTGTTTCTTTGGATTTGCCTTGAAGACAACTATGATTTATTTGGATCAACATGATCCCAAAGCAAAAGAAAAGCTTGGAGTTAATTTCCAAGCACTGGAGCGACAAGCAGATGGACTGCGAGGAGAGCCTACAGGAAATGGTTGAGCTCATTTTCAAGAGGGCCATGCAGAAATAAGGTAAATTACTTTCAATCATTACCAGAACGGAAATTTGATTATTTATAATTTTAATTTCAGTGAAACATTGTTAATATTTTTGTAATTGGTGCAGATTTTCAAAAATCGGTTGGTTGGGTCTGAAGTCAAACTTTCTTATTCTCGGTTAACCCTAACCCAAAAAAGGCAAAACTCTACTTGGGTCGAGTCTTATCTGTTAACAGTGGAAACTAACCTCTAGTACTACATGAATTATTCTCTCAATCACAACAGTGTATCTGTTGTTTTACTCTTTGACTCTGCAGTCTTTTCTCATTGGCTAAGTAACGATGGGAAAATAAACTTCTTAACAGCATCAAAAAAAGTACGTGAACAGACAGAGTGCACAGACGGCTTTGTGAAGCTGCACCACAGAGTCGCTATACTTCTGTCCCCGTTGCCCCGGCAACTGAGGGAGGCCAATGACCTTTTCATTATCTGGCCTCTTGTTACAAAGCATCAATTTCGCAAGGCTATTACAGAGCGGATCCCAATTTGATAGGCGACAAGCCAAACTGTCCCTATTCAATGGAGGCAGTTGCTGTCAGCCATTTAATTATAGACACTGCAGACATGATGTGCACTGCTTGCGTGCTTACGTTCATTCCTACAGAGCCTATACGTGGTCATCATGATAAGGAGAGGCAACGCTCAGTGTTACCAACAAGCACCTTGTCTGTGCTTTGCAACATTAAATCCTGCAGAGAATTCACTCATTGTTTAGATTGGACACAGTGTATAGACGGTTGCCTGCGATACTTGTCTTTGTGGCCATTGTTTTCACACATGCACCATCGAATATCCAATTTCATTATTCTTCCTTTGATGACAATTACACAATACTCTTTAATTTGACCCACCACTAATCCTTGCTCATTTTCACGTGTTTGAAGTTTCATCTGAAAATGTAATAAATCTTAGTGCCATAATTATCCCTCTGAATATGATATTTTCACAGAATCACAGTGAACAATATTTTTTTATATTTGGACAAATTCCCTTTCACAGCCAGGTTTTTAAGATCAGTGAGCTGTGTGGGCGAGAAAGTTTTATGTGGTGACAAAAAGTGGAGCAAAGGCATTGGCTGGTGTGAGCTGCTGCAGTGTGTGGGCTGTGTTGCCCGTGTTTGAGATGAACTGTTAACAAATCAGTGTTATTGTTTCATAACTTATGTTGCTTAAAGGGAAGAGAGTTCTACATCAAAACAAGATATTCTTACTCACAAATAGCATTGAAGTCCCACTGCTAAGATCGTCCCCTCACAAAATGATAAAGAGTTTCAAACATTTAGTCTGTCCTCCCTCATATAGTTTGGATGTCATAATAGCACAATACAACTTGTAAAAGGCCATCAAGTTAAATTAACAGCTCTGTGAAAGAGTTAAAAACATAACAGTATAACCTTAATGGAAGCATTGGCAGCTGAGTGTATATTGTGGGGACATCACATCTCTACATAAATATGTATACAACTCTGTCTGCAGTAGGGACCTTACAATGACAAAGCTCCATCACAACACTCTTCACTACTTTACATCTGGTCCCCCCCCTAACTCATTTAGATGCTGCTGATGCCGGACAGGTGAGCAGCAGAGACTATTTGCCTGTGAGGAGTGAGAGAGAGAGTGTTTGGAGGCAGTTGAAGTGGTCCAGCCCTCTCCTCCTCCTCCTCCTCCTCCTCCTCCTCCTCCTCCTCCTCCTCCTCCTCCTCCTCCTCCTCCTCCTCCTCCTCCGCAGAAGCAACAGCAGCTGCAGCAGCACGAGAATCGCAAGATGGTAGCAGCGCACACTTCTCCACATTCGTCGGAATCTACTGAGTGGATTATTTGTCTGGACAAAAGGTAATTCATTTAAATGTGATGTCATTGTCTTTTTTTATTTCCCTAAATAATTGAATTTAACAGAATGATGAGGGATTTTTCAGCAGATTCTGGGCGTCGTGCTTCAAAAGCTGAATGAAAACATTGCTGCAGACTCTGTAGTTTTAATTTCCCAGGGGGAGTGAGACTCACAGATTGAATCGGGGGATCATGAAAGCCTCAGGTGTAAGGTTATACATGTATATGATGAGTTCATTTATTTGTCATTGGTTTACTGCTGTCTGAGGGTTTAAAGCTAAATTAGTTTGTACAAACTGTAGCTGCGGGGATAATAATCACAGCATTAACAAAACAGAATTTCAAGTAGGTGTTTGATGTTCTTTTAAAAGTTAATTTGCACTGACTACATTCATATTTGACTCTAATATGTACATCCAGCTGTTTTACTTACTAAATTATAATCGTGACTATTGCTAAAATCCAGGTTTATAAACCTAAAAAGACATTCTAATTTGTACCCAGCAGTCTACATGCAGAGTATGAATTACTAAAAAGTGTTATTCTGGGTGTAGAAGTTTAAAAAATATACTTCAACACATTTCCCTTATAGTCTCTCTGGATAATGTACACACACTTAGCTGCCACTTATTTGCTACTTGTGTTTAAAAGTTCAATACAGCATTGAATAGCCCGGCAGCTTCTGTGGACACTGTCTCCGAGGTGTTGTTTATTGGAGGTGGGTAAAATAAATAGATTGCAGTGCAGTATAGATTTGAATGCTTCATAAGAAGTATACGCCTGTGGATGCCTCATTCTTATCATCATGGAATATGCTTTGCAGCCTAGAGGACTGTTTATTCACAATTCAGCCTCAGACTTAATTCAGCCACAAATCATTGTGGAAATCTTGACCCTGAAAAAAACAACAAAAAACTACTGTATGCACACCTGTCCTGCGTAAATCCAGGAAGTGCTTTGTATTACCTCATTTTGATGATAAGAGCTTTGAACACTTTACAGGTCTTTGATTCCTCGTCCCTTTGTGCACCACTGACAGATGTGTCGCAGAGCTGCAATGGGAATATCTGCAATTTATCTCAAATAACTGCAATGTGTGTTGATGTAAACATGATTTAATGAGCCTTTACACTTTACACTAAAAACGGGTGGCTGGCCACAGCTCAGATAAGACACATGGGATGAAAGGGGGGAGAACGAGGGGCGCATCACAAACAGAGGTTCAAAGTACATCATCTATAAACAGCCCTGTGACACTGTGTGCCAGGCGTGTTTACACAGTAATATCCTCTGGTTAGTTATAGGCCTCTGGTTTTCCAGCAGCTAGCCCGTGTGCTCCACCCGTGGGCTTCACCTTATCATTCTGTGGCAATTAAATGCTGCAGGTCACTCACTGAACCTAATGGCACTTCTACAGAAGATAACACAACAGAAAGACAGTTTGATAAAGAACTTATAGAAAACTGTATATCTAAAAACGTGGCTTTCATTTAGTTAGTTCTTATTTAGTTTGTCGTGTTTATATTTCATAGATACTGAAAAAGCTACTTTATACCGAACACATTCTGTCCTCACTTCGTCCCTGCATCAGCACTTTCTTTGAAGGTGTTTTTTGTGTTGGTGACTTGTTTCCAAACAGACATCTTGGCTTCATGTCTGAAACTCAGGCTCCCACACATCTCTTTGTTGTGCCTTGTTGTGCTCACTCTGCCACAGTACACCATGTAGAAATAAGAGAGTAGATTCGTCCCTTTTCTGCACAAACACAAGTTGGGAGTAGATGATAGGATCTGCCATGCTACATGTGGCTGCAGGTGTGATCACACGTCTTATCAGGAAGTGCAGAGAATGGAGATAATGTGACTCTGCTGTCAGGTAACAGGTTGCCAGGGAACACATGATGAAAGAGTCTTTTGCTTGAAAGCTGGTGCTTAAACACTTTTATTGTACCACGACAGAGCGGAAAAAATATGAGGCCAATAAATCGTTTTTTAGAGAGCCGGAAAAGTGTTGCAGCACTGAAGCAAAGCTTTCTTTCCCCTTCCTGAATTATAGAGTTATATTTCACTTTTTAAAGGGAGAAAGTGGATTCAGAGGTGTTTGTATGCAATAGAAGAACAACCCACATGTTACATCAGAGCTTCTGGATTTGGTGTAACAAATGATGACACACCTGTAGTGATGTGAAAGGGGTTCAGCGATCCCCTACAGTTTGTTTCTCTCATTGTAAAAGGAACAAAATATAGAAACAACGATTTTCATACTAAAATACTGACTTTTATTGTTAAGTTTTAATTTCTATTATGATGATGATGTATTTTTCACAATACGTAGTAACTGCCTGTTAACCCGCATCTGCACCAAGATGAAATGGTTCTTCTAAGGCCCCGGCCCCGTCCCTCATTCAAGTTGGCTGGAAATCAGTTTTGTAGTTTTAGCTTAACTCTGCTAACAAACAAACCAACTAACAGACCCAGTTTAAAACACAACCTTCTTTTGTTGACATAATTATGATTTGGAAACTCAGATTTTTCTGAAAGCTCTAATATTTTAACTATATTGACTGACTTGGCACATGCCTCGTATCAGCCTGGGACATTCAGTGTAATTACACCAAACTTTAATTGAGATGTTGTTATATTGTCAAAGCACATGACTTTAATCCTCACACAACAACCCTGGAGTCATGCAGCACACACTGTATTGGTACAGGCTGCTTGCTGCTACTGTGCAAGTGTAAGGCTGAGTTATAACATTGAGTTGACTATGAAAGTGAAATGGAATTGACTGCTGTCTCATCCCTCCTACAGAGCTAGAGATGAAGTTATGCTTCTTGGGCTGCAGCCTATTAAGGTATG
The DNA here is from genome assembly GCA_038501795.1 of Pseudopleuronectes americanus. Classification (NCBI taxonomy): domain Eukaryota; kingdom Metazoa; phylum Chordata; class Actinopteri; order Pleuronectiformes; family Pleuronectidae; genus Pseudopleuronectes; species Pseudopleuronectes americanus. The sequence goes on along the minus strand of CM076727.1, from coordinate 11,255,620 downwards.
TCATGGACACTTACTTTCGCAGTTACCTGCAAATGACCATTTCCTCCTCATTTCTCCAGACCAGCAGAGCGCTCTGGAGAAGATGTCGAGATCATCTTTGCAAGTCTGAAAAATGCAAAGGCCTTCGAGAGATTCCAGACCAGTTTGCTGCAGCAGATCTGCCTGTGTGGATTCTACGAGTGTTTGGAGAAAGGCATCACGCGTACGTCCGGACACGAGCTCTGAAACAACGAAATAGGTCAATTAAAAAAAAAGGTTGATTTATTCAAACTGTGCTGCGTTTTTTTTCAGTGTATCGCCAAGGAGACATCGGCACCAGCTGGTACGCTGTCCTCTCTGGTTCGCTGGACGTCAAAGTCTCTGAGACATCACGTCACCAGGTACGACTGATTACACAAGCATGACACCCCAGTTTTAACTGAAATATGGGATATCAAGGTAGAAATGGCGTGAGTCATCTGTCTGGACTATTAGCATGTCCCATGCAGCATATCAGGAATCCTGCCTTGTTTTTCAAACTATTTTCTATTAAATAATCACTTTGTGGGTCTATCCTCTAAATGTACAGCATCTCCGTGCATGTCTCTGGGAAGATTAGTTATTTCATCAGTTAAGCCACACTTGAAATTCATCACACATGCAAAATAATTCACACCCAAGCTTGTTTGGAGTGTACATGGGCTGTAAAGAACGTTTAACACTTTAGTTTGAATATTTTTGAATACCATCTGAAGCAGCTTATTGCACCTCAGTTTGTCTGGATGCTGATTGGAGGAATATCTGTGCAGATTGGAGTGCATCCGTCTGCCTACCACAAGTGCTCAGGTGATTGCCTGTAACCCTTTGAGAGTTGAGCACTGTTTCTCAAGTGTAAAGCATTATCTCGAGAAGAATGAGGACATCACATTTGCATAGTTCTTGTCTGGCTGCATGTGTTCTTGTAAGGAAGCAATGGCCCATGCAGGGAACTCCCTCTGTTTCTGTTACAGGATGCTGTTACCATATGCACACTGGGGACCGGCACGGCGTTCGGAGAGTCGGTCCTGGATAACACCCCCCGACATGCCACCATAGTGACACGGGAAATCAGCGAGCTCCTGCGTATTGAACAGAGGGAGTTCAGGTCTCTGTGGCAGGTGAGCACCTCTGTTTGCTTCATCTTTGGATTCGTCGGACTGCAGGAAGTCTCTGTCCACACTTCAGCTGGGGACAAATGTATACAAGATTCACACTCTATCACTGAAGTGATTTGTTCCTTCAGAGGACAAAGACCACAAATATTACATACAGTAAACACATTTCATTAAACTGAAGGAATATTTTCTGGATTTATACTAGCCAGGCCATGTGACTCTGCCGGCGAGTGACACAAAAACAACACACAGTACACCAGGGTTTAGGTACAAACGACAAAATCTATATTCACATCAGGCTTCAGGGACATACACAAGAAGTTACTTCCAAATAAGCTGGCAAAAATGATTCTAGTCGTCTGTCTGATTCTGCTCTTGTTGGAGAGTCGAGCTGAGCACAAGCCAAAACTGTAGGTGGCGTCCAACTGTTTGTGTGGATGAGTGGACGGAGGACTGTGAATTTATTGTTTAGCCTGCTGCATGAATAATGTGAGCTGTCCACTTATTATACTGTAAACTTCTGCTCCCATGATGGTGTGTGGGCTTGGATATTGGTTTTATTGGGCTGGAGGAGGTTTGCACCATGTGACCACTAGATGGAAGTACAGTTCTGAGGAGAAGCTGTCACTCTGGTCCTGACTCTTTCAGTACAGTCTTCCAACACAAGTAATAAACTGTATTTATGTAGCCCTTTTCTTAACAAAGTTACAATGTGCTCAACAGAGAGAACACATATAGAAAGAGGCGAATTATTCTAATTCACACACAAAAATAATCAATACATTTATTAAAGGCTTTATGATAAAAAGTATAAAAGCACTAAATTCAAATTTCCCTCTTGCTAATGATTATCTTTAAGAATCTACAAAAATGTGAACATGTAATACAATGTCTTGTCGTGGAGAAGAATGTACAGATATTGGCTGATAGATGTGTTGGATTAAAAGTGAAAAGTACATGAAAATAAATACTTAATCAAAGTACAGATACATGAAAAATGTACTTAAGTGCAATAACGAAGTAAATGTACTTTGTTACATTCCACCACTGATGACCAGTGTAAGTCAGATCCATTATATTCATGCAACTAGAAGTCTATCTTGCTGTGTCGTGACAAACATGAAACTTAACATAATACGTATTTAGATTTAATGTGACATGTTTGTAGAGAAGTAGAAGATTTATCATAGAAGGTTGTTGTTCCTGAGTCTCTCACCTCTGCCTCTCCTGGGGCTGTTGGCTGGAGGGCGTCCCGCGAGGCTCTTCTTCTCCCTCCCAGGCCCCCCTCCTCTGTAATGGGCTGGTTTCCTGAGAGACACAGCCCATTTCCTCTGGGACTAAAGGGCACAAGCGGGTTAAATTAGGACCCGTGTGTCTCTGTCAGGGCAGTGGTCAGCTGTGGCTGGATGTGTGTTCAGGATCACTTGGAGATACTGCTGACCAACACTCACTTCACCTCTGCCCCGAGGCAACCTCTTCACACAGGTTTGTTCAAGATGAGATTCGATGGCCTCTGACTCCGGTGCATCAGATTGTTGTAGGTTGTCTCTTCCGATCTATGTGGGTTTGGTTATTATATAATATAATGAATTACGATGTATTTTGTTTCATCATGTCTTACAGATATTTTGCAATTTACATTATAATTTAGTGCAGTTTTTGAATGTTGGATCAGTTTTGTTTTTCAAAAAGCTATAGATTCAACAGCATTGGATAACAAAATTCATGTCCTGTGACCTCTTTTTTTTTAACTCAACCACATCACACTCTACAGGAGAGTCATTTTTTTCTGGAGGTGTCTCCACTGATTCGTGTGGTGTTCCCCGCTGCCTTTTTCTTATTGTTTCTTCACTTGGATTTCTGGATTTAATTGGGTTTCTGGTTTCCACTGTGCAGAATCATATACAACACTATAGAAGCTTGTTATGAGCATACTCTCCATGCTCCAAGCAGAGTGTTTTTACATGTCTGGAGTGGATTTGCAATATTTCCACTTTAAAACATGTGCATTCCCAATCATTGATCCAGTTCAGGTTGATTTGCATTTGTTCAAATTATATATTCATAGTATTTCCTGATGTATTTTAGCCCAGAAAAAACCATGACAACAGTTTACAGCATTAGCATCGATCGTCTGTTGTTAAATGGGCAGATTTTGTTTTGTTTCACAAGTCGGCAAAACTGTGACTTAAGGGCTGTCGAGTCAAACTTCCCACGATCAGCCTGTTGAGTGAAAATCGTTACACTTGCTCTTGTTCTTTTTCACAATTCGTTTTTTCTTACAGTAGTTTTGCCAAATCACTCTGGCAGCCGGATGTTAATTTGGTCCTCTCAGTTTTGCTGCAATGCAGAAAGGCTGATGTATGTTTTTCATTGTTGCTAGTGGCTTCAAACTGCAGACTGTCTCTTGCCAGTTTTACTGTGGCGACAAACTGCCTCCAACTTCCGTCCAGGAGGATCACTGGCTGCTTAAAGAGTGTAGTTCCGCTCCCTCACTCAGGTTTAATTTAATCTGAATGGCATTTTGTGATGCATGAAAACAATCAGCTGCCTGAGGAAAGTAAGCCCTGAAAACCTGGGTGAACAAAGGAAACGTTCTTTGATGCAGCTGGAGAGAGATTGTAAAGGGACGATTTCAAGGGAAATGCACCACTTATCGTGCTTTGCTATAGAAGAGGCCCGAGGAAACAAACTACACGCCTCCTCCTCCTCCTCCTCCTCCTCCTCCTCCGCCTCCTCCTCCTCCTCCTCCTCCTCCTCCTCCTCCTCCTCCTCCTCCTCCTCCTCCTCCTCCTCCTCCTCCTCCTCCTCCTCAGATCTGTCCTCCCTTAGGCCGAGCACTTTTCCAAAAACAATGCCAGAGTGAGCTAACCAATGCCCCAATGAACCAATGGATCCAATTTTTTATTCATGTTTCTCCATGTCAATTATTCAGTGTATATCTCCCTCCTGCGTTTACTTCTTCTCCATAATGAGGATATGGATATATCATTTTTTGGTGCTGTAGATGCAACAAATGCATTTTATTGCAAGTTTTCCTTTTTCGTCATTTGTTCCAATATTTTCTGCATGTGTGACTGTGACAAGTGCACACGAGGGGACTCTCCATGCATGAGTGCTCCATGGACATCACTCATGCATGCAAGTTTGATATTTTCTTGTGCTGCTGACTGCTACAACCACTACGATCTGGGGCTTTCATGCTGCTGCGCACGTGACAGAAGCTGGATCCTGTCACTGGGAACAAGTGACTGTGTGCTTGTTTGTTTAACACAGCAGATATGGGCCAAGCTGAGCATGCACACACACACACACACACACACAGTCACAGTTGCCTGATCATCAATTCACTCTTCACTGTGTTTCCTGCTTCCGACAGCCACTGTGATTGAAACATCACAAGTGTAATTTGTTTTTTTTTAGGTCTCTGTTACTGTCACAGCAGTGTGCATGCGGCCCGGGCAGGAAGCTTTGTTATTGTGCATCGAATTACACATCACGGGAGGACTGTTGAATGCGTTGAATGACACCATGTTACAAATGGGTGTATTCTGCATGTGTGTTTGTGCTCGGAGCATGTCTGCCGAGTGCAGAGCTGAGAGCACGGCAGGGTGATCGGTAGGTCACACTGGCATCAGTCCATGTAGTAGTAGCCTGCTGGGCAGCCAGTGTAGAAACCTGATGAACAGGAAGTGGCAGGGACGCAGTGTGCCCTCTGGTGTCTCAGGATTGGGGCAGAGGGGGGCTGAAAAAAAAATGAGACCACAGGAGTTGTCTGGCTGTTAAACATCCATGTACCGAGCCCCATACAGAGCCAGAGTGTGTGCAGCGGATATGTCAACGGGAAGATTGAATTGAAAACATTTGTGTTAATGAAAAAGCCTAACATGTGAACTGTAAGCTGTGCTATACAAATTACCTAAATAATTGCATTCCCTCTGTTTTTTATGATACAACAACTTTTTCTCTAGCGCCACCATGAGGCTGACGGTTGTGGGTCAGAGTCCAATTTCTCAAAATTGAATTTGTGGTTGGCACGAGGAGAAGATAAAGAAGATGGAATACGTTCTCTCTCCGGTGCCTCCTTTTCCCATTGTCCCTCATAAAATATAATGTACCAGAGTTTGAAATTGGTGCCTGTTCAATATAAAGCCTTGTTCCATGAAATTCAAGATGACTAATGACAAATCCTAAAAAGAGGAAATAACATCCATCTCAGACTAATCAGTCTAAGTGTGTTCCGTCACTCGGGACTATAAAGTGACAGAGTCCGATATGACACTGATTCAGCTGAGCTGTTGTTGTTTCTGGTCCTTCTCTCTGTTTCTTAGTTACATTTCTTGATGTTATGAATGAGGTTGGAGGATCCAGCAATTTATTTTTCTTTCTTTTTGGACATTTTCACAAAATCAACTAATTCATTGATCTTGATGAGAAGAAAGTGTGGGAAATTTGGTGCAGCTTTTATGAATTTAAGGGAACTGTTGGACCTTGGCTTGGAGTTCTATTGTAGTTTGATAAAAAAAAGGCCTCACCAGGGTCGTAACAATTTTACTTTAATAACAACAATGGTTCTCTTGCAAATCTGCCATTAATCAATAGAGACACAGTACTATCCCTTTGAGAAATGCTTGATTTGGTTAATTTCTTCGCTCCGGGAGTTTAATGCAGCTGTCCTGTGTCTTTGATAAGTAACAAGGTCAAAGATACCATCTGGTCTCTGTACTTAAGAGGAAGAGGCTCAGCGATAGGAGCAGGAGTCTGGATGATGCTGTCTGTACATCTGTCTGTGCATTACAGGGTTGGACTTCAGAAAAAGTTTGGAGTCCAGTAAGGACATGATTCTAATAGTTTAACTCAATGATGATGGGTTGTGAAGAAGGTATTAGCAATTTATTTTGAAATCTCTGCTGTGTGAAGGGCCTGGCTCGACTTGCATCGCAAAGATTGCTGTGCTGAAAATGAATGAATGACTACTCTAATAGGAGTGTAGTGGCTCCAGTGGGGAGGGAGGGAGAGAGAGAGAGAGAGATGAGAGAGAGAGAGAGAGAGAGAGAGGAGAGAGAGAGAGAGAGAGGAGAGAGAGAGAGAGAGAGAGCATGCTCCTGTGTGCTCACTGACTGGAGTTGAGTAGTCACCCTAGCAACTGCTGCTCAGAAGAAGTCGGCTGCTGACTGGCACTCTGCTGCTCTGACACAGTGTGCTGTGCTCGCTCAGTGACTGTGGTGACAGGGCTGCTGGACCATGTGTGACCACGCTGCACATGACCCATGACCAGTGTGACACTCTGGGACTAACACAGAAGTGGATTTACATGCTCGGAGTGTTTGTTAGTGCCTGGATGAAGAGGGTGTGGAGGATCTGCCAGTCGTAAACAACAACAATAGGCTGCATGTGGACGCTGCTCTTTGGGTAATCTTTCTCAAACTTTTTGAACAGTGCAATGCTTCTTATTCATGAGGAGTACTGTGTACGATTTTGGGGCAAGTACTAATGTGAAGGATTAGAGTTCCTGCTGAGTTTTTCTTGCTTATGTTGCAAAACTTCCTTAAAAGTCGGAATTTGCATTACAATTTGCAAAATGTATTGCATTTCCACGTACAATTAAAAAATGTTGAATTTATGTTGGAACTGTTCCTGTTTTGAGGAAATCAAATATTTATGAAGTACAGTGACACTCTAGGGACAGTTTCCTCCCACCCCCCACTTGCTTCAAGAAGTGTTTCTGCAAGAGTTCAGAATATTCACTGGATGCCTGGAGAACAGTTTGCACTTATGTAATCTGGGGGTGAATTATTTAAAATACAAGAGTGCATTCATGCACGTTGATGCTCACAATGCCATAATGTGCTCAGGCATGTAAGAACAAGGAGGAGCATTAAATGTAAATGTACCGACGTGACTTAGTTAAGATCTTCACGGATCTGACGTTATGACGGAGATAAGACTTGACTTATCTGTGGACTCATACACATAATCAACCGAAGCATAGCAACAATGTGGATCACACAGAGATAGGACTGTATGCTCAACAGTTTGTCACTTAATATTTACAGTGTTTGTGATAAAATTTTTTTCACAGGATGCGTGAGTTAACATGACACAGTGATGGTACAGGACATGTGAGAGCTCTGCTGCTGCCCTGAACAGTGAAGTTAGTGTGTGAGAGCAAATAAATACAACCGAACTTCACTGGGGTGAAACAGAAGGGGCTCATAAATTATTGCAGGCATTTCCATATGTTGTGTTTATGTTTGTATTATTATTTCATGTAAAAAGCTTTGTGATGAATGAATGCAGAATCAAATCAGAGATATCTGTGTACTCTACATACACCTGTCAATTTGTCAAGTAAATCAAACATTATTTGTGAACATCTTTTGTGTTAGAAAAATGGAAAACATTTAATTTTCCAAACCGAAATATTGTCATTCGTGGATCTTGATACCTGTAATTACAGAGTCACAATTGTTCAGTGTTAATATTTCAACAGCCAGACAATGAGTCAAATTCTAATAGTTTTCAAGTATTACTATTTTTAACTTTTTAGTTTAGTTTTTTTTTAGTTACCATTTATCGATATAAAGTCAAAGACACAAGAAACATGACTTTTTGGGCGATTGTGCATCAGGAGGTCGAGCGGGTCATCCCCTGACCAACAGATTGATTAATATCAATAGAGAAATGAACATAGCTGCATTAATTGGATGTGTGTGTGAATAGGTGAATGTCAGAACTGTACTTTGTCATTATTCAACATAATCTTTCAAATCTAAAAACGTCTCTTGGTTTGTCAACACCTTTTCTGCAGTTAAAGAAAGTGGTTCTGAAGTCAGGTCGATATGTGTCAAGGGCCCTTTAAGCTCCTTATAGATATAATAGATGTTGTCATTTCACGTCATCGGTCTAATTCCCGAAGTGTTTGAAACCGCTGCTCAGAGTAAATCAATTTAAAGCCTCAGATCATAATCTTGCAATGTGATGGTGTGATGATCAGTTCATAAAAATAGCACAATAGTTTCAGGTGACTACATCGACGTGTTCACTCTCTGGGTCACAGATCGTGACGGATTATTTGACTCAGTAGAATAGCCCTCAAGGCCCCTCCCATCCATGGTTTACACACGTATGTGTTCAGAGACCTAAGCACCACTAATACAACTGTGGATGTTATGCACAGAGATGTGTGTGAGTCCCAGTGGAGCTTGTTTCTGACTCTTTTGCATCCATTTGTCAGGAAATGCTGATCTGCTGCAGCAACTTAGTGAATCCTAAAATCCCCTAGAAAGTGATCTACTGCTCTGCCATCCCTCCACAACTGGAGATAATGAGGAAACCTCTGCCACTGTTATGGCTTTAAATGATGGACTGTAGGGAAGTAGCTGCACAAATCTCACCCAGCGGATCTTTTACTGTGAACATAAAGCGTTGTTATGCATATTTGAATTTGTTTGACTTTAGATGTCTTTCTCAACAAGGCTTATAAACCTAATCAGGATGTCAACAGGGCTTTTACGTATTCATTATAAGATTTCATCATTTTCCAGTACACTAGCACTATTTATCTCTCTAGCTGTTGTGTTAACAGATTTAATGCTCTAATAATCATGTGGAGTTCAAATGATAAAGGCCAATGTGTGATTCATTCAAATTAATAGTTTCACATTTTGGGAAATTGGCTTGTTTGACTGATCCGACAATAATGTGAGAGAGTGGGAACAATCTTTTCATCTATCTGTGTGCAAGTATCAGCCAGAAAGCATAAGTACCAAAACATTGTACTATCCATTTATCTATAAAACAATATTCTTCTAGGTGTCAGGTACACAACATCTCCCAATACAATTAAGATGAAGTAACAACAAAGACAAGCCTAAGTGGCAGCTTTAAATCTCACTAACACACAGTAGTAATCTAAGCCTGAGGACTGTGGGAGTTCACCTTTTGATATATCACAATATTGCAGTGACTCAAGTTTTATTGTCCATTTTGCAGGGATGACAAGAAAGGAAGGTTCTGATATGCTGCAGGAAGCCAATTCATTTTTCCGAATAACTTTCAAACTGAAAAATTCGGCTCCAGCCTCCAAATTTAAACTGAAATACTTGAATCTCCCCAGATATACGATTATAATCTGTAAAGTTTAGAATATTTGCTTAAAAATAAAAATAAACATAAAGAAATTAATGATTCATCAATAACCTGATTGATTGATTTTCTGTCTGACTAATCAGTTAATTGACTAATGGTTTTCGACAAAGAGACAATTTAACTAAAATAATAAGATAAAAATATTCTGATACAAGTGGAGAGGTAAACCATAGTGACAGTGGGTGGGGGGGGGGTGTATTATATATTATATATATATAATGTATTATTATGTGTTTTAAGAGTCAGAGACATATTACTGACCAAACAGAGACTGAGTGCTTTTTACACACCTGACAATGGTTCTAATCCTCCTCTAAAACAGCAGCAGCACTGTGTGCAGCGGACTCAGCTCCTCAGGGAGAACAGCTTTATTAGTTCAGACAGGATGAGTTCATTTGTTTCTGTGCGGCTCAGTTTAAGTGCTCCTCCCTAATCCTAAACCCTTCAAATGTTGACAAAGATTAGCTTAATGAAGTGACTCTGAAAGCTTCACTGCATTGACTAACTCTGAAGGATTGATTCATCTGATAATTACGTTCATAATCTGAGTCTGGGGTTGACTACAGTTGTTGTGAAACCTCACTGAAACAGATCAGCCTCGTCTTGATTGAGGGGTAAACGCTGTGTTCCCCAGATGAGTCTCTAAAGTGATTACCTGATCTCAGAGGGTGGAATTGAATTTAAAACCCTGGCCTCTGAGAACACATTACCATCCAGGAACAAAGGGCAGGAGAGTTCTAGCTTTCACTCAGTCTCCTCTGACCAGGAGATAGGAGGCCACAGAGACCTGGCCGGTCACTAAGTGGTCCTCTATCTGCTTATTGACCGAGAACACAGCCTCTGTGGCACATAATCAGTTTTCAGTCGTCTTTGACTACAAAATAATCTCATGGCTACCATTTACATTTGAGAAATTGTTTAAAAACTACGTTTTACGAATCAGTTTGTATCACAGTAAAATGTTGTGTGATGAGGTTTTACACACGACCAAAACTAGAATGCTACTCAGGAGAGCACGTACCTCAATCAGGCTGCACCACATTACACACACTCATATATATCAGTCCCTTTTTTTAAATTATGATTCTGTTATTTGGGAAAATAATGGAAAAAACCTCTGGATCAGTTTGTGTTTCCTAAATATCTTCTTTGAGTCATGGCCCACCCTTAAAAAACAATTCGGATATAATGGTTAAATAGTTTCCAAGTAATCCAGCTCAAAACAAACAAACCATTAAACAGCTGGAAACATTCCCTCCTCGATGGAATGGAAAACAAAACACTGACTTAATGCTGCATACTTTCCATCCATCCATTCATTATTTATACCTCTTATCGTATGAGGGTGGCAGGGAGAGCTGGAGCCAATCCCAGCAGACAGGGTACACACTGGACAGGTCACCTGCATATCACAGGGTCAAAAGAGACAGACAGCCATTCACACTCAGCTTCACACCTACAGACAAGTCTCCAATTAACCCGACAACAATCTGCATGTGTTTGTACAGAAAACCCACTCAGACACGGGGAGAACATGATAATCATACACAGAAAAGCTGGGATTCAAACTTGTAAGGTGACACTGCCAACCCCAACACCACTGTGCCACTCGCTAACAAAATTAATTAGAAATCAGACATAAAAGAGAGAATAACATCCCTACATTTTCTTTAAAAAAAAATCCTGTGATATCTTAAATATCAAATTATCATACAAAAACAATGTTGTTATATTTTAGCATAAGAGAACGGATTTTTAATAAAAAAAAACAATTTCAGTGGTTTTGTATGTGTTTTGTATTCACCACTGGACTCCCTTCATTACACGATATATATCTTTATGGCTCAATGGCTATGGCTGGATTTACCTCTCAGTGCATCAGGGTCATGAACAACAACATGACATTTATACGGGAGCCTGGGTGCGGTATGATGTTCATTGCGTAACATCTTGGATGCTGCGGGGCACAGTGATGGTATTAGACTACTACAGTCCTACAGTCATGCTCTGTTTGCTCCATGGTTCTCTGCAGCATGTACAACATAAGTGAGTACGCACATATCCATAGATCTAATCTGCACGTCAGGGACCTTTTGATTTAACTGGGAAGTAGAATCAAGCTAAATTTGTTTTTAATGCAGAACGAATGCAGAACATTTTGTCCTCAATAACTAAGCTTTTCACGATAATTCATAATAACCCAGAGTCTTGAAAAATCTCTGTGATCATTTCTCACTGAACCCGACTCACATTTGCATGTTGGAACTGATGAGGATGAAATATCAACCATCACCCCAAACTCCCATCGACTTTTCCTCTCATCCTTTCATCCTGGAGGCAAATGATAACAGAAGGGTTGTCATTTTTTTTCTTCTTCTTCTTGGAAGAGACTCCAAGAAATAACATGCAACAAAGACTCCCAGCTGCACGTGAACTGACATTTTTGCTCAATATTTTGTCTTTGCATCTGTTAAACGTGAAAGACACATTTACATTTATGCAAATTGATTTGTTCTTTGTCCCAGCTGCTAACATGGAGAGGGCACTTATGACCTATACCGCAGCCAGCCACCAGTGGGCAATGGAGACACTTTGGCTTCACTTTCTGGGATCCATCATGTCGTACATCTTTATATACAGTCAATGGTTTAGGTGTCTTATAAACTGTGTGGTTTATAGTGTCCCATCAGCCTCAACTTTGGAGCTTAACATGCTCAACTACATGCACTAGATCTGCTGATGTGCTTAGTTACATCTGTGGACTCTTCAGTAGTTAATCACTAAATCTGATATCGTTCTTGTATTTTTTTTTATTTTGACAGAAATATCATCAGTGCTTGTCTGGACTCATCGCTCCACCCTACGGTGTGATGGAGAGTGGTTGTAGTGCAATCAGTAAGTATAGCCCTGAGTGGTTTCTGTTTGTTGGACAATTATTGGAAAATTATATGGAAAATTTGATTTGTTGACACAATTTCAGTTTTTACTTCAAATGCTGTATATTTATAATTCAAAAGCCTAACAATGTGTAATTGTTGTTTATGCCAAAAGAATAGAATAAAGATTTTTTTTGAATGTTCTTATATGACAGATCAGGATACAGCAATGTAGTGTAAGGTTTCTATGCACTTATTCGTGCGTGTAACACTTTATGAAGATGAAAACCAACGTTTCCAGTGGATGACTTCATTCTGACATCTAACTCAATTACTGTCCGAACCCCCCCTTCTTTTTTATCGTGTCACATTGTGATAAAGGCTGATGCTTTTATTTTATTTCCTGTTGCAATTTAACTGGATACTGACTCATCTTTGCTCAAACAGAGCACTTAACGTGCTTCAAAGTCATGTACCATAAAAATGATGAGCAGCAGGGAGCAGTGAGGGGAGTCTGATGGTTTTACTGGCAGTGTTTAATGAGTGAAATTATAGGGAAGGATCATAAACAATGGACAACTATAATATGTTCCAAACAACGATAGCTTTTTAAACAAGTCAGATTCGAATTCCGTCTCATCATAAACAAATCATTTAATTGGCGTTTATAGAAGCTTTCAAAAATTGATTTGTCTGCATCAGTATTCATCACTGTTTTAATCCGTGACCGCAGAGCAACCTACAGTGCAGGGGACGTACAGTATGAACTCTGTGCATGAATTCACCTCGACAGAAATCAAGCAGCTGGAGGCCGATGCACTTCCCTGTACAGTGCAGCCACAGCAGCTGAGTCAAATGAATAACTCACAGAAACACAAGGCTCTGCTGTGTTAACAGGTGTGTGCTTTTAAAGTCAGCATTGTTTCGCTCACTGTGCTCAGGTGCAGTCAGCACGACTGCACCTGAGCACAAAGCATGATCACAGTCATTGGTCAAGTCAAGTTTCCAACTGCATCACTCCTCTTTCAGCTTTGAAATGTTCAGAGTGAAAGAACTTCTCTTCCCCAGGATATATAAAAACTTTTCATTTAGCGAGTCTAATGTTGTGTTCTGCTCTCACATGCATTAAACATGCTGCATCTCAACTGATGTGATTGAAATGATGTGACACTTCCATGAACGGCATAATGTCACATGCACCGGCATGACAGCTTCACAAATGTAATGATGGACAGCTGTGTTAACTTCTCAGTGCAGCGACAAAACAAGCACACATTCAACATGGATCTGCAGCAAATGAATACATATACACACATATGTTCAAATTGTGAATAGTATGGAGCGACTGCTCTGTTCACCACGGCACAGATCTTATATTTTACAGCTTTTCTAAGAACATTTTCCTTGATTAAATACAAACACATTTTATGCAACGTGCTGGTGAAATATAGAACCAGAGCTTTGTCCACAGAGCTGAAGCTGATACAGATACTTTGTTCCGGGACATGTAGCCTCAAGTCTACACATCAAGTCGTGTACCACTTTCTCCACTGATTCTGTGTCTGTTCTGTGGTATCACCAGTCTGAGAGGCACTGCTAAGAATAGCCAGTTTTTTTCCCTCTCCCTGCAGATACAGTTGTGACTGAGCAACCTTGACTGAATATACTATGCTATTTGTCCTAGAGGGAGGGGATCATCAAAGTGCAGCAGGCTTAGGGCTCTGAATACTGAGAAATCCCCAAACCCCTCTGACAAATGCTCTTCTCCTCTGTCACATAATGTATAAACAAAACTGTTTCTGTACTGGTTGGTAAAATTGAATGAACCCCATAGTAATTAATAGAGTCTAATATAAATTTTAATCAATGATCAATCTAAATCTCCTAGAGAACAATTGAAAATGTATTTACTGAAGAGGCTTGATTGTTATAACCAGAATTGTCACACATATATAAATATCGTTAAATACTTTGATGCTCTTCAGTGACACTGACCAGGATAAACAATACTAGTTGTTTTAATGTAAAAGTTTGATGTAATGTTTAGAGCCTACTGAATTTTATTTCACACAGCAAACCTGTGAGGCAGCTACAGCGATGCAAAATGGAAATAACGGCAGGTGGAAATCATAAGGATGAAAGGTTCAGAATTTTGCTCAAGCTTCAAGCATGGAGAGATGGAAATCACATGTTTGTGGCCATAGCAATGTCCCCGAGCTTTAATACTGTGCTGAGGAATTTATGTGCATATTTAATGTTTCGATTAAGTGACTCAAATGTGAACATAAGGGCTTTACTGAGAGAAACTGGAATAAAGGTCTGTATTTGTTTTTGAACCCTGTGGACTTGTAAAGTGTGGCGATGTACTTTCTTTTTCTATTCTGCATTTTGTCTTTCAATGCTTTATCTTATTTTGTTTTATATTTTACATGTGATATATATTGATATTATTTTCTGTATTTTATTTATCATAATTATATTGTTATATTAGTATTGTTAAAATAACTTAATGTATTTTGCATTTATTTAAATGCTCCAAAGCCACAATAAAGATGTTTATATATACAGTAAAAACATGAGTTTTCAAAGATTAATTTGTGTTTTTATGGTATAGATGCAGCCTCTTGTTTGCTGGAGGAAACTTTACTTGTTGGTATGAGCTGATAGAGCTGAGTGAAGCACGGGACCCTGCAGGGGATCTGTTAAACACTTTAATAGGGCTAAACAGAGGAGGATTGAGCAAAAATAGGACAAGCTCTTAACTCACCTTTCATTGATCCTTGTGTTCTTCCTCTATTTACTTTACAGTGTATTGTAATATATGCTTTGTTCTTCTCATACAGGGATGCCGGACAAAGAGAACATCAGCAACAACTCATTTGTTCCAGTATCCAAACACCAGAACAAGGTAATTTCTTTGACACTGTGCAAACTAACACATGAATTATTTAGTATAACACTAACTGTAATGGGGCATGTAATGAAAGACAGAGAAGGGCTGGGGGGGGGGAGTTGAGACTGAGCTGTTGTCTCGGCCCTGTTCCCGTCTTGCAGAGTGTCATTGTAAATTTTGGCAGCCTCAGCTACGGCTAATATTTTGAGTTGGAAATCAGCGAGGAATGTGAAGTTTGTTTAAAGGCTAAATATAAATAAGTTGACTGGAGCTCTTGTCTCCATCCTGTACAGTTCCTGTCCCACCTTTCTCCTGTTGTTGTTTCCTGGCCACTAGGATGATAACGTGGCACTACAGTAGATATATGGTGCCCTGTGCTTTGTACCCAACGAACAACACAATGACAAGATTTTGCAGTTATATAAAAAGTGTATGCCATAACATAATTTTCTCTTATATAACAATCAAAACACTGCTTTAACGTACAGTATATAAATAATAAGTATAAAAGCTGAGTGGACTAATTCTCTTGTTAATAAAAGATGAGCTTTAAAGCCGTCACATAAATGCATGAGTTAACGCTGCTCTCTGGAGCATGCACGATGCATTTTAAATGTCACAACCCCGCAGCCCACCCCCACCAATGGTCCCAGTGGAGAAAGAGAAACACTTACAACACAATATCTATGTCCCATTTGAGCAATCGAAGGCATCCCAGTGGGAACACACTATTATTGTAACTCAGAAGCAATATAGAAAGCCATAAGTTCAGTTAAAATTGACAGCTAACAAACACATAATGTGGACTTTGAGTCATACAGGAGCGTCGGGCGTCCAGCGGTCTGCCACGAGAGGAAAATCACCCGTTATTTAACTAGACTGGTTTGACTTGTTGTTGCTGTTGTTGTCCTGGTGCCTGTTATGCCAATTATTGAAACGTTGTGTTCCGCGACAATAAACCTTTAATTTCACCTCGTTTTTCTGTAACGTTTAATTTTCTGCCACCGGAGGAGCCTCACCTCCGCTCTCATCCACGATGTATTTTCTTTTCAGTTCCACTTATTTTTTTTTGTTTCATTTTATTTTGCAGAAGTCATTCATTGAAAACGCAGCCAAACCCAATCCTAAATGCATTTCTCAGGTAGTAAACTCACCTTCTGTAATGTTGGGATCAGCTATCACCTGTTACTCAGTTGGACTCTATTGTGCTGTGATTTGACTTTTGTCTTTGATTTGACTTTAATTCCATAACCTATAGGTTCCCTCAGAGAAGATCTTGCGGGCTGGGAAGATTATCCGTAACGTCATCCTCTCCAGGGCGCCGCACATGATTAGAGACAGGAAGTACCATCTGAAAACATATAGGTTAGTTGACATTTTTAAGCATCTTATCAAGAAATAGTTTGTAAGTAAGCTAGCATTAGCCTGAAAACAAAATAAAGGATTTGTGTGGGGGAAAACCGTTGACTAAATGTAAAGATGGACATGACTGCTGCCCAATAGTGAAGCCAAAGCATCTTGATCGCCATCTGGTGGCTGGCTGCAGTTTCCATCATAAACTCCAACTCACCCCTTGCTAGTATATGGGACATCGACCAAACTAAAGATTACACGTCAATTATATTTTTCTCAAAGATGGTTTCTGTCATTTTCGTTAGTTCTTATCACGCTGACATTTGTTCAAAATGGTGAAACGTCATGATTGACAGTTGACTCGCAATTGGTCCTGTGTGTGTATTGGTGGGACCTCGATGCCGTGGCTCCATCCCACGATCGTTACTGTGTCGACTCCAGATGCACAAGATAGCAGCGCTTGTAACTGGGATATTTTGGCTTCATATCTGAATAGTGGGAGAAAGTGGAGATATGACGTCTATCTTTATCTACAGTCCATGGTGGAAAATTACAAACTTATATGCGTTTGTTGCATTTTATGGGTTCTGTGGAAAATGTGAAAGTGTGTAACTTCTTTCATAAGCAGGCTTTTGTCGGTTTATTGAGAATATGTCACATTGTAATTTGTTGTCAGTAATTGGGATCGAGAAACAACAAATTTTAATACAGCAGATAGAGAAAGCTTTTCAATGATAGATAATTAACTAACATTACACAATAGGTATGTTACACAATTTCTCGGCCTTATGTCAAATCTAATATTGACTTGTGACCTTGCCAGGCAGTGCTGTGTGGGGACAGAGTTGGTCGACTGGCAAATGCAGCAGAGCTTGTGCGTCCACTCTCGTGTCCAGGCTGTGGGCATGTGGCAGGTGCTGCTGGAAGAAGGTGTTCTCAACCATGGTGAGACTCTGCATGACTCCCATGTCTGCACACATGTGAGTGAGCAACAGAGATTTTAAATGTAGGCCCCCGCGCTGTCTGTGTTTTGTTGTGTTGACGCAGTGGACCAGGAGCTGATCTTCCAGGACAAGTACCTCTTCTACCGCTTCCTGGACGATGAACAGGAGGACGCCCCCCTGCCCAGCGAGGAGGAGATGCAGGAGAGCCAGGAAGAGCTGCAAGACACCCTGCTCCTACTCTCGCAGATCGGACCTGATGCCCACATGAGGATGATTCTGAGGAAACAGTACGGCTTTAAATATCTGAAGTGATATTTAATGAAGTGCAACAGCGGGGCGCCGTTATAATATACTTTACGTGATTCCTGTTTTACAGTCCATCTGAAAGAACAGCAGATGATTTGGAGATCATTTATGAGGAGCTGCTCCATATCAAGGCCTTGTCTCATCTATCCACCACTGTGAGTAGAAATTCTCCGTCAGTGAGTTTGTCAGTTTCAAAATGTTTCTCTCTCCTGTGGCGATAAAAAAACACGCTCAGAAATTTAGAATCAGAGCAGGGACAGTGAGAGAAAAGATGTATGTATCTCATCTCAGTCCAGATCATCACTTACGGCAGTGGTGGATCTAGGATTTTCTTGATCAGGGGCATAAAGGGGACACAACTTATACAAAGGGGTCAATTGTATGTCCAATTTCAATTCCTGATTGAGAGATTTTAGGTCATTCCTTGTTTATTTTTAGCTCTATAGGTTTGAGCAAAGCCGCACATCAGTGTATATATTATGAAAATCGTTCCTTGTTCAAGCACATTGTGTATTTCAAAAAAGATGAGACAATTCTACACAGAATGTATATTTATTGTTAGTATTGTTAGTAAATGACCAGTTTATGTTTAAAAATCAGATTTCATTTGGGGCCAGTGCCCCCCCAGGACCCCACCCACAGATCCTCCCCTGACTATATGATATTTGGATACATGTTCTACATGTAATATTAATACTTATTGCTGCAATTGAGATTCATGGACCGTTTAAAACACGTAATGTGAGAACATCTGTAAAGTGCACATTCTTTTTATGGATAATAACTCACCTTCATATTTTCCCTGTGGCACCGCTAAGTAAAAGGAAAGTGTTTTAAAATTGATCTCCCTCATTTTAACTCTTCACAGGTGAAAAGAGAGCTGGCAGGAGTACTGATCTTCGAGCCTCATGCGAAATCAGGAACAGTGTGTGAGTGTTTTGATAAAACTCACGTGATTGATTTATTCATAACTGCATTACATAAATACAACAAATGTTGCCCAGATTAGACACTGTCCGTTTTTCTCTCTGATATGATTTGTTCTCTCTCCCAGTGTTCAATCAAGGGGAGGAGGGCACGTCGTGGTACATTATTCTGAAGGGCTCAGTCAATGTCGTCATATATGGAAAAGTAGGTATTTTCTTAAAATCGGATAAAAATGTGAAAAGCGTGAACATGCTGATGTGTGATCCGGGGACTGCTGTGCTCCTCAGGGTGTCGTCTGCACGCTTCATGAGGGGGACGACTTTGGGAAGCTGGCTCTAGTCAACGACTCCCCCCGGGCTGCTTCCATTGTCCTGCGAGAGGACAACTGTCACTTCCTGAGAGTAGACAAGGAGGACTTCAACCGGATTTTGAGGGTGAGTTTCTGTGACTACTGATTTCATTACAGCAACAGTATAAAAAAAACACACTAATGCCCCCTGTTGGCGAAGACTCAGCAGAGTAAGCTATAAGTACATCCTCAGAGAAAGAGAGGGAGCACACCAGCCCTCTGCATCCATTAGCTCATGCCGTTAAATGTGAAATATGGTGACTCATGTAACTCAAAGCTAGAGATAACACAGTGATTTGGGGTTTAATCCGCTGTAAGGGCAAAACTTGTTATTGGACAAACTTCCTTCCAGGAACTCATAAATGCTGAGACATCATATCTTGTACGATGCTCCAGCAGGTCAGGTTATAAAGAAACCAAATACCGAATATGAAATTATTATAAGTTGAATCAAATAATCAAATCAAATAATAATCAATATTTTTGAATGATTTGTAGATGTAGTGTTGGATATGAAACCATCAATTCTTTGTATCATAATTTTTCAAAACCAGCAGTGTAGCTTTAAAGTGATAAACTGATGATTGCCAAAGTTGTGACCTATATTCCAACTTTTAATGAGCGCTAGATTAAATTAAGACTTGTAGTAAAATAATCGAAACATTCATTGTACATTGTAAACATTCAACATGTCACCAAAATTTGGCCTGTAATTGTTTCCATTGTGGTTTCTATGGAAACATTAGTTCATTGTGGGAAAACTTACTTGATCAAATATAGATGTTTTTTATTTAAAGTTCATTCATCCATATATTACAAAATGTCACGTTTTTGTATGAGGTCACAAGAAACATATCTTACTAGAAACAAAACATCCAACGATTGGGTTTTTTAAACTAAACAGACTTGAATTGCAGTTGTTTCCTTATTATATGTTTCTCAGTCTGTATCAGGACTCAAACCAATGCAGTCCATTACAGTGTGAGGAGCTTTGTGTAATCCTGAGGTCAGTGTGGTTGTGTGTTGACTCTGCACTGGATAAACCATCTCCTCCACTCTGCTCTGTGGCCGGGGCCTGGTGTTAATGACACTGTCTCTGCAGCAGGACCATTATGAATGGTTCTGGTTCACAAAGCAGAGTCAAACCTCACTGCAAGTACCAGACAATTGTGTGATGGTGTAAACACTGTGCCCAGTTTATGATGTTTAATTTCACTCGACTGTGGAGGAGACAGCATCTCAAGCACAGGATCAGACAAAACTGACAGAACAGCCTTCAGTGTATTCTATATAATCATGGGTCTTTATATTAAAATGCTTAATATATTTTATTTATTGTGTGTGAAGGACGTGGAGGCCAACACGGTGCGTCTGAAGGAGCACGGTCAGGATGTCCTGGTGTTAGAGAAGAGTCTCAGCAGCAGTCGAAGCTCCGTCCATGGAGCCTCGTCCTCCCATTACAAGTAAATGTACCCTCCACTGCAGCCGCCACACATTACTGAAGAAACAGCGCCCTCTGCAGCCACACATGGTGACTCATTCTGTTGGGATAAACTGTCACTGCACCCCAGTCGCAGTCATATAACAAAACACATTAATGGTAATGATGAACCAGAGCTCTTACGGGTAAGAAAGGGACCTGGCAAGTCACAACTGACTCATTCGGGGTCGCCCTCTAATCAGCTGCTCTCCTCACATATGAGAGTCCACATTCTCCCCCGTGAGTGGGGGGGATACACAGAGTTGCTTGTGTGGCTGCCATCATGTAATATTGTAACTGGATTGTTTTCATTCTCGAAGCGAAGATCCCCATGTTTATATATAAATATATATATTTCTTTTGGGGCTTCACTGATAGTACTTAGCCCAGACTCCTCTTAATCTGTGGCCGAGAACTCAGTGATTGTAAATAGGATGCTTATCAAATGAAGCAATCACACACACACGCAAGTTCAAGCATAACACAAATGGGATCGAGGGCCGCAGTTGTGTCATTAAGCCTCGAGAGCCAGTGTTTCTTGATTAGTGAAGGGTGGGCTCTTCTCTGTCCAGATACAGGGTGATGTCGGGGACACCGGAGAAGATTTTGGAGCACCTCCTTGAAATGATGCGATTGGATTCCCAGTTCACGGAGTCAGGTAAAACAGCTCAGCATGAAACGTTCACTGTGGCAGATTAGAGCCCTTTAAATATATAATCTGTCACAATGATGATCATTTACTATGAGGGGTTTTCTTCCATGCAGCATGTTCATTCTCTGCTCTGTCCTCCGCCCACTCTGCACTGACCCGCTCGTTCTCATCTATAATTAGCCACACATCACAGAGCTAATCTAATTACTCTCGCTTGTGTGGATACATATGGTTTTCATTTGCCTGTCAGAGGTGACAGGGACTGTTTGATCTGCTCTTACATCGCAGGTGTTTGACGTGAGCTCCTTTGTTTTTCCTGTCACAGATTCAGCCCTGGATGACTTTGCTCTCATGCACTGCATCTTCATTCCAAACAGCCAACTGTGTCCAGTGTTGATGGCCCAATATCCTTTGCTACATAAATGTCCTTTTCTGGTGCTGATAAACTGACACGAGAACAAGAAAATAAACGTGCTGCTCTGCTGTATAGTTACATGGTTTTGGTCTTTGACTGCGCTGCACCTACCATGCCCAGGCCCTGCAGGGCTCTGAGCAAGAGAAGCTGGATTACACACTGAACAACAAGCGCAGGGTGATTCGCCTGGTGATGCAGTGGGCGGCTGTACATGGAGGTCAGCTGCCTGAGGAGGACCTGTCAGTGGCCTTCCTACAGGTCGGCCACTAGATATGAATTTAACCACTGAAAACAATACAAATCAATGGAAATACACTTTGAGTATCGATGTAAAGTAAACAAATGCTTCTTTGAGATTAAACAACACGGCACGTACAAAAACAAAAGTTAAAACTCTGAACATAGTAATTCTGTGATTTTGCTGCAGAAAGTGTAATGGGATATTACTCGTGTAAAATACTATACTATTAAAAAAAGTACTATACTCTAAAATAGTGGCGAGTAATATATATATATACATATATATGATGAGCTACAGGTGTCACTTGTAGAGATGTGTGTCCTATTGCTTTGGTTTGAAGACATAGAATAAGAGTTTCTCTTATAAAATGTTTACAACATTATGTGATATATGCACAGTTGTTACCGTTGTTAATCAAATCTATACTTTCTATGAAGTGCTCTTTCATGTTTCTTTTGCAGGAGTTCTTGGTGGCTGTGTCTGAGGATGCCAAAGTGATTCCAGCCCTCAGAGATCAGCTCACACAACTGGAGAGAATAGTAAAGCACAAGTAAGTTAGTGTCTCAGTGGGAAAGACTTTGGTGAAATAAAGATCTGTCATACAAAAGTACTTATATTTATAATATAGACAAGTCACTCTAACGGTTTGATTTTGGCTCTTTTTTCATGTTGTAGCACTGAAGCCAGAGTTTCACAGAAAAAGGTAAAACTGACTCTTTCATTTACAAATTAAAGGTCTAATTTGTTATTTTGTGACTACTTGTCGACCTAAACGTGTTGAATTGTGTCACAGCACAAAGTCCTCCTGCGACACTTCAGCATGGGCAATGAGAAGCTTCAGAAGCGTCAGCCCATTAAGAGTCATGATGAAAGTGAGTAAAGAATGCGTCTCCACACACAGACTGTTCAGGCCTTTTCTATATATATAACATTGTCTTTACCTCAGCTCGTCTTCATCAGACACTTTTGATGGAGTGGGTCGTGTCTTTGTTCATTTTGAAGCAGCAGCAGCAAAATGACGATGGATGTCTTCAGCTCAAAGTGAACATCCTCGACTTTCACTCTGATTGAATCTTTGCTTTTCCATCGGTCCTTCTAATCAACTCTAAATTAATTAATCTGATACTTGAAACATTGTTGATTAATCTATTTAAAAATTAGACCTTGAAACGACTGCCACATTATAGGACCAGGTCAAGGGTTTTGGCAGAAAGAATTTTCTTGTTTGATGTGGATTTTCCTGATGAATAACGAGTCATTGTTCTCTTTACCAGCTTCTAAGGAGATTTCTGTTTGCATAACCTGAGCTAATGACAGTTTTTGTTGTTGGAAGTGATTTCTATCCTCTTTTCTATATTATACCTTTACAGAAGCAACGGGTATTGTTTGATATAGTGAACTATATCAAGGATTTGATAAGAAAAGTAAAGATTAGAGGAAATTCAGAAAGATATTCACATTTCATTTCATATTTCAAATCATCCTGTGATGCCTCAGATTTATTTTTTGATTGCCAGGTTGTCAAATATCTGAATATTAATCCAAAAATAACTTATTTTACTGCTTTTTATTTGCTCTGATTCATTTCTGCAGTTCTGTTCAAAGTCTACTGCTGCGATCATACCTACATCACAATCCGGGTCCCTGTCGCCACCTCGGTCAGGGAGGTCATCGGTGCTGTGGCCGACAAGCTGGGTTCAGCGGAGGACCTGCTCCTGGTCAACCTCAGTTCGGCAGGAGGTGAGACCAGCGGCAGCTACGTGTTAACCAAGTCCACACAATGGGCGAGCCACAGTGAGCATGGTGTTATAATACTAATTAATCCCCCGGCTGATTTAGTGAGAAACGAGGTGCGTTTTGCAGCGAGTTTGCTGACTGGGACAGGAGGTGACAAAAAAAACGCCCTTTAAAACAGCTTGAGAGAAAAAATCTACCTGAGCTCAGTTTTTCTCCTGACATTTAGCACGAGGCTGTTGGAGCTGGCTGCTCCTCACGTCAGTCATGTTCCTTCGTTTCTGCCAGGGATGTCGAATGCAGCTCCTACTCGTCCACACTTGACTCGTGCTCTCCTCAAGTCAAAACAAAAACACAGCAGGGGTGAGGAAATGAAATGGTTTAAATATCTTTCACATGAGCAAACATCACCATAGAAGAGTTCTTAAAGGCCCAATGGTGCAATGTTATAATTTAATGGAACATTGAGCTGCAGGGTGCACCGTATGCTGTCGACTCATTAGAAGAACACTGCCATGAAACTGTAAAACTGAGGCTTTTTAATCATTTGAACCACTTTGTGCCAGAAAAAAAAATTAAGGAGAAGTCTGGCACCACCGAAGTCAGTCGTCTTCACTTGGAAGCATGAATGTTTGTACAAAATGTATCCATGAAATAGTTATTGAGATCCTAGGTGCTGCTCCACTGGGTGCTCTGAACAGTTATCTGCCGGACCCTGAAATATAAAACTATAAAATAACAACCCAAACATCTACTAAATATAAAAAAATGCATTAGTTCTCACTAACCATTGTCATTACTTCTTTATAATCGTAGATTGGATCGTCCTGAGCGACACTGTGATTGGTGGTTATGGTCAAAAGCAGGTGATAAACAGCTAAATAACCAGTCACACACACTCGGCCCCACCAGTTGATCCAATCTCGCAACAATTGGGATGTTTGACATCATTGTAAATTTAGCCTGGACTGCATGCTGGTATACATGGGGGCTTGATCCCAAGAGCCCCCATAGAATGGGGCCTATGGTAAAGATATTTTATTCTTTGACTGACCATCCCACAGCAGTGATTGAGAGAATCCTCAGTTTATCACTTTAATATTTCGTGGCTGTTATTCTCTTTTGTTTTCTTGGACTTTAATAATACATTGAAATGAAATTCAAGCAACATTACCAATAAAAAAACACGTAAAAGTTTGAATCTGTTATTAACCTGTGTGTCTCATGTTTTCATGTGACAGAGAAAGTGATCTTCAAGCCCAACGATGTGTCAGTCTTCTCCACTCTCAGTGTAAATGGACGTCTGTTTGCCTGCAGACGGGACCAGTTGGATTCTTTAGTGAGTTAACACCTCTTTTTCAGATCAGAGTCATGTGTAAATTAAAGTTGTCTTGTGTCATTTTGTCGCACCATTTGTACCACCATATGTTTCAGATTTTATATATTTCTGATTTTGTTACTTTATTTGAATTTTAAAAACAGTAAATGACTTGATAATCAATTAAAAGATGGTGTTTTCCCCTTTTTTTCAGACTCCTTTACCTGAGCAGGACGGCCCATTGACAGGGTCACAGTCCGGCTTTGAGTTGATGAGCTCTAAGGATGTGGCTTATCATGTGACCTCATATGACTGGGAGCTCTTCCACTGTGTGCATGAGGTACAACGGAAAGACCATGTACCTTTAGCGCAACTGATTAATTGTATGCTGTCTCCAACGAGGTTCACAGAATTGTAAACCTGTTTTATTTAGTTAATCTGCTTTTTTATTCATCAGAAGAATAACAGGGGAATATTTGTGTGTATCTCACAGCTCGAGCTCCTCTTCCACACCTTCGGGAGGCAAAATGTGAAGAAAACCACTGTGAACTTGGATCTGTTCCTGAGGAGGTTTAATGAGATTCAGTTCTGGGTGATCTCAGAGATGTGTCTGTGTTCTCAGCTCAGTAAGCGCGTTCAGCTTCTCAAGAAGTTCATCAAGATCGCTGCGCAGTGAGTTTACCTTGTGTCCCTGTACAATATTTAACTATATTTCATTGATATTGAATGCAGTTTATGCTTATTCGCTTCCCTTTCTTATCTTTCCATGTTTCATGTCAAAGCTGTAAGGAGTACAGGAACCTGAACGCCTTCTTTGCCGTCATTATGGGCCTGAGTAACCCTGCAGTGAGCCGGCTCAGTCAGACCTGGGAGGTGGGTGTTCACATGTGTGTTTGTGTCTCTTCTAAATGACGAAAATCTTAACATCTGCTGTTGTATGTGTTCACAGAAACTTCCTAACAAATTCAAGAAGTTTTACTGTGAATTTGAAAACTTGATGGTAAGCGTAAAATAACTTATTAAAACCATTTTCTTTTTCTTCAAAGTGTACTGATCTTCTTGTTTTTGTCAGGCAAACACTCAATAAAAAAATCATTAGTATTATTGCACTGTCAGCTGTTCCCTGTGGGTCTATAGCAGTGTCACCCTTGGCCATGTCTGTGATGGATCTCTTTATAGCAGCGATGGCATATCTCACAGCAGTGTGACTGTTTCCACAGGACCCGTCCAGGAACCACCGGGCATACCGACTGACAGTTGCCAAGCTGGAGCCTCCCATAATTCCCTTCATGCCACTGCTGATCAAAGGTTAGAGCCGTTTATTTTATGACCTGCTTATTGTAACATCAGTTTGACCAGTGCATCACAATTGTTTTTGCTGTGTTTATGCTACATTGACAGCTTTATTAAGTAGTTGATTTGTTAAGTTGTAATGCGTGTGGGCAAAATAATTCAACAATACATGGGACATTTTTTACCTAACTTGTTGTGAATATTCCTGGGTGTGTTTCTCAGTATGATTAACTTCTAGAGCTGATAAGTAAAGGGTTGGGATGAGGAGCATGACAAATCCTGCATTAGAGAAGTGCTTGTTGCATAAATGCACACATTTTAAGCTATGAACCAAGTTTATTCTGAATCCTGCCTGGAAGAAAATAAAGTCTGTATGGATAGTTTTATTTTTTTGCTCTTACTTGATCACTAACCGCTTTTATTATCTTTTCCAGACATGACCTTTACTCACGAGGGCAACAGGACATTTATTGAAAATTTGGTCAATTTTGAAAAAATGGTGAGACTCTGGAGGTGCAGCATATTGATATAACGGCGAAAATCTTTATCATGTAATTTATCAGTTAATTCCTGGTATGTGATTGTTGCTCTTTGTCGTTCAGCGAATGATCGCTAACACGGTCAAGATAGTGAGACACTGTAGGAGCCAGCCATTCAGTAAGTGGAAATATTTTCTAAGAAATCATTTCATAAAGATCTCTGTTGATTTGTAGAGAAAAACATTTATTGTCGTGCTCGTTTTTTCCGTCACTACCTGCATTTTTTATTTAATCAGGCCCAGATTCACCTTTGGCCAGCAAGACCCACCCGGAGGTTCGGACTTACGTTCGTCAGCTCAACGTGATCGACAACCAGCGGACGCTAACTCAGCTCTCCCATGAACTTGAGCCTCGCAGGTCTTGAAACCACTCAGGGACAGAGGTGTTCCACTCTCATGCTGCTTCCCTTCATGCCACCATGGGATGAACTTACTCCAGTACAGGCAATCACCTGGAGGACTTTACGTCATATCCCATCATGAGATATCGTTTCAGACGCAGTTGCCTGACTCGCTCGGCCTTTTATTACAGTCATTTGTAATATTCTAACAACAGTGATTGTTGTCGCTGAAGTACCTCTCATATCACTGTACTGCAGATACCACCATTATTTCCGACTCACACAAGAGGGATAGTTGGAAAAAAAACTTTGGTGGATCTCATTCATCAGAACACTGTGTAAAATGTCAGATGGCAACATAGAGTTGTGATGCTGATGCTTAAACTAGTTGCCATACTATTCCTGATATCCAGTTATTTCATAACTTTTGTATCAAACCATATTTATGTTGTAAATTGTGTATAAATATTTATTTTGACATCAGCATGCAGGGATCATGATTTGTATCGATGTGAGCACATTTCTCGTGTCTGAATGTCTAAAAAAAACTTGTGTGTTCTGCAAATATTAAATATTTTAGATGTATTTGTTTCTTGTATTGTTGTTCCTGATTTGAATTCAAACTTCATATATTAAACCAGTTTACAACTTGTTATACAATAAAAATGGTCTCAAGAGCCAGCGTATTGAAATAAACAGTTACTGAGGCAGATTTACTTTAGTTAAAAGCCCACTTTGATTCAGGGTTTGTCCCAGGCACCCTCATGACAAAGACAACTGAAATTCAATTGCCATTCATGATATATTGGATTCAGCTCTGAGTATAAATTCAACAGCCGATGATAAACGCTGTTCTGCGTTGTCATGATTCATTTCCAGGAGAACGGGATGATTTTGAGTTCTTACAATACATGATGGGAATTAGTTCTAACTTCTGATCAAGTTACACATTCACTTTTATTTGGTCAAATAATTCAGTTATATGGAGTTATGAAGGGTACAAAAACGTTTGTGTCCCTCAACAGATGAGCCGAAACAATGTTTATGTACTTCCCACTATTCTTATTTTATTATTAAATAGTAAGAGGTATAATTGTATCAGACTCAGGTAACTTATAGAGATAGAAGTGTTGCGTAAAATTGACAACAAGTAATGATAAAAACTGAAAGTAATATTCAATAGTAAATTAAAAAAAGAGAAAAATGTGGTCCAGATGAAGCTCATATTATCTTCTTAATAGACAGATGTTTTACGAAGAGGAATACATCATATTTATTTGTTATTCAAACTTTTGTTTTTAAGTAAATATTAACTATAGCTGTCAAATAATAGGGTGCTATAAAAATGAAATTAGACCCATGTATCTTAAAATACCCTAAATTGAGTCCATGTATTTAGTTCCTTTAAAGTACTAAAGGTTAATGTGAAAAAACACATACAAAATGAATAAATACATTTAAATAACATTGACATGAAAATTGAATTATTAAAGTTTACAAAGGTTACAAAGTAAATCTCGTTGAAGCTTATAAAATAAAGAGATGACACTGGGGCCCTCGATTGGTCCGCGGACCACACGTTGAAAACCACCGTCCCAGGACGATGAGAAAAACATTTGCACAAACAGGTAGGATGTGCCCCTCTGCTCCAGCTGGGGGCGCTGTTGTCATCAGTATGTTGCCTGGGATGGAGTCAGAGTGTGTTGGCTGCTACCGGAGGAAGTTGTGTAACCAGTGAAACCACCGCGGAACGACAGGAGAAATTAGAAAACGTCACATGAGCCTTCCCGGAAACTTCTCCAGAGAAAGTTTCTGTCTTGTGGAACCTGCACCGACGACGAGTTTGCTGCGGAGCCTGAAACCTCGCACTTCATGTCGGTATGTTCAGCGGGAGTTGGAGGGCGGGGGTCGGAGGAGGATACGGGATTTGCATGCATACAAGAACCAGGGTGACTGTAGTTTAAACACTGATACTTGTTTAGACGTACACATGGTGTGTGTACAGGTTTACTGTACTTCTGGGTGGAGCTGTGTGTGATACGTAAGAGGTAGCGTATTATTATGATTATTAACTGAGTACGTGTAATTACAACATGTCCAGTCATAATAACACCATGAAGCAGAGTAACACACTTTTCCAATGTTCTATTGGTTGATGCAGTGAATTGTGCCTGTGCTTGTTAAAAGACCCCAAATATCACAAAAGACATTAAGGTCCGGATATGGCTGCACTTATGTTAACATCTGCAGTTAAGCAATCAAAGGTACCATGCACTATGAAATCAGTATTTGAGAGTGTGATTTCAACATCTGGATTAAGGCCATCAAAAGCATCACGCACTGTCAAATCTGTATTTGAGATTGTAATTTCAATATCTGGATTTAAGCCACCAAAGGTACAATGCACTGTAAAATCTGTCAATAGGTTGTGAATTCCACATCTGGATTTAAGCCATCAAAATCATTTCTCACTGTAAAATCAGTATTTAAGATTGTGATATCAACATCTGGATTTAAATGTTAGCTTGTTGCTGTTAGGACGGGAGTTAGACGCTGACAGGTCAAGATGCAGTTTGACATATGCTCTATCAAGACGTTATTGTTGCAGTGCTGGAGTGTTGTTTGCTATTAAGTGAGAAACTGGCAGGAATGAGTGGCAGAGTGCTGCCATATCCCAGTAACCCTGGCTTCTTGAGTGGATGGACAACACTGGAGGGGGGTGGGGAGGTCCACTGAGCAGATTGGGTTGAGGCTAAGTATAGCATGAATACAAGTAAATCAGCAGAAAGCTGAATGAAGTAGAATGGCTCCCCTCTGTGACAATGGAGGCATTCCCCGCTGGGATGGATAGCAATCCCAATGAAGACCCAGGTAACAAGCTTTTAAAAGCTGTAATTGCACAGCTGTAAATGGGAAACCTATGACCAATAACGGAGCTACAATTTCCTGTAATTAATTATTTCTTTAAAAGATGCTTTTATTCTGTTACGGACACGCAAAACCACATAATCCATCTGCATTGACAGTTTGTCAGAATTATGCTCATCCTGGTTTACACAAATGCAGCATGTATGGTTTTTACACAGGCAGGGAGATCTCTTTTTTTATTTAAAGAGATAAAGAGAACACAACGGACTCTCCCGGTGTTTGTATCGAAACAATCACAGACAGTTTATAGTCCCTGTTTTTAGCGCTCTCTCTCATATGACCCTACTTGTACCGAATACAGTCGGCCAGACTTGAGTAGCCTGCGACTTTGGCTGCGTGATCACAGCATACCAAGCATGCCATCCTCCTCATAACAAACTGTGTGGACCCTGAGCTCAGTGTTCGCTGGTAGGAAGAGACAGAGGATGCTCAGTAAGTCTCCGAGCTAACAACAGGGATATCACACCGACACTACACGAGGAATCCGCCGGCGGCACAGCAGCCTCTTCTGGGTCCTTCTGGAGTCCGTCTGACCTGCAGTGACTCCCGCTCTCACTTGTCGTAGTTCAGAGCAAAGCTATTCTTTGAAACATCACACACTGGAGGAACAAGTTTGTTTTACCATAGAGAAATTTGTTTAATGAAGCAGGCTTCCTTCTTTTCCTGTGATATCCCCCCGTCTCCTAGAAGCTGAGTTGGAGCTGAGAGTCATTATGAGATGTTGTCTCCAAGCGCCTCCTTCGTGCAAGTCAGGTTTGATGACATTATTTTCTTCGAGAACTGCGGCGGTGGCAGCTTCGGGAGTGTGTACCGAGCCAGGTGGATCTCCCAGGACAAAGAGGTGGCGGTGAAAAAGCTGCTCAAGATCGAGAACGAGGTAGGAGTCGTAATTGCCCGAGCTTTTCATATACTTTTTAATTGTCAGTGTAGTAATCATTTTAATTGCTGCCCCATTTAGTGGGATGTGGTGACTTCCATACGTGTCACTCATGGTCATTATACTCCCTCACTCTCAGAAGCGCGCTGCAAAAGGAAACCACATCGCCCAATGAAAGAATGTGTTTGGCCCAATTACAGAAGAGACCGTTCTTGAAATCCCTTTGAAAGCTCGGGTTCATTGTCTTAACAAGAAAAAATGAATTATCTTTGAAATCTTTTCATGATGATTGTTTCACATTTATAGGCTCAGAAAAAGTATTCATCATGTCTTTTATAAAACTGTAAAAGATCACAGATATCCATTCAGCTTCACTCAAGTGTTGGAGAGATGCGTGTTCAGGGAAAATAATAACTAATACTTTCACATTCAACCAATTGTTCCTTTAATTACAGTGTTTAACTACCATTAAATATATTGGTTTTGTCAAGTTTTCTATTCAGTCTTTAAACGATGACACATGAGACCCTCTGGGACTGTGTATTATATTATTTATACTCTCTTCTTTATTTTTAATCACACCCGCATGTAGCTCTTGTTTACAATATCTTAACAACAGTTTTACAAAGGATTGGACATTTATTCCACTGCCACCATGTACTTCACATTTGTGTGTGGTGCTTTAAAACTAAAATCTCTCAACAACTTATATATGGATTTTTATGATACGGCTCATGACCTGATGCTCATGGCAATCCCTTAACCTTCACACTCTGTTATTTGTACTTTGTGTTTTGCGTTACTTAGCAAATGATAAAACTCCCAGAAGACAAAAATAAGATGAAAGACATTATACCTCTTCAAAGTAACACTATGGAAGTTTAAAGCTGGACTCACAGGTATGCGAATAACCTAATTCATGCTTCTGCGTGGAAGCCGTAGCCTATACGTAGACGTGTACCTTACGCAGAGCCCAACGCCGTAACCTGACGGGCGCCTCCCCAAAAATTTTAATTACGCACCGAGGCAACGCAGATCAAGAGCTGTGATTGGTCCACTTTGGCAGCGTCGCATCTCCGGCAGACTCACCGCCATTTTTTTATTGAGTTGAAGGAACGAACACAGACGACGTCTTTCTTTTCTGCGTTGCAGTTCTAGTAGTTGCTCTTCAACATCTATCAGCTCCAACTCCAACACGATCTCCATAGTAGCCCTTGCCAGTGTTCTGAAGTTAACAGAGACACGGACCAGAAACCTGAAGACACACAACACCAGCATAGAAACTCTGCTGGCACTAGCATTTCTGAGGTGTAATTGCAGCGCGACTCATACCACACCTATACGCACAACTATGTTATAATGTGATTTGATCAGTTAGTGCCTGCACTTGATTGCCAGCTGTGCTTCTTCCTTTTGCAACGCAATGCAACGCAATGTAACTGAACCACAATGCAGTTTAGCAACACAGGAAGTTACCCCTTTCAAAGTGAATGAGCAGCGTTTCTATTGAAGCCGTTTCAACAAATACGTGTGATTCCTGCATCGTTGGGATTATCTGTGGAGCTCCGTGTCTGAGCTCTGCATAGTACCACTCACTGAACTGTAACACAACTCAAGGGTCGCTATTACCCATGATCCCTGGCTTCCTGAATCAGAAGAACGCCTGTGTTGCAAATACACCAAACTCCGGTACACACTTCTCACAGGAGATCGTGTCCACTCGCCAAAGACACATCAAATCATTTTGAAGCTGCTATTTTAAGGTAAAAAAGTATGTTAGCTCAGTGGCTGTGGATTACCAGTCCTGTTTCTTCAGACACATCTAATGATTTGCAGTTAAATGTTTAGAAAATGTATTTATGATGGAAAAGATGAAGTTAATATTTTCTCTCTGTGTTTTCATTGCTCAGGCTGAAATCCTCAGTGTCCTCAGCCACCGTAACATCATCCAGTTTTATGGTGCAATTATCGAGGCTCCCAACTATGGAGTCGTTACTGGTAAGTTGTTTTAAAAACAAATGAAGAACTATTCATGCTGACATGTCCCAGTGCATGGTGCAGTGGGACGACTGGACCTCATCGTGTTAGAAAACTGCAGCAGCTGAATGTGTTTGCATCAGTTGCACAGTTTATTCAACAGTGAATGCTGCCGAGGTTTCTATGGAAGCGTTAGTGAATTGCGGAGGGTTCGGGAAGTGCACACGTTGATACAGCAGTTGTGTGTTTTATTGTCTGATTTAGAGGCTGAGAAGAATAACGCGCCCTGTAAAGCACACATTGCTGTGGACTGTACAAAACAAGGGGCCCCCGATGCCTTTTACTGTAAAGTAGATTTTGCGATGTATGTGCACTGGCAGTAGAAGTCTGTAGTCTCATTCATCTGTTGAGAGGTGAAACTTTCTTCTTACACACACACGCACACACATGCACACGCACACTCTCTCACTGCATTTTTCAGATAGTTTCTTGTTTGACCAATAGTGAAAAAGATTTTCTTGATTAGTTGATTCAATTAATTTATTAATTATCAAAATTAATTTGTATAAATAAGCTTATCAACAAATTGCATAATTTAATGACATAATTAATCTTATTTATAACTCTTAAATCAAGACTTTAACTACATTTGTAAAACTGAGAAATATTTATTCTTCCTCATGAGCGAAATAAAAGAGGCTCTTTATCTTGTAAACAACAACAGAGCCCTCCAGCAGCAGTTTAGACTAAACAACTCAGCCTACATGAGAAGCTGTGCTATTGGCTCTTTATATGTTTACCCACTCCACATCAGAGAGTGAACCTCTGAGCCTCTTGGGTTGATTAAAGATTTTCTGATCTATAAAAAACTCTGACATTCAGCGATTGCTGAATGTTTGGGAAACCTAGTGACTGCCCACGGGTCCTTTATTTCTAATGTCTCGTCCATATTGAGACAAAGACTGATCCCCTTGCCAGGAAAACAGTAAAACACATTGTGAAAGAAAATGATTCACATCCTGAACAGGGAACAACACATACTTTCATGACATGGAAAATGCACAGCATCTCAAAGTTAATGAAATGAATTGAAATGTATTAAAAATCAGCCCACAGTTCACATTAAACCCACTGAAACGATGTCCCAAGCTTAAGTATTTACCTAATTTTTTAAGTTGGTAAATACATTTTCCAGTTTTGTATGACATAGTAATAGTTGGCATTACTACAGTCATCTGAGATCAAGTTTATAACTGTAAGTTTGAGAGTGGTAGAAGACAGATATCTGATATAATGGGTCGAGCTGGGAACCTCTGCAGCATCACACTGTGATGGACACTCACATTAATATTAGAGTGTAATACATTTTAAAACTAATTTACATACACACAACTCCATGTCTCACAGCTAAATATCCTCTTTACATAGTTTAGAACACCCTTTTAATTTACAGATGATGGAATCAAGAGTTATCTGTCTCTGTTTATTCTCACGCAGTAAATAAGCCACTACGACTGAAACAGATCATTTCAGTATGAAAAGTTAAGAAGAGTCTTTGAACAGAAATGAAAAGAAATGCAATTTGAGGAATGAAGCAGCAATCATTAACATTTGGATGAAAGCATTTAAAGTTTTGATCACTAGATGGACAGTTTCAGAGCAGGACCTGCAGAGCTGCCTCTGAAACCCTCACAGTGTGTGTGTCTCCTCCTTCGGCAACAGCTGTAGTGTTTTGCAGCCGTGAAACAGAACAGCTTTGTTGTCAAGGATTTTATTTATTTAT
This sequence comes from Pseudopleuronectes americanus, assembly GCA_038501795.1. NCBI lineage: Eukaryota > Metazoa > Chordata > Actinopteri > Pleuronectiformes > Pleuronectidae > Pseudopleuronectes > Pseudopleuronectes americanus. The sequence continues at coordinate 11,221,111 of CM076727.1, read as the reverse complement.
TTACTATGAAAGCAGAATCTAATTAACACCAGATTCATGAAAAATGTTTACGGTCCCCCTTACCAGGCAATGTCCACATTCATCAGCTGCGTTATAAATTTCCCCTGTCAGTTGACACACAGCATCAGGCCAAGCACTTCTCTCCAGCTCCCAGAATCTACAACCTGTTGCAGACGCCTGTTTGTCTCTGTTGACCCGCAGCAGATTAACAATATCTGTTGTCACTCCGAGCCGTCATGAGATGCGGGAATTAAAATTGGTTATTGTTCTAACAGTGAGTAAAGGCACATTCACCTCATAGCTAATTCAAATGTATTTGTACGGTGGAAATGTAAATTACAATGTCAAAACACAGTAACAAGTCAGAAAACACAAAACAAAAACAAAATTCTCATTTGCCACTGTATTTTGTGAATTGTTGTGTTTTGCCACGTTCTTTTCTTATTGGCTGTTTCACTTTGTTGTTTGCTGCTGTGTAATGTGATTTGGAGTTTTTGTCTTCTTATATGTATTTGTGTTTCCTTATTGGCCGTTGTTTGTTTTTCTTTGGCTGTGTGTTCAGTGACTTGTTTTTCTGATTCGCACAACACTCGTGACATGGCCCTCCCTCCCTCTGAGGAGGTAGCTGAGATGAAAATGACAGTGCAGTTTACATTAGAGCCACTAATCACATCATCTATGGAATGCGGATGATCCTATTGAAGTACAAAGTACAGAGTCAGGTGAAATAAGGTGAATATTAATGTTGCTTCATACTACCTTATCTAAAACACACTTTCTACATCAGCCCCTGCTACAACACAAGTAAAAACAAAGGCCCATAGAAACAGTTAAATTGTCGGGTGTATTTTCTAATTGTTATTTACAGTCCTTACTTTGTGGCTGTGCAAGTTTACATTCATTGTGTTGGGATATGATTGGGTTGTTATGCACAAACAGTGGATCCCTGCTGTGTTAGCTGTTATGATAATGCTTGTTAATAGTGGTTCGAGCACTTTACTCCACATGTCTACTAACAGCAACAATCTTGATTATCACATTAGTTTGACATATTTCATTTACAAAAGCCTCATCAAATCTCTTGTGACAGAGAGGAGGATGGCAAAAGTATTATATGAAGTGTATGAAACCTGTTGAAGCAGAGCAGAAAGATTATTCCTTTGTGTTGTGGAAATGTTATACCGAACACACCAGTTTGTTCAGTTTCATTATGATATATAAAGCTTGTCCACAGCTGCAGGCTGGTGCGAGAGCAGTTTGAAATTGTGGTTTCTTGGAGTTGTCAAGTGGGATTTATTTATAGAGCGCTTTTAAAATAACATCAGTGCTGCACAATCATGGCAAAAGAAGGCAACACAAAAATTAATAAAAATAAGGTGTAGAATACTAGAAATAAAACTTGACGAAAACCCTTAAAAAGGCAAAAGATAGGTTGAAAATTATTGTTATTATTATGTAAAATACCTGTTATACATTTTGTCAGCACAAATCTTCCTCTGTTCTTGTTCTCAAATGTCTTTATCTACTTGAATCTACAACACAATCACATTTCCTTACAGAGTACGCGAGTGGGGGATCACTGTATGAATACCTGTCCAGTGATGAGAGCGAGGACATGGACATGGGACAGATCATGACATGGGCCGCAGACATGGGCCGAGGTAAATTTGTCTGTTGTTTGTCCCCCTATTATATCCAGCCGATATAGGCGTGCATTATGCAAATGTGGGGCATTGTGATTTCACATGACATAATAATTACAACCAATGCTGAGATTCTCCTGTGTTAGATTTATATTCTGCAATTTCAGTCACTTATTTTGATGAGAAAATGTGGACGAGACCGCCTCAGCTGTTCTTGTATTCAAAATGTTTACAAAGCAAGAAAGAATATGTGATATCTATTTGTTATCGTCAATATAGATTTTAACACAAATCCCCAACTGCTGTGTGTTTTCTGTGTGTGCAGGCGGTGTAGCTGTACAATAAGTCTACAATTAAATATGAACAAGAGTCAATTAGTCCCAATTATTAAGATCAAACTATACGTTTCTATTTAAAGCAGCTCTTGTCACTTTGGCTGAATGCTACACACAGAGTGTTTGCAATGTAATGTCGTCCCTCTTGGATCACAAGCAGCTGAAAGATGCATTACTTTGTCATGTGATTTATCAAATCTGTTCATTTATCTCATTACTTTCCCTGTAGGGATGCACTATTTACACTCAGAGGCACCGATTAAGGTGATCCACAGAGACCTGAAGTCCAGGAACGGTAACAGATTTGTAACATTATTGTTTTACCAATACATCCAAAATTAATATTAATTTGTTTTAACATTAATGCTGGATTTTATTTGTTTATACAATTTTTCTATTTTCCTTTTCAGTTGTTTTATCTGCAGACAAAGTTCTCAAGGTGAGTTTTTAATATGACTGAACAGGGGAAATGTTTATTTTATCTATATGTGTTTGAATGGAATATGAGCATGAAATACTAGTATGTTACTTACCTACAGTATATGGACACAAGAGGGCAGTGACTAACTTAGCATGTGCAAGAAGCCACTGAGAGCATTAACCGCAGTGTCTTACTGCAAAGAGAAAGAATATTTATCATAAACATGGGACAGAATGTAGTTGTGATGTAGTTTGTTCTGTAACTGTTCATGTTACTCTGAACATATGTTGTTGTGAGACCATAGTCTTTCAAATTGAATTTTCCTTTGGCACTGCAGTGACTAAAGCAGCAACTTATATCCGACCTGAATGATGCGATAACAACAGTAGAAACCAATCTTTGCATCAAAATCAGTCTCAATTCCATTCTTATCTCCTCAGATTTGTGATTTTGGGGCGTCTAAGTTCTTGACCCACACAACGCACATGTCCTTGGTTGGCACGTTTCCCTGGATGGCTCCAGAGGTGATCCAGAGCCTGCCTGTGTCTGAGACCTGTGACACTTTCTCCTATGGTGTGGTGAGTGACAAGGGGATGAGGGAGTTTCACAGTTAACTCATACCTCTTATGCAAGTTGTGTAGTTCTTTGGAACATATTTACTTCCTATAGGATAAAAAACAGGTATGACAGAGGTTACCGTTATTTATAATAAGTCCCATAATGTGTAATGAGTCACTGACTGTGCTCAGAGGGAGGGCAAACAGACTTTCCAACGAGAGAATTGTTTTCAGCGTCCAGCCATTCATTTATTAGATAAACAATTTATCCTCTGAGAGTTGGGGGGGGGAGCTGCAGCCAGTACCAGGTGACATCAGTGTGGAATTAACCCAAACTGCAATTCTTTGGGCTGTGGAAGGAGGCCGGCGGATGGATAAAAATGGAAATAAATGTAAACATTAGAGTCAATCTTCTTAAGTCACATATTTATATTCAAAAAAAGACACTGCATCTTAAAGTCTCAATATATATCCTCCTGATATAATATATTTGAGTATATAGATGATTGGATATTAGATACAAAAATAGAAATAGAACAATTGGGCTGACTTTGAAAAATGAACAGACAACAGAAATAACTAGTTAGATTCACTGATGGTGAGCTGATGTGCTGCGGTGCACCGGTGCTGTGTGGTGGGTGACTGAAGGGGTGGGGATGGCTGTCAAGAGCACCAGCCTGAATGTTGGACTCCAGAGTCCAGGTTGTGCAGGATGTAGCGTTGACAGGATGAAGAGGAATCCAAAAAGTTAGTGTCTGGAACCTGTGCATAAGTTAAAGGTCATTTGATATTTCTGGGAGTCGGTGCCCTCCGTGTTACTGTTGGGTATTTCCCTCTTCTTGGCAGGAAGTGACAAAGTTCCTATGTACATGCAGTGATTCTCCATGCGACGTTGATTGCATTCCCCTGGGAGAGAAAGATGGGTCCTTTCCAGTTGCATGGACTCGTAGTTGTACACTTGACTGGCTCTGTGGTGACTGAAGAAGAGAAGACAGGTGCACGGGGACCTGAGAAATGAAATCTCCTCCTATTCCTCCTTCTTGTATCGTTGTCAATATGTCTAGTCATCTCAACAGGAGCATCCGGCTCGCTGAGTAAATGTCGAGCAGCAAGTTCATTTTTGATCCAAGTTTAACAGCCTCCTTCAGCCCCTTGGCCCGAAATGGCAGAAACCTCAACAGCGGAACGTGCAACCCTGGGTTAGGGTTATCAAAATATAAACAGGTCAACAAGGTACAACGGGTCAATCTGGAGCAGGTGGAAATGGACCTGTATATATATTGGAGATTGGTGCTGACTGGGATGTCTCAAAGCTTTGACTATCATTGGGATTGACATCCTTATCACCATTTTAATTATTTTGTATCATTATATATGCATGACCTCAAAAATCCCAAATAAGCCCAGTGAGTGATCCAACATTATTCATTATGCATCTATATTAATTATTAGTATTTCTAATCCTAGGGATGTTGTGCATTACAGTACCACTTTTCTAATCTTACCAGCACCAGGTTTTTTTACATTTACATTAGCAAGTTGTTGAAAAAGCCAAACATCATGAATACAGTTTATAATTGTGAAGATGACTTAAAAAAGTTGATTGCAACACATGCCAGTATATTTGGGTGGTTTCCTCCCTGTCCAAGCTTAAATTACATATCGGTAATTCCCAGCAATATTGAAGAGCTCATGAGTTGATGGGGAACATAACAGACGAGTGAGGAGGAGGAGGAGGAGAAGGTCCTCTGATTCTGCTGGTGAACACGTTGCACTAACAGCAGGAAGAACAGACTGAAACCTGGCACATTAATGCGTTTTTACTATTAAAATATCCAGTCCGTAATATGCTTCATGCACTCAAAGAAAGTTCACTGAAGTACACTGGTCGCTCATTGCCCAGAAAAATAAGTAGCCCTGTCCCATTTTCATTTCTGCATTATTTTCCATGCTTAAGTGGACAGAAGCATTTTGTTTGACCTTTGCAGAAGTACAGTTTCTCACTAGGGACTTTATGGTTCTTATTCCTGACAATATTCTTGTGAAGTGTCTGTGTAAAGACATTTGTGAGTAGTTGGAAATCATTACCACTTATCCTCAACTGACTTAAGGCTGAAATTCCAGCCCCTCTCAAACAAGGAGGAATTGAAGAGTAAAACAGACAATGTTTGTGATTGCAATGAGTGGCCTTTTATGCCAGAGTTACTGCAGAATGATTGCAGATTTAAGTATGCACTTTTCTGCCTCAGACGTGTTTTATGAAGAACTGATTTCTATAGTAACTTGCCAGCTTCCTGTCATTATATATATATATATATATATATATAATGACAGGAAGCTGGCAAGTGCAGAAATGCAAAAACACAAGGTACTAGTATACAGTTAATGGCTATTTGTCATTCATCACATTGTCTTATTCCTGACGCTGCAGAATAAAAACAAAAAAGAATTTGTGTAGTATTTTTGTCTATTTTATAAGCTAAATTTGTTTTCTAAGAACAAAATAGTATTGAGCGTTTTGAATATATACGATTACACATATTTTAGTAACAGATAAAACATACTTGCTCAGACAGTGTATTCATCTCTAAAAAAAAATGTAAATCCCATCATGCGGTGGAGAAACCCAGCAGATCCTTGGCTGCTATGGCAGTTCATACACATACATGAATCTGTATATTGTGTGATACTGATATTGTGACCGTGAACTGACCTTGGCTCTTGATTATGCGACAGGTGCTTTGGGAAATGATGACCCGAGAAATCCCCTTCAAAGGTCTGGAAGGTTTACAAGTGGCCTGGCTCGTGGTGGAGAAAAATGAGGTATTATAGCGTGTGTTTAGTAATTATTATAATATATTATTGTTTGCCACACAGAGTCACTGTTTAAGCCTCACCAGTGTATGGTTGACTTTATATAATATAATCAATAATTTCAATATATATAAATATACATGTATATATATTGATTAATCAGCTCATGTTGCCATCATGTGTTTGTTCCAGAGGTTAACCATCCCCAGTGGCTGCCCTGCCAGCTTTGCTGAGCTCATGAGGAACTGCTGGGCAACAGAGCCAAAAGTGAGCCATCCACAAAGTTACATTACACGAACAAAATATGTATGTTTTCATGACTCACATACAGAGCAAATGTTTCTATGTTCATTCAGGAAAGGCCAATGTTCAAACAGATCCTCTGTACTTTGGAGTCCATGTCTAACGACAGCCAACTTCCTGAACAGTGCAACTCCTTCCTTCACAACAAGGCTGAATGGAGGTAATGTGATCATCCATTCTTCAGACCCAATACATTTATTTATAACCCAATATACCGCCTCAGCCTAAGGAAATGTGCAACTGTTTTGAAAGAATGATGTGGAAATGTAGCTGATGGGGGCCATGAAATACAAAAATGACTTGAGATCGTGCATATAGATCTTTAATAATTACACTGATGGCTACATAAAGGCATGAAAAACCTCCAAAGAATCATCCATCTGGATGTACTTCCTCTCTTTACCCATAAGGCCCTAAAATAATCACCATCTTTTTCAAGTAGAAGTGTTTAATTGGCCTGTATGAGCAGCTGGAGGTTTGGTGATGTTCAGCACAGCCTGAGTCTCAGCTGTTACTTTATTCTCTGTCTGCCTCTCTGTGGGAGCTTGTCTGCGCTCTGAGGTTTTTCCCTCAGAAGTTGTGCTGGTGGCATCGTGTCCGGGCAGCCATCTGCAGGTGGAGCAAGTTGGAGTGAGACTTTGGGAAACTGAGAAAGTGAGAAATCTCCACTGGCTCTGAGCGGAAGGAGAGGCGAGAGAAAAGAGATTCATTTATTGTTTTTAATTCACCCAAGTAGCTGATGTGCATTCCACAGAAATAGACAGTATATGGTGCAGGCAGAAGGTAACTGAGCATTGCCTGTTTCTGTACTTCAGCTAATTGGGCTTCAGATGAAAGACTCATGACGAGGTTGAAGTTCTGACTTTGTTTCATTATTAAATAGTGTTTAAATCTTCACTGGTTGCATATTATGGAATCATTGCCTGTCTATTGGTTCTATTGAATCTATGCCTTTACTTTGTATGCAGAGATTCAATAGAAAGCGATAGCTTGAAACAGGAAGTCAAACAATCCGCCTCTTGTGTTGAATCATGTTACAATTATTTTGACAGTTACCAATATTGATTGATTGAGCATGTTTATCTCTTATTTGATCCATCAGTTTATCAATTTTGTATCTTTTATCATTAAGTTTGGGGCATTTTGTGTGTAATAACCTGTGTGGTATGAAATTATTTGGGTGAGAACTTTAATATAAACATAGGCAGATGATGTTAAAACTCACACTGAACAGAAGTCTCCTGTTGTGAAGAAAGTTTGGACACAGTATTAAAATTAAAAAGTTATCAATTCTTGCCTAGTTTAATTTGTCTGGATAAATAGAAGAAAATAAATGTGTTTGTTTGTTTCAAGCTGAGATGCAGCAACATTTCTCTGACTGTTGTGTTTCAAATTTGGACGTGAAATACTGCGAGAGTTTATCAGCAAAGTGGGAAGCTGGGAAACAAATTATTTGGGAAGTGGAGTACGGGTGGAAATTATTTGAGGGGGGAAGCGTCAGGGTGGAGGATGCGGTAGAGTAAGGGGATGGGCCTTCCTGCCTGGGCTGCATGTGCTTATGAAAAGGGAGCATTTCTGTTGGGCGGAGGCTCAGCATGTGCTCCACAACACATTGTGCAGCCCCACCTGCTGGGCAAAACAAACTCCCTCAGCGTGATGTGAGTGTGAGGCATTGTCCTGTCCTTGGCATTCAAAGCTTCAGACTCTAAGACGCTTAATCACTCTCTGCCTGCAGGGCGTCACGTGGCTGTTTACAAACTGGTTTCACTTAGTTTTGCTTTCGATATGTATCACTACTTACTGTCCGAGTACTGCGCCACTCTTCTAGTGACATTCTATCCACAGATTTCATAAAAAAAACTACAAAGGAATTGTTACAAACAAGTGCTGTCTGTCTCAAAGCTTATTTCTCTGTGGGATGAACCACCATTGTTAATTCTTAAACTTAATGATATGCCAACATTTTTCAAACCCACATGACCGTTTCTGAAATGCCAGTGGAAATTCCCAAATTTCCCAAAGATGCCATTTAATGTATTGATGCAGCCATAATAAGTCACATGTGCTTGTACTATTTAATACAGAATATATAATACTTGTTATAGGTCAAACTACATGTTAAAAACAAATGATTAATAGTATTGTAATGGTTAACAGGTTCGTTAGTGTTAGTTTATTTTGACACATGCACTATTTACTCCTACGAGAGTAACTTTGCTTGAAAAGTCACCGCCCAGTTGTTTAAGGACGTAAATTTACTTTTATAAAAAAGTATGTGGTATATTTTGTGAGCCATAAAGATTTACCCCTTTAGGCAAGGCAGTGAAAAGTATTTGTGTAGTGTTTTATCATTCACAGAGGTCATTCAACGTTTCAAAAGTACACAAACAGTATAAAAGCACAAATTATACAACGAGTTATGGCTAATTAAAGTGTGAGATTAAGTGATGAAGTGGATGCACTGGACAACAGAGCAGTTTGCAACTTCTTTTTAAAGCAGGTGATGGTTGATGCAGGTTTGATATCCATTTGAAGCTGGTCCCAGCAGTGTAAAGCATAGTGGCTAAATGTCATCCCTGTTTGGTTTGAACTCTAGGCACCTGTAAGGCCTGACTACATGGTACAATATTTGGCACAGAGGGCGATATGCAGGAGTAAGGAAGGTGGAAGGTACTGGGAGACAGACTAACGTTATATTGTTTTCTGCTGTAAACTGCAGGTGTGAAATTGAAGCTACACTCGAGAGACTCAAGAAGCTGGAGAGAGACCTGAGCACTAAAGAGCAGGAGCTGAAGGAGCGCGAGCGGCGTCTGAAGATGTGGGAGCGCAAACTGGTTGAACAGTCCAACACCCCGGTGAGTTCCTCCCTATCCCCCTCCTCACCTTGGCTGCACCTCGGCTCGTCTTGACCCTCAGGTCAGCAGCCGCACGCCGTCAAGTGGTCACAGCAACAACACCTCACTTTTACATTCGCTCTTCACGTGTGTATTCACTGGTTTCCTCACTTGCATCAAGAGAGGGACAGAACCGTCCTGAGGTTTTTTCCGGGGTGAAGTGGAAATGGAGAAGCAGTGAGATGAAAATAAAAAGCGTGGAATGAGAAGAGGGCGGAAGCACATTATGAGATCATTATGCGTAGCAGACACTGTTGGCAATACTGCATTTATATGCAGTGTAGTGCATGACAGCTGCACAGGAACATTTGCAGCATGATGCACAGAGTGAAAACTGCAGTGAAGAATTTCTTCATGGTTTTTCTGTCTCCTTTTGTTTGGCTGAATGTATTTTTCCCTTGCAAAAGAGGTTGATGTGCAACATCTCTAACATCCTTCCCAACTCTCTCTCTAGCCTAGTCTTGTAAAAACGGATATTATGCAATAATCACATTGTTTGTTGAAAAACAAAATATTATCCCATCCTCATTTTGAGGAACTAAAACCAACAGTTATTGGGCATTTTGCTTGAAAAATGCCATCAATTTGTATTTGTTTTTATCGAAAGTTTTGCATTTCTATCAATCTGTTATTGCCGAAACTGTTCTACTCTTCTTTTCATTGGTGCTTCTGTGAAGGATGCACAATGCTTCATATCAAACTGCCTGGCACAATGGTGCAGAGTGCAGATATCATGGAAGATGTTGCCAACAACACACAATTTCTAGGGAATCAGGAAATTGTTTGAATCAAACCCACTGGAATCATTTCCTGTGTTTCCTTTCTTGTCCAAACCTTCCTTTGCTCCACACCTCTGCTTTGTTCCCTTTGTTTTCTAAATCACCTCTTGTGTTGAGCTTAAAATTGCCCACTTTTCTTATTTTACACTTTATTCTGTGGAATTGAAACTGATTACTTCCTTTTCTTTTCAATCCCCTCTTCCTCCCCCTCTTTTTTCCTCCCTGTCTCTCTGCCTCTCAGCTCTTCTTACCTGTGGCAAAAAAGATAAGCTCTAAGTCGTTCTATCAGTCAAAGACGGAGGAGTCAAACAGTTCGCGGATGTCGTGTGAGATCACGGCCTCGAGTAACGAGGGGGTGAAGCTGCAGTCTGTGGTGAAGGGCTTTAAGGACATGTTTTCCGTGGACTTCGGCTGGCCTGTGCTGCACTCGGGCATGCAGGTCAACATGCAGGCCAAGCAGAACTCCTCCAAGTCGAGCTGTGTCAGGGAAGGACACAAAATCAACATGACTCTGGGTGCTGGATGCTTCACTTGGTCTGACAACAGTGAATAAAACCTCTCCCGTGTTTGGCATTGCCACATCTCGCTCAGTTGTGTTATTAGTGTTTTCGCATTTCGAAAAACAAACGGCTTGTTAAGTCACGTTGATCATTTCATAATTTCGATAATCATTGCTTAAAACATGTCGGGGCGTAGCTTTTCTTCCGCTTTGCTCACGATATAAATTCAGTAATAGCTCGATGTAGCACAGGGGCATATTATAGAACCCGTTTGAAACCCTCCACCTATGTATATTATGGATGTCATTTGGCGTATGCCTAATGTACTGGCTGTATAGTGCCATGCTGTGAAGAAAGAGCCACACAAGCCGGTTGCTTCGAGAAGACCAGGCTTTTATGATGAAGTGACATTTTGCTGACATTAAGATTGGCCAATTTGTTATGGATGTGGTGGAGTGCAGTTGTTGAGATGCACTCTCTTACCAGGATGAGAAAGTACATGTTTTTTCCTCTGAGTGACCCAGGTTCAAAACAGCAGGAGACGGACTGCACTGTGCAACTGTCAGATTCATTTTCTTATTTTACTTTTTACTTCCCAAGCAGGACTTTTTTTGAAGGAAATTATTTAGAAAGGCTCAGAGAGCGCAGATCTCTGTGAAGGCTACAGGGCCGAGCTCGCCAAGTTAAAGAATCCTGTATCCAGCTCTTTATCCAGATCCGCTCCAAAATGTATTGGGTCTTCCTTAGATCGATGGAATCGGTTCAGTAGAATTTGTATAATCCTGCTAAATTGCAAACAAATGCAACTTAACAATATTTTTGCCCTAGTGGCTAAATCAGAAGTCCCATTCTGCACCATAGACAATAGATACAGATGACTAGTCTCCACTTCCTCCCACAATCCAGAGTTCAAATTACCAGTTAGAGGAACAAGATTAGTGTGATAACTATCTAAAATCATGTTCCCTTAACTAACATGGAGGAAGCTGGGTTTATTCTACTTTACTGCAGCCAACCACCCGGTGGCGATCAAGACACTTTGGCTTCACTTTTGTAGATCCATCATGTTGTCCATCTTTATACAAGTCTATGTTTATACCAATATATACATTTTAACAAAATAATTTCCATCCATAGACACATTTAACATACAGTAAAATACTGTACAATCTAATCTGAATATTAGCATCAAGAGCTGCACTTTCAATAGAGAACAATGATTAGCATTAGCACTGAGTTAGATATTTATGCTTGAACTGGGTGAAGGACATGCTTCCCTGAGCAGAGCCCATTAATTTGTCCCCTTCACTTGTGATCATCAGTGGGTCTCATGAGGATGTAATCCTCTGTATCCCTGTGTTGTTGCCTGTTACCTCGCTGCCATGAGCTAATACTCCTATTCAAACATCGCCTGTACTCCCAGGCCATCAGGCCCTTATACACATGTAATTAACACTTACTCTCAGCAGTATTTACATTTTCGAATACATACAAATAAACACACACACACACACACACACACAGCTTCTTGGTGTGATCTTATTTTCCTGCCTTCTTCATAATTATTTTGTCAATAAATCCGTTTCTTTTCACTTTCTCTGCTCAATTGTTTGTCTTGGATTGATTTCATTACTTTCCATGTGTGTGAACTTAGTGATTTAACAACATATATATATTCTGAGCTTCAGGTGTTTATTTGTCAGAACATAGTTTTGCGTGAAAGCGGGAGAGAGGGCGAGGAAGATAGTTCAGGAGATCGGGCCACTAACCAGAAGGCCGGTGGTTCGATCTCCAGCTCATCTAGTCCAGTCCAGACAGTATGTGAATGGTGTGTAATAGAAAAACTTTCAACTATGTCATGTTGGTTCCTTGACTTTGTTGGACTTCGGACATGAAGAGTGGGAACCCTGTGTGAGTGAAATCTTTCTACTACGGTGGCAAAATATCATTTCCTATCTATTGCCTTTTCTTGTTACACTTACTTTCACAACATGTGACTTAGTTCTCACTTCATGTCCTAGTTACCAAGCACCATAAGTCCACATGGGGGCAGAATTGTGTGACCTAAACCAAACTCAAAGTTCCCTCCAGATCCCATATAGATCATAAACATAAAGTGTGTCAGCATTATGAATTTGAAATTCCGGCACCTTTTGTCAACAGCAACCCTCTGGATCTCGATTACAGAAGCGTGGCAGCACATTTATGAAACACAATAAGCTGCTGGGAAAAAGTGACGTTAACTTTCTCCGATGGGACTTCGGCAGTGGAGGAGTGTTTCTGAATCTGTTTACTTCCGAGCTGCAGCATGTGAAGGTGGCAGACAATGCTGTGGGGCTGAGCAGCTTTATGAGGCGGCGGCCGCCTGCACAGAAATGTATGGCAGCGATATTGAGACTGGCATTCGCTTAATAGTCTGAGCTGTTTTCATTACGTCTCGGGAAGAAGACAGTGACTGGGGCCCGCTCATTCATTTAGTCGTCTTTCCTCCAATTTTCCGTTGCATTATTTCTGTCACTGCGCACCATGTCTCATGAGCACAATGATGAAATCTTTATTTTGGCTGGCGGCTTTCTGCCTGATTACATTTAATGAGCAATAAATAACTTATCGTTCAGATAGATCACGTGAGATCAGTCAGATGGATGTTTTCGGTTTGGTATAGACCATTAGAGGCGATTCTTCTTAATCACACAGCACAATAACCGGCAAAGTAATGGCTCTGAAGATGTGAAAAACACGTCTATTTCCCCTTTTAATCACATTTACTAATGTCTTGTGATGTTTACTTGAAGATTGTGAGTCATAAATGCACACGTCGATATTTCACTGCTTTAACATCAATTTGTGTCGTGTTTCTGTGTAGTTGCTGCCCAATCATGACATCTATGCCTGGACTGAGGAGCATGTGGTCAGTATCAGTGTATTTGCTACACCTTACTACTACTATACATACTAACTGATGTCTTAATACATAGTCATAACCTCTGATTATTTTTATTTATTCAGTTTTTCTGGATGCAGCAACTATTTTGTGCAGGTTTGTACATTTTCTTTCTCATGTTTTCTTCAGACTTTTCATATTGACTATTAGAATCTTATTTAGACTGCTAAAACTGGTTTCTTTCATTTTCTATATCAGGGGAAGGTACATGTGACATGCAGATGTACGCTGACCTGTTTAAAAAAAATCACATCACTGGAAAGACGTTACTTTTGCTCACGGAATACGACATGCGAGACATGGGGGTCAAGTCCAAAGGTCACGTTATGCACCTTAAGGCAAGGCATTAACCACAACTGTCAGAAACCCACATATAATTCATAGATATCTGGAGAGACGGTTAGGTAATCTGACCTTTACTCTTGTGCAGGGTGAAATTGAAAAGCTGACAAACGATTTCCTTGGATTCGTGCACTTCCCTCCACTGTTCAAGGTACGGTAGTTTCTCTCTCTATTGTCAGGAAGCCGTTTCCAGGTTCGTACATTTCATTTCGCAACTTTTGCCTCCCAGGACGAGTTGGAGAAAGAGGTGGAGAAGAGCAAAACTGTGAATCTGGAGCTGGTGTTTGGGTACCACTGGAAACCAGGAACTGGGAGAAGTGTAAGTTTGCAGTCAAACACACAATCACTGCCTGCATCAACACAGTCTGCAGCTGTGAGCGGCTGATAAATCTCATCGCTGCCTCTGTGAACACACATGTTAACGTTGGCTAGTAATTGTTTCTTTTTAAATAAATGCCCAGAATCTTGTTTTTAGCCATGATTGCCTCAGTGCCTCCTCTTACCGAGGCGCTTTGTTCTGAAGATTGGAGATGATGGCTGTTACACTGACCACTGAAAGCAGCACGAGACGTGTATAAAACCAGACAAATAAACATTTCATTCTCAGCCCGTGTGCCGCATCCACCGCAGCCCGCTCGCAGCCCTTTGTTCAGGGCCTCAAACTGTGGAGAAAGGGTGGCTCTTCACTTGCTGTTTGAATTTAATCAAAAATAGCCCACTTAGCCAGAAGTCATTTTCTTTTTAAAAGGCAAACGTTATTTAATCTTTCAGCTGTTCATTGTCCCATCATAAATAGTCCTCTTTCAGTGTGTTCGGCAGGGCTGAAACGAGACTGCTAATTGCCTCCCATTTCTTCTGACATGTGGTGGTTTAGTGGGTAGAAAACACAGCAGGGAGAAGGAAACAGGAGGTTGAGAAAATGAGAGCTAATTATTTTCCCCTGCCTGGTGTCAGGTTCTGTGTCAGCCTTGTTTTTACAAACTGGAAGGTTTTTTGCACTAAATAAAACAAACCCGCGCTGCATTTTTTTTTCCTTCGCCCCTCTTTGCTGGCGATGTCATGGAAGCAGCTGCACTTCTCAAAGACAAAATGAGGGGCCTGCGATTGTGCGGCCACCATCTGACAGCCACTGAGGGTCCCCTACTAATGAGGATATCACCGTGCAGCCAAGTGAAAGGTGCTGAATTATGTATGAGTTGTCATTAGACGCACTCGGGTCCTAGGCATCATTACCAGACATTGTTTCTGCCGGAGTGATTAGACTAGCGTGGACCTGGGAGCCCCGGCGCGACCGTCCAGGGCCGACACCAGGCCAGCGCCGGGGCCAGCGGTGTGTTTCTGAGCCAGAGCTCTGCTGAAGCTGCCCCCTTTGAGCCGCTTCCAGTCCCCGGGGACGAGGCAGGAGAGGGCGAAAGGCTCCTCAGACGAGTGTGTTAGTGCCACTCCTCTGATGTCTTTCTCTGTGATCACTGCACAATGGATTGGCCTGTGCCGTGAACCCTGTGTGGTTAAGCAGTGACCTGTGGATTTGTAGGCAGGCTTTTGGGGATTGTCAGAATCATTACTGCTTCGTCAGCGTTGGTTATGCGGGAGAAGAGCTATGGGGAATTGTTCAGGTTTCTGCCTCCTAGTGAGGATTTGATGTGTGCCGCATGCAGCAAGCCATGAGAGAAAAAAATAGGTTTTCACCCTTAGCAACCATCTATTGTGCCAAAAACTTCATAATTTAGCTCAATAAAAAACAAACATAAACGTCAAATTTTGACAAGGAATATTGCGACGTCTGAGCAAAGTTAATTACTATTTATGTTTCCCTCTGTTTGCCATAATTATTTTATAAAACGTAACAGTTGTTTACTGAATAAAGTGCTGCCCAGTAAAGATGTTGCATACAAATCCCATTTAGAATAATTAAGTTATACGTTTTTGGCAACCTTGAATTATTTGTTAATATTTTTATGTTATAAACACTTTCCTCACCCACAGTCTGAGCTTCTGTGGTCACTGCCGGTAAACCACCTCTAGGCTGTGCTGTTGGTTTATGTTCATGAAGTTCTCCACACAGAGTGGTTCACTTTTCCATATAACCGGGTGTTCTTTCTCTCTGAGTATCTACATAATGCCTCTTCTCTTTCAAGGACTGCAAATGGAAAATGTACATGGAGCTTGACGGAGATGACGTCGCAGTGACCTACATCAAAGATGTCATCTTCAATGCCAACCAACAGGATGTGGACGTCCTGCGGATGACTAAGGTGTCGTCAGAAAACACATTATCACCCATGTCTTCTCAGTGTTGTCTGATCTAAGGTTGCATTCTACCCACAGTGTTGTTGTAGTGTGATTCCAGTTGTCATGTTTTTTAACAACTAATATTATTACTATCCAGCCTCCTTTTGTGATGGACAAATGGATCGTCGGAGTAAAAGAGAACCAGAAAGTGGATTACATAGTCAATTATGAGGTGAGTCAACTCAGCTCCTGAAGGTGGCACCTCGCAAAACAATAAACATCTTGGTATTATCATTTCAACTCAAAAAACCTACCAGGATACCAGCGAAACTAGCTTGAAGCTTTCTGAAAACTAAATACCTTTTTACTTGACACTTCAGAATGATGTCAAGTCACCAAAGTGCACCCGGCACAGCGGCACGGTGACGTGGGGTGCCAATGGTGGACAAGACGAGATCAAGTTGGTGGAGCTGGTCATCGAGACGGCCCCGGAGAGCATCGACTGGAACCCCAAGGACTGGTCCAGCTCCGGTAATGGTTTTATTAATAGTTTTGTTGTATTAGTCAAGAGTACAGGCAACAGTTTTCACTGGTTGGCAGTTTCAGATTTTTGCTCTTGAATTCTCCATTAATTGATGTCAAGTTCAAACTCAAGATGCTTTAAGATAAGAAAGCAAAGAAAAAGTTAAATGAAAATAGCTGTAGGAGTAATATTACTATAGCATCACAATCAAAAGGGAATAGAACAGGAAGGCATTGTTACTATTGAAAGAGAATAGTAATAATAATGATATGGATAAAAGCTGCAATCTCTGTCGAAAAATACTCTCCGTCATACTAAAATATGCTTTTACTGAAAATAAGATACTTATGAGCAGAGCGGATTTTATGCTGAAGAGAACTCCATGAACTAGGACCATATGACTGAAAGCTCCATAACCTGATATAGAAGATATTCTGAATAAATTATTTTAATCATTGCTTATCTTCTGTTCTAGATATTGATCCTATGTGGATGTACAATGTGAGGTTGCGGCAGATGAGGACGGCTAAGTCCCCGCAGCGAACGGCTCCTCGACCGACCTTCACCAGCTCCGATGCCCGCACTCTGCCTCAGTTCCTGTCTGCACATGAAAGCCAGGAGTTCTCCTACGCTGCAGCTGTGCGTCGCTCTCCAAACCGCCTCCGAGCACATCCCTGGATCGACTCGCGCAGCTCCTCGCCAACGGCCAGCCTGTCGGCCAAACTGTCGTCACTCCATCTGGGGTCAAAGGGCAGCAGTCCTTCCAGCACCACGTCAGAGAGCGCCTCCGAGCGGGAACGAGAGCGCCCGGCCAGTGCCGGAGCAGTGCACGACCACCGCAAGAACTTGTACTTTGGCAGCACGTCGAATGTAGGAATAGCGCAGGGTAGGGGGCACGCCTTGACCCACACTAGAGGCTATGTTCCTAATAGAACCAGCAAAACCTCGCGACAGCCAGGGAGGCCACGGTCCAACAGTTACAGCGCCACATCAGTGAACCGCCTACCCATGATACCAGGTATATTGTCTGTGACGGAAAACCCCAGGGAGGATAAAGAAGGGGCCAAAGCCAGCGACGGAGGGTGGATCAAAGTGGAGCGGCAGAAAAGATTACCACGTCAGGACAATAAACAAGTCCGAGGTCGACAGAGGAGGGGCGGCAGGGGGGGGCGTGGTGCTGGTGGGAGAACTTAACGTGGGCCACTCAGGAACTGACAGCTCCTTGTAGGCTGAACATGTCATGCACTGAAATGGTTATGCACATAAATTATGTCTCCACACATGCTAAAAGTTGTTTTAAGAGGATACACTGATACTTATGTTTAAATACATATGCATGACCAAATGAGGTTTTTATTTTGTATCTGTCTGGTTAATATAAGAAACCTATTTCAAAAATAAAAAAATGAATCAAGTACAATAAAGTACCTGTTCTTTCTTTCATTAAATTGATGGCTTTGAGTGATAATTTCACATAAAAATATATGTTTGTTTATCAGGCCAGTTTTTCACAAGTAGCTAAATAAAGTGTTATAACACTGCAACCCAAGGACAAATACAAATTCAGACTCTTTCTTCCAATCGTTTGTATCTGAGTTTCTTCTCTTTTTGTACAGTATATGTCAACATACAGATATATTTTACTATCTACTGTTTCCAGCATTACGCTGAAACTACAGGACGGATTATCATGAAACTTGGTGGAAGGATGCAGTCAAGGTAAGGTAGAACTGATTCTATTTTAGTGCGGATCCAGATCTGAGGACGGATCTGAGTGGGGTTTTTTTTCACTTTCATTACCATTGATTTTTTTACATTGTCATTAATTTTCCAGGGAAAAATTATGAATCTTGATGAACCAAAGCAAAATTGAGGGAATGAAATCCATGAGAGTTTACAATTTGGTGCAACTTGATTGAATCTAGTGGGACTCTGAGGCCTTGGCAGAGGTATGTACTCTACTAAGTGCTTTTCCAGTTCGATTGTTTGTCAATGGTCAGAATTAAAAGGGTTTATTTAGTATGAATGTCCCCGTCCAACACAGTTATCACGATCTGCATCCTGTTAAAAGCGTGTTTGTCAGGTGACCTTTGGTCTCTGCCTTTGGATATATCATTAACTATGATTTATTCCCATTGTTCTTTTTAGTATCAGTGCCCCCCTTTGCTCCAGAACACATTTTTATTTCATTTGTTTATAACCTCTAAACCACTTTAAGCATAAATGAAATATTCACATTTACAAGACTGAGTAAAGTGTGTTAACTAGTAGTAATGCTTTAATGTGCAGGTGACCCTGAGCTTGAAACTAAATATAAAATTCACTTAGATTGTGAAGATGTGGCCTGTTTCCATAAATCTCAAGATGAACAGGAAGTGACACTTTACGCGCCTTGTATGCAAATTCAAGAATAAGAGTTTCGCGCCACCACAGACCTTCATGTAAGGAACACCAACACGGACTCGTATAAATCAAATAGTTTCTTTAGTTGTATGGGTTTTAAAAATCTAACGGTGATTTAAAACACTGATCATGACTTGCGAATTTCAATTTAACCGCTAATTACATCCAACACATGTTTTACTTTTAATAAAACGACCTGAGTAGTTGTATGGGTCTTCCAGGACTTTCCGGTGGCGCGGGAAACGAACATTTCGCGCGCTGCGTGCAGAGGCAGGATCCACATTGTTCACTTCACCTCAGATCTGATCAGAGCTGCTGCTGCTCCTCAGTGTTTCTGTGTCTGTGTGCAGGAAAAACTTTGACTAGAAAAATGACCCTGACCCGCTCCCAGGTAAGAAAAACCACTCGATCCAAAAAGTTACAGCATGAGCAATGTTCTGTTAAACTTGTAATAACGACACTTTTAGTTGTTACCACGTTGTAATAGTTGAGCTGCAGTTTTGAATAAGACTATTGTTATGATAAATCAAGTTGAATGTTATATCAGGTCTGCAATGTGAGCATGCAAACATTAAGAAAGAAGTTATAGTTCTATTGAAATATTCCAAGTATTATGTTTAAATGTGTTCGACCGAGTCACCTGCAGACTCAGGGGTGTGTCCCATAAGATCCACAGCAGAATGAGTCGATCTAAGTTAGTCCACTGACAGAGGACTCATGTTGATCAACAATCATAAACAATCATTTCTATTAATGTAAGCGTTTTTTAAATACATTTTTTAAATGCTCAATCAAAAAGCCACAAACTGTGAGTTTTTATGCACTGACCTTTAATCCTTTTCAGACAAATTATTGTATCGTCAGATTATTGATCAGGAAAGTAGTTGATTTGTGCAAAAGTCCATTTATTAAGTTTGTGGATTCAGAACTTTGTGCCCACAACCCAACAAGATACCAGGGCGTTGATCTGGACCACGTATTTCAGAGTTAGTCCTTCCTGACTGAGCCAGGGTTCTGTATAAATCGACTCCTGTTTGCTCAACCTGCCTGTTTTCATCCACAGAGACTGGCAGTTCAGCCACCTCCGTCCACCAGGATGAGTTTGAGGAGCTTCCGCAGTGTCCCGCTGGTTCCCATGGAGTCCTCCTCCTCCTGCTCCGATGACAGCTGCGATAGCTTCGGCTCAGATGGAGGCTTCGCAAATACGGTAACAGCGACAGACCAAATATAATCAGATATACAATCTCATCATGCAGAGGTTGATGTATAGGCTCTTAGCAGAAACATCTGAAACTAATATGTGTGTGTGTGTGTGTGTGTGTTTAGAGAAACAGCTTGAGACCAACGAGGAGGACGGCACAGAAACCTGAGGTGGAAACGTCAGAGGAGGAGATTTGCAGTGCGTTTGAGGAGACTGCCATCAGCAGGCGCATGAAATCTATGGTGCGTCCTAGATCAAACACAACCGCAATATAATTCATTACTTCATGTAACTTTATTCTAACTTTGAATTGTTCTTTCTTATCAGAAAGTGGACCCTGAAGCTCCGAGACGAGGCCGCAGGTCCAACGTGCTGAAGGTTGCCATGAAGTTCCCTGACAAGAAAGCTCAGGGAAAGAAGAGGCCTGCGTCCGAACCGCTCCCTCAACCCAAAGTACAGGACTCCGACTCGGAGGAGGAGACGGACTTCATGGACAAGAGAGCCCTGAATATAAAGGAGAACAAGGAAATGGTACTAATTGCTGCATTTTTATTAAATGATTACTGAAGTTTGGTCCAAATACCTTAAATTTCCCTTTTGGGTTTCCACTCATTCATTTGTCCTTTTGATTTATAGCTCGCAAAGCTCATGGCCGAGCTGAACAAAGTGCCCGGACTCTTCCCGCCACGAACGCCATCGTCTGCTTCCTCCACGGTAATTTACTGTCAATTATTACCTTCACTTTCAGATCTGCTCTTTAACACACACACACACACACACACACACACACACACATACACCCATACACCACAGAAGCAGGTAGTGTCTTAATCAAAGCTGATCATATTTGAACTTCTTCAGCCCAGACAGGCGGCCCGCAGACCAACCCCGAGAGCCTTCAGGAGGAACCCGGAGCGTCTGTCTCGACCTCACACGCGCTCCCGCACTTCAGTGGACGGACCTCCCAGCCCGACCTCCTCCGAGGAGGCCGACGACAAGTTCAGCCTGGTTCGCAAGAGTCGCTACTTCGAGGAATATGACGAGCCGGTAAGCCATTTTTCGCGAATGATCTGTCCCCTCGTTTGAGCTGTAACTTGTAATACACCGGCATAAATCACAGTCTAATTAACTGCATTTATTCCTCGTGCAGCCCCGTCGCCGTGTCTGCAACGGCATGAAGGCCATCCCCCACGTGGTGCGGCCCGTGGAGGAGGTCACTGAGATGGAGCTGCAGGGGATCTGCTTCAATGTGCGGGAGAAAGTTTACAACAGCTCCACTGTAAGTGTCACGTTCACTGCCACGCTGAGATTGTTCGAGCATTTCATTTTTTGTTGCAAAGCTCTGAGGCTAAAGACTACAACATGTTCCTTTCAGGGCTCCACCTGCCACCAGTGCCGCCAGAAAACCGTCGACACCAAAACCAATTGCCGTAATCCAGAGTGCCAGGGGGTGAGGGGCCAGTTCTGCGGCCCCTGTCTCCGTAACCGCTACGGAGAGGAGGTCCGAGACGCTCTGCTGGATCCGGTGAGTTCTTCGACGCACAGGAGTGTGTTCACGTTTGATCGTCTTTGGGCAAACCGAGTCTGACTGTTTCGTTCTGGTTGCTCGTGGCAGGAGTGGCTGTGCCCGCCGTGCAGGGGGATCTGCAACTGCAGCTTCTGCCGAGCCCGAGAAGGTCGCTGTGCCACAGGAGTGCTGGTCTACCTGGCCAAATACCACGGCTACGATAACGTGCACGCTTATCTGAAGAGGTGACGGCTGCATTTTTAAACAGATTACAAGCGTGTAGTGTTTTCACCACACGTCAGCTGGTTAACACTTGGGTTTTGTTTCCTCTTCCCTCTGCAGCTTGAGAAAGGAGCTGGAGGAGAGCAGCGAGTGAAGCTCGGGGGGGAAAGAACTGCTGCTGGACCAAACTGACACCGTCTGTGACCATTCTGACAAACACTCAGTTTAACTATTGTTCGGTTTTCCAATAGTTAAACATTACTGACCGGTTGTGTTGAGAGCTACAACTTCCATAGACTGTATATAAAGATGGACATCATGACTGAACTAAAAGATGGTTTCTGTAATTTCAGTCATCATCACTAAGATGAATGTACGAATGTTAATTTTCGCCCAAGTTTAGTTTTAATTTCCTTTTTTGATAACTCACTTATCATAATGAGAGTGACACGTCATGATTGATAAATAAAACTAACTATCTTACCCTAGATAGAGGGTAAGGTACCTTTTCCCTAGGATAGAGGGAGAAAGTGACAGTTGTGTCGTCCAACTTTATTTACAGTCTCGTATAGCTCTATTTCTAAGGCTTTCCTTTTTAACTGACATCTGAAGGAGGCGTTCCCTGTTCTCTCCATTTCAAACCTTCCTCACATTGTCCTCTGTTGTCAAAAGCTGATCTCTTACATTAAAGCTGCTTTCAGACATGCACCTCCTCCTCTGTGTTTTCAGCGGAGGAGGTGCATGTGTGAACGCAGACGTCTGAGTGAGAGGCTCGGCAGTTTCGACTTTCTCAGCCTCGCACGAAGCAGGAACATTTCTTAACCCCAAATTGTTGACTGGGGTCGCACATGTTTAAAGAGGACTTCAGTGTTCTGTGATGTAAATATTCCCTTTTACCTGAACCGTTTTTGAAAAAAAATTGTTATACCTGAATCGTCCAACTTGCGAATACACGGCCGTCTTGTTCGAGTGATCTACTGTATTTGACATTGTTTTAAATGTAAATGTGTTCTCAGCCCTACAAATGAATTTGCTTCCAATGGATCATCTTTGTGCCTTTTCGCTAATCGGCTTGTGTTTTCTACAAGTTTTTAATCCTTTTTGTAAAAGTGTAAATGTACGAAGGGTAAAAAAAAACTGTTTGGTCGGAACGTCCTGAACAAATGACCCAATGATCTACTGAGCCACTGAGCTACTGAGGTGCTGCAGGTGTAAAGGGCACAGACCGGGGTCCACTGCCTCTTCCTTCCAAACCAGGAGCAACTGTGTGATGTACTACAGCGCCTGGTTAAATATCCTTCATTAGATAACTGTCACTAATGGTGTGGAAACAATTAGCACGCACCCTAATGGGAATCTCATACCTGTAAATCATTTGATCCTGCTTAAAGCGCGTCCTCGCTCTGCTGCAGTCTCTCTCTGGCTCATTTTCTGCTTTCCACTGTTCAGTAGGAATGGTTGATGGTGGCTATAGAGTTATGGCCCACGTTCTCTGTTCGTAAGTGCAAGTCTCCACTCGGAATGAACCTCTGGGTCGTCGCATCTGTTTGAAACGTGCTCCCTCTGTGTGGAGCCTTCAGCAGGACATGCTCTGGTCAGTGGCCGAGGTTTCTTCTCGTCTCGCTCCTGCTTGTGTTCATGAGGCAACGCGTCTCCCAACAGGAAGAGTGATGCTCGGCTATCGACGGGGATATCTGTCACCGCGATGCTTGCTATGTGCTTACTGGGTTAACTGTACAATTTCATTAAAGCGTTAATCACTGAACAATCATGTTATCATTTTTTCTTTGGAATTGACCATCACTCCATCCAGAACAGTGGCAGCTGTAATTACTGTTATTGAAACGTGGAGGAGAGAAATCCCCACGTTTAATGTACAAGACCCTGCTCTGAAACATGTCAACGGGGAATATAAGTGAAAGAAACAGTTTAGCAACTTGTGTAAATATCGTATTCAAAATAATTATTTATTTAGAAGTAGAATGACAGTTAGTAGATACAGTACCTCCCCCAAGACCCATCAGTCTCCGGAAAGGGAATTAAAATCTATGTGGGTGAAATTTGGTGCATCTGGATTGAGTTTATTTGTTTGACTGTTGGGCCTTGGTGGAAATATGTAACATCAATGTTTAGTTCAGTAAAGCCCAGATTCATCAATGGAAACCAGTAATGGCTTATATGAGAACTACACCCAATATAATGATATTATACAAAACATATAAAATCATCAATACAGGTTATGATATAAATACTAAAGAGAAACTTATACGTGTGAGAATAAAAGAAAAAACACAGACAGGGAAGAATCTATATATTTACACTACATGACTTTGTAGTTTAAAAAGTACTTATCTAATATGCTGCTAGATAAAAGCTCAACAAGGTAACCATGATACTGCTGTTTTACTGACAGTGAATACTGTCTAATAAAGTTGGAACATAAAGTTGATTAAACCTGATAAACTGAATGAATCTCACAGAAGCTGGACTTTTTTTAAATGAATGAATAAGACGTTTGGAAACGTATTTGGGAAAATTAAAGCAGTTCTCTGCTCACTGTAAATTACATGTTTAAATGGATGAAACCTCGAACCTCTGACAAGATGCACCAACTGTAGGTCAAGTGTGTTTTTACATGATGAGCAGGTCGGCTGGTCACCTCAGACACTTCCTGATAGATTTTCACATATATCCCAAGTGGTCGAGCCTTTAATGCAATTAAAGTAATCACACTTTCAAGAGACTGTGTGTGTGAGTGTGAGTGTGTGTGTGTGTGTGTGTGTGTGTGTGTGTGTGTGTGTGTGTCACTAGAGTAAAACTGAAACAGTTTCTAGCTCAAACGATTTTATAATATAATAAATATATTGATTTATACATCCATTAAATAGTCTCCCCCTTCGTTACAGTACAATCATAATTAAGACTGTAAATCTGGTGTTTATTAATTACACACGTATTGACACAACAATAAAAACAATATAATAAAATATCATTGAACAACAATAAAAAAAATCTGTGATCATATTTTGCTATAATAACCTTTTTATTATTTGTGGAATCTGTAGAATGTGTCGAAAGATGTCGTCTGGTCCTATGTTCACTGTATGAGGAAAACAGAATATCGAGAACAGCTCACAAAGCAAATGAGTGGAACTAATTATGGTCAGTGATTAAAATGTGCCTTGCAGTTGTCACACAAATAAAATCCTCTTATCCTCATACTTTCTTAGGTCACAACAGTATAAATAAAACTTACAACAATCCTTCTTTTCTTCCTTTAAAAGGACACATTTCAAAAACTATTATTAGTATAATAAAGATGCACTTGAAAATGCTAGTCCTGTATTAAATACCAATGATCATCCACTTTGGGGTGATGAATATTTAGGGAAGTAATTGTTTACAACGCTCAAGCATTGAGCTGATCTGGTAATCAGGCTATGAAATACAATATTTATTCATTAGAGCAGATTTAATGAGGCCTTGCGGCGCTAATTATGAAAACCAGTGTAGCAGTAAATGAGTAGCGCACGGTGGCGGGCTGCGGGGTACCTGTGAGGAGGGACTGGGGGTTGAAGTGCCCTGAGTGCCATGGCACAGTGAGCAGCACACGCAGCCCTGACTGGGTCCGACCGGCCCCTCAGCAATACATCACCGGACCTGCAGACAGGTCGCAGAGAGGGGCCCCACATCCCAGCATGCCCTGCGCCCCCACTTCCTGGATTTAAGGAAGACTCTTAATATGATCTGTTTTTATTGCAAGTCAACATTCAACAGTCTCAGCACTGTGGTGCCTCAGGTGGACGTGGTCCACGCAGGGAGGCTTTTAACCATCGCCATGAAGCTGGGCACTTATTCTGCAGTTTTCTATTTGTATGCAGCTCTGTAGATATCTTGTATAGGGCTTCACAGGATAATATGGGTTTTGATTGACTGATATTTTCATTATGGCTGCAGAGTAGGATGAAGACTGGTAATTTGTCCTGCAGGTTGACAGTGGTTGAAGTAGAGCCACAATCTGTGGGTCAAAATCAACTGATTAATTATAATTTAGAACTGGTCCGTCAAGCCGCTGTAATAAACAGGATTTCAGGCCTGCTGCTTATTAATCAGCTTCTAGCGTGGCACACTGTGTAAAGTGTATAAGTATAAAATACTGACGATGAAACATGAAGATAAACATTAAGACTAAGAAAATTGGATTCTAGACTTGATGCAGTGAGACAACTTTTCAACTCTCCCTGTGTGTTTGTGTCTGACCGCCACTTCCTGGAGAGTGCGGCGAGGAGAGTGCCGTTAAATGCACAGTGAGTGACTCTGGGTGGCAGGAAGCTTATGACATGTTGCTTTCCTCCTGTTCCGGGCTGCAAAGTGATGGAAACAGCATTCGGTCCAGGTGTCAGGGACATTATCAAAGGAAAAAGGGGGCTGCCTGCAGTAGCTCCATCTCACAGGAAATTGCCAACTCACCCTAACAAAGGAAGGCATAAGTGCACTTGCTGCTGCCTTCAAGGGGAGCGTGATAAGATGACATTATAAATACAGAATTGTTCACGGCGGTGGAGGGGCCGGCACATCAGGCATCTCAACTTGAAAATCCTGTTTTTGCACCTGCACGTCTGCAGCAATGTGCTGGTTGATCAGAAACAAAAAACTGTTTCTCTTCCACTTGGGCTTCCGTACATTTCTTTTTCTGATGAGATGAGTTAAACTGGACGTTTATAGTCTGAGAGCTTCCTGTTGTTTACAACTCCAGCTCCAGGAGTAAACACTGATGATGCAAAGCAAATGAAAATGAAGGCACCCTTTTATATGAAAGGAATAAAGTAAAATATAAACAGAAACAGGCTTTGAATAATTTAGAATATGTTTAGGAGTGCTCCTACACATTTTTGCATAATAAATTGCACACTTGAGAATAATTTTGATTATTTTAAATTGCATTTTTATGTTGCACAAAGACTATTTCTGTCAGCGTTAACACAGCTATTGTCAAAAAAGAGACTGATAAGAAATATGAGATAAGCCTTAAAAATAGAAAATAGTCATTATCGATTAAAGCTACTTGTAGATATTTGGTCTGAGCTGTATGGTAAACCACTGCTGCATCTCATCACGTGCAGGAGTCCACTCTCCTGCCACACGGTGCTGCGTGACACCTGAAGGGGGCGCTCTAATACAGGCAACTTACCCCAACTTACCTTTGCTTTTTCAACTTTCAGCAAGTCTGCAGGAGGGACAAAGTGCCTCACCTCACATTTCCCTGCACGTTTGATGATGTGAGAACAAACGACACAAATAGACAGCTTTCTTCCAAAGAGCCTCGCAGTGTCCGTGCGGGCAATGAGCTCATTTCCAGCCACCGACGCAGGGCTCACATTGGAGTCTGTGGTGGGGTGAGGCGGCTCACCGACTGGAAGCAGGGGAAGGTGGGCGAGTGGGTAATTGGAAGCAGGGGAAGGTGGGCGAGTGGGTAATTACGACCAGGGGAACACGGGGCTGTAATCGGTAAATCTATTCTTACCCCCAGTGAGAAGAGGTACATTGGATTGATTTTTATTGAGATCATACATTATAAATGGGGCATGGAGGGAGCTTACAGCCTCGAGATGGTGGTGCTCACGTGCTTCATTAATTTTTACTTCATTAACTCTCTCTCTCTCCTTCAGAAACCTCAGACATCACAATTCATTGCCGGCCATGAATCCAGCTCCACGGGCGAATGGACGTGGAGGCCCGGGCGCCGCGGCTTCTCGGTGGAGGAGCGGACGCACCGAGCAACGCTGTCCAAACAAATCAGTAACACGTGGAATATACATAACCCGGACATCCATCCGGCACCGCGTCACGGGGGGGAAAGGGTGGTATTTTATAACTTGGGGCTAAAAGACGCTCGTAAAGAAGTCGCGTCAGTCAATGCGTCAATAAATCCGTCAAAAAGCCACAGACAAGGAAAGGCACCAAGCCAAAGAACAAAGACGTCACCAGAAATCTTAAAACAATAATATAAAAATCTTTCCACTGACAACAGCACATTTTGGAAATAATAACAAGCCTCTCCTCGATTGTTTTCAAACTGCACCGGTGACTGTTTAAAAATCCTTGGTGATAATTACACATCCTGGGCCCTCATCCAGACAGGTCCCGTACTTTCCTGCCGCGTGCTTACCCACTTCCGCTCGCACGAACCAATGGCTTCTTCCTTCAAAGCATTTCAACAAAAAGAAAGTCCCTATGGGCACTTTAGAACGCGCCATTTGGTTAAAGGGACTCTTACCTTTGTTGCATTTTTACACTTTTTGTGGATAAGGTTAAATTGGTATTAATAAGGTAATGACACTCTAAAATGCAAGACAGACCCACCAGGAGTTAAAACAAACAATTATTTCACTCTCGTAATATTTAGTGAAAACTTCAACCAATAAAATTCTTCGGACCGAAGGACCTTATTGGCCGACAGACCTGTCTGTTTGCTGCATGGACATGCAGGTTTTTTTCGTCTGCTTCTTGTGGCGCATTCGGGCCCGCGTCATCAAGGCGGTGACGGTACCGGTGCTTCTGAATCCGAATCCATTGCTTTGGTAAACAAAAACTCACGTGCGTGCGCGGAGGCAGTAGGTTGTAAATCTGCTTGTAAATAAAGTTTCTTCAAAAAAACACCGCGGATGGGAACGAGGGGGTGGGGCATTGGAGGAAGGCGGGATGATTCGAATGTGCTGTAATTCTCAAATGCAACAAAGGTAAGAGTCCCTTTAATATTATAGCCTTAAACCCAACAATATCAATCAGTCATGAAAGCACCTGTGCATGCTGCTTGGCCCCGTGTCACCATTAACTCCGGATAAGTGATGGCCTCCGCTGGTTCTGCAAGGCGACGAGGAGGGAGGGGGGGGGCGTCGGGAGGTAAAGTGGATGAATAAATGGATGTTGTGGACGGCTTGCGTTTGACTTTTTTTTATTCACTTTATGACAAAGAAAGGAACTGATTGACCTATTCAGTAAGGTGCATGTGAGCACGTGCACCGCGGTGGGAAATGCACAGCGGAAGTCTTGAGAGCAGTTGAGAGTTTGGTGTGTTTTCAGCAGAAGTGAGGAAAAGTAAAAGATCTAGATCTATACGTCATTTAAGAAAACCACCAATAATTGTGTTTGATGTGTCTGTCCACAACAAATGTAAACACAAAGTTGTATCTATTACTTCTACCAACTTGAAAAATCAAGTGGTACCCGTGGTACACTGGTTTAGCAAGAACGTTACCGGTTTGAATCCCAGTTTGGCCGGGGGTCTTTCTGTTTTTGGAGTTGTGCATGTACTCCTTAGTTTCTGTGGGTAGTCTTCCTCCTACAGTCCAAACACATGCAGATTGTTGTTTGGTTAATTGGAAAATCTAAAATGTTCATAGGTGTGGATGTGGGAGTAAATATTTGGATACTTGGATTGGATATTTGGCTCCAGCTCCTCCTGTGACCCTCAAATGATAAGTAATGGCTGTGAGTGTGTGTGTGTGTTGTTGGTGTGTTAAGTTCCCATATAACATGTAATTCTGAGCAAACCCTGCTCACACACACACGTCCTAAACTTTGACGTGAGCCCAGAGAAAAACTTCCCCCAGTAAGGAGATGAATGGGATAACAGCCTTTATACTATTCATCATTCTTCACATTGAAGTGAAAGAATCAATAAGCCGCACACAAATCTGAGTGGAGGGGAAATTTAGGGAAATAAAGAACCGAGTGACGCGATCTCGCTTTGTGGTTTATGGCATTTTAACGATAGAATGTCTGATAATGATGAATCCGAGGCTTTTTAATTGCGGCACTTTTTCTCCCATGGAGTCTGTGACTGTGTGAAGTTGTTCAAGCTTTAAACTTGTTGTCAGACGCGCTCCCTCACCGAGCCTGAGAACAACACATCAGTGAGCGGCTGCTGAGTGCTTTCCCCCTCCCAGGCAACATCAACTTCTTCACATTTCAAATCTGTTGCGACAGCTGTCCCGGCCAACATTTGCCAGCTCGGTCTCGCCACACACATGTTGAAATGATGATTCCCTCATTACATTCGCCATCAAACAATATCTCCAGAGCTAACAGTTCCCCCAAATCCAGTTAAAACATTCGGGGCCCGTCTCTTAAAGCAGGAATTAATGGGAGCAAAAGAAAAACAGCTCTTAGACAATTAGCACCAGAGACCACTCTATAATCTTACTATTATTTTCACCACTTAAAAGCAGCACACATGGTTTGGGTTGTGGTGGGGCAGAATGAACAACACTCGAGTGGATTTGATTTGGTCTCCCTAATCTGCATTTCCTTTAACATGCCTTTCGTCTGTTCCAAAATGTCAGCGTTGATCAACTCCAGCTGGAATGGGCCGGCGTGCTTCATAGCAGTTGAAGGATTTCTGAGAAGATTTCTTTTTTTCCCACACAAGGGGATTGAATGAAAGCATTTCGATCTGAGGCGTGTCCCGAGCTGTCGCCTGCAATATTATGCAGATTCAATATTTACTTCCGCCAAGGAGGTTTGTTAGTTTGCAGGATTACGCAAAAACTATCAATCGATTTCCATGAGATTTTGTGGAGGGGTGCAACTTTACGAAAGGAAGAACCCACTGAATTTTGGTGCAGATTCGGATCTAGATATTCTTTTTTATGACATTGCAAGATTTTTCAACATTGTCGTGAATCTTAAAGAAAACAATCTGACATTTTTAGGAGACTTATCTTTATGGGTCTGTGGAATTTGGTGCAGATCCCAATAAAAACCCAGCTCTAGTGAATTTAAATGTGGTTTGGTAAGGTGACTGTTGGGCATTAGTGGAAGTACACACTCTACTGAGTCTGTACTGTGTCTGTGAGTGAATCCTCTTGAAATGAAGATGCATTGTTCACTAGAGAAATAATGGATTCTCAATTCTTTTCACAAGAAAGTGAAACATTAAATGTCTCAGCACAGTAACGTATAGAGACGTCTTGTCCATGACCCAAAAAGAGATGCTCCACTCTCTATTCTCACTGTATGAAAATATGAGTTAAAATAGAGTGAAATTAATCTACAATTCATTTTTCTGGGAGAACCCCCCAGGGCAGTCAGCCAGGCCCACGGGGGTCCCCAGACCTCACTTTGAGAATCACGATATTGGATCTGGTTAACAGAAACATCCCACAGCTATGTTCATTTAAATAACACAATGCGTTTTTGTGGTTAAAAAAAAACTGTAATTGCAAAATGTGAAATTTTAACCCTGGGGCTGGTTGCTTAACCAAACATGCTTTGGCTGGTTAGGCTTAGTCACAGAGGAAATGTCTGGCACACAGATTGAATTTGTTCTCTCTGAAGTCAAAGGCAGGAAAACAATTAAGTGTGCGCCGCACATTTCGCTGTGTACCACTTGACACAGTTCTTCACATCACTGGGGCAATTGTCTGCAGAGAGTGAAGAGACAAAGCCATTACTTCCAATGTCTCAAAGAGACGCCATTGTTATGTTGTGATTTTGAAACATTTCAATTAAGCCACTGATGGAGATAATAAATATAATGGTGTGAGAGTTTTCACTGTTGTCTTTTGTGCTGTTGAGGCCATTTACAGGACGGTGACAGCAGTGAGACCAGAGGTGCATCTGGTTCCAGATGTAGGTGTGTGTGGACGTGTGTGTGTGGGGAGCTGCTATCCTCCAGAGCCCCTCCACCTACCGTCTCTCATTCAAACGCTGAGCCCTTTCAAAACAAGGTGAAGTTCAGCAAAGTTTCTGTGCAGAGATGATCAAACAGTCGCATCACTAATGGCGATGGGTGACAGGGCCAGTGAATACAGATCAGCTTTAATTGTGGTGGGTCTTACTGCCACTGTCTGTCAATCTGAGCCTTTGAATTGGTGAAAATTTGCTCTGTTCATTCTGGTAAATGATGTATCCAATTAAATGCTTTAGAATTCATGATCTTCAGTCAAGGTTAAATGAAAGCAGTTACTCCTGTCAGTGAGGTGATTAAAAGCTGCCGACATCAGGCACATTCTGTGCAAAAATTTAAATTTGGGACTAAAGTATGAATCTTTATTCATTACGTGCAGTCCTGCTACATAAATGTCCAGCACAGTTGCTCTTAATCACCTTGATCATTTCAAATCTCACTTCAATCCTTTTTATTAAAAGGCATCGCTGTATTTAAATTACAGCGTTTTACGTATTCCCATTAAGCTGTGGCCAGTTTAATGAACTTTCTGAAAGCAAAAACACCTTAAAGAGCCACACACTCCTGTTTTTTTATTCTTTTATCAGAAAAAATGAAGTTTGTAACCTTTCAAAACCTCTTTCTGTTCACTGATGTCCATTCAGTGTGATATAATGCAAAATAATATGTATCTCATTATCTTATTTCAACTATGATTGAAGGGATGCGGCAAATCTTGCCCAGCAAAACAAAGAATAAGGATCTTTTGACAATAGCTTAAATGAACCAGTGCACCACAGCAAGGAAATTAATTCCCTTTCCAGCAAGATGGATGTTGAAGCAGGTTATTAATGAGCATATGATGTGCTTGTACAAGTATGTTTTCTATGTCGCTGTGATGGATGTGACGACCGAGGTGAAGAGCATGTTGACTAATGAGTATTGTCCAGGGACCTGATCTCACTGCCCTCTGGGGAGAAAGCCACCGTCTGGATTTCACACATCACATGATGATAAAACCCCCGAGCTCCACCAGTCAAGCAGCTTGTTAAAGAATCTGCTCCATCATGTCTACATGAGACGTAACTGACAGTCATACATATATATATATTGAAGCAACATTAACTCTTAATATAATCAGAATGAAATATTTTTCCCCTTCGATGGAGTAAGTTTTAGTGTCTACAAGCAGCGAATCAGAAAACTAACATTTCTTAAAGACATCTTTTGAGAGAACAGTGGATAAGTATCTAATGGGGAGAGAGAATTGGGAAAGACAAGCAGCAAAGGGTCTGAACTGAACCTGCAGATGCTGCAGGAGGCATGAAGCCTCCATATGCTCCTATAATAGCATTTAACAACTTTAACTTTTCTTACATTTATAACAACTCTTGAGGACTGAGGAATAAATTAAAGTGAGGATCTCTTCATTAAAAAAAATGCATAAAGGGAGGGTTTTTCTTTTTATAATGAAAACATGTGAGAGTTTCACCTAAAAGTGATTGATTTTAACAAAAATGTCTACATCTATAAAAATGGTCAGATACGTGCAACAAGAAGTAGAGCACAAAAACTCCATCAAGCCCAACAGTCCCCTTAAATACGTCAAATTGCAACTCAATCGACTTCTTACATCAAGATCAATGAATTATTCATTGAGAAATCAGTGTTAATGTCAAACAATGTCTCAAAATTCCACAACTAATTTAAATGGACCCATACCACATCCTTCCACCAAGTTTCATGTCAAGTAGTTTTGACATAATCTTGCTAACAAACAAATGCAGATGACAGCAGATTGGCGGATGTTATAATTAAAACATGGGAGAATATTTTTCTCACCAAATCACAAAATGTCTCCAAAATGCATATTATGTGATGTGAATCCATGTTTGTTATTTAACCAGATACAAAAAGTATCGCAACATAATAAACCTAACTTGTGTGATGTTCCCACATGTGTGAAGTTGGCATAAGCATCTTGTCATAAAAGTTATAAGAGGGAAAGATTGCAGCTGCAGCACACAAACGTTTAAGGGAACAAAATGAAACCCTCTACACTGAGTCCTATAGAAACATAATGGGACACAGGCCCAAGGGCCAAGATGCACATTTGAATGACTGCCAAATACATAAACTAGGCTCACTCAGGGGCTCGTGGCGAATAAATAAGGCTGTGGATTACATCAAATCTCTTCCACAACCACTACTCCTGCGTGCCACTCCCAGTGTAGAGACCATTTAAACTCTAGAAGGGGCCAAACATCAGCAGTTGGTCTCTTTTAAACAAGTCTGACTAAAGTAGAAAAATAAATAAAGCCTGCGGCGCTCTTCTTTAATGTATTCAATTAACTGGGGTCCCTCTAGAGAACTCCAGCCCACACTTGGATAAAGAGACAGCACATCGCCTGGAGATGAATACGCTGAATGCACTCATTCTGAAGACCATGATTGGAAATCTTCCTCAACAGGTTCTTACTTAATTAAACTTCCCTTCATCTGACTTTTCGGTCGCTTTCAAGGGAAAATTGGGAGAGGCGTGTATTTGAAAAAAAAAGCGAAGGGGAAACTTTGTTCAGTATCGCATGTTGTTTACGGGGCGATTCATCGGCTGACTCGCAGGCACCGCGCTAACCTCCACGCAGCATCGTCACGGAAAGTCAGCTGAGCCCCAAGGAACGGAAAAGTATATGAAATCTCCAATTCAATCACAGACAATTATGTGGTGAAATGAGAGAAATTCAGCAGCCGTCAAGTCTGAGTGGGAGGGATAATTATCTGGCAGTCATTACGGCTCCCATAATAGCATTTAACGACATTCATATACTGTATGAACATACTGCACTTGTTGGAAACATGTAAGCTGAAAATAATCCCACCAGCCATTTCTTGCATATATATATATATATATATATATATATTTATATGAAATCCTCTGTAGAAGTGTAACATGTTCATCATGTCCTTGAGTGAATGATCTATGTTAGTGTGAAATTTATCTAATTATCTCCGATATGTCTCATGAGAATCCACTCAGCGTCCCTTTGTACCTTATTTTCCCTCTGCAGCCCCATTGTGTAGCGAAGCCCCAACAGAGTTTCCTATCTATTAAAATCCATCTCTCATCGCGTCGCCTCCATCCCTCCGTTTGCTGCACTTTTTCCAGAACAAATCAACTCAATCAAGCTCATTAAGTCTCATTATTAGCTATTTATTGTTATCTTCCTCAATGTGGCGCTGACAGGGCCACCCCGCCCACGCATGTGTCCGTCTCTTAAACCGGGACCTTTGCTCGTCACGCCGGCTCCACGCTCACTTCTAATTGGCCTCGATTGTATTGCTCTTGCGAGGACAGAGGAACAAATGTGGCATTGTGTTGCTTCACCGATTTCACACCTACATCCCACAGAGCACCTCTTTACTGCTGGATGTTGCTAAAACAAATCCTAAGAGGGAATAAGGCAGTGGAAGGAAGTGATAGTCGCTTTAAAGGCCGGGAATCTGGTGGACGGACGTGGAAAATGGGAACATAAGAGAAGAAGGTGCCCCCCCCCCAATTCCTTTTGTGTGGAAGTGTGGTGTTAAATGCTGTGGCGGCTCCTTAATGCAGCATGGCGGATGCATTTTCACAGCTGTCAGGGTGACAGAGGGGCGAGTCCCTCCATTGCAGCGGCGTGCCTCTACCTGCTCACAATGGACCTGCAGGATGGGAGCGCAGACAGATCGGAGAGAAAGGAGGGAGGATATGTGTATATGTGTGTATGTTGGAGAAGGTGCTTGGGGGTGGAGGGTGCGGGGAAGTTTGTCCCATCGCAGGAGTTATTAAGTTTGTCTCGTGGACACACTTGGTTTCACCAGGCTGCTCATCCCTCATTCATAATAGATGCTAATCTGCTCAGGGCTGACTGGTGACAGAGCTTCCTGCCCTTCATAGAATTAGTCCTCAGTTTTATCAACGGACCCAAACTGCCTGCTAATTAGACTCATTTCCTCCAGCATGAATTATTTATTTCCATTGTTACTGATCGGAGGCGATTGTGACGCATCATGCTGCCACCAGTTTCCATACAGATGCTGCACATGCCACCACAAGTTCTCCGAGTCTCAGCTCTGTCTATGGCGTCTGCACTGGGAGGAGAGACTGGTTCAGTTTCTTGTTCGGAGTAAAGCGTGTTCATCGTAGTCAAAATGACACAATACCAATTGATATAAAATATATATAATACACAGAATACACAAAGTTACAGCGGTATGGCCCTTAATGAAAACAATCTTAATGCAATACTTCATGTATAGCACTACTACAAAAAAATACAGTAAGTTACTGTCAATGACGCATTGCATCATTCACTTCAACCACAAAGCCATGCAAGTAGCGGTAACTGGGTGTAAATATGTTTATGGGATTCTAACTGTACATTTTGTGGAATTTGACTGTAAAAACACAGCAAAGATGATCAATATAATTATAGAGTGCAACTTCTTGAAGGAAAGTTGCGGGATTGCTGCTTCTCCACAAGATGAAGCTCAACTGATATGTTTGACTTGTATTTGCACCTGGAATAAAGACCCCCCTTACTTTACCTTTGCTTTCTTGCCTAGCTTGGCTCCATTTCTGGAGGCTACATTTTCATCTATTTGTTTGTCTACTACTCAACTGATTTCAATGAAAGTTTGTGAAGGATGACTCAAGGAGGAACCTGTTGCAATTTGAGGGCGATCCGGATAAACAAGCAGATCCAGGAAGGTTTTTCTTGCTTCCTACAACATGGACAATAAGACACAAGCCTTGGAGGAGGGATGCGCTCTCCAAACGCTGCTCTACTTATGTCATTTGATTCCATAGAAAGGCAGCTGTTGAGCTAATAAACATACTGCTGCTTGACACAACTTCTGACATCAGCAATTACAAATGAAAATCTGTCAAAGGGGGGAATCATTTGTTTCTGGAAAGTGGGAAAACTGTAAAATTCCCCAACTCCTTTGTCTGGGCAAGCCTGGCCTATAAAACACACACAGAGGAAACTGGGGGTGGATTGGATAAAAAGAACCAAGATGTACGAAAAGGTTTTGTTTCCAGCTTCTTAGAATCACGATAGTCAGATTGTGATTGCTGCTCGGCGTTCAAGAGAGTACTCTGTGTCAAAACTCACCTTTCTCAAGCCTGGGTTCAGCTCAGACACCAAATTAATATCAAAAAGTTTTTGTTGTGTAATTTCTGTCCACATCCCCATCATTTGAGTTTTCCGGGTGAGAACACAGCTCATTCACTTAACAAAAAAATCCTTAATTGACCATTGTTGAGAAAAATCTGCATCAACAAATCAGATAAGGAGACAGTCAGTCAGTCAGTCAGTCAGTGGCACAGTGTTGGTCTGTTGTGTTATTTAGTATTAATATATGCTGCTTTTCTGGAGGGAAAGAAAAGTCCTTCACACTCAAACTGATTGATTTGACGCAGCCTCATTTCGGCTTCACACAGAATGTGGGTTCTGTGACTTACATCGTAGTGAGGAATAATAATTCTGACA
The DNA here is from genome assembly GCA_038501795.1 of Pseudopleuronectes americanus. NCBI lineage: Eukaryota > Metazoa > Chordata > Actinopteri > Pleuronectiformes > Pleuronectidae > Pseudopleuronectes > Pseudopleuronectes americanus. The sequence goes on along the minus strand of CM076727.1, from coordinate 11,184,290 downwards.
TATAACACATTTAAACTCCTCAGAGTTTAGTATTTAAATTAAAATTAAAATTTCTTCTAAAGGTCAAATACATTCTTCTATAGCCACTGTTTGATTTTCCAGACTGTTTATGGATATATGGTACAAGTTCTCCTCATCAAAACATCCACTCCCTAATTACATCTACTTAAGCAATTTTGAGGAGGGGAAAAAAAAAGTGTTGTGCTTAATTGCATTACTATCTGGAAGGCAGAAATATGCAGAGCGAAAAAACGTATAGCAACGTGAGGGAATTGCTAATTAGTCCGATATTTGGTTTGCATTACCAAACGGCACGTTACGCCCCGCGCAGATAGGAGGCTCAAAGAGTGAGGCTTCTGTTCCTGAAACTGTAATCAAACAAAGACAGATGTACAGATAAACACTAGAAAGTTTGCCATAATTATTCATCTGCTCACAGAACTGCTCCTTCTTCTTCTTCCTCTTCTTCTTCATCATCCGTGAAAGGGGTTTATTGCAGCACTTTCCCTCTGTGTGATTCCACGTCTATAGGTACCAGGTATCGGAGAGCGTGAGGCTGAATGGAAAATACCTCCGACCACAATACCCTCTGATAAGCCTAATAAAAACAGCCACAGGATTACAATGGCGTGAGATGTGGAACAGCTGAAATATTCATGATGGAGTATTGTGCCGCTTTTCAAAAACGCATATTTACAAATCAGCCCCGATACAAAGTGCAGCGGGAGCCTGCCGTTTTCTCCCCCACCGAGGGTCAACGCACAATAAGACTCGGTTTTATCGCACAATTTGAAAGTTTATTCAGACTTTGAAGAGGTCTTGTGAAAAAAAAAGAAGGAGATGGCCTTCTCTGCAATAACACTCCAACCGCTCTCTTAGCTGCCATTTTCACACGAACAATGGGAAATTATGTGGAGGCAAGGAAGGAAAAATCTTTTACAATGACTACCACCTTTAGTGATTGCAAATAATTGCGTTAAGTGGCTTATTTGCCTTAGGTCGGGGAGGGTGACTCCTGTATAACTAATATAAGGATCTGAACCCTCACCCTCGCTGATGAGGCCTATTCACAACTCGGCTGCCCTGTGCCCCCTCCCGGCTCCTTACGCTGCTACAGGATGAGGAGTGTGTTGTTAAAGTTTCAAAGCAAATGATTTGACACAACCACATCCCTGTGTGAGGAAGTAATGGAGAGCCGGCGTTGGAGGTCTCTCTCCTCCGAGCAGAGGAGGATGGAGGGAGCTGAAGGACTCCAGAACATTTAATGACGAGACAATGATTCACTGGGAATAAAACCTAAAACATGCTCTGTGCTAAAACGACATGATCTGGTAAAAACACACTTTGATGAAATACGCATGAAACTGACATTTTTTTAAATCCCTTGTGTGCAATGATTGACAGGACATTTACAGGAACACTTAAATTAAGACTGTACTTTTTGTATGAATTAATAAATGGACTGAACAATGGATTGTTAGTTAAAGTATAGGTTTTGAATACTAATTAAAACTGAGTTAAGGTTCTGGTTTTACTACATGACAACACTGACTAGTTTATACGTAAAATATTTTACTTATTACTCGACAATAGCCTTTTCACACGTTTTTAGTGATTAAGATATTTCATGCCAAACTTAATGCTTAACCTCTAAAATGTATTTATGTTGTTAAGACATCTAACATAATCTATAATATTAATCACGTATAATATCTTTAATAATTATATTAACTTTGAATATGAAGTGTGATGTTTTTTGTATTTTAGAATAAAAACTTCTGGATCTTAACTCAAATAACATCCAGTACATGATCTGAGTACTTCTTCTACTGCTTCTCTCTGCATATATCCAAGGTTATACATTACTACATTAACAATTTTTTCATTTTATGCAGTAAATAACTATGAATTGCATCAAAACTCATAGAAAAGACTTCTCTGTGGTATATTTGACTTGAAACATAAACTTCACGATGTACTTAAAAAGGTCTTCCACATCCAGACAACATCTGTTTGTCTCATCCAGGTAATTGAACATGATCTTGAAGTGATCTTTTGTAAATAAAATTGTGCTGTCTACTATTCATGGAAACACGGTATGCAACACAGAGCCTTCTCCAAACAAAAAACCTGATCTGTTTTGTTTCAGCGCTGACCCTTTCCCGTTTGGCTGCAGTCGGTTGTAGTTAACCTTTCAGGGAAGAAAAGGCCTTCACGGATTATTAGCCGTATTCTGGCTGACGGTGGAAAACAAAAATATAGAAATGATTGCACGTATTGTCCTCCATTTTAAAAGAGATGCCCAGGGAAATCATCAAGAGAACAAAAAAACACAAAAAAATACGAGACGCTGCAATAATTACTTTAGGGTATCCAGTGCTCTCTCATGGAATATATCAGTGGCCACCATGTCTGGGCTTTGACCCACAGTTGCTTCGGAAATATCAGGAAAACAAGGGACAGGAAAAGAAACCTCCCATTATGGACAACTGGAACATTCCCTGGATGAGAAACGCTGCAGAACCTGACCATCAGGACAAAGACCATCCAGACCATCAACAAGACTCCCAGCCAACTGTGGTCTCACATCACACGTTATGTTAAATGTAATCCTGTGCATGTTGGCATGTTAACTCAGGTGTAACAGTAAGTAACTGTAAGGATTGATATGTGAATGTTTCTCTGTTGGACTGAACAATCATCAGGTGTCACACAAACACAGACACAGACGGTCTGACCTGATCTTTAAAGGAATTGTTACCTACGCACCTCTCTGCCGATGGAGGTGGTGGCTGAAGTGTTTGAGTCCACAAAACACTTTTGGAGTTTCAGGGGAAAACAACACTGCAACCGAATCCAATACAACTGAAGTATCTGCCTCCATACTGCTCCTGTGGTGTGATTCAAGTGTCCGTGAGCCCCAACATTCAAAGTGACGTGGTTTCAGGACCATTAAGAATGTTCGGGCGTACGGACACTTGCGTGATGCTACACGAGCAGTATGAGGCATTTTATGTTTTTCTTCTGTTGTTTTTTATACGTTTGAAGAATCCGTCCCCCAGTTACTTGTTTTGGATGTGGCTGCAATGCTGTTTACCCCTGAAACTCCAATAGTGTTTTGTGGACTCACAGGTGGGAGGGAAGTTTTGCAGTTCATGTCCAGTTCAGGCAAGTCACTGTGGGAGCCGGCACTTAGCCTATTAGGACTAGTGCCTCAGCGGCGGGCAATTAAATGTCTCCATGCAAAATGAGCACTCAGGTCATGTTTAATGGGCAGAGAGTTGATAAAGGTTGGGCTGAGCGGCAGCAGAGGTGACTCACCCGACAGCACAAAGGTGTTGAGCAAAGACGAGAGCAGGTCGTATAGATGGTCTCCATGTGGACTCCATCGCCATCATCATCTTCCTGCACAGAGCTGGACCTCTCCTCCCTGGGAAGGAAACACACAGAACAAACAGCTCCTTATTAACAAACATGTTTCCTATGCATGTCCTCGGATTTTCTTCCTGCAGCTGCTTCCGATGTTATGAATGTGATATTTGCTTTAGTCGACATGTTGACTATTACTGTTGGTGTTGTGCATGGTGTTGGATGTTCATCCGCTGCACTCTCATGGACCCCTTAACGGTGTGGACAAAAGACAACATGACACATAACATAAACCTTCGAGTCGATACTTTGCTTTTAATGGAGAAAGATGAAAATATCAATACCAGCTCCTTTACAAATGCATTCTGTTGCCCAGTTACTTATAGCTAATTGATTTTAACAGCCACACGGGAGACAGAGCAAGGAATCAATTGCAGGGGCCAAGTTAAGTGACTGCGTGACAGCTCATATTGTGGCCAGCCCGACGTGGTCTAATCTGAAAAGACAATAATCCAGCGGGGACAGGCGGGAGGAGTGACGGTTACAGCAGAGTCCAACCTCCCTCCACGCCGGCAGCACCGGGGCTGTCTGGTAAGAAAGCATGAGATGAAGTGGAATAAATTCTCTTGGTAAATGTTATTACAAACAATATGCCTTCATGGAAAAGGAAAAGAGGGAAGAGCAATCTGCGGCGGACTGACCATCTTGCGAACCGTTTATCAACTTGAAATGTTATTTCATGCATTAGTACTTCACAAACTGCATTCCCCCCCGAGGCACTTGCAGCACAAAAGCCCTCCGATTTATGATTACCAGTCAACTAAGCAATAGTCTGTGGCCCCCGCCGACACACCACTTCCTTTTACTTCCCTTTCACCACGAGCTTGTCTCCGGGCCCCTGCAGGTTCAGAGACATGGCTGTCAGGACGATGTGATCAAGGTGGACGCAGGCTGAGAGGAGCTAAATCGTGGCTGGGGGATGACATTCTTTGATTTTTAACCATTACAGAGTTTTCACAGAGCTGCAGTCAATTTATTTTATTTATTCTAATGAAGAGCATTAGGAGTGCCATAGTGTGCTGCACTGCACATTGATCGCCTCGTTAATCACACTTTGCAGACACTCGCAAATCAAGTTCTAACAGCAAGCACTGAATCAAGTGCAATGAAGCATAAGCTCCTTCACAATTTATGATCTTTCAAATTGCATCTTTTCAACCATTAAATTGCAAGATACCATAAATTTTTATCCTCTCCTCGTCGGCGCCGGCATTGATTCTGTCGTGTGAAAAATAGAACAGTAGTAAATTCAGGCAGTTAGACCGAATTTAAGCCTTGTCTTCGGAAAGGAAACTGAATGGCACAAGGAAGGCTGTTAATTTGCCATCGAGAACAAATATCAGGAGTGATAAAAATGTAAAAGTCCAACAGGGGGCATGAAGACGAGGCTCCGATGGGCTCCAGTCCTCTGCAACCTTGAGCTCTGTCACTTCACTACCTCTCAAATGCCAGTGCACATCCAGGCTCTTTAAATCCTCCATTTTTTAACATTAGGTATCTGATGTGCTGCAGAATTAGAATGAAGTTCTCCTCTTTTCACGTGGCAGACAGTGACAGAACCAGCGGTTTAACAATTGTACACACACACACAAACACAATGCCAGTATTCCACTTTGTGTTCTCGCCCTGAGAGATGAAAAAGAAAAAACTAAGTGTAATGGCACTTAAAGTGGCCATTACATTTAACCTGTGCAAATTTAAAATAGCTGTTACCTGCCCCATACTGTTCTCAGAAAATGGCATAATTGTTCTTAGATTGCGTTTCTCTCGTACCACGCTGAAAGGGACACTTGTCAAACAATACAGTCAAATTAGTTCTCTGTGATTGAGCGTGCTGATCCGGAGCACTACGTATCCAAGAAGAGAAAAAAGGAGTGCCGTGAAAAAAAAAGTCTCAATTACTGTGATAAAGTAAAGGAGAGGCGACGGGGAGCAGTCAATGGTTCACCTCTTCACATCTGGACCAACTCTTACGTTGTGATTGGAGAGTGAGCCCGCTGTTGCGTGCCGGCATGGAAATAACAATGCCTCCAATATAAGACAACGTGCATTTGCAAATTTAAGTAAGACTCATCGGTGTGTCTCATAGCCTCAAGAGTGAAGCAAGAAGATGCTGCAGGAACAAGGATATCTTAGGGAGAGCTCAGGGTTTAGAATTCAAGAAATGACGTTACAAAGCATCCACACTGGTTCTTTACTCCTGCAGAGAAGAGTCTCTCCTTCACTGCACAGAGGAGAGCAGGACAGCATTTATCACACAGCGCTGCCTTGAGAAAAGGTGAAGAGTGAGACTGCAGCGGCATGGCCGACAGCCGAGGAAGATAACGCTGCTCCAGTCACTGTCATGGGAGGAGCTGCCCGACTCCAGAGAAGCACACAATACGACTCTACACACCCTGAGAGAAGTTAACGGTGGCCAGGCAGCAAAAGTGTTTCTGACACCCACCCTCCCCCCCGAGGGAAGGCAAATCAACGGAGGAAATAGCATGTAAGGAAAACAAACCATAACAAAAGGCATAAAAGCGCACAAACATTGGATTGATCAGACAATTACAACCCATCTGGCTTGTTAAACGCAATCTGCTATCGCACGCTGCCCCGGCAGTTTGGCTCTTTGCAGTTGGACTGATCCCAGATCGGCAAACGACTGAAATATGAAGGATGAGTCTGGTGACAGACTGTATATTTTCTCACGGTCAACAAATGTCATAAAGACACCAAACACGACTTTATCAGGCAAAGCAACAACGACTCTATCGTTTAATGTCAACAGATCAAAACAAACTGATCCATCATCAGTTGTTACTGTCTCCAGATCACGGAAATCTAAATGTGGAAAAAAGGAATCAAGTGATGAACATTGTCCATAGAGACCTGCTTTGTCTGATACTTTCAGCCAATCACAGCAAACCTTTGTTTTCCTCTTTTAAAAGAATTTGATCTCCTCCGGTCACATTTAGGTTTCCAGGTTACCGAAGAAGCATGTGATCATTCATTCCATTTTCAATAGGTGCTCTTAGGTCTGTACAGCTTAACAAAATAAAAGCCTCTTTGTAACCACCACAGCTCAGCGCCTTAATGCTACAATATTCTCCTTTTTGAACATTTTGTAAATGTAGTCTAATTATATGTGTTTGTGTTGCCTTACGAATTCTTGAAATAGTCAGAATGCGTTGTTCTAAGACGTCCTCCCTGTTGTACTGGAGGACGTGTGCCATCATTGCTATGAATCAACCACGTAGTTACCTCCAACCAAGGTGGTTATGTTTTCATCTGCGTGCCTGTTAGCTATCAGCATTATGCGAAAACTACTGAACCAATTCCCATGAAATTTTATGGAAGGCTGGGATATGACCCAAGGGAGAGAAACCTTTAACTGTTGGATGGATTTTAGTGGATATGCATCAGAATTGTTTTTCGGTTTCATTAACATGGCAGGGAGGAAGCATCAGCCTTGACAGAGGTATGTCCTCGCCACACACCCTTCTAGTTTGTTGATTTGGAGTTATGCACTGTATCATCATGCACTGCTGTGAATCCCCACTGAAGCACTCCATGTGTAATTGTCCTTAACTAAAAAATAATCCAGTTGGAGTAATGCTTACACTCACCGGATTTTTGAAGTTTAAAGTATGTTTTTGAGATCGTTTTTTTTCGAGATCTAAGTGGGCCAGAGACACTTCAGGGAAGTTAGGGTAAAGTATTACTTTTTCATTTAATACAATTTTTTTTGTACAACGTCAAATCACAAAACACCTCAAAGAGGAAACACTTGGCGACAGTAAAGAGAAATAACTCACTTTTACGAGGGAGAAACCTCCAGCAGAACCAGACTGGGTGTGGGCGGCCATCTGCCTCGACCGGTTGGGTGGAGTGGAGAAAGAATGGAGAGGAGAGGTGGGTAGAGAAGTGGGGGGGGGGTCGGGAAACCAATACAACTTGGACTGATGCATTCTTAGTTTATTGCCTTCGATGGGACTTGTTGAGGATCATATAAGTACAGGTTATCTCAAGCCGTTTCCGAAACAATGCAAGAATCCAGTGTGAAGGTTTAAATCTAAATCCGAGGGCACAGTGCACTGAACGTCTGCGTCCCATCACAACACAACAGGCGTCATTCAGGATTGTGATTTGACGATACATGTCTGAGGAATCCTCCGACGCTCCGTGCTGATTCTCTTCTGAGCCGCGCGGAACGCAGCGCATTGCACTTCCCATCGATATCTGAACCCGAACACAGTTTGACTCTCGTGTCGCGGCGAGCACATATCAACAAGCTCACAATGGCACACTCAAAAAGACACTTTCACCAGCCCAACAAAGGGGAGATGCTCCGGGCTATGACAACTTCTTGTGAACGACAAAATGCCGCCTGACAAGCTTTCAAGGGATGTTTGAGCTCTGGCAGATTACAGAGATCTTTATCTTTTCATAAAACGGAGTGCAGCATTTAAGTGCCAATGACTGAGAATACAATCTGAATTGTAAAGTGTGTCACAGTCATTACATGGAGATGTAGGGCCAGTAATGGTGAGAGTAATTGTGTGATGACAGTTTCACTGCACAGTGACATTCTCTAGGGCATTGTCATCGTCCCTGACAGGTAATATGGGTCCACTGGGAATCGGGTATGTCTTACAGTTGGGAGTTTCTTGTTTGTAAACACCCACCGGCCCCCCCCAGACGCCCCCCCTCCGACCCATCTTTACTTACAGCTTCGTCAAACCTCAGGACTCTTTTCAATATAGCTGTGGGTCTGAGTGAGGTAATTAGATGTTAATGTGATATAATGGAATCATGGCGGGTTGTTACATAGGGAGAAATGCAGGCCCGGGCGAGATCTCGGAGTGAAAAGCACAATTGCTTAAAAATCAAAACATGCTGTCAGCGGCTCACCTAAGCAGCAGAGAAAGCCCTGACTTCAGAATACATTACAATGGTAATTGCTCCGAGAAAATTACCTTGTCTAAGATGAGCTCGACCAGACATCGGAGATATGCATGTCGATTGGCTCAATTTCATGATCATTGGGAGGCTGAAATCAAGGCCTTTATGTGGGAGAAAATCAACAGGGAAATTGACATAAACACCAGAGACATTACACTGAAAGGTAGAAATGGCTTCATTTCCTCACGGCACGGTTGTGAATCTATTTAACCTGAAGCTGTTCTTCAAGGGAGCCATTGTTCAGGTGGGAACTGGTAAGCCTTTCACTCTGCAACACATAAACACACGTTAAGTGGAAATGGAAATACTGCGATTCTATTATTAATATGAAAATCTTGATTAGGATTCAGAGTTTGCTGCTCCCTCTAGTGGTTAATTCACCTTTTGTTTGTTTGATCAAATAGGCTTAATGTAATGTTTACTTTGTGTAGTTGCATGTCAAACGTGTGAGTTACTGTTCCGGATCAAACACGTCTTTCTTTTCTCTGCTGCCATTGTTGTCAGTTCTGAGCTTTTCACGGCTTTGAGACAAAGAGGCTGAACATCAGCCAACGCTGAGGGAAATTACTTAATAAACAAAAACGGTGGCGTAACACACACGGACTCCACCTTTGATTGTTGGTTGTGGCTCCGTGTGTCTGGGCTTCTCCTCGCACGTGTCAGCACGGCGAGAGTTAAAATGCCTCTCGTGTCTGTGATCTGATGAGGATCACCTTCATCCATTTGAAAGGTGATTTCTGAGCAAAATTGTTTCACCGAACACACGCTGCTTGAGCCGAGAGCACATTTTTCCAGCATGTTAACAAACATGTAATTTCCATAAACACAACCAGTAATTGACAGCTTGATTTGGGCTCTGCCAGGAGGCTGACAGACAGTTCTTGGCTGCTTTAATGCAGGCAGCACCGGCTTAAGGCCTCACCAGGCTGTAATGAGCTTCTCACGGCTTTGTCTGGATTAGACCGAGAAACACAGACAAAATATCACACAAATCCCATCCAACAATCCTTATCTTGTTAGATTACATCATGTGCTGTACTTCACAATTACCATCAGATTAATAGAGACTTACAGTGAAGTGTCAGCAATGTCAAATTTCACATTTAAATCTAAATCGACTATGATCAACGGAATCAGGTCTTGTACAAGGTCCGTGCAGATACTGTTTGCTCCTTTTAGAAAAACAGATATGCATTGCAGGTAAATAAAAGTAAATGTGAGGGGCATCACAAAGGTAAACATTTTATTTCACTGTGGTTTTTACTGTAAACACAAAAAACAACTGAATATGTATGTAAAGATTAATAAATGCATTAAGATGTCTGCAGATTCAAATTTAAAGCTTATAAAACCTTGTAAGGACAAAAACAAAAAATGGTTTTCAGGAAAAATGATGGTGAAAATTGAAAAATACAAAATCAACCAAATTGTATTATGAACTATTTGATTAATATAATATAAATAAATAAAAATCTTACAATTTCAAAAAAAATCTGTGTTGGTTATCTTTCATTTTCAGATAAGCACATTATGAGACTTTTTAGGAACTTGCTACATTTGATGTGAAATGTTACAGAGAGATTTCAACAGTTTACATTTGCCAAAGATCTCATGGTCACATCAAGGACCATTTATGTTTGGAAGGTAAATGAAAACTGCATCTGACCAAGTGAATACTGAACGTGTGATGGATTGGCTCAGGTCTGTTTGGTTCGGTTGCAGTCGATCAGTGAGGCCTGTATTGAACCCTGCAGGATCTCCAGCCAAAGGTTTGCTGCTTGAACATCAGCAGCACATTCGGCTCTTTTCTCCTCGTCAAAAGCTGCGGCTCAAGAGCAGCAGAGAGACGGCGGCGAGCACAAGAGGGAAAATAGAGTCTGATAAATCTGTATTGAACAGTGTGTGAAGGATGTTAATACATATTAATGGTGACAGGAATATTTGCAAGTGAATACACTGGCAAAGGGGATTAAACATAACTCTCCATAGAAGGGGAGGTATCATCACTCCCATTCTGGCGTGGGACTCGGCCGTATCTGATTCATCCCCATGCACAGTTCCAGCAAACACTAAGCCCTTATCTCTCCACTGGGCCTCTCCGGAGAGTTTACAATTTCTCGCTTCGGTGGAGCCTGAGCTGAGCTTGTTACTGGCACAAAGGCTGAGAGGTGGCCTGGTTGAGAGCACAAAGCCGCCCTCACCTCTGGACAGACACACATTTCCCTCAGATAACGGACGACTTGTTGGACAGCGACACCAGGGTCCCCGTACGTTGGTGTGATCGCCACACATCCTCAGAAAGTGTGGGTCCGGCAACCAAAGTTTAAAGTTAAAAAAGAAAAACATACATGAGACGGGGACATGGCTCCAGTATGTTAATGAGTTGTGTTAGAGGTGGCAGAGGGACGTGAACCCAGCAGATGTGATCTGGTTCCTGGGAGACACTTAGCCGCCCCACCATGGACGCTATTCTCTGAGGGCACCAGCATCAGAGACATTTGCTTCTCCACTGATTACATTAACTCCCGAGGGAATTCATGATAGGCGTGAAATTTAGGGTAAATGTGCCATTTAGCCACACCAGTATCTTTTTTCGGTCATTCTTAGACAGATAAATACATTTAGTTAGGTAATTAGTTTATTTATATTTTATTTTGTATATTTATTTATAACATCTTTGTTTTCTTGTACTTAAAATACTCTTCATGTATAATATGAAAGCCACATGCACTAGAATAAATATGTGATACAGACTAAAAAAGAAGGTTACTCTTTTCTGAGCGATTCTGTTGGCTGTTCAGACACTGTGTGGGAAAAATGCTTCATGAAAAGATCAGGAATGAAAAATAAATACACAGCTCAGACTTCAGATTAAAAGATAAATTGGCCAATTTCATTCTATCAGTGGTTAATGCGCCAGTGATTTAATGAAAAACAATTTGAGGAGCTTCTTCAGGAGATCCTTTTACAGTATTTAAATATGATTTTAGTGTCTAAATGTGGCTTGTTTTATTAAAACATGGCTTTATTCAACCTCTGGAAAAAAGGCTTGAAAATAATGAATTCTTCAAATAAAAGTGACCCAGACAGCAACACACTTTCCAGTTTGTGACCAATGCACAATAAGTCATTATAATGCAGCTTTAAGAGTCAAAGTATATTCTGCTCACATGATCAGTTTCTCTTTTGTTGCCTGAGAGTACAAAAAAATAACACAATAGAAATATGAATCAAATTCCAAGTTCAAACGTTTATATTGTAATTTCTTTGCTTTATGACTTAAAAACTTTGTGAAAGCAGATTGATGCATTTACCTGAGAGACAGAGATGGATACAGAGGCCCATAAAAAAAAGGTAAGACTATAAAATTACAAAGCTCTGATGAAGCTTTACTGAATGAGGGTTTTCATGTGGCCTTGCTTTAATGCAGGGACGACAGAATCTCAGTCATTTCACTCTGTTCTGTGTAAGACCAGAATGCCAGTACGGTTCCAGCCGGTTTGAAGTTGACAAGTAATATTGGATTTTCTGCTCGTCTTACAGTAAAGTCTGCCGGTCTCTGCGCTTTCCATAGACGTGTTGCTGAGACAGCTCCGGCATTGTTTTCCGGGACACAGTGAAATTCTATTTTCAGTTTTTTACTTGCTGCAGTAATTATCTGCATTGTTGGTGAGAATAAAGAAAATAAAGTGCATGAATATGTGCCGGTCAATTGGATTCTGTCAGTTCAAGCGGAATTGGGTACACAAGCGCACGGCTTGCCAGCTTGTAATAACGATGGTGTTTGCGTGGAACAATTTCCCCTCTAAAACAGCTCATCAACGGCAGAGAGAGTCTGTCACCCGGGGTACGGAGTGACAAGTCTTCTGCATCTTCGTCTGTTATTAACACGTCTCTTACGACAAGCTCAATTATCTGACACTGCCCGTAATTTCCATTCCTTTTTCTGGCACAATGTAAAGTTCCCTCTCCTTCATTTTCAAAGCTGGTCGTTTTGGATCCGGCAAATACTGATAAAAGACGTGTGTGGGAGGAGGATGTGAAAACTGAGGGGAAAAACATCTGCAAGTCACAGTAAAGTTGCTGTAAGCAAAATCCGGCTGAGGCCTTGATCATCTCTGATATTCACCATTTAAAAAGCCTGAATGCAACATACGGAGTGAGGGGGCTCGGAGCATTTAAAGCCAAAAGTTATATAAATAACATAAGAGAGAGATATTTATTTGGGTTAGAGTTGTGACATTAGTCGAACACTGAGCTTGAAGTCCTCGTAAAAAGGGGAAGATTTGAAAATGTACAAAATCTGCCACTCAGTAGAGCACATACCTTCTGGAAACTACATTTAAATTGACTTGAGGTCGATTTTTGTTTGGATCTGCACCTAATTGCACACACTCATAAATACCAGTCCCCTCAAGAGGCCTTCTTTCATCAGGATCTATGAATTTGTATCTGGAAAATTGAGGAAAATGACGCAAAATGCCAAAATGACCCCCTAATCTGGATCGGCACCCTTCCCCCAAATTTCATGGTAATCCATCCAGCAGTTTTTGTGTAATCCTGCTCACAAACGAAACAGCAAACAAAGGGACATAACGTAAAAGCTACTAAAGGGACCTTATGGTGATATCATTTAAGAAAATAAGATGTCTTTTCATTCTATTTATTCAGGCTAGTGCAACCTAATGGTCTTAGCACTGTAACTACGTGGTAAATGTTGATTAAATCAGGTTTCAGACGGCCTTGTTATTAGTATCACTGTGTGTGCGTTCGTCTGTGACCTTCACAGCATTAACTTCTGACCCGTCTCTGCTGTAGCTGCACTCCCTTCAATGTAAAATAATTTTCTAAAGAAAGACGCAAAATACAAATGAGATCAAAGGTTCCTCGTAACAGTGCTACTTGATTAACGAACACGTAGAGACATGCTCCCTTTTCCGATTCTTTTTAATTAACTGCTTTTTCTTTTCTTTTTTTAAACAGAGCTGCCTAATGATTATTTTCCGACTGCCAAATCTCTCTCGCAATCAATTTGAATAAGTCCAAAAGCCATTCAAAGACTAAACTCATGTTCTTCATATTGAGACACAGAGAAAATATGAGTAGAGGCAGTTTACAACCTTCTATCTCGAAGATTTGTGTCTTTTCTTGGGAATCTCTCAGTCTCATGTGTTAGTGCAGGCCCGGTAGAGGTTACCTTACAGCCTCGGCTGCCTCTGCTCGTGTACGGAGGCACCCGCAATAAAAAAAAGTGAAAATGTTCCGAAGTGAAATATCGCTGCCGGTGGGAGTGTCTGGGCTGCTGCGGGTGAACGTTGGAGGAAGTGGTAATGATGACAGCTCTAACTCAGTGCAGGTGCAGTAAAGCATGGCAGGTTGGTCAATTGCCCAGAACCCATTACTTCTCCTCAGGGACCAACCTTGTAATGTGCTAGGTACCTTCTGTAAAGGATTGACCTATTGTCAACAGAGGAATCTCCCAGGTTTTACATAAAGACACAAGTGCACCTCGCAAGGTTACGCAGGCAGGTTAAGAGCATGTTAAATGTCTGAGTGGGATGTTTGCTAACATAAAATAAAATAAAATTCTTGAAACACTGGTTTGCTTCCTGATTAAACCAGTTTGCATAGAGGACGGTTCAGAGTATTATAGCTACTGGCAACATATCCTCTGTCCACGCTTCATGGCCGCTCTCCTTGGACAGGTTTGGTATTGGCCTGTGCGGCTGCAGGAGATACTCTATGTTTTGTATGAGAGCACAAAGCTGGTGAATGTAAAATTCATGATACCGTTTCTCTCTCTTCGCGGCGGCTCTAAACATTCACGACTGTGCCGGAGATGGGAATAGGATGACCTTGGGTGCCAGATACATCTCTGTCCGCGTGTCATCTTCAGACAGCCGCTGTTTGACCACTATCCGCCAGATGCATCCTATCCGACACTTGTAACAATAGTGTAAATTGGACGAAAATTGAGCTCACCTTAAAGGCAGACTTCAGTCCTCTTGAAGGCTGAAAGCCCTGGATGAGCCCGGTGCCCAGTGGCGGCTCAGAGTCCTTGTTTTGCTCCCTGAGACGTGTGTAATCAGAGAGAAAGTCCAGCACAGATTACAGTCTTCAATCAGTCAGGGGGGGAAATGATATGTACATCATTGTCTCTGCAGCCCATCGCAGGCACTGTCAGCGTGCATGCATATTACCTGTGTCAAAGCTGCCAGGGACATGACGAGAGAAACTGAGAGCCATCACAGAGCCGCCACTCAGGGGGGTGTCGAGTCTCCGGGCGCCGCAGCCGGATCCAGTCTGCGCGGGGGGACTCTTCTCTGACCTCCAGGATGTTGTTGACACCGTTTAATGTACATTTTCAAATACAAAACATCCCCTTTCATATCTGAAATCGTTTTCAATGGGCTGAGTAACACTGAGGGCCAGCTCTTGTCACCAAAAGAAAATACTGTCTCACGTCCAACTCGAGTCCACGGAAGTTGAAGCGATTGTCTCGTTTGACCTTGAGGTGCACAACAAAGACAGAGTTATTTTGTACAGTGGGACAACTATACGAGTGCTGCAGGGACCGGTTAAAGATGATTGCGCCTAATCTTCTCATATGGATCTCTAACGTCCCCTTACACAATTGTATCCTCACTGAAAACAGACGCACACTGTGAGTGAGGGCAAAGGTGGACGCGGAAAATTTGATGGAGCTGTCTCATTGTCTAGAGATTCAATTTTCACAGTTTGTTCTAGAAAGAAAAAAATCCGCTCTATAGATGCAAAACAGCAGGAGAGAGACGTTTCACAATAAAGAGAGGAAAGATGGATTGCCCCGGAACGAGACCATCGCAAGGCCGTAATTTCCCCTGAAACAAGAGCTTTTAATTTGAAGTCGTGAACGGCTCTTTAGCATATAAAAGGGAGGAAGGAAGACGATTTGCAGCCGAGCCAACAACACACGACTTCTCTAACCACCCGACCTGACTCCATAAATAAACGACCGAAAAATACAAGAACAAACTCGGTCACTGGCGTGCGACTGCTTGCCGTGGCTATCAGGTTTGCATAATGGCCCCCCCCTGTCCCACACCAGGTATCTGTTCACCTTGAGAAGTCCAGACCTGAACGCAATGTCAACAGCAGCACTTTGCAGCTCGACGATTCTGTTTGTCTCCTCGGGTCCCGCTGGGGCTCCGGAGGGAGGTCACCAAATTGTCTTTGGAATCAAAAAAAAAGGCGCTGACCTTTGCTAAATTGGCCACATTCAGTAGACAGGGAATATCAGGTTATTGAGTTGATCCATGCTGTGTTTTCCTTGCCTGGGGAAAATGATCTAAGCTATTGTCTGCCTTCTGTAGTTGATCAAGGGCAAGAATGTGTCAGGAATGTGGAATCACAGGCCACTTTTTTTTATAAATGTAGTTTGAAATGTTCTAATGGTTTATCAGGAAAAAAAACACCATTAGTTCCCTGCAGCAAACACAATATTAAGCAGGGAGGTAAGAGCTTTCCACTTATGATGAGCCCGGCAGTTTATATCCAAAAGGAAAACGAAAATAAAGGCGTCGCGCTCTAAAGCCATGTGAGATGCTTCACAGAAAAGACACATTGTAAATGAATGCAGCTGCAGAACCGCAACAATTCATTGCACTGTACTTTCAAGTTGTTGATTCCTCGAGAAAGGCAAATAATAGTCATTTTGCAAAATTGCAGGCCTATCCTTCAACAACGGAGGAAAACAGTTCAAATTGGGCAGAGATAGGGAAGAAGCAGCCCGCTCCCTGAAGTAGTTTGTATATTTGGGACAGTATAATGCAATAAGTCATTTCTGCCCGCAGTTCACATTACCTCCCAATGGTTAAGAACCATAATCCCAATAGCATTTTGAATTCTATCACACATACACTCAGAAATGTTATTGCATGATTATAGTGTTCCTCTGCCTCTGCAGAGTTATTGTATTTATGCATTTTGCACATGAATTGGAAGAGAAGTTGAGCACCGTGTACAATTACACTGCTATTCAAACTGAGCCAGAAGAACCGAAGCTATTTGGTACAAAACAACTTGTAGTGTAAGAAATGTTCGAATCGCTACCTGTCGTTGACAAAAACACAATTTTAAGGCGAATCTCCACTTAGCTCAAGTCAAACTGTGTGTCATTGTCCGTTAGAAGAACTTGTGCCACATTATGTTCAAACCACATAAGTGAAGGAGAAGAACCGAGTCTGTGCTGTGAAGACGTACAAATCAAATCCACAGGAAGCTTTTGTTACTTCTGTGTATTTCATCAATTTAACAATTATAAACCGACGCTGCCAGATTCATTAACATGGCTGTAAAAGCCTCTGAATCATCTTAATCTAATGATGGCATCAACATGCGAGAACATAGAAGAGAAGTGCCACAGAGTTGGCCTCCAGTCCGGGCGGTCATCTGAGAGGACAGCGTGCACATGAGTCACGCTCGGCAGCCGCACCATTTCTCTCTTCCTCCTTCTTTAAACCTGCTGAGCTGCCGGGGAGGGTCGCCCACCGATGGCAGCTTTTATCTGCAGAGGCCAGGAGACACATGCCTCCTGCTATGAGGTGATGGCACTTTGTCAAGCAAGACAAAGTTATCCTGCCACTGACACCAGACACTCGCCCTTCGCTCCTCGCTGCAGTGGGTGTGATTTGCATCATAAAAGCTTAAGGAATGTCATAAAATAAAGAAAAATCTGAGACATAGGGAATGTTTAAAAAAACAATACCATTCCTAGATCTCACATTTGAAAACATTTCCGTGCAGTCACTCAAATCTGCCACACAAGTGGGAAACTCAGGGCTCTGGTTGCAGACGGCCCCGGAGGTGTGTGTATCATAGATTTCATTCCTGCAGGGAAGCAAAGATTATTACAATATTCAGATTACCGAGCAGGGGGAAATTAATTGGACTAATTAACATACAAGTAAATGATGATACCGTTAACACATTTCATTAACTCAAAGTGTCATTCTATGTTCCTGCTGCACTTGGTATTGCATTACAATGAATTGGATTCATTAAATTATGCAAATGAAAGGAACGACAGTAAGGACGAGTCCTTTTTTTAACGGCACAGACCAGATTCCCTCGCTCGTTTTCAGCAAACCGACAAAGACTCAAAAAGCATGTGCTCTTCACTCTGATTTACCAGATAAAGCTTTTCATAGACTATCATTTTAATTATGTTCACATGCAGGCACTGAAACCAGGTGAAGGCTGAGAGACTTTTCCTCTCTCTCATGCTGCTGTTTCAGCCTCATATTAAAGATTACCTAATTAGGTTAATGTCCCCATTTAGTGTAAAGAGGTAAGTGATACAGCTCTTATTAATTTATCCAAAATATTAAAAAAAAGGTATATTTTTAACAAACTATAAGGACATTAAACTTTGTGTTTAAGAAAAAAGACGGAGCAATTCATTTTAAAAGCTTTTCCTTCTGTTCCCCTCAAACGTACATGAATCCAGGTCATACAGAATGAGGTGTTAACTCTGCTGGGTTGGTTCAAAGTCATGAGACACTACTTTGTTCTCGGGCAGCAGAATATGTTCCTGACATTTCCTTGTGACATTAACTTGTGGTTAATCGAGGGTCCACCCCTCCTTTTGGCCCCGGTGACTTCTGTCTCCATCCCGGGAACACAACACCAGGGGAAGGTCGAGGGGTCAAACACATGTGGTGTCCTGCTCCCTTGGCTGCAGTGACATCTACTGGACTACAGGCCCAGTGTAAACCCCTTTTGCAGAACGCAGTGACTGGCTTGATGATATGACACGACACGAGAAACAAAACATTTCAAGTGCAAAGAAAAATGAAAACTGGATGTACATTGTCTTTTTTCCGTCCTCCGATAACAGACATGGTACCAGCGAGAGACAAATGTAAAAACAGAATTTTTAAATAAAGCAAAAATCCAAAGGAAATTCAAGTGTGACAGAAGAGTTTATATTGATGTTATATTGACATATTTATACAGAAGATTGGATTGAAGATCAAACTTCAGTGTTTAGTACATAATAGGAAGATGGTGTTTGAGTGTTTCTACAGCATCTTGCTTCCTGTGCTATCTGACTTAAAGGCTCAAGTGTAATCTCCTGAAAAGGACCATGTGGCAACCGGTTGGATTTAAAGAAAATACACAATTATCCTCATGTGACGTTCACTATTCTACAGTTGACGGGTTAAACAACAGAAATAAGAACAATATGGAACAGGACAATGCAACATAAAATTAACCATGAGTATCAACAAAGAAAGAAACAATAGTACTGACGATGGATATAAAGTGGTTTCTTGGGAAGTATACAAAACATATTTTTCATTAAAAAAAAAGGATAATCAACAAACAAGATGAACAGTGCTGTTAATAGAAAGAGTACCGCTTTTAGTAATACACTGATTGTTTCCCCCAAATACATAAAAGAGAAGTGATGGCGCAAGATACTGTTGAAGAATTCTGTTTCCATAACAGGGGTCGTCCTTATTGTTACAAAAGAAAAGAAACCGACTTGGTGAGATTTAACAAGCACAGGTAACGTGGTGACAGCTTAATTCACCTCAGCCTTTGGTCCATCTGACTACCACAACACCCTCATTGTCCGAGAAGCCCGAGGGGTGATGAACTCTACTCGTATCACACAGTCACAAGTCACCCTGAGTTTGTTGTCAAATTTTGGCAATTACCTTCAAAAAATGGCTTTTACTCTTCATATAACAAGTAACATTTTTTTTCCTCGTTTTGAAATCCTCCAATAGAAGGAAAACACATTTCAATTACATATAATGGAACCGTAGGAAAGATTTCGACTTTTAATATCACAAATGCATTTTTCTATGTAAAGCCTGATATAAATAGTGGTTCGGTCAAAATATTTAATAAGCAATCGACGTATATATCATATCAACATTTTATGTTCAAGAGGAATTACATTACAAAAAAATTGATTGTTTTTCATTTTCACCTGCAATGTCGTCTGTGTGAAGAGTTTGTCTTTTTAAAAATAAACGCAGGAAGGAGGTTCGCTAATGTGCAAGCAGACTGACTGTAAAAGAGGACAGTGAAAATAAAACATGTTACATTAATAGATTTGCGAGGACATAAGCAATCACATGACTTGAGCTGGATAAAAGGATCTCTGTGGTGATATTGAGTCTCAGCTGAGAGCAATATGGAACATACTATACCTCATCAGAACAAACCACCAGCAAAAAGGCGGAGGAGAGAATTGCTCAACTTACCAATAATTTGTCGTGAAAAAACACATTAACATATTAGTCGATTCAAAACATAATGGCATCCTACATTTGCAACTACACAATATTGTACAAAATAAGGCATTTCTTTGTGTGTTTACTGCAATGTTTTTTCCACCTTCTTTTAGACTCCAGTACTAGTTTTTCCTCATTAGAAACTGAGCACGGACATGGTCGGACTATTTTCGTGTTAAAATATATATGTATATATATATTTATAATTTCAGTTTTTCTCCAAAACTTGAATAAAAACGCAGGTAGGAGTATACAGTATGATGGAGTTTGCACGAGTTCATAAGCGGAGTGTAAATCACTCCATGACTTCACTGGCCGCTACTGTGGTGACGAGCTGGAGCGGGATCTCTGCATTGGCCAGGATGTCCTGGGCGGCGTTGGAGCCCTGCTGGATGTTGGTGAGGATGAGGGTGGTCCCGCCCGCCGTGGTGATGATACTGTCCGAGGACCCCGGGGATTCCATCGAGGCCACCACTGCACTGCCTTTTTTGTTCTGATGAGTTTTAATGTGCTTCGCCAGGTGGTCGCTCCGCATGAAGCGCTTGGAACATTCTGGGCAGACAAACTTCTTCTCTCCTGCAAGAGAGAAAATATAGTTTTAAGAGTAAATCGTTTTGTGGTGGTGGTGAGGAGAGAGGGTCAAACCTGTGTCTGGAGGATATGTTTTAAGGAAGGGATATAAGCTTAAGACAGTGGCACAGAAGTTCAGTTTGTTTGCGTTATGAATTATATCAAAGAAAATGAGGACGGAGAAGAAAATGAAAGGCAGAGTGGATAGAAATAATAGATTATTATTGTGTGTACAGCCACATTTTAATCCCCGTATTAAAAAGATAGATCTATCCTATTTTATACCTCCTCACTTTATTTTCACAATGCATCAGCATTGAATCCATATTTTAGACATTTGTTATATTACAATTGATGGAAATTATATTGGGATAATTATTAATATTGTTTCAATACCCAGTCATAGTTGAGTGCCAACCTGTTCCCTCAAAACCAGCAAATAAACATGTTGTGCATTTCACCCCATGAGTAACGATTGTAATTACAAAGGAACATTCTATAAAATTCAAAACAGAGCAGGCGAGATGATGAGAGGCTGAGTCCACACTCAATAAAGAACCATGGGATGAATATAAAAGCCACAGCTCATTACTAGCATCTCTTGAAATGTTTGTTACATAATCGGTTAACAAATCTTGTAAATGATGGTGCTGCATAAACTGTTAAAACATTCTGAACTGGAAAATTACTATCAACACTGTAAAATCTGGATACGTTTCCACAGTGGTCTTCATTCCTAACCTGACATTTTACATATTAATTCAGGGTGGAAAGAAAATGCTGTTATTTCTTTTGTGACTCACATTTTGAAGAGCAAAAACAAGAACATTACACTGATGTTTTCCTGATGTGCAAACACTAAGGGATCCAAAAAAGGGCACCTGTGTGTGTTCTCCTGTGTCTCTGCAGCTCGTCGCTGCGTGTGAACCTCTTCCCACAGAACATCCAGCTGCAAACAAAAGGTCGCTCCCCTGAATGCCAGCGCAGGTGTGCTCGCAGGTGCGATGTCTTCCCGTACACTTTCCCACAGCCTGCGATGTGGCAGATGTGCTGCTTCTTTTTCCCCGTGCTGGATCCCCTGAGAAACACATGCATCAACAGTTAGGTTCCTGACATGCTTTGTTTCCCCTGCCGAGGCAGCCACGACACCCAAACGACTCACAAAGTGTGGAGATTACTAACCTGCCACCTGACTCTTTACAGTTGGGGCAAGTACACGCCACCCGGCGCAGCCTCTTGCCCTCCTGACCCAGCTGGTCATCGTCATCCACCAGCCTGACGCGCAGGTGGGACAGATCACTCGTGTTCAGGGTGGAGTCGGTGCTCAGCTGCCACTCTCCAGAGTCAGGCTCTTCCTTTATCTGAATGTCTAAAATGAATGTGTGCGTTAATGTCAACACAAGCTCTGGTAATAACACGACAAAAATTCAGAGAGGTATTTTACAATTGTGCTTTGCTGACAGCATGGTGGCAAATTGCCCAGTATCCACATTTAACACAGCGATAAAATAATTAGTTGATTGACAGAAAATACATCAGTGTCATCACTTATTTTAATGGTAAATAAACTTTGCAACAGTTAAACATTCAATTCACAACAATGTTTTAACAGCAGCATTAACACTAGGGATGGGCATAATTACCCGACGATCGATTAATTGATCATTAAGATGTTCGTTGAGGAAATTATTTTCTCCTCGAAAAATTAAATATGTGGCCGCAATTACACATTTGACCACGGGGGGCAGTGTTTGAAAAAAACGCCACAGGCCTACTCATTTACCTGCGAGTTACCGTGTCTTTCCATTTCCAAAGTAAATATGAAGAGGTCAAGGAGAAGTTTAGCGTGGGATCATTTTGAGTTAAAAAATGACTTTGTTCACTGCAAACACTGCGAAGCTGTTTATAAGTACAACTCGGCCACGACTCAGATGATGTACCATTTGAGAAAGTTTTTTATATTATTATAATTGTTATTTTATTATGAAAAAAAACCAAAAACGAGTGTCAGTTGTGTTTATGAGCACCGGCTTCTAGCTGTCGGCTCCGCTGTTTAAGGTTACGGCAGCGCATATTTTATTCATCTTCTAATAAAGATCTTAATGAGGAAACACGCTTTGTTTTTATTTTCACTGCATTTCAATAAAGCCTATAAAGTGAATTTTAATATAAAAATATTAATGAGTAATCCAAAATTGATCGTTATCTCTCCCGACGATCGAGGAAGACCATTTAATTGAATGCCCATCCCTAATTAACACACAATGGTTTTAAAGACAATGCATTGTGTCAGTGCACAACACTTGCTTATTTACATGTAGACAATAAATGTAAACTGTGTTAATGTTACAAATGAAATCTCCACATGTGAATCAAACTCTACATTTGAATTATTTTGTTTTCATTAAGCAGCTGTTGACTTGCCTTCATCACGATTTGTATAGACTAAACTATAGAATACACAGTTCTGATTAATTAAATTAAAAGTCCTTTTCTTTGTCCAAGTGTCTTATTGAGTCATGACAGGGAGGCAGTACAAACTACAGATATCACAAAGACAAATACACTGGATGTAGCAGTGTACACGAGTGTCACTGTGGATTGTGTGTTTTGAGCAACACAAAGAAAAATCCATTCACTTTCATTTTATTGATGCAATAATTTCGCACGTAAGTGAATATAGAGATGGACTGTTCAGAGATTTGAAAGTGACTGCATTTTTTAAAAACAAATGATGTGAGGTCATTTAAGAAGAGAGTTGTGTATATGTCAGTCAAGCACAGTTTGTATAGTACACACTCACGTGAGATACAAATATGTGTATAATAATAAAGAGCTGCCCTACCTCCCATGGTGTCTGTGTCTCCCTCCTGTTGGGCCATCGAGTTGACCGTCACTGTCTGCAGGTTGGGGATCTGACCTGTGTTGATGCTGACCTGATTGGACCCCAGTGACAGGGTCTGGACAGGGGCCAGGGTTATCTGCTGGGGGGGTGTGGTCGGCAGCTGGAGGTTCTGCAGGTTCTGCACTCCTTGCACCTGAAAGGTCTGCCACTGTATCTGACCCGAGGCTGTGACCGTCTGGGCTTGGATGATGAAGGTTCCCGGGTTGATCAGCTGGACGTTCTGCAGACCCTGTCCGCCCGTCTGCATCACCTGACCGTTGGAGGTCTGAACAGGCACCTGCTGCAGCTGGAGGATGGGCGTGGCTGAGGACACCTGGATGCTCTGATCATGGTTTTGTTGGATGTAGCCAGAGCTCGAGTCGGCCTGCTCATTAGCCACTGACGACGAAGAGGAATCCTGTGTCAGCAGACCTGATTCATTTACTGAAATGTGGAGCTCAGAGGAAGACGTTGGCACATAAAGGTCAGGATTTGCATTCGAGTCACTGACTGGTATCGTCTGTGTGAGTTGAACCTCTGTCTTCACCTGACTCTCGGAGCCTTCCACAGGCTGACTTGTCATAATTAACTGGCCGTCAGCAGTGACCCCTGTTGCTATAGTTTGAGCTCCAGACAGGCCCAGGGATTCCAAGTCCACGCTGTTAATAGGAACAAAAGTGATATTCCCGGGCAAACCCATAGGCACATTAGTAACAACCTGACCCTGGTTGTTGAAGGTGGAGCTGCCAATAGAAACCCCCTGGATCTGCTGGACATTACCAGTCTGTGAGATGAGGTTCTGGTTGTTATTAAGGATGTTTGCAGTTGATGTCACACTGAGACTCTGGCTACCATCAGGCAGGATCTGAATCTGCCCCGTGGCATCCTGAGTCATGCTGGATGTGGAGAAGCTCAGCTGTCCGTCTGCGGTCTGAATCTGAGGAATTACTTGGTACTGAATGTTAGGCACTGCGTTGGCATTGGAGGAGGCCGTTCCCGATGTCACAAAGATTTGCTGACTTTGTAGGTTTTGAAGAGGAAGCACATACTGTCCGTTTGATGTTAATATTCCTTGACTTTGGATTTGGATCATCCCAGATTCATCCTTTGTTGTGGGTGTTAACACCTCCCATGTGTCAGTCCCAGTGAGCTGAGAAGAGGAAGCAGAGGTCTGCTTTAGAAAATGGTTGACATATAAAAAAATGTAATCTAAATAGATAAAGCAAGTTACAGCCTAGTTACAGCCTGCACACATGGCCCAATATTGTGAAGGATAAATAATGATGCTTGCATTTCACAAAATTAGTATCAGAAATATTGGGAAGTAAAAATTTGAGTAAATTTGTATTCACAGTCTAAGTTTGGTTCCCTTTGTCAAGAACAAAGATAAATATGATCACAACTGAGGTCTGACAGTAGCAGCTCCTTCATCAGACAACATCATTAGCTTGTCGTGCTGCTGTGCATCATCACTGCTACACACAGACACACACAGGGGAAATGTTATAGCCAGCCTGCCGGCTCATGCTCGACCACCGCATACCTAAATGTTCCATTTATCTTATCTGGTTGTCACAGCCAGATTTTTTAAAATCATTTCATGCATCTGTTTGACATTTGTTTAAGGTTTGATTTCATTCTCAGAGACAATCTCACAGTTTTCTTATAAACTCGACACTGCCAACCTCTTCTGTGATAATCCAGTTTTAATTTACTATAAATACAATATCCACAACAGGCTTAAAACACATGTTTTTGACGCCGTTTTTTCTGTTGTTTTATTAAGTCTGAAGAATTGTCCCCCAGTTACTTCAATTGTATTAGATTTGGTTGCAACTCTGTTCACTCCTGAAACTCTTGAAGTGATTTGTGGACTAAAACACTTCACCCATCTGCATAGCGGTGAGACAATACTGACGTAATTTTCATTTTTCAGTGAAATATCCCTTTAAGGGATGTGACCAGATGGATGTAGGTGTCCTTACTTGGTCTGTTTGAATAATTAAATTTGTAAACACATTCCAGCTGTAGCAATGACACATTTTCTTGTGTCAAAGCCAAAATACAGAGGATGCAATTCCGTGGAAGCAGGAGCAACGTCAACCTGGCTCTGCTGTGGTTGAAGGGTTCACCTCAGCAGCATCAGCACCAGCAGCAGCTCTGTCCGACTCTGATGACGGTGAACCAAACTTAGGATTCATCCATAGTGTAGGTGGTCGCCAGCAGGTCGAGGGGGCGGCCTATTTTAAAAGGAAGAGGGAGTGGGCGGCCACACAGAAAGTGGTGATTCGCTGCTAGAGAGCTAAAGTTGTGGAGGGACTTCCTTGTGATGTGTTCGAGCCCCGCAGGCAGCAACCCAGGGTTAGCAGCCTGGCGGTGGTGTCTGTAACTGGCCTGTCACTTCCATCCCAGCGTAGGAGGCGGGATTCTCGGCGCTGCCTGAGACGAAGCGTTTCCTGAGACAATTCCCACCTCCCAAAGTTTGAAATGTGTGAACTCCACTTAGCGCCGCTCAGCTACTGACAACGCAGCAGCGACATAATGAGTGCTAGCCCCCCCTGGGAGAGAGACACCTTACCTGGCCGCCCCTGCCGTCCTCCTGCGGCAGAAAGTCGCCGTGACTGCTGTCCACCTCCATGGCAGCCATCTCTTCTGGTTTCAATGGCTGTTCTGGTGCTGTGTGGTAAAAATCATTTAGGTTAGACAGTGTTAGCCGAAGCTAACGCTAGCTACACACACCACACACACACAAGCAACACATCTGCTGGGCTATTATAGCATCGCTGTGCTGGCTAACAACACGATCACAACTAATGCTACGAAGCTCCGTGCAGGAAACAACAGTGCGAAGTCGACTGGATTCAGACGAGCTGACTTTTGACGATAGGCGAGCTAAGCTAGCTTAGCTGCTAAAGCTACTTTACCCCGGCGGTGATTAGCATTATCACCGACAGACATCCCCTGCTAGCGAGCTAATGTAACCGGAGGATGCCTCTTAGCCTGATAGCCTGTTAGCTTCCGAGGATTGGGACAGATGTTACATACCAGTCATCGCGTGACTCGTCGTGAACCGGAGAGTCCTGACAGTCACAAGTCACCGGACATGATCGGCGGATTATATTGAAAGCATGCGCGTAAAAAAATCAGGTGATAACTGTCAAGATTTCTTTGTATTTTGATTGACGGGCGGTGAGGGGGGAACACAAAGGGTGGGGCCTGCGCTGTTGACCAGCAGCGTTTGCGTCACGCACAGGAAGTCCCGCCGTTCTTCATCGAGCCGATTGGTCGCTCGCTCCGCACGCCGCGTCGCAATTGGTCCCCCGAAGCGCCACTCATCTTTTGTTGGCCTCTTCCTGTTTATTATGCATTGTTAGTTTGTACAGTATCGTGGATCGGAGTTTGGCTGTTTGCAGGTTTCACAGTGAAGCAGGGAACAGGGGACATGCAGCCTCTGTAGTGGGTAAAATAAAAGAGCCAGAAAAGTTATCTTGAAGATTCAGACTCAGAGGTGCAGTTAAATTACTGTAACCACACACTTGAGATTCATCAGCATTTGTCTCAAGACCACAACTTGCTAGTCAAGCTATTACATAATGACTTTCTCCATGAGTTACTTTTATATCACCCCACACCTTTAACATTTACAATAAACCTTGAAACTGGTTTGCATTTCATTATACCAAGTAAGTTTTTTCCTTTTTATTTATTCATCCTTTATTTAATCAGAAAGGTCTCACCGAAAGACAGTATCTCTTCTGCCAGGGATCCTGTGCAGCAAATTTAAAAAAAGTTTAATTACTCTAATATTCTCATTTGCATGTATTGCAATATTGACAAAGTATTGTTCACACGCAGCCTTGATTTAATATTGAACGTATGCAATGATAAAATATTGCACACAACTACAAAAGTTCAAAAAGTACCTAAGTATGATGACTATGAGAGCCTAAGGTACTGCAACTTAGAATACACATGTAAATAGACAAAACGATTGGCCAATAGAAAATGTGTTCCAAATACCCAACCAACTAAATACTTGCAACACAACCAAACACTTGCAACACAACCGAATACCAACCACACTACCAAATACAACACAACAAAATACTCCCATATCAATCCTGTAGATCAGGGTACTGCTATTTTTTTTGTTTACAAAGTATACTTTACTCGATCAATGGCACAGTTACATAAAAGTCAGACTTCACGATGCACCTGAAATCTTACCCGAAGCCATTTATCTTTGTCGCCTCGTGTCTTTGAAAACAAACTGTGGCGTCTTCGTACTTCTGCATTAGAACGTGATGTGCAATTGAGTTTTAAGATGTCTTTTTTGATGATTACTTGAACAAAAAAAACAAAATCAAGACACAATCAGAGTTTGCATTTGAGTGGATTTCTTCCTCTCCATCTGATTGTGCACATTACGACATTGTGAAAGTGCATTGAAATGAGAACCTGCATCCTATTGTACCTGATCTGTGGCTGTGATGCTATCAGGACCCCACTTCTGAGTATTATTTGTGGTGTGTCAGTTCCTCACAGTGAGCGACTGCAGTGAGGCTATTTCTCTCAACCTTCAATTCAAACTTGGCCCATTACAGCCAGACTACAAAAGCACTTTCTGTGCACTCAGGAGCTCACAGCAGTGAATGGTGGATATTTCCAATCACTCTGCTGTCAATCCATGTGTCAGGTAAACACAGGCCAATGGAAGCAGCTTCAGAAAAAACCTTGCAGCTGTGTCTGTCTTACTCCAAGAGTCCTTGGAAACATATCAACGATTCTACAAAGACCTCCAAGTTAACGGGAAAAGTCGGAAACCCTAAAAGCAACAACAACAAAACAAACTTGCAGGAGACTGTGGCCTACACGAGACACGGAGCTGTGGCATGGCATTTGTCTTCAGGCCTGTGAGTGTTGTCTCTGGCCACAGCGGCATACAAGGGAAATGAGACTGTATCCACATCGTGTTGTATTCGCCTCATGAGAGGAATATGTAAAGTCTGAAGCAATTACCCAGTGGGACTTTGAGTACACAAGGATCCAGTGATAGATAAAACTGTAAACAGCCGCATCCATGACCTTCTCTCTGCATGCACAGGCCGTCTAGCGTTCATTTTCCTATAGGATTATGGCTGAGAAATGTGATACAGGTTGCTTTAATAACATCTGCATGGAATAATGGATGAGGAATTACAAGAAGAAGATGTTGTTATTAAATGCAAAAAAGCCTCTTCCCAATATCATCTGGGAGTTGTTCATTGTTGTGGCAGACAGGGCAGAAATGTGGAGGCTGAGAGGAGTAACTGAGCGAGTCCACAATGGCTCTGAGTGTTTCAGATTAACATATTGAGAGTTGTTTTCGTGATGGCTGGTCCAAGGGAGAGTGACCCCACAGAGAGAAAGTGCCCCTGCTGGAGGCACCTTGTGGGGACACTGTAAATGGGACCTGTGAGAGAAAATTGAAACTGGTGCTACATAGAGAAGAAGTGTGTATGGAATATCAAATGTGTGTAATAGGCGACGCTGAGGCAGCCGCAACAGGAACCACCACACTGTTCTTTGTCCGAGGGCCTGAGACTATAACTGCTGTACGTAAGGGAGGGTTTCAAAGGCAGTAACATGGAAGTTTCCTCCCTTCTCATTCATTTTGGGTTCCTTTGTTTATGCACACTCACAAACACAAACACACATACACAGGCATATTCCCTCTCTTACTCACATGTATCTATTACATTTGCATTTGATTACATTTTTTGTTTTTACCTGTTGCTCTGTATATATTATTAAATCATATTAAACAACTTGATATAATGTTTGCCCCTTTAAAAGGTAGCTCCGTCATGTCCTACATGTTCTGTCGCATTTCAACAAATTAAAAATAATACAAATAGTAATTTTACTGTGGAAGTTCATATTTATTATAGGAACAGAAGAATTCAGAGTAAGAAAAAAAACGTAACTTAACAAGATCAAATACAATGAGGTAAAAAAAGGTAATGCAAATATAATTGTCATTAAATATATGAATTTATATACACAAATAAACAACTAGACTACAAATATACAGTTTCTATGTAACAATGAAAGATGTGGCCTGGTGTAAAGCAGTGCACAGTGAATGCTGAGCTATATGCGATATATCTCATTTACAGCAGGTATGGTCAAATAAGCCTGTATTGCAGGACTGTTATATAGAATTAGTTTTTTACTGTACAATTGTTTCCCTGTACTGGCAGATGTAAAGAAACTTTAATCGTTTACTTCAATGCCCAAAATATGTTTTGCTGCATTTTCTGCAAATTATACATAAAATGTGCAAATTTAAAGTAAAACAGTAATGGCACAATAAGGAAATCTTTGCTGCAATTGGAACTGCATAAGAGAAGTA
Source organism: Pseudopleuronectes americanus (assembly GCA_038501795.1). Taxonomy (NCBI): domain Eukaryota; kingdom Metazoa; phylum Chordata; class Actinopteri; order Pleuronectiformes; family Pleuronectidae; genus Pseudopleuronectes; species Pseudopleuronectes americanus. Next base: position 11,154,778 of record CM076727.1, on the reverse strand, counting down.
AAAAAGTTTTTTTTCTTCCTGTTTACGGCGTTTTTTCTTGCGACATTATACAGCCAATTTTTTACCAGTGACAGGGAAAGCAGTAAATCAAATTCTTCAGTCTCACAATGAAACTAGAACATAAACAAGAAAGAAACATTGCGTAAACACTCAAATACATGAACATTTGTTACTTTAATCCAGTCCTGCATCTTTATTGATTTCATGTCTATTCTGTGTACAGCATATAGCACAAATGCCAGGCAGACAAGTCACACAATGGTATTAATTACAGCGTGGCAACACTTGGCTATTGTCATCCAAAATAGAGATCATTTCCACTCTGTAATAATATGATACAAAACATTTATAAGAACCATTGAATTTCCCAACACAGTCCCCTGAGCACAGTTACCGCTCTGAAAAGTGCTCTAATTATTTATAAGTTTATTTGTTTTAACTCAGACATAACTCTTGTTTTATTCCTGAAAGGCCTTTGGTGTGTGTGTGTGATTTACGACAGAGTGTCCATGGTGTGTTTTAAAGTGAGCTTTCCGCTATGTGCCCTTCTTGGTTTGATGCCACTGCGGTCTGCCTCGGGGCACAGTGGCACCGCTTGATTGATGGAGCTGACAGAACATTTGAGGCAACAGAGAATCTGTCACATTCCTGGACTTCTTTTATTTCTCAGGGAGGCTCTACCAGTCAGACTGCTTCTACAACCCACCTACATCACATTTTAGTCTCTATAAATACCAATTTATTTGTATTATTAACCACTGGTTACATGTTCACATGTATGTGCTCTGTGAAACCAGGATGGAGAGGAAGCCCAATGATCTTTATTACTCACTCTATGAAGATTTACTGTTGCTTTATGAAAAACAAAATGTGCCACAACTCAGACCACTGGGAGCAACTCGTCAATCCCCGAGCCTCAAGACTACAGAGCGGATGAATGATATTCTATGCAGGGTCTAGGTTGGCCAACACCACCAACACCCTGAGAAGAATGCAAAAACAGTTTTGTCTCAAGCCCACATTGTGCTCTGCAGAGGATTTGTATGGTTTCACTTAGAAAACAGCCTGTTGTTGTACACAGGAAAATGTCTGGTAGTAAATCCTGGTCGTACTATCTTCCTTGATTCATCGTGGATTTTGTACAAGTGATTATCAGCGGTTAATGCTGAAGCTTAAGAGAAGGCCGTAATGTTATTCGATGCACATTTTGTCAATCGTCCTTTGTTCCATCTAACCTCAATAAACACTATGCTATATTTTGCCACTGATCTCCAACCTTAAAGACTACAATCCACCTTATTTCCATGACAAACACTGTTCTCTGTGCTGCTATAGCACAGACTCCATAAAAACATCCCATCCAAACACTTGGATATGCAATACTATCTCTGTAAAATGACCATTTTTATTCAATCTTTTTTGTTCCCATCAAAAGGCCATTTTGTTCTCTGCAATCTTAATGGTTATGAGATATTCAGCAAAGCACTGCTGATCTGCCGCTCATTGTTGGGACTCCCATGGAGAACACAATCTTACTTTGGAGAACTGCGGCTGCCGCCATACAATTCCATCAGCATAAAAGCTTCACAAACACTTACACACAAAGTATAGGGGCGAGAAAAACACTACTTCAAGCAACAGGAATCGTTTTCTGCTTGTGCTTGTGGATTTTGTCAACTTCTATTTTCATACTATACAGAATATGATAAAATGTGGATTTTTTGGGGTTGGAAATAGGGTTTGAATTAATATTTCTTGTGTAGGTATGTAATTTCCTCATTGCTGAGGGATGGGAGTAAGATTGTAAAAACAACAAAGATGATATTTTTGTGCATATTTGAAGATTGAGGCCGAGAACTGTAGCGACAGCGAAGGGGAGGACGCACGTATTCATCAATCATACATTTAATAAAAAGTGTGAATAAAAGGTTAGCTTTACAAATAATCATTTAAACTGACCAATTCTTTTGGCCCAAAAAACACCTGCATGCTGCGTGTGACCTTCTAAAATCGGCATCACTTAACAGATTTAATTATAACTGTCCCCGCTCTGCTACAGTCAGTGTCAGCCGTGTCTTTTAATTCTCTAATCAGTGGTCGGCAGGACCGCTATCGGCGTCCCCATGCAGTTCCCACTCAATACAGACATCCCAAAACACACACAGACTGGTTTTTGTCAAATGTTTTATTGAGTGTAGACATCTGGGCTACTGTAAAACATGTATTATCTGCAGAAGGGGGAGAGGAGCAGGTGGCATTGTCCCCGCTGTCAGCTGTGTCAGGGCTGGCACCCGTGATGGAGATTAATGAAGTATCTGGAGAGTAATATGCTCCTTCAAATGCTGCTACAATTTGGAGAGGGGGCCAATCCTGATCTTAAATAGCAAAGCTGTCAGAGTTTACTGAACCTGTGCTTTGGCACCCGAGGGGGGATTTGATCCTACAGGACGGGTGGATGCAAAAAGAACTGGCGTTGTGTATCAGCCAAAAAAAGAGAGGTAACAATGAAGTCAGTTATGTAAACAAACAGATTGTTCTTGTGTCACTTTTTCTTCGGCGCATTTGGTGCGTTAAATTTGAAAAAGATGATGTCTCCATCCTCCACGACGTAGTTTCTTCCCTGTTGTCTGTATTTCCCAGATGCCTGTGAGGTAAAAAATTAAAACAGAATCAAAAAATGTGTTTTAGAAATAGAAATAGAAAAATATAAGCACATGATTAGTTTCCAATATATTTCATTGCCTTCAATTACTTTACTGCAAGACACTCTCACACACACACACTCTCAATTACACACACAGACACACACACATACACACACACACCCGAGCCTCCATGTTTTGTTCCAATGGGGCGCCTGAATTCCCACTGAGTGAATAATCCTCTCCTCTGCCGGTTCCAGTTTCATGTACCCGAGCACAGAATGTTAATATGTCTTTGATTACAGCACTATCAAACTTCTTGAGGAAACCAAACAAGTTCTAACATTTCTTTTGTGTACAGTAAGTGTTTGTTCTCCTTCCTGGCCAACTCAAAAAATAATTGACTTGAAGTGCTAATACGGACAGGTTTATGCATTCTGGTTCTGCACAGCGCACAATTAATTAGAAGAATCAATGTCCCTTTAAAGGCTCAGGAGACCATTTAATCCAAGCTCAATACCAGCAGAAACACTGGATGGAGAGGGAGACGGGGGGAAGAAAATCAATGGCTATTTGTGATTCCTGAGTGTGTATTAAACCAGACATGTCTAACTGGTTCATTTGCACTTGAAAGCAGCCATCTGGAGCAGCAAGCTTGGCTTAAGCAGATATGATTACTAATAATGTGATATCCTCGTACACTGGCCCTATTCAGACGGCCTATTCCCACAACTGGCATTAAATAGCACGGGCCCTAATGCCACAGTCAGAACTGCTCCATGTTCTTATGAGGCTCAAAAAGGGATTAGTGAGAGAGCGTGCAGTAAGGACCTGACACTCAGATCTCCAGCCCGGATAACAATGGCCGAACCCCAGAGAGAGCGGCACGTTTCACCCTCTGTTTGCCGCTCATGAGGGGAGTGGACAATACACTGCTGCTGCATTAAATATTAAATGCGTCTTTAAAAAGAAGAGACTTGAATAGTGAAGAGATTTGAATGTTTTCATGGTGCTCCCCGCAGGTCCCTGTGTGTCACTGTAAGATCACATTAGTGGAGTCTGTGAGCGGGCTCGTGGAGTTGATGGTGGGGATAGTGGGATTGTAACAGCACGTTACAGCTGCTGCCAACAAATGTCTCAAATGCTACTGTAATTCAGTTGATGGCCTCCAGGTTATGTTTTTGTTTCTGTTTGTTTGTCTGTTATTTAGCCAGATTTAGAATTTTTTTAAAGATGGATCATCATTAAACGTAGTGGACGGATGCTGTAGGATTCAGGGATGAACCCTATTAAATGAAGGTGCGTATCTTTGACATTGCAAAACATATTTAAATTTGTTTTCATTATTTCTCAGAGAATAATTCATGATACCCAGAAACTCCTTCCTATTTTCAAGACCTTTTTGTCTCTGACCTGCAGGAGCTTAAAGATATCTGCTGTCACTTAGGGCCTTCATAAACTTAATACAAATATGCAGGTTGCTTATGGTTTGAAGTATAAAGTACATTTACCTGGGAGCAAATTAAAACTCTTTTGTACGGTAGCTCTGACACAACAACAAATATTTTTTTCTGATTTGTTGTTGTGTTTTCTAACTAACTCTGCCAAAGAAGGTTTTTATTTTTTTCCCCTGTCCCTTTGTGTGTTGGTTGGTTTTTAATCTTTGTTTGGCTGTAAGCAACATTATGCAAAAAAGTAGTTTCCAGGAAATGTAGCGGAGCGTTGGAGGATGACCAAAGGAAGAACCATTAACTGCTCGTGGGGATCCAGGGAACATTGTGAGATTTTTCAACATTTTCATTGATCTCTCTGAGAAAAATTCACAGACCATGATGAAAACAAATCTGGCATGTTTAGTGGTCTGATATTTATGAGTGTGTGTCATATGATGCTGATCAAACACAATTTTAACGTGTTTTCATAAGACAACCGTTGGGACTTGGCGGAGGTGGCCGCTTTACTGAGGGCCATGAGAATTACATTAAAAAATGTGTCTATACAGAAAATACATTTAAATTATATATAAAAAATGTTTAACGCTGTTCAATATGAGAGGCATTCTGTTGTGCTGATTATTAATTATGTGTCACCCATTACTACAGTTTATTGATATGACACCAAATTGATGCTAAAGCTGAAGCTGGCAAAGTACCTGCTGCAGCAGACGCCCAGTTATTGTCTGCACAAATTCACCATGAAATCAGTTATTATTTGACAGCAGTGTGCACATGAACAACCCACATCCCAGTTAAAAGGTCAAACCAAACACTGGCTATCATAAAAAAATAAATAAGATATTCAAGTCACATTTATGTGCCACGCAGCCATGAAACAGTCCTAATATGAGGAATTTCACACTTTATTTAACTCGCCGCTTTATATCACTGTCACATGCCGCCAGTGGCTTGGGGGATTTGGCAACAGAGAGAGCGGTAAGCTAACAGCGCGCTCTATAGATCTGCTAAATGCCTGGTGAGGGTGAAGAAGTGTTGCCTCTGTGCTACTGAGCCCGAGCCACGAGAAAGAGGCACCATCAGCCAGTTAAGACACATTGTGATAAAGATATGCACAGCTGGAGCAGAATGGCAGTGTGTAGAGCCAGAATCAGCTGGCTTGTCAGGAGCCGGAGCCGGAGTGGGCTGCAGTAATTTCTTCCCCCGAGTAAAGGTGAGGAGCAGTTTGCAGTCGGAGCAGTGCGCTGACTGTCAGCTCCACTGATCACAGGAGACTTCCCCTCATCTCCTCTGGCACCCTGACTGCTCACCTTGACAGAGTTCTCGCTGCCTTCCTCTTTAAAATCCTGGAATTTCATTACTTCCGCCATAATGAAGCCCCTCTCAAAGTCTGTGTGGATCTTCCCCGCAGCCTGTGGAGCCTTAGTTCCTTTCTGTCACAGGGGAAGGAAGAGAGAGGACAAATGAATTGTTTTGGAGAAGATGGATTACAGCATGCGAGCGACACAGTGTTTGATAGGGCGATAGCGTCGCGAGCATCACTCCAGGTTGTTTTCAGTCGGGGGTATTCTCGACTCAGTCATGATTTCTGGATAGCTTTCCACTCGGCCGTGCCCTGCTGAGGGCGGCCTGGACGCCGATAAGGACCCGGCACTGCTATCAATGCCTTCTGATTCTCATTCCGTGGCAGTATTGATTTCTGTCCAAGCAATCTTGCCTCATTGTGGGTCACTGCTCGGCTCTCTGGTCATGACAGCAAGAAGACCTGGTGTTGCAGTGAGAGGCCAGGGTGGCACAGAGCTGACTGCCTCAGGCCTCACTGCGGTGACACTCCGGAGTTTGGTAAAAATCCAAACACTTAACTATATTTCACTGTGGAAGATGCAGGGGCTATAGTGCTCGAGCATATTTTTTAAATTGACTTGAAATTCACAATAAGGGTCGTCTCTTCCAAACCATGCAATCTTAAAAGCACGAAATAACAATTCACTGGATTTATAAATTGGCTGCACTCTGAATCCTCTTTCGACAGATAAAATGTGCAATTTATATGCACTAAAAAACCAAATGACAAATGGCCCAAATAAGTGACGTGGCTGCTGCGTCTCCTCCTGACTCCTGCCGGTCGACCTGCTCGCTCCCCGTGCCGCAGCTCCGTGCTCAGGAACTGTTGAGCAGTTTTAATTATGTATATAATCAGGTTGGGGTCAACATATTTCATGCCAAAAGAATGATGCGTATTTAATGACTCTAATACATTACCATCTCTTTGCAATCTCATTGACGGAGTGCTTGTGAGTTTAACTACCATTAATCAGCATCAAGGTTTGTCTATCTGGAGAAAAATAGATTAAGGGAGGGATTTTTTTCTTCACACGGGCGCGTTGCAGGAGCTCCACATTGTCCTAGTTAGGAGCTATGCAGAGCAGGTTGATAGATAATGGTCACCTCGAGGCTGCCTAATAAACCATGTTAAAGGACTGGGGAACACGACATTACTGAGTGTAGTTTTTACAATGCAAGATGTATCGGCTTAATATAGTTACTCACTGATGCTTACCTGACTAAATGCCCCTCACACACAATCAAGGCTGCCTGTAATCAGTTATGTTGAAGGGGGACAGGCGGGTTTTTGAGGACGTCTTTGAAGTGTTTTGGAGACTTTTTTGGGAGGTAAATAGCGAGAACATCAGTCACGCCGAGACGAGTTTCAACCTGGTGATGTCATTCGGCTTCAATGTAATGTGTCCTGAGTAAATAAGAGGGAGTGAGCTCACCTTCCCCTCTGGCCCCGAACACAGTCACTAGGCCGTAAAAGAAAAAGTCTGGACCTTAACTTTAATAAGCTGCTTTCAGACCGAATTTTCTCCAGAGGACGTGCATGTGTGAACGTGAATGTCCGAAGTGAGAGGCTTCACTGTTTCTGTGGACTTTCCCCGTCTGACCTCCTAGAAGAACGTCCAGAGGAAGTCAGGAGAAGCCGATGTGTGAACCCAGCGGGGGATCCCCAGCTGTGTTGTGCATGTGTGAAAGGCACAAAGGCAAAGACAATTCTCAGGATTTTACCCAAAAGGTCATGTCTGAAAAACAGCTGTACTGTCCACAACTTACACTTATTTAGTGGTGTGTTCTTCTTGTTGTATGATGCAGTCAGTGGCAAAAGAATCAAGACAATTATTGCAGTTTGCCAGGCAGATATCAAATGTGCGTTTCTGATCAAAATGAGAATTCTTGTCTGAGGCAGCAGCGTGGGGCTTCCTGTTGGCAGGAGGTCTGAGGCTCATACTGTATAACTGAAATGTGTTGTGTTCATATCTGACCAGGGGGTTTGTTGCACACTATTCTCCACTTATTGGTTTTCTTTTATGTCAACTTTAGCAACACATCCTGCAACCCAATATGTTCATGGTGTGTTTGTACGTATTGCATAATAATATATCAGACGATGTTGTGAATTCATGTCAGCGTTTCTGTGAGTTAAGAACCATATTATCGCACAAATGGTTCATTAATTCTGTCCTTTTTGGGATCATGGGAAATATAGTTTCAGATCATTTTTATGGAGCATTTATTACTAGCTATTGATTGTAGATTGAAATATTAACACATCAAACACATTCTCAGTTTTTCACATTGATCTTGCGTATCAAGATTTAGCCTATAGAGAAAATGAAAATTCCCTATTTTAAAGCCTGATGTTTGTTTCTCATTTGGATGAAAAAAACATCCCTGTTTAAAAAACACCTTATTTCAGTTTTTCTGTTAGTGTTATTACAGCTATACCCTTAATGAAAGGATTGGGTAGGACAAAGTGAAAGATATTCGTTGGTACAAATCACTGTACAATTTACATTTAACTGCAGCCTCCGAAATGACCATGCATCTGAATAAACACCTCTCTATAAAGTTTCAACACCAACTAAACATTCTAACCTTCATGAAAAGAGGCCATACTGCAGGACATGATATTGTATTGGTTTTAGCTAGGTGTACCTAATAAACTGCTAACTATGGATATGTCCTCTGAGTAGAGAAGTCATTGGGATTTTAAAGAATTTTACCACAGAATTCGAGATAATGCTCTCAGTTGCTTTTTTCCTTATCAAAATAAGAGATTAAATATATTTTATAAGACGATTTGGAAAAGTTCTTTGAAATTAGCTGTTCTTTTAATTGTGCACCATGCATTGTAAAAGTAATTGAACTATCGAATGAATATATATATGATTAAATACACGATACAATCCAAAAGTTTTTCATAAAGTAAAATGTGCAGTATTAAACCACCTGCACTGGTTTATAACATAAAACTCCCGACTGGTCAAATACCTGATTATATCTATCTTCTGTTTGCTCAAGAAAACAACAACAACAACACAATGAAAGCATGCAAAGCCAACATCTGTATTGATGTAAGTCCTGCGATCCCTGCTGCACAAAGGTCTTGGCGGGCCGCGCTCAGTAAACTGAGACACACAGGGAGGAGGAGCCCCCGGCCAGGCCCACAAACAGTCGAATGAAAAGCGACATCAATTTTGGCACAGACAGCCTCCGTCACACAGATTAGGCAGGCACAATGCACGGGCTCCTTATCTCCAGCGGCAGGAGGAGGGCAGGCAGATCTGCACAGGATGGAAACATTCTCATGGACGTAATGGGCAAAATCAATTGTTGCCCTCCTCAATCAATGTAGCCCCCACTTTCACTGTTCAGCAGCTCACCAGTAATTGAAGTTATCCTTGGCCTGTAATGACTATAAGGCACAACCATGACAAAGTTGAAAGTGTGTGATATCAGTGAGGGTGCCAGCAGGGTGGAACATTGGGACACAGTGTGTATTCCTTTGTGTGTGTGTGTGTGTGTGTGTGTGTGTGTGTGTGTGTGTGTGTGTGTGTGTGTGTGTGTGTGTGTGTGTGTGTGTGTGCATGTGGTGCACTCCCCCGCACTCCCATGTATGTTCGCGGCAGCCAGCTGGCTCTTACCCGAACGGTCCACGCACGGACCTCATCTGGTCCGGCAGTGAAGAAGTACTCCAGCTGCAGGGCTGCGTAGCCTGCCTTGATGATCCTGCACAGGGCGCTGGTGGAGACAGAAGATCCAGCTCGAATCAAAGGGTACGAACTGTTTAGTTATTCTTTATCGGCACTGACGCCCAGACAAAGTTCACTTCGGCAGCGAGGCCCCATTCATTCCGATATAAACTCATTAAGTGAATAAGATGGGTCACTTCGCTTCATGTGAGACATTCAACTCTCCAATGGTTTCTTTGATTAATTGCAAAGCTTGTAGACTCATTTAGCATTTTTAAGAATTCAACCCGATGCCTTGTCCTGCGCCGAGAGGGGGAAAAAAAATTTCTGCTGTCACAATTTTTCTCTCCATAGAGGTTTTTCACACAGGAACAATAAACCCGAAATGCCCAAGTTATAATTATACCTACGGATGACAGATGACAGTTAAAAACTTAATTTAGAGGAAAACCCTTTGACTGAGTTGTTCGGTAAGAAGAGGGATCCTTTTCTTTATGATGGTAATTACTCTGCCATTTATTATTCTATCAGCACATGCAATTAAAGGAGTGCATGGAGGACACAGCTGATAATAAGTGTGGGGAGACTGAATGCTAATTAACCTCTGCGTCTTGTGCTCCGTGCAGTACTTCTGCCTGTCCTCGTCGCTGGCGTCCTGGAGCTGGCTCTCCAGGCCGCCGCTGAAGGGGATGACCAGGGCCCCGGGGTCACGACTGTCCACCCACTCCTTGATTTTCACCAGCCTGGGTTTAAAAAGAAAAAGAAAAACATCGTCCACAAGAACTAGTTGAAAGACTTGATTAACACGGAAGTATTCGTTATCTGCCGCTTGCATGCATATTCATGAGAGCAGCTGAACATATGAGTGTTTGCAGGAGACTGCACTCCAAAGGCGGCTTCCCATCCGAGTTTGAGTCTTGTATCCACAGAAGTTTCCAGCTATACATTTGATTTGACTGTTAATTCACAAATTCAATGTGCCCTCCATGACTTGTAGATGGAAAATGTTAAAAATGAAGGCGCTCACTGTGCAAGATGATTGTGTATTTAAATATATTGCAAAAATCATTTTTCGTAACGCCATTTTAGTTTTAGATTAAATAACCCCGTTCAACGACTGTTCTAGATATTGCCTGCATCTTAAAAATAAAGAAACAACAAGACAAGGTGCTGCACAATAATTATGGAAAAGATTTACAATGACTTAATTACTAGTAATATTCTTGTGGGGCATCTGTAGATTGTATATAATCAGTCAATCAATCACATTATATTTTTGAATCCCATATTCACAAATCACTATTTGCCTCATACACAACAATCTTGATGATTCCAGATTTAATCCTCTTGTTTTGTTGTATTTTCTGCAGAGGTTGTGATCATTTCTATTAGTATTTTATGTGGAGTTCCTCCTCTGCTTATTTTGATTTAATGAATTGAATTGGACGGAGGGCAGACACAGTCTCTAGGGGCTTTGGATGTGTGACTGATCTGAACGGAGAACAGGAAAATGAGTAGGACTACAACCCCGCCTCCTGAAGACTGAATAAAATCAATTGACTGGAAGACAAATAGTTTTTTTGAATAAAAAACACTTAAATGTACTTAGCTGCTTCACACCACGGTTTATAGCACTAGCAGAAATCTTGCTATTTTGTCAAATTTTTCTAGAAAAGAAGAAAAGAAAGTTGTTCACCTAATGAGAGTCTTACTGAACATTACCCGTGAAGCCACCAGGAGGGCGCCACCCCTTATTACTTATAAATGTCCTTCTCTTAAGTGCCTGTGTTTTTCTCTTTTCTGTTGTCTTGCAGTCCAGCAGGACACCTGACATTGCAGGACAAAGATATCCTTACACTTAATGGTAACTTGCAGTCAGAACAATATAAAGGGGGTTAGGGCAATTATGAGATTAGCCCCACAAGCTCTCGGGCCGGGATTGGACAGGTTTTAAAGAACAGCTTCACACAAATCCATTTTCACACGCCGGCCCTGACAGAGCTCCTGGGCTGGATTGATTCGAAGGGGTCCCCGTCATTATCTGTAATCCTAGTTTCCTGTTTAAAGCCCATAACAATCAAAGACTGGGAGGGACCCGACCACCTCTGTACCACATCTATTCCAATAACAATGTCACCGCTTTATCATCCACAGCACCATATCACTGCAGCTACCTAATGATTATCAATATACAATATATGACAGAGGACCGGCTGCAGGAAGATCACAGTTTTGCTTTGATTGGTTGTTTTTCCCAACAAGCCACAGGGTAAATTTCAAAAGCCTCATATGCCAGTTGGTCTGTCTGTTCAGATGCACATCTATTAAACGGCGTAACCTAATATTTCCCTCTCTGCTCACACTACACTGTAGACACAGAGCTTGTGTGCGACTGCCGCTGAGCTAAGGTGGCAGCCGATGTCTCACCAACAAAGGACAGGAAAATAAAACACATTTAGTCGAATCCAAAAACCTGAAAACACAGGAGATGGCAGGCGCTCCGAGAGGGGGGAAAGAAAATCCAATCTGAGATAATAACAGCTGTAGTTTGTCACTTTTAGCAGCACAGCTGTCTATTTGGTGGCACGTTATTTGCATTCCTCAGGTATTGCGTTCTCTACAGGCGGCGGAATAATGATTCACAAATCACTCTCTCCACACCAGTCAAGGGCTGTGATCCTTTGAATAGACCATTGTACCTGAGACTGTAATTGGTGAAGACTTGACAGAGCCGAGCCAAGCTAGCCAAGTAACAAAGAGGGCTCTTGGTGGAAGGCTGAGGGATGATTTTAATAATGTGGAGCCGAGACGGAGAACGTGAGCTGCAAATGAGCATGGGGGGGGGTTCTCCGGGTCCTAGCACTGAGTGACACGGGACCAGACAAACACCTTGCACCAGGAACATGAAACTCCCCCTTCTCCCAACTCCAGAAACAAAGCACTGTCAATTAAGAGCTGTGATGCTCCGTCAACATGACTCCCAAAACCGGTCCTGTCAACTTCAGGGCCGCCGCGCTGCAACTTGCATTCATGTCCTCACCAATTATTTGTGTGGATTTTGGTGTAAATTGGGGGGAAAATGTTTATGTAAAACACGCCGCTGGTGTTTCTATCTTGTTCGTGTCTTTCTGTCATTCGTGCAATTCCACAGCATTCATGTAAGATCTGTATTTCAGAAATTTGATCAAGGCCTGTTTACAACTGTGCACATTTAATGTTTCTGCTTATTAGCCACATGTTTCAAAAGAAAAGTGATATAAATTTACAGGCATTTGAGAATTTCTATAGTGAAGACATAAAAATGTTTTGAAAGTCTAAGCTGCACAGAAACATCCATATATGTGTGTGTGTGTGTGTGTGTGTGTGTGTGCGTGTGTGAACGTGCGTGTATCCGTGTCTTGTCAGTCTCCCATTATGTCCCAGCATTAAGTGCACATCTCTCACTGCTCGGTTAATAGAAAGATTCAGCACTTTCTGCTCTTGATATCCCTCTCTGAACAAATGATGCCTGAAATTTTTATTCTTTTTATAATGGAATTCCAATGGCCTCTGCTGCAAATCAACTGGAAATTTTTGCATATCAAGTGGGGAAAATTAAATGTTAACCACGTTTTAATGTGATTAAGGGTGACAGGGACATTATTTCTGCTAATCATTCACCGGCTTGAAGGCTCAAACAAGTCTCGAGGAGAGAGCTGTGTTTGTGCTTTCGCCTGCTGCTCTCAATACAAAGCAAAGGAAATCAAACTTTTGCATGTATAAAATTATTATTTTATCATTCAGCATAATATTTTTGCATGTGTGTTTGTATCACATGAATTAACAGCCGTCATCTTAATTTTTTCTAATCTTAAAATTTGACGCCTGCTGTATTTACAATGCCTCTAATCTTAAGCACAACGTATTGTGAAAAGACAAAATTAAAAAAACAAAACCCACTGCAGCTTCCACAACAGATTGGCTCTGAATGGAGGTGTCCCACAGGGGCCCACCCTCCGGAGCTATAGTCTATCTGTCTTTTTTGTGTGGGAATCCGGGGATAATTCCTGTGTTTCACATGCCTGAGGCTTCCCTGGGCTTTGTCAGTGCTTTGATCTGCTTAAATGGCTCAGGAGGAGAAAAACAATGGGAGCTTCCGAAGTACAGGGGCAGCTACCTGAGACAATGACCTGGGCCTGCGTCTGACACACATTCATACAGGTTGGCCTTTATTAGTAGTGCTTAGCCCGGTTAAGCCTGTGAAAGGTGGTGCCGTCACCTCCAGCCTGTGTTCCTTTCAGATGCAATTGAACGCCGAAGAATAATCCACTACCTGCATCCCCCTGAAAAACCAACAGGTCAGGGAGCCAACACCTGAACCCGAATCACAAACCGTGGCACATCTGTGCATGCCTGGCACAGACTCGCAAAGTAATAAACCCGTGGGTCCCCTCTGTGTTGCTGGTGCCAGGTTGCAGGGACGAGCATGCTTGGTGGGTGAGGATGCTGTGGCACGCAGAGCGCACACTAACCCCCTCCTCTTTCCTTCCTCCGTGAAGGGAGACAGAAATGAGAGGTATGAGCTCATGGTGGCTTTTGAGGCTGGGAAGTCAGGGTGCTCTGTGGGAAGCTATTCATCCTCCCAGTGGTGAGCTCCTGAGCGACAAGAGTGCAGACGTTCCCTGCTCCCTGCGGCCGTGGTCGCGCGGAATGGCGTTACACATCGGTGTCTGAGAGAAGAAAGAGGAGATCTGACGCACACACACAAACAGACGCACACAAAATCGCCCAATATTGTCAACTTCTTTCAGCCTTCAAAGCAATCAGCAGCTGAAGGAAACACGGCGCAGGCACAATGGGAGCAGCTTTAATTAAGAGCATCATCTCACATCACACCTCAGATAAACCTCAAGGATGTGCTGCTAACAAGCTTCTTTTTTCTTTTTTTTTACGAGTTTAAAGGAATATTGAGACTTTAAACGTTTGCACATGATGGATAACACCCAAACAAACACACCATTAAATTTTTGGTGTGTGTGTTTTTACGAGGGCACATTATCATAGCCGTGACTTTGTTTAAGTCGAGAGGGGAGGGTGGTGGTGGTGGGGGGAGAAAAAAGGCAAACATCAGAAATTCAAACAGTAACCCAGACAAGTACATTCTACATCACCCAAAAATAATTCTCTATATGGGGTATCCACTGTCATTTACAGCAGTTGACTGGGCGAGAGAAAATAAGGGGGCTGGGGTGGAGTGGGGGGGGGGAGTCATCAAGATGTGACAATTGTGACAAGAGCAGGCAAAGTGTAGCGCCGGAGAATGCCACACGGATTTCTCCGTCTCTTCTTTTTTTTTCCCGGATGACAGCTTAATGTCTACCACATGCAATATTTATTCTCATCGTGTGTCAGACTGTCTAGCTGTCCCAGGGAGTACAAAGAATGCCACTTATTAGAATAAAAGTAGAAGGAAGGTAATCAAGGACATATGTAACATCAGCCAATCATGCCCCCCTCCATCGCCTTTTTCCCGTCCTCCCTCCATTCACAACAGTTCAACAATAATCCTGATAATAAGCGTTCAGGAGCCGTATGTGGCAACACTAAATTCATTTATTTGTCTCATTAGAGCTGCCAAGGCTGCAGGCTACTCACCGTGGCACGCATGTGTGTTCGGTCTTAACCTTATCGCAAAGATAATAAAAAGCACAGCTCGACAATCAAAATGTGTCATTAGAAGGACTTGAAACTCGCATGTCTTTTTATGTCTGCGATGCCGGGGCCACAGGCTTTACGGGGGGAAACAATTCCCACGGCGCCCCTCGGAAGAAAGCGAGCATGTTGTGCCGCCACAGAGGTGTCTCTATACATTATGAACTGCAGGAAACTCACTCACACATAGCAACGTTGGGCTCGGACCCGATAAACGAGGGAGAAGTGAGAGTCTGTCTTGGATTTTTGAGGAGCAGAATGATTTCTCGTAGGGTCAATAAAGAAAAAACAAGGGATGGAAAAAGTCTCTGGATTTAGAGTCATTAGTCTCATTATTGTTTCACCAGCAGCGCTGCGTCTTGACAACAAAGACAACAGGGTGACGTGTGACAGGTCAACAAAGTCCTTTCATTATCTGGACTCGGGACAGTCAATAACCGGGCTAACTGGACCGACAGGGCTTTTATTAGCGCCATCTGTTCCAGTTTTACACCACAACCTCTCCTGTTGTTTTCTCTCATCGAGAGCTATAGCTGAAGGCATCCATTAGGAACCACTGTGGCCAGTACACATCTTAGCATGGGAAAGTGCTTCTCATGGATCTCACTCTGCAGAAGGAGAGAGTGGACGAGCACGAAACAAAAACACACACACAAAAAACCAGGGAGCAAGCGATCGTACGTCTCCCACAGCACTTTGAAAAGTGAACTCCCTCGATGGTAGTTCCTAAAATCTTGGATGGAGCCAGTGGTTTTGCACTCAATAAAGTTTCAGCTTAGTGTTTATGGGAATTATGGTTTGGAGTAGCTGGAGTGGGCTGCAGTGACTGCTTTCATGGAGTGGCTTTCAGTGAGTCACAGTAAACCCCTCCACCACCACCAGCAGCCCCTCCACCTCAGTTGTTTTCCCCCTCCGTCTCAAAGTGTTGATGGGTACAGCTCAAAGAAGGCCGTTTGTCAAAATGATCAGACAACAACAACGGGGCATGCTTAACTTATTACTGGGGTTCTTCAAAACAAAAACATGAATTCAACAAAATACGTGTCAACACCAAAGCGATGCAGATGAAGGATCTGTTTCACCATATGTTTCTGTGTAAGTAGGTCTGAAGCTCTGCAGACACGAGGGTCCGCAAGTGCGACAGTGAAAAATCCTGCCAGGGCTCCCTCTGATTTAATTGTCAAAGCTCCTCCTACAGGCCAACTGAAGTATCAGACTCACAACGAGACATTTCCCTGCTGTTCTCCTCCCTGAGTGACCGTGGCTGGATTTCCTTTTCCAAACATGTCACCTCCCGCCCACCCGCAGCATTACTCTTTAAAAAAGAGGTATTACAAATCATTTCCTACAACGGCTGAGTTTTCAGCAAATGTTATTTAAGGGGAAGTAAACTGTCTTCACATATTCACAGTGGGGATTTTTATCTTTTAGTTTTTACAGATTTGTTGACAATTGGACAAAAGATAGAATATTTTCAGCCCTCTCCTTTTACCTTTTAACATATGAATTTCCTCAGTTGGAAGAAATCAGACACAGGTAAGTGATCTGATTTCATGCTGTCCATAAATAAGGTGTCATTTGAACTTTAGAGTCATCGACATATTCTATGTATTCTATTTTTAATTTTGTATCTTTTTTTTTATACTTTCACATGATCTCCTGTCAACCTCATCCTGACGATCTGCTGCTGTAATGAGTCAGGTTGAGTTTATAAGAATGTTTTTTGCAGTACACAATTAATATATCAGAAATCAACTTTACTATTTGACTATTTTATTTGAATTATACCAAAACAAAAATACCTTATCTGACATAGTCTGAGAGGCAAATAATTCCTATATATATCATAGAGACAAAATAATAAATAAGTTTGAATGAAAGTTATACAGCTGTACTTATATATTATACATTATATTAATATTAATATTAATACATTCCTCTCTCTCTCTCTCTCTATATATATATATATATATAGAGAGAGAGAGAGAGAGAGAGAGAGAGAGAGAGAGAGAGAAGCTAAGTAAAGATACCCTGCAGTTCTTACACTCACCAGGAGAACGCACACTGCAGAGGCACTCACAGACAGGTCACGCTTGCTAGTTTCCTTAAAGGTCAACACATCTACTTAAGAGGCACCAATTTACTTTAATAGACATTGTCCAAAAAAAGAGAAAAATATCAGGAGAGAAATATCAGGGAAATAAATGACAAGAAAGAAAAACATAACTGCATATCTGGAGGATTCTCAGCAGTGTTTCTTGCCTTCACACATTGTGACTGCTCCTCATTCTATTAAATAAATATTCAATATCAAGATAAAGAGTGATAATGATGATGGGGGCAACATAAGCAACTCTCTTCAACAAGTGAAAACATGCTAAGGCAGGGCAGGCTGCAGCCCCCACATCATCACCAGTGTCCTAATGACCCTCTCTCACACACAGACTGAGGCATGTGACCAAGTCGTCCAGGCAGCTCACTGACGCCGGGGGAAAGCCTCTCGATAGACTCTTGTAGATGCCATTCCCTATCATGCAATGCCTCTCAGTAATAAACACATGACAAATGCAGCCTTAATCATTTTTTACGAGCGGGGATGTGCAGGGGGCAGTGCATGGCTGGAGGGGAGAGGGGAGCGGTGAGCAGCAGGTGGCCCCATCCGCACAGAGGAGAGGGCTGTGTGGTAAAGTCTCCTCTGGAACATCACTCGGCCAGAGTCCCTTTGATCTGCACACCGCAATTACGCCAGCATCCAAATGAGCATGGAGTCGCCTCTGAAACAGACTTCAAACATGCACATGTACGCATTCTTATACACATACACTGTATAGGATTGGAGCCATGTGCTCCTCTCAACAGTAAATGATGTACTGTCTCCAGCAGAGAACCTGGGGATGAAAGGAGGCCTTGCTCCTCGTCTGATCCCTCCATTAATGATGGCTCGCTAAAGCTAATACCGTGTATTCTTGTCTAAACAAGGGCAGCCTGGTATGTGGCTCCCACACTCCAAAGAGGATGATCTTGGTTAACAATAAACTGTTTTTTGGAGGCTCAAAAAGTCTGATACAACTTCTGTTATTGCCCTGTTATAGACACTATATTACGTGTCTGTAATAAAAAAACACAATAACCTTCAAAGAGGAGAAACCCATAAATCATATTTGGTAAAGAATGTTGCAAGAATAAACGACACTAACCTACTGTCTGACTGGCAGCATGCACTCGACAACACACAGCAAATAAATAACAACAACAAAAGTGAAACTGTGAAATGGCCTGACTGCTGAGTCCTGAGAGACACAGATAAAATTGGCTTATTTGCCTCATGGGATTCGGCATCTTTCCCTCCGCACATTAAAGCTGATATCGCAATTTGTCTTGCTGTTTGCTTTGAATAGACCTTAACCGTATCATCATCTCAACTGTGGCGGTGGAAAAACACGGGAGCATGGCGACAGGCAAATGGCAGTCTGGCGTCTCTGCTGCAGACTAGCCGCCATTAGGGCTGAGAGCAGCATTTATTGTACAATTAGGGCCAACTAGATCTACCTGTAATCATCTCCATACAGGTGTGAGCTCCTCTCCGGACAAGGGAAGTGACTCATCACTTGTCAAACATCAACACTTTGATGTCGGCATTGTTCACCGGGGAGCCCTCAGGACACCTGAGCACTACTGTTTGCCTGCTTTTAAAAACGCACACAGATTTATTGCATTTCAGACAGTTAAAAATCACAGACACACTGAACATGGAGAAAGAAAAAAAAACACCTCTCTTCCTACTGATGACGGATGTTCCACATACCATGAATCATTTGATTTACGACTTTTCTCCCTCCTCCCCTCTGTCTGACAGTCATACTTTCGTGTCAGGAACATTTTAACAAACAGTCGTGGGTAAACAACTCCTCCTTGTAATACAATGCTGCCAAGCAAACCACTAAAAAACAAATTTTGGAAGAGCTGACACCACAAGCCTAGAGGGCAATTGGAAAAGTGTGATAACAATCCACAAGTTGGTGTTATTGACAAAACGGCGGTAGTGTGGAAAAGTAGCCCTTTCAGATGTAATGGACGTCTAACACCAGCCTTCCAGATCAGCGCTCACTGTGGCCAGATGACATTACTTTTAAAAGTGTGGAGGATCTTAGCGCCACAAACAAAAGGAAGATGTGTCTATTAGTGCATTAAAGGTAATTCTCAGTGAGTTCAGGCTGCAAAGCAAAAGTTAAAAAAATCCCTGTTTATTTGTAGCACAGATGAAAACACACTGCTGAGTACAAGTCTGAGTTGTTGGGAATGTGACGGCTGCAAAGTGAAGCTACTTGATACGTGAAGACAAACATTTAGTGCAAAACAATTCCAGAAAATATTTAAGGAGCGGTTTTTTTAAACATTATTTTCTGTCTCCACACCATATTAATTATAAGTTTGGCTTTGAAAGTATATATGTCTATTTATGTTTGTAATTTTAGGCCCTTGCTCTTTAATATTGTATGGAAATGAGAAGTTTTGATTGAGACCATATGCTTGCATGTGCTTAATGAACTGCAGGGTCTGGAGGCTGCTCGGGGTTTGCAGGGGCTGGATGTTGTGTTGGGGTTTACTCATGTGCCACCTCCAGGCGGATCCTCTCGCAAGGATATGACCCTCTCTGTCAGCGTGGGACCACAGTAGATCAACTGACACTCCCACACTTCTCACACCCCGGCACATGCATATATGCAGAGGCATGCACACATGCTTTGTAGAGCTGCAATGCAGATTCAATGAAGGTTTGTAGAAATCGATGGACGTAAGTTGAAGAAAAGCTCTAAGGAAATGATTAGTGGATGCAGTGAGGTGCCTCCAGAACACCTTTGAGGCACTTACCATTTGTTCTTTTTCCTGATGTAGTCTTTCTCAGAGAGGTTAACAAGGTAAATCATTGGTTTGGATGTCAAAAACAAGTATTTGTTCAACACATCGATCTGCGATCAAGACAGACAGGGCATGTACTGAGAGTCCAAACTTTTCCAAAGGAGCCTTTGAGGACAGCACAGACTTAAGGTCTGGTGTTTTAGCCTCTGGGGGGAGCGACTATAAAGCCTTTAAATTGAGATCAGCACGGAAAGATGTCATTAGCTTGGAAAAAGGGTATGTCAAAATACAAACAATGTGATTGGCACAAAAGACATGTTGCTCAAGAGGAAGACAAGAGACGGGGAAGCAGTTGTACTTCTTTTCAGTTTGGACTTACTAGATAAATCTCATTAATAGATTTGACTTTAACATGAAAGGCTTACCTCCTTGTCGTTCCAATCCGGATAGTAGCGGACATGTTTCTTTTCATCCACTACCCAGCTCTTGATTTTGCACATAACGTCCTGTTTGGGGTTAAAAGAGAATGAACAAGAAACCATTAAAGGAGATGAAAAAGAATATAAACCCAGCAGGGTATGGGGTAATTATTTCCTAAATGCATGGCATCCTGATGCCAAAATGAACAATGGCTGTGCTCGCATTCAGGCAGGAGTGGTCTGGCTTTGACGGGGGATAGCGTGCACAAGACCCCCTTCCCTCCTTTAAATCATGACAAAATGCCTTCTGGGGTGTCTCAGTTTAACACATCAATATTCCATCGGGACTGTTTAATGAAAAGGAGAGAGTGAGAGAGAGAGACTAAATTGGAAAGAGCGGGGAAACTAATTGGAAGTTGGTTAGTTAGGTGTAAATTATTGGGCCTTCCTCAGGCACTTTGCAGTACGCAGTCATACTGTATAAGCACTAGTGAGGTGCCGAACAAATTATTAAACGCTTCCTCTGGAGAAAATATTGAGCATCTCCAGCGATGTATGTTGCATTCATTTCCGAGGTACTTGTGGGTTGAGACCAGAGGCAGGCCTGGGCCTCGACAGGATCTGGAAGCGGAAAAGGGCGGGAAAAAGGGTGGGAGGTAGTTATAAAATTTGTAATAAAGAAATTGAGCCCATTATTGTTGATCCAGCCCCACAGAAATTAGCGGAACACATTCTTTTTGTTCCTGTCAACTTGACCTCCCCCTTCATATAAAAACTCCCCCACCCCCTGCAACACTCCCCCTACCTCCTTTTCCCTCCCCAAACCCTTGCAGCACTTCACAATCATACTCCCTTTTGAAAGAACTGAGGAAAAAAATCCTGCCAGAGCCTCAATTACACAATGGCAGAAAAAGCTCCACACACTGACCCCCAGCCAGCTGCATTCACTCTCTGCACATCTCTCTCCACAGGAATTCTAAAGGCCTTTTAGTCAGGCAGCCAGAGTGCAGCCAGCGGGAGAGAGCGCAGGAAGGGCTGCATACACTCCGCCCGCGCCGGCCCAAGTCTTCACAGAGAGATTAATCATCTGTGAAATGGAAACAGCAAACGGCCGGTGACACAGGCCGAACCCGCTCCAGGTTTCCCTCATCAGCTCGCAGCCGCCGTGCAGCGTTCCTCTAACAGGCAGGTGTTAATAAAAGGCATATAGGTCCCACAGGGGTCAAACACATACGCCTGCCACCATGAAGCGCCGCTGGTGGGCCGGCTTCCTATTATTGTTTTGTGAGGATAGGGATTCTGAGGATTCATATGGACAAAGGCGATGAAACAGTGTTCTTGTAAACACAGCAACAGCAAAATGGATTTGAATTTTCATAAACAATGCATATCTATGTAGCAGTGTGCTCCGGCAGGATATACAATCAATGTAAAATTCGAAATGAAATATAAAGCACATCTTTAATTCTAATAGCAGAATATTAACAAAGTATTTTACAATAAATCCAAAATTCCTGATTTGGCTGTTAAAATCTGAAAATCATATTTTCTTCATATCTGCAACTGTGAGCTCATTCTGCCGCAGAAAGCAACAGAAACTCAAACCAAATATTAACTTTAGTTTAGTTCTTTTTAATTAACTGTGCCCACTTCCCGACAGATAACCTTAATTATACATTTTATTCTACAATGTTAAATTATAATTCAGTAATAATACATATAGTGATTTTGTAATTTTATATTATTTCTATATCTTTCTAGGTCTAAATATGCAGTACATTTATATGGCAGACTTGTTTTAAGACTTGATGAAAACGTAGACATGTAGTTTTAGTCTTATTTTATTTTCACTGTCACATATAGGACAATATGTATTTGATCTAATCTGTCTCAAAGTGTCACTGTCATTTCGAATTGTATCAGATTTATCCATTTGTACTAAGAACCAGAATACTAAATTATGAAAAGGTTTCCCTCTCAATTTAATGTCAATGTATTGTATTTATAAAATCTACTACAAAAAGGATACAAATTATTTTTGCTCATGAAATTTAAAGTCCCCATAACACGTGATGAATCAGATCTTATTTCAAATTTCTAAAGGAAGTAATCACAATGTGAATAATTGCAGAAAATAATTGTCATGTCATCACGTGACTATATACCAAATAAACTGCAAGCACAGTTGTTTCTTTCTGAACATATATGCTTAGAGTTAGTGTATACACAAGACATAAAGATGTGTTTACGTGTCTGTGCACAGCTGAGCATGGCAAGTGCCAGCCTGTGAGACAATCGCACACACGCACACACACACACACACACACACACACACACACACACACACACACACACACACACACACACACACACACATACACACACACCACAATCACACACACACACACACACACCATCTAAAAGCTTGGCGCAGCCTCTGATAAGTGCCATTCTTTGCCATCTAAAAAGATCTTCTATAGATCCTCACTCGCCGACGTGTGCACAACCTTTGACAAGTAATGTAGATCATTTTTATTCATTGCCTAAAATTGTTAGCAATTATGTGCGTAAACGGCCACCTGCCTTGTCTGAATGGCTCCTGTCTGTGGGGCTACAGGGGTGTGTTGGGAAGTGCTGTTGGCTGGAAAGGACAGAGGGGACCCAACCAGGCAAGGGGCCTCTGCAGCAGGTGAAATAGCCCCTCTCGTTAGCGTAATGAGTGGTCAGAGCCTCGGTGTGTTGGGGCCTGAAATTGGGCAGACCGCTCCCAGTGAAAGGCCGGATCCCCCTCGCACGCGGGCCCGTCTCATCCCGCTCCGGTGATGGACGGGCATCGTGAGACATTTACAGCCAAATCATCGCTAAAGTTGGGTGCTGAGCCTCATTACCTTAACAATACGGCCACCCGAACGTGTGGTTCATCAGCATAAATCTGACAGCCAGTATATGGATTTTCTTCTTTCTCTGATCCTACCCTGCGATGCCCTGCACCTCATATGACCGAGAGTCCCCTGTCAAAGAGTATTCTAAACATTGACGGTATTCATAGCGAGGTATAGGCATACGTGTCACCCTCTGTTTGGCCTTACACAATTTCCCGAACTGCTGTAGGTGTATGAGCATTGAGCAAGAGCGATGCCATGATTTGAGTATTACTTTAGATGAAAAGAGCTGTGTGGAAACACTTTCATTAGCCCAGTGCTGCGACCCAGGGTCAGCAGCTGAATAAGTAACTCTCTATTAATGATTTCTACAGCAGAAAACCCCTGACCTCTGATCACTTTCAATCTCAGAGAGGGAAAAATGGGGCAGGGGGAGGGGTGAGACATATTGGAGGGAGATTAAAAAAAAACACACGTTTTTTTTTCTCTCCTTGGCGGTGTGTGTGGGAGGGTTATTATTTGTGCCTTGCTGTGAGGGAGAGCAAAGGGCCTGCTGGGACATTGACTCACATATTCTGGTTTGAGTTTCTTGTCAACGCCTCTAATGGCAGTCTTCTCCAGCTTGTCAATAACAGGGCCGATCATCTCTTCATCCTTCAGCCTCAGCTCCTCGTGGATGATCTCCATGTCCCTCACTGGGTCCACCGTCCCCTCAACATGGATGATATCCTCGTCCTCAAAAGCACCTGTGGCGACAGGACACAACACGGCTTCACGTGAACACAATGAGTGACACAGACATCTCGAGATCGATCGTGCAACTATTAGATTTAGTTCAGTGAACCATTAGCTTTAGAGAATGAAAAAAAGGAAAAAAACATATATTTAAAGAGGCACAGTGGGGGGGTCACAGGAGAGTCATAACAATTGCAATAAATATTCAGGATTTTATTTAAAACTTCTTTAATTGTCTGAACTGTAAGAAACCACTTAACAGTGTCAAAGTCAGTTCGACCTAAACTGTCTTTACGTGAAACAGAACCGGCTTCTCTGTCAACCCACTCAGGTCTGCACCACAGCCTTAAAACTATGAGTTATGCAGTTAGAAAATATGAGAAATAAACAAAGGAGGGTATAATTTTACAGAGAAATGTCCACAATCATAAATGACAGAGGACAGTCCTCCACTAATCGTTTGCCTCACCGCTGTAGCTGCGCTGGTGATTAGGATTCTCCAGCAGCGCTCAGGGGGAGGGGGGTGGTGCTGTACATCTGTCACATGAGTGACAGCTTTTCACATCACCAGTGGCAAGTATAGTGGACGCTTCCCCTCAATGTTATTCTCGTGCTTTCTTTGATTTACAACTCTTACAATTTGTGAACCATTTGTTTTGTAATATTAAATAAAATTCTGTTGGAGTAGCAATGCTCCAGTGTAAAAACATATAACACATTCTATAGATTACATTCCCTACAATAAAACTTATTGTCAGACAAATTAATTGAAAGGACAAATTATTATTATTACATCATTGGATTATTATACTGAAGCAAGTGAGTAAGAACCATGTTGTAGCAGACCAATGGAGCAAGTTTAAACGATTTCATAAACCTACCAGCTGCAACTTTAAAGATCCAGTGTGTTGGATTTAGGGAGGAAGAATACAATTTTCATAATTGTTTTGAAAATGTTTTTCATTACAGTGGTGGAGGGATCGTGCATGTGAGTTATAGCAGCTCTTCTTTGGGATTGGACCAGTTTTTGCTCCCCACACGCAGCAATGAGCCCTGGATTTTTCTTAATCTATTAAATGTCTTCGAACTATTTCTATAAATGTAGCGGAGTAAAAAGTACAATATTTTCTTCAAGTGTAGTTTGGTAGAATGTTGTCAAGTGGAAATACTCACATTAAACACAAGTAGGCCTAACTCAAATGTATACTTAAGTACAACCACTGGAGCATCTTCACGCTAGATTTATGTAAACCCTCTTTTGGAATATACTGACACACTTTTCAGTCAACAACAGTGATTTAAGGGCCATGGAGTATCACACTGGGGCATAATGGGAATGCCATCTCCTTCAACAGGGAAGTGGATGTCAGGCAAATGATAACTTGGCGTTAAGTATTCCTGTGTTGAGAGACAATATGTTTGGAATGTGCATGGTGGAGTCACTAAAAGTTATCAACAATCCACATTTATGCCTTGACAACCGAGTGGGTGACGGGCTGCTGACAGGTGAGGGGCCTGCGAGGCACTGGCGTCACATTACTCTTCACGCCTGTCGCATCATCTCTCAACAAGTTCTAACGGTGACACACGTAGAAAATATTAATGAGTCAGAAAGCTGTGCGTAGACGACATGATGCACAACAGCATTACTAATATGCAGGCAACTGTTTGCAGAGCTGCATCACTTGTGACGTGTGTTCGCAGCTCAATAGAAAGAGGGTTTGAACAGCAGTAAAGGTATCCACTGCCACTCCACTAATCCGATTAATGCAACAACTTTTTGTAGATTTTCATGGAAACCAGAGGACAAATCTTAATGGCTAACATGATCCCCTGACTTTTGCTCTAAAGCCAGCCCCTTGCTGTTTAGAGTGAAAGGTCTCAACAACCATTGAAATAGTTGTTATGAAATTTGGTTGAGACCATTAACTGTATATAAAGATGTAGGATGCGTCTCCACTTCCTCCCACTATCCAGAAACTTGTCTAAAATGTCCTGGGTACAAATGCTGACAAGCATAGTGGTTGGGGGACAGAGCAGGTGGTGAAGTCCCATTGATACACACAAAACCAAAGAGCAAGAATTTACACTTTATCATATAACAATGTGATTTTTTGGACGTGTACTTCCCACTTTGACTTTTGAGTTTAGCCCATGTCCAATCAACTAACATTGAGGAAGTTGGGTATATCATCTATAATGCAGCCTGTCACCAGGTTGCAATGGAGATGCTAAACTTCTAAATATTGTTATTGTAGTCTTATCAGCATGCTAACATTGAATTTAGCTGCTAGCATGTTTGCCGACTCTTAAGCTTGTTCACTTTCAGTTCCCCGGAGACCAGTTGTATGTGTTTCTAAATTGTTAGGGACACCGAATTGTAAACTGATCCGATATGAACTCGCCAGTAATCCCACACGTCCACATGAACATCATATCTTCTTTCTGGGTTAGGAAGGGACAAAAGTACCTGATTTCTAATGGAACTAAACCACAGTGCTTTCACAATCTACATCATACAACATCAGCAGAGAACCAAAAGTCCCACACAAGCGACTCTATTACTCATGCGAGTCAACAGAAGCTGTAGACTTTTGTGCAAGCTGTCATCCTGCGCGTTGTCCTCATGGTGAAATGAACTTATCCAATTACTCTTTGCCTAATCAGGCTGTTTTGGTTCCTCTCCTCTTGCAGAGGTACTCCACAGTATAAACAGTTCACTTACGCCACACAGAAAGGGGCTAATCAGTGGAATTATTGTTTTGCTGCTCCAATTTACCAGTTCCCTGTTCGGCACTGATTGGAATGAAAATTTGCTATTGTGTCTGCTTGAGCTCAGAACATATAATGCAATGAAATAATTTGCTAGCCGCAAGAATATACATACATTATAAACAATAATGATGTAAAGTTCTTATACACAACAGAAAATGCATGAGTCTGTTGTAAAATTGAGTTTATATTAATTAGGAGCAAAGAGGTTTGAAACAGATTCCCATGGTTAATAAACCACTAATGATTGGTATAAATCACTGCTAATGAAAGCGTTGGAAACAACAATGTGAAAATAGTTCCTGAAAAAAACATTTTTTACTCTCTGAAAATACAATCAACAGTTTCTGACCATTGTTATGTGTGCTAACAAAAAAAACAGAAGGAGCAGTAGCAGCTGATCATTCACTATTTAGTTATCAGCTGACACTCTTCTCTGACTGCCACATATTCCAAGGTAATTTGCTTTAATTAATTTCGCCTAATTTAACATTCACATCGACTTCACTCCCCCCAGCCCCATTCAGGGCTTAGAGCTTGAGAACAAATGCACACGGAGAAAGAGAGGAGAGAAATCTGAGGGGCAATCTCCACAATTAGTCTTTTAACAACTGGGCCTGGGTCAGGCTCTGTGGAGACAGCGCTTACGGGGCCGCAGAGCCACACAAAGCTACACGCAATACAGTAAAACACACAATAAAACGGGACAAGAAAGAGGTTGGAAAGGCCCTGTCTCAGGAGTCAGGTCTGTCTCACGATGTACATGCTGCTGCTTCATCTCAAATCGTGTATGTTTTAAAGACTTTATTAACAGGTGCTCCTTTATTGAGAGAACAAAAGGATTAGTCTGTGGAGGGTGAGTGGTGTTCAATGGCCTGATTAGGGATCAGGCTAAGCTCTAAAATTATGGACTTACAGCGGCACTGCAGGATGGTGTAGCCTGAGAAGATAAAACTCATATATTATATTTAAAAATGAATAAGAACAAAGATAAGAAGATGTATCAGGTACTTTGTTCATGTTTTTACATTTACCCCAGCATGCAAGCTTCTCTGCATCTCAGGAATATTTTTAATTAGCGTTCGTTTCCAGTAAGAATTTTACATCTAAAAGCCCCAAAAGCGTGCTCCTGCTAGCTTATATCATTACTGTTCTGTCAGGTACACAGACAAGGCAGTGATCTGAGTCAACTGGAGATCAATACTGATTGAGCTGCTTTCTCTGATGTTGCTACCTGGGAGGATATGTGGTCAACATAATTCAGTTAAATTACAGTATTCATTGACTTCGTACTTCCTGTGCATGTTTTCACATGCAAGATGGGTAAGAGCACATCTAAAGAACGTGCATTCCTCACACTGCTTTTAAAATGTTCATGCAAAGTCAGTGCCGCAATTCTCCTGGTATTCAGAGCAGTAAAAGCTATTTTATGGGTCTGTCAGGAAAAGCACATTATGGATGCCTTCCCAGCATAAAAACACTGGCAATGCACACAAGGGTATTTATGTTCATTCAGGGAATATCTTCTTGACATTCATTTTTTGGGATACATGAAATCAACAGCAATTTGTCGTTTTTGCAGCATAATCAGTCTTTGCATATATCTATGATGGGTTTGAGCCCTTCAGAGTCTCAGCCGTGTTTTCTCCATGATCCCATCATTCATGATAGCTCCCAGTGAAATGGTGTTAAAAATCAGTACCTCACAAAGTGTCTGTGTAATCTGCTGCCGGCCGTGGTGTCTCACACCAAACTAAGTATTAAAGGTGCATCTTATGTGTGGGGTCACTGGCTGAAAAACAGGCATGTAGGGAAAAGCCGTTCAGACAAGTCAGTTCTGGGAAAAGTGTGCAGGTGACGCTTCGGTTTTCATGAGGTCAGACAGAAAACAACAGTGTTAATTACCTTATCATTAGCTTAACCTCTGTCATTGCATTTATTTTGTTAAACTGCGGCGCATGAGTGTGCCGCGATTGAAAGGAACTGTCATATGCACACCACTGTTGTCCCACATCATTCAGCGGACAAACCTTTTTAGATCCTTAACTACTATAGTGCTGCTGATTGCACAGGCACCAGCAATTTCCTAACCAACCGCCACCTGAACAATGATGTGTTCAGCTTTCAGGCCCTCCAGCCTTTCAAAGGTGAATCATTTCACAGTTTGGAACGAGATCTCCATAGCAACTCCTCTTTGAAGGGTTTAGAATCACCATCCAATAATTCTATGATCATCGGGCCTTGCCATTCCCAGTGGTTCTTTTCACAGCGGACAGGCAAGGGGGGCATGAGGAGGAAGCAGGCCGATTCTACAGTCTATTTCAGGCAATTCATCTTGCAGCCCCATTAGAATTCAAAATATTGCGACCTTCAATCACCAGGCATGTTATCTGGGGCCGTGGCGATCTCCAGTCAAGATGGGTAGACATTGATGAGTGGAGGCTGACAAAAACGCTTCATTCTCGCTGAAGCAAAATGCTCATTTAAATGCTGTGACAGCACCTCGACACAGGCCGAACACACACAAAAGGAGGACGGTCCCTGTGCAGCTGAATGAGCAAGGTTTAGAATCGCACTATTGGTTAAAACAACACAAGTAACATAAACAAGGAAGCACATACAAGACAGCAGCTTATTTTTTCTGATTTAATTATTAGGCAATTGTTATTTTTACTAACAGATGATAAGACACAAGGACAGCAGATGTTACGACCCTATATAAGATATATAAAATCTGACGTGCTACAAGAATGTAAAAGGACCACATAATAATTACTTGTACCAAAAGCACAGGTGTCACTGATAATAAATAGAAAGCTGCACTAAGAGTAAATTTAACTATAGAAAATAATTTAGATGAAATTATAGAAGAACAAATTACAGTGAATATTTCAGAAAATGTTATTGTTTCATTTTTAACACTTGATCTTGTCATTTGTTTTCTCTATGACCTGTTTGTCATTAATAACATTTTTTTTAATAATATACTATATAACAAACTGAATAAGGCCTATTGTTCAAACATGCCCTGTGAGTGTGGATCAGTGTTAAATACAATGAAAGCATGTTTGCAGGCTAACACTATAGACATACATGCAGTGAGCTGGGATCATCTCACTGCTGGAGAATGTCCTCTTGTAAAAAACAACCCCAGAGGTCATCTGCGCAGAAGCTTTTATAACTCATATAAACATTTTATTGTTAAATCATGTGTTTTTACCATCAGTATTTACAATAGTGCAGCATTGCATTGCCTATATTATACGTTCATAAGCCTTTGGAGGATTTCTCCCTTTTTAAACAATCTGTTGTCATATTTTAAATAGTAATATTTGTCGTTTTTATGACACTGATGCAACAGGGGATTGCACAACCATTTTGCTGACACATTCACGCACACACACATAGTAACTGGGCTGACTCAGGTGTTTTGGATGTCTGTCAAGTTTGAGAATGTGTGAATTGGTGAGTGATCAGACTGAATTCCTGCACAGCAGCCACCTCGGCGTCAGTCAGGAGGTAGGTCGGCCATAAATCATCAGTGAACAGTCGATCCAGTTTGCTCTCAGCACCTGTAGCTCAACAATCACAGTTTGATTTGTTTGCTCGAAGCGATTAGTGGAGTGAGTGATGACTCCTCAATGAAAAACCTTCCCAAACACAAATATCGTGCTAGATGCTGTTAAGGGAGCTAATTTGATCACTCGTTCTCTCCAATTCAGATATTCATCAGCTAATACTGATTCAAGTGGATCTCACTGACAACATTGGACATCTTTAAATTGAAAACATTTTAGGTGAGTAAGTGGGGTTATCTTCTTGAAAGGAAAAAGTCAGTGTATTTGACATTTTGGTGACTTGACCCATGATTAAAGTCGGATTCTGTTAACACTCCCAAAGTGTTTATCAGGTATTTTAATACACAAACTAAGTTGTTCATTTTCAGATTGTTCCTAAAGTAAAAAGACGACTCTCACATACTATTAAAGCGCATTGATATATGGGAACAATAATTTAGTGTTCTGTAGTACATCTAAAGAATATTCTCTCAACCATATTATTTTATGAAGGTGTTTTCCTGGTCTCCAAGACTATAAAACAAACACAAGCATTTCCCCCTGAGCTTTGAGCACAGTGCTAGTTCTTGTGGGCACAAGCCTTTTGTCGACGTTCACAGTTAATGAAAATGAACTGTGTGTTTGCAATGGAAATACATACAGATTAGGTTGTATTCATTTTCATGCCAAGAGTTAGAGGAGAAGATTGACACCACTGTCCTTCATATGTGGTGGATACAAACCTAACACAAGCTGATTGTATTATAGCTTAGCTCAGCAACTAGGCGAATCATCTTTCAGCTAGCCTGACTCTTTCCGAGTACCAGTTAGCAATATTCACTTACCAGATAACACATGGACTGTATCGGCTTTATTCATACTCATCAATCTTCTAACTATGGGCAAGATAAACAAATTTTACCCAAAACGTTCATAAGGATGTCGTTAGCTCTGTACTAACACGCATCATGTGTGGTTGACCCATCAGTGCATGATATAAGATAAATAATGAAACCAATTATGTGCAAACTGACAACAATTGTTATAGTATTTTAATAACTGTAGTTATTCCATTAAAGGTGTGTTTGTCCTAAAGTGTTTAACTTATCCAACAGTCTAATGCAGGACTCATTCGAATGTGTTGCAATGACAGTGGGCGCGCCCGATACTTGACGCAATCATCATAATGACAACAATCACAGTTTCACGCTTTGTACAATATAGAATAGTACTAAGTAGAAGTTCGTGGGAAATTGGACCCAAGACCACACCAGCTTCACCAACTGCCTCGATCCGCCTCCTCATTCGCAGCAACTTGATTTGATCGGCTTGTACTTGTTTAAAGCAAATTTGATTGGCCGGCTCTGCTGCCGCATGAAAGTTGAAGTCTGCTCAACTTCGAGCACGAGCAACGCAACGGAAACACAATGCAGTTTGTAACACGTCACGCTACACA
Source organism: Pseudopleuronectes americanus (assembly GCA_038501795.1). NCBI lineage: Eukaryota > Metazoa > Chordata > Actinopteri > Pleuronectiformes > Pleuronectidae > Pseudopleuronectes > Pseudopleuronectes americanus. The sequence continues at coordinate 11,123,280 of CM076727.1, read as the reverse complement.
AAGTAAATGACCATGTGTTTCCGTTGAATCCTCCTATCGTTCGTTTTCGTCTTACATCAAGTTGTCGAGTCAACAGGAAACACAAGCAAGTCCTCAATATTTACTACTAAATGTTAACTCCCTCAAAACTATCCCAGTTATTTTATAAAGTTGGAGGATGGACTTGTGTCGCCTTCAGGCAGTAGAGGAGGAGAGGGTGCGGGGGCCTCGACTTAACCAAGAGTTCAGGTGCTGAAAGCTTGAATAACACAGTGGGAGAAAAGGCAACGCCAAAAATAACAGCTACTTTCCAGTCGGCTGCCCACAACCACAGCCAGTCCCTCCAGATTAAATGTGCTACACCACAGTATCTCCAGGCTAGATTCTTACTGAGTGCCGTGCAACTGTAAATAAGTGAGCGAAAGGTTTCCTACGGTGAATTGGGGGAGGGGGGGCTGCACCATGAGAGCATTCAAACATCTAATTGCTGGAAACCAAACATCTGGGAATTAGGCCAGGTGAGCTGGCAGGGATGCTCGCAGGGAACAGAAGAGCGGATGAGGTAGAACAGGTTCGTGTCTTGTCTCAGACGGCGAGGATCCAGCCGCGTTCTAGTCACCACAGAAGAGCTGGGAGCACTTAGCATGCAAACCATTTGGTTGTGAGACCAGGGAACACCAGGCAATCATCAGAATCAGCTTTCAGGATATCATCATGTGCCCTAATAGTTTCTGGAAGGTATTGTTGAAAGCAAATCCACTGTTTACACAGACTTTTCAAGTCATTAGACGTTGAGAAGTAATCGTTAAGTCTAGGTCTTTGTAAGTCTACTCCCTGGAAAAAAAGGTAAATCAGGGTAATACACCGTCATGTCTTTGTAAAACATCTGTGACATATGTATCTCTCTAGGATTATTCTCATAACAATTTAAAATCCTAACTTCTTAACACAGAGCTGTAAACCAATGTAGGGAATAAAGGATTTAATGATTTCATAGACAGATCTGGCTGAAAATTAGGGGTGATCTCTGAAGTTTGACAAGATTGCAAACTTATCTTTATCAGATTCAGGTTAATTGCTTGTGTCCTTGGTTTGCACTAAAAATCCCGCTGAGCTGTTTCATGTTGTTAACGCTGTTCATCTCTCCGTAGTATCTTTATAGACTCTTCTACTAATTACTACACAAAACAAACAACAACGCACCACTCCACACACAGAAAAGTGTGATCCCCACAACCATATAATCAGGCTATATAAAAGTAGTGGCTGGAGCTATGAAGTCCGCCTGACACCAGATAGATATAATTACAAAACAAAACCAGCTATGTTTAATGGTTAACTTGTGAAACATAGCACATTGTTTCTAAGGGAGAGTGGAAACAATGGCCTGCCGCAGCAGATAGAGGTAAACACAAACAGAAGGAGACGCTTTCGATTGCTGAAATCTTTCTGGATGTTTATTGTCTTGGTGCGATTAGAAACAAAAGAGTTGGTTTTGGGTGAGGATGTGCTGTATACATTTAGTCCATATCAAAGGAACATAACACAGGCCCACTTTATACATAATAATGTAAATAAAAACACACTTAAACCATGGAAGTAAGAATAACGTAATACAGAGTCTCTGTCGATTATGTTGGGCCCTTATAGAACTTATGGCTTTCTAAAATGAATGCAACATTTTGAGGTGTTGATATGACTCTGTGGTCATTTCAGAGGCTTTTGGCCACATCCATAATTAGTTTTTCGTTTAGAAAATTTCAATAATCTCAGTAGACACAAGTGTTTTAGCTCCATAGTTTGACCATTCATGTGCACTGGGCATGTGGTGAAAACAGGAAGCAGGTTGTCTACTCTGCAGTTGGTTGCTCACTTTCAGAAAATACAAAAATACAAGTGAGAAATCACAATAATGAAAAGTAAAATGAGGGACTTTGTTAATTGGACCAACAATGAGGTGGAACTGTAAGTGTTTGAAAAGCTTATCATTTACCACTAGTGGTTTAGTCAGGACTAACGAGGGCAAATTAGGACGCGAATACAGGCGACTGCATCATTTCTCTGTTTTTGCCCGTTCGATCAACAATGAAGCCCCAGAGTATTTAAACTGAAGTGGAACCAGCAGCATTTCCAAACATCCTCATTTTAAGCAGCGATGCACTTTAAATGTAGCTGGGATTTATGAATTGTCTTGACAGGTGTTTCTTTTAGTGTTTCCGGCCCATGTATAACCATGAGAGCTAAATACCAGAAATACCTGTCTTGATGATGTATTGCAGTTCAACAGCTCCACAATCTACAGCCTGCACAATGAGAGTAATTACCTCCCTGAAGGTAGGATTCATTCACTGGTAACTGGGTGTATGTGTGTTGTCTTAGCAAATATTTCTGTTTTTTGTTTGCGATGAATGTTGCTTTGGTCACAGAGAGGAACTAAGTACTGAGAAATGGAGTAATACAATTGGGGGGGTATTTTTAACGGAACTGTTGACAATTAAAAAGATATAGAATAACACCAGTCAAATCTTATGGTCAGATGGTGGTCATCCAATTCCATTCCTCACAAACTACACACATCAGGCAGAAGGGCCATTTAAAAACTGCACCGGAACAGAAGTAATACACTTGTAGTGATACACAGACACGGTTTAGGAACAATGCAGGAAAATGGCCTTAATTTGAACCCTTTCTTTGGGCTGTTCTCCGCCTGCCACCATCAACTCTCTAATCAGAGCTCCTTTCACACAGAGGGAAAGTCAATAACGGTACACGATCAGTAAACAAATTCAGCTATTTCTAAAAAGGGTCCCTTCATTCATTTGAGTTGCTGTAATTTGAATTATTCTAGCGTGTAACACTTTAATTGTGCAAGACAAAGACCATGTCAGAGACACAGAAGAACTTGAGACAGAGGGAAACTTGTGGAGGGACACAGGAGTGTATTCACAGAGTAGCAGTATTTCGAATAGTTCCAAATGTATACATTTTTTTACATTTTTACTACAATTAATGTCATCGATGTAATTATTTTACTGTGGTTGAGAGCAGAGCATTGTGGATGTGTTCTGAACATAGTTATTTTTTTTGATTAGCCATAATATTTTAACCATCCAAGGTAGACTTACCACAAGCTACAAGAATGTGAAATGATAATCCTTTGATATAATAGTGATGGCTTTGATTGGTGGAGCTCGCTGTTACCTTAGAAATATTTACCACAATCACGAATATCACGTCAGCTACGATCAGGTTGTTAAGTGTTACATAAGCATTTTTTTAGAGATGAAAAAAAGGAAGTCCAATGGGGTGCAAATCACTACAACGAGGTAAATTCAAGTAGAAGCGCACTGGGAGCCATTGGAAAGTGATTATTTGCAGTAAAAATGATGTACATAATCTCGTACCTTTGCCTTTCTTTCCCCAAATTAACATTTGTATTTGCTCCAAATCAAATGTTTTATGGTCACGATTCATCTCGTAGTGGGTCGGCCTAAAAACTCTTTTTATGACGACTTTCTGAAACGTCAATGGAGAAAACTAATTGGAAATGTACCTGCAGAACCAGAATTGTTCTGAAAGTGGGCAGTCACTGTTACGCTGTATAAGCAGTAGTTGTCTATTTTTTGTATCTATTATTATCAGATTTGTCATGAAAATACACAGTTTATATACAATAAGGAGAGTAGCAGAAAATGAATACCTCCATTCTCATTATATGATTGTTAATAATTTACTTACCTCTGTTGCACTCAAACTTAATCAAGAGTGACATTAAGAATCACATTACAATAACCTGTGGTTGTCGTTCTCCACTGTTTTGTGCTTTTTCCCAGCCTCAGGATATGATACCGATTGTGTGAAGCTCAACAAGAGATAGATCGTTTCACAAATGTGATTTTCATTCAGGAAACGTCCCAGTAGGAACGTTAGGTTTGCTCTGACTTCATTAAACCTGTCTGTGATATTGATATTGGCTCCCACCACACAAAGGTGTCCTACCAGCAAAGTAACGACTCAACTGCCTTTGCTTGAGAAAACGCTGGCGACTGAATGTCATTGATAGACTAACTTATACAAAATAAAATATTGGACGTTGTAGCGCATACATGATTTTTGAGGATATGAAACCCTCGACCCGTGACTCACGTGTCAAGTGGAAGATGCCATCGCAGGCGCTGATGTGGGACAGGAAGGCATTTCCCAGGCCTTGGCCAGAGTGAGCACCTTTCACCAGGCCAGCGATGTCGACAACATTAAGGAATGCTGGGATTTCTCTGCAAGTCAAGAAGTAAAAAGTAAAAAAAAGTCTGAAATTTAAGACTTCAAACATTATCAGTGTCTCCTACATAGAACAGACATTACTTCACATTTGTTCTAAATGAAAAAAATAGTTTTGATAGAAACTTTGCCATGAGGTGCCAGTCATGAGGTGTGTTTTTCAAGGATATTTTTAAAGCTGTTGAATTAAACTGAGGCAATAATAAAACAATTTAAATAAAAAACCTATAACAAAATATAAAAAATCCCATTTTTATGTAATTCAATCTAAAATCACCATAGATTATGGTCTCAAAATGAACAACAAAGTGGTCACTAGCGTCAATAGTGTAAACTTGTAAAAGCATCAAAACCAATAATGCATTATTCTGTCTCTCAACATTACTGTATAGTGTGGCCGCCAGCTCCACGCTCATTGGTTATTAAATATATTGTTTCCCGTGTTAAATAAGGCGATGGTACTTTTCAAATCGATTGGGTACTGTCGATTTTTAACCATATTATTCAAACAGGTTTAGACTGAGCATTTGTTGGGGAATATTTTCAGATTCATACACATTTGATGAGGTGAGTAGTTTATATGCTGTGAAGAAGAATGTCACCCAGTGCAACAGTGTGGTTCAGTGGTGACAAGGATGTTTTCACCCTATTGGTTGGTTTGTCAGCAGGATTACATAAAAACGACTGGCTGTTCGGCCTTGGTGGAGGTATGAGCTCTTCTGAATGCTAGTTAATGTAAAATATTGTGTTTAGGTTCAATCCATTGCTGCTTTTGCTCTTTTCGTGAGGCACATATATACATATCACCAAACTTACAGCATGCATTTTTTTCATTTCTGTTTTGTATTTACTTATAACCCTGGATTCGGTTTTGCACGTGTTTACCTGATTGTGTTGCTAATAAGACAGAACGAAGGAGAACCCTGATGTAGTGAGATTCATGGTGCTCTTTGAAAAGCAGAAGCCTAGTTCTGGGGACTAAACTGTGTGTACTGAAACGTTCCTCTGATATTCCGCTTGCCAATTCTTGTCAGTAAAAACAGAGACATCTCGCAAATCTGAATCCAGTCCACTTTAACAGCCTCTAGAAACATGTATGACAGCCAGGGGCTGGAGGTGCAGATGCTTTTCCTTCAACAGAACACCTCGGGATAGAGCGGCGAACATCATCCAGAACTGGCAGCTACATATCAACAACATTGCATTTTTCTCACACCTATAGCAGGAGCACCGTCGTGAGACTACAGGCCTGAAGTGTGAATAAAACATGAACGATGAGACCCCATACCTGGCAGGTTTGTGGAATTGGCAGAGGAAATCATAGCGTTCATCTGGAATGGGCACTCTACTTTCATTTGGGTCAATGGTGCAGAAGGGGAAATTTTCAGCTGCAGCCTGACTCTTTGTCAGCACGTTGAAGAAGGTCGACTTCCTGAAAATAAAAACAGCAGCAAGGTCAGGCCATCTGAAAGAGCCAGTGTGCAGAGCCTGATGGTTTGATAGAATGATCCTGAAACACTCCAGCAAATTATGCAAGATTGGCTACTGCAAGCAGGAAAAGGTTATTTTAACGGATGAATATTTGAGCACTCGAATCAAAACTGCTCTGTTAAATACTACACCAAATTACAAGGTCAAATAATCCCATAATAGATCAATTGTAGGTGGAATCGAAAGGGGCAAATTACGTTTCAGATAGATCTCAGGTGCTGGACTGGATTGGACGAACGCTGCCCCATGTTGTGATCACAGAGAGATTTATTTTCTGCCGCACAAGCAGCTCAAGTGTACTTCAAAAATCTACAGACAATGGTGAGTGTCTAAGAGTAATGATGGCATGGCAGTTAACTATAATCCAGGACTTTCCGTCTTATCCCCTCACTCTTCACATTGAAATGATTGTTTGCTAAGTCCTATAGGCATGAAATTGCTTGAGATTGCTAAAGTGCATGCCTTAATTCCTTATATAAAGTTACTGTTGCTGTACGTGAAGGCTTGTCTTAGGTCACCTTGGCGTGAAGAATTAAAAACATCGACAGTAAGACTGCAACCACTGAAAGGTGTTAAAAACTACGTGATATTATGAACAATTACAAGACTTAGTTACACACTAAAATGTGAATTACAGTGTAATATGCAGATCAATGATAGGAGAAGTGATCAGACGAGTGTTTGTCCACAGGGTAGTTGTGGAGGTCTTATATGGAGGTAAGGCGAATAAAAATGGATTATGTAAAAGACGACCAAACACTATGTAAACCTAGAGAGGTGGACAGGGTTAACGATGACCATTAGGAAAATGGCAGACAAAAATATTTATTTTACACCAATCACATGACCATATTTCAGAATACCCATTTCCAGAGCTCGGGAAACTGACTGAAAAATGTGAGAGCAGACATTTCTAGAGTTTGCTTTGTAAATAACAAAGCAGGAGATTGTCTGGTCAGGTGAGTTCACAACAACAGGAACAATATCAGGAACATTCAGGGCGAGGTGTCTCGGCGGAGCATGCAGGAAATTATGGTGATGAAATGTATAATTAGAAGCATATTCAGAACATACAAAGACTGCTTCATTTAATCATAGTCATTGAAAGATTTCATATCACAAATGATATATAGACTCTAAAAGAACTTTGACTCGGTCGTCTGACTCAGTTTACTTTAAAGCAGACTTGGGTCCTAAAGGAGTTTATAAAATCTCATTGAATTCTTGGTTGGCCTTGACTTCTTTGTTGCAAACTGCTTTTTCTTTTAAATCTGGTTTAATCCAACCCATCCAATGGTCTGTTTGACCCAACCGTCCTGGGAGAAGCTACCGTGCAAATCCAAAACCCCATTGAAAAACAGATAACTTTTACTTTCTAATATTTAGAATTCCTGAGTCAAACTGAGTATTAAGTGGAAAACCAGGTTATTTTAATGATGGTTTTTCACAGCACAACATTTCATTAACAGCTGTGGTCTGTCAACAACTGAACTGTTTAAAACGGACCAAATATACGGACCAAGTTTACTTAGTATATTAAAGTTATTCTCTAGAAATAATTATCACATTGGTTTGTTCATTTACATTTGAACACCAGTCAATGATGAGTTTCCTGAGTGTTGATGCACTTGACAAAAGACCGGTAGCCTTATGTGTCCCGTATATAACTGGAGGAAACTTTGACCCGAGGCATTTTGTCCATTTAACTCCTCATTCAGAACAAAACCAAACATTTTTAGTGTCTACAAGCAGGAGAATTGGCCGTAAACAGAAAAGGGTCTAGAAATGGTGTTGAAATAGCTGCAGGGCAGGCTGAATCACACTCTCAAGTTTCCCATGTTTGTGAAGAATGGCCAGTCACGCCCAACTAACAGCAGGCTGGCATGTGAATGTGAATTCACAAAGAAAACCGTAAGAGGGTTGACAACGTTGTATTTTGTCACAAATTTGGTACGGCAGCACACAACCTCAATGAGTTCTACCTCTAATAGACCAGAAGAAATCAAGACACTGGCCACTGAAGTGATCTCTGTGCAATAGGATCCCAAATCTGGTAGGACAGAAGAAGCACAAACAACTTCAGAAAACTCAATCTAAACCGATTGTTTATTCTCCATTATCAATATAGGGTGTGGAACTATATACTTAAGGTGGTCATTTAAAATACTGGGCTTCAATTTCACAGGTTCTTTTACTGACCAAGTTACGTCACCTTGGTTCTTACCTGTCCCTTCACGTCGGGGATCTTTCAGGGCTGCTTGAAGACAAAACAAATTTAAGAAGCTGAAAAAGATGAGAACCTGTCATGTGGACAGCGGATGACCTCTCTCTAAAGGTCATGAAAGAAGCCCTGCAGGATCGGCCCAGTGATTAGACCCTGTCAGTGATGATGCTGAAGGTCTTGGTGGACGCGGACAAGGTGGATGTGTCCGGCCAGGTCTGACATGCAGACAGTGGGAGAAAGTGTGTCTACATCACACACACGCACCTACACACAAACTCACACACTATGTCCCTGCAGTACAGATTCTTCTCATATCATCCACCTTACCAATACAAACAGGTTAGAGGTTGCTAACAAACACTGTTCAAATCATCACCATCGCCAATAAAAGGATGTGACATTCATTCAACACCCCTCCACAGCTGTCTAGCTGACTAGCTCATGAATGGACTCCGATAATGTCAACAGACAACTGAATCCAACACAAACCACATTGGCACAGAAAAAGTTAAATGTTGAGAAAACCGTCTGGTATGACAGGAATGTGATCACGCGGCAACCCACCATGACGTCGCCCATTGGTTTGTGAGCTGCTGGTTTACACCTCGACTTTGGCATTTTGATCAGCGCCATCTTGGTTTTTTGAAACCAGAAGTAACAATATTTGGAGGAGCAGGGCTGGAGCCTGACTTAGAGCTTGAGGACATTAAACGCCCACCTACCAGCGACCTGCAACCATTGGTTGGTACTAGCTAGCATTCACACTGCGTCCACGCCCCAGTGCACGCTATGTTTTATTGTCTATTTTACTTTGAATGGGGCCACGATTTACAAAATAAACAGGATGATGTAATGAAAAAGACCTGAGAAGTATGGTCACTTTCCCAAACTTCTATAGAAAGTAATTTATTTTTGTGACCAATGTCAGAAGAACGGCAGAGTACCCAGTTAAATTCACAAGCTGGTAACAAATTTATATATCCTAAAAAAACATAACAAAGTTTCATCACACAGCCAGAGTTACCTCCACAGTTTGTTTTAGCACTTTGCCAGCACCAGAGACTCATAGTTTACAGACAGTCTGGGATGACAGTGTAACATTAGTTACCTCATTTATCATCATGATGTCAATCAATCACGTTAAGTCTCGTATATGTCATGTCACTGTTTGGGCCGATGCCCAGGATGCTGTGTCATGCCTACAGTGAGAACACGCTAACTCGGTTCCAAAGTACATGATGCTGAGTGTAGTTCACTTAATGACCACCAGTGCCATTATAACAAGAGTTTTCTGTCCCATCTGCAGTAGAGATTGAGAAAGAAAGGTTCACTGTTGCTCGCTGTCATTCAAATGTAGATGGCCTACGACAAATAAGATGGCACAGAGAATAATAGTGCCAATTTCTTATAGCTGAAAACACAGCCATAATAATGTAACCCTCATTTAGACACACTGAATACACAGACCTTCACTAATTTGCTATAAAAATAAAAGAACTCACAACATTATTTAGACACAAAGATAGTTAGGACATAGGAAGAAGCTGCACGAAAAGCTCTTGTGGGATTTGATCCTTCGATAATGGGGACACATGGTCCCAACCGCTGAACAGCCAAAGAAAAACTGGTTGTTAAGGGATGGATTTATTTTGCTTTATCATTTACCATTTTGCTAGTTTGAGTATAAAGTGTTGTGTGCAGTAACTCCTGTCAGAAAATGTGAAACACAGTCTGACAGTTTCTTTAAGTTTAATTTCATACCCTCAGTGTTTACTATATTCAGTTAACATCTGGCCTTACATAGTTTCATAGAAGGCACTTGTAGTGAACAGAGCACACGTTGGTGCATGCAGTGCTCGGCAGGAAGGCTTCAGATTTATGGGCAAGTAAAAAAAGCTTTTACTTACCCAACATTGGGAAGGCCAACAATTCCTATTTTCAATGAGGTGCCAAATCTTCCAATCAGTGGTGGAGGCGTGGCTGCATCATTTCCTTTTCCCTAATAAAGACAATGTGGAGACGTCTTGCAGTCAGAAGCAACACTTGCCATTACATAATCTACAGTGCATTCTCCCTTTCTTGGAATGGAGCGCTCCCTTAACTAAACGCACCTTCTTCGGAGCCATTTCTCACACTTGAGCTTTTTAGTTTTTTTTACTGACTTCCACCACAGCTCACCAGCTCGGAGGGGAAAACACACACGCGCTCATTGACAGAAAATGGGCTAAGCAAAGTCCTTAAATGCAACCAGTCGACTGCACTTCAACTGGCTTGTTCTCCTCCCGAGCTCAGAATAGAACATGCAGCCTCTGGAAATGAAAGTCGACACTGTAAGCTGGCGAGCTGACCTGTGCGGACAAATTTAGCTGTCGATACTATCAATGCAGGTTGATGAGCTACTTTAAGATTCTGCAGAGGACTTGAAAGGTGGTGTTAGTCTCTATCAGAGGCTTTGACAACAGCTGCTTGCTTTTCTATTAACATTTGAATCACATGCCTGACAGTCGTTTTACTTAAGACATCCAGGACTGGGATCTGTTTCCTGACAGCACCAAGAAGGGTTCTCACTTCCTCTACGCTTCATATAGAAATGAATCACTAATTCCTGAGCAGTTTAATTCAGCCTGCACTTTAATGTAACAACAGTATGTTGATTACATTTTGCTTTGCTGTGGACTGTGCATGCATGAAGCCCTGATCTGGCAGAGTGCAAGTAATAGACTCATGGGAAATAGCAGTGTAGACATTAAGGCAAACCAGGAGCAAACAGAGATAAATACTGTTTTTAAGAATTGTTTGTATAATAAAGTGCACCATCACGACCTAAATATAAGATATCATTAGTAAAAGCATCTTGACAAATTCTTCTTACTTGCACTCACTTTTTAAATTCAGCAAGCATCCTCTGTAAGTCCTCAGACAAACAGCTTCAGCACCGGAGAAATAAAGTACAACATCCTTGCACTTTCCTCCAACCCCCCTTTTGAGAGGAACAGGTGTAACCACACGAGCACACAAAATTACAACAATTAGTTAAATGTCCTCAAATAAACTTCCCTCAGTAGAAATACAAATTAAAACACACAGGGGCACAACCAAAAACCATCACCCAATCCGGCAGCCTGACTGGTTTAACATGCAGAAAATGAGCCTCTAATAATCTGGATTTGAGGCGAGTGGGGCTCTGCTTTGTCGGGAGAATTCAAATGAATGGGTCTGAATTAATCATTTATCTTTTGTTGATGGATGCACCCCCACTTAGACTCATCACAATAGGTGCAGAGCGTTTTGTTCGACCATATAAATCATTCCCATTGTTTAAGGTACATTGATCAATCTAATGGCTTGTAATAGGCTCCTAATTGCCACAGAGAAGTGGCTCACGAATAGAGTCCAGAATTACAGATTCGACTCAAAATCCTCACTTGAATGACAAGGCAAGATCATGTTCTCCCTCCCTTTGTCTCAGGTAAACATTTGAAAATGCTTGATTATCGTATTATTCTGGGTTCACGGGACAAATACATTTCCTTTGAAAGACATTTATATTTAAAAAGACATGTATAGTGAGTTGTTGCATAAATGTCCAATGCAATTTTCTTTGTTAGAACTTCAGGGCATCATTATTCCAAGCTGAACTGCTGATTATTAAAATGCAAGACGATACAAATAATCCTAAGAATATTAACAACAGAAAAAAATGATACATATATATAAACATTATATTTCAAATTTTAATTTCAAATAAATTAAACTGTGATATTAGTTTTTTTCTAAACAATAGTGCGAACTTAATTCAAGGCTGAATCAATTTTTGTCAATGCAGAGAACACATTTATTTATTTACCTTGATTTACATTTAATGCACGAATTAATTTAACTTCTTTAGCGACAATCAACTTTGTTTATCCAGCGCCCACATTTAATACTGTTAGCAGCACTCTGCCAAATTGTCATGATTGCAAAGATGATTTCATTTTCCTGGCAGCGCTCAGTGTCTGATGAGAAGGATTCTTTATTCACCCTTTGCAAAAAGGTGGGGTTTTAAACGCAGTAAAATGAAAGAAAAAAAATACTGTTTGAACAAATTGCGCCTGTGTTGACTGGCAGCATTCACAATCCATAATGGAGCATTATTTGCCCGTTCTGAATACTGTAATGCGCATTTTTCGGTCAAGCCTTTCTCTGGAAAATGCTTTAACTTTTAAAGGGGGTGATGATTCACATCGGAGCAGGTCAATTTTACATTATGCCATTTATCCCGCCGAGCATTTACAACAAGCTGTGGCATTAGGGAGAAGTGGTGAAGCGAAGCCCCTTCTAATCTATCCACTGTTTAATTAAATGCGTAATAATGTTGGCATTAAATGTTTATTTCCCAGCAACAGGAAGGGCATCGTGCCTCCTGTTAAATGTATTTAATGGAGATGACTGGCGGCCTTACAGCGGCTGCCCCCTGGACACTACAACTTTTTCCGCCTATAAAATACTTGTGTTTTGGGGGGAGATCTGCTGTGCGCACTGATAAAGCGAGCTGTCATTTTTAATTAACCCCTCACCTCCACTGCCCCAACAAGTAAGCAGGGGGGAGAGAGCACGCACGAGCATATACGCAAGAGGAATTTTAGCTGGAGGTAAACTATTGTCCCTCCTGTAAATCGTTTTTATTCAGACAATGATTAAATAGCATAACCGTGGCAAGAGAAGCGACGTCTGTGCTTCCAGCCCTGACTCTGGGATTCTTCAATAAACTACTCCATCTGACATGTTTTTATTCCAATGTAAGCACAAGGACTTTTCAATTTTTAAGCTTGAGCTTATCACATAAATTGTTTCCCTCCCCACCCGTGCGTAAACTGTGCCATATAGCGCGCAGCAGCATGCACTGACTACAGACATTTTTTTTTATAAAGTCATCAGCACAAGCAGCGTCTCTTGCATCGTCCAGGATTCTCTGCAATTTAAATGGCAACAGTTTCTCCCGTGACGTGTTGCGCATGATCTGAATATTGAAAAATCGGACGGGAAACCTGGAGCTGCACGGACGAGGAGGTGTCGTTGTGCCAGAACCCACAAACGCGGTGAAATGAGTGAAACGCTTACCTCGTGGAGAACTCGCGTGTGAACTCAATTCTGCAAAATGAAAAAGGAGACATTGAAGCTTCGTGTGAGAGAATTCATAGACAAAAAAATAACTGTGTGCATTAAAAAAGAAACATACCAAATCGTGTCTTGTATGACAGTCGGAGCAGAAGCCGCACACAACAGATGATTGACGGCGGGGTTTTTGGTGTTTCTGTCTGCGGTCGAGCCTCTCATTGGCTGACTCCAGCCCAGGCCACGGATGCGGCGCTCCGATTGGCTGCGTGTCCTCGCCAGCTGTACTTCAAAGAACACGCTCTCTACAACTAGGTAGTGTCGAGAGCTGCGAGCCAAGAGAGAAACCGTGTGACCCGCGTCGGACACGGTGAGTCTGGAATCCCATTGGAGCCGTGTAGCTGCAGCACAGACACCGCGAACACTCTCACCTCGGCACAGACCCTGGATATGGCTACGTCTATACTTGGGGTGAGTCCGACTTTGTGATCTGTGCGCTTAAGTTGTGCGTCAAGTTGTTGTTGTCGACGTTTTCCACAAAGTTTGGAGTTCAGAGTTTCTGCAGCGTCTCTTGTTTACTGTTGTTATTTATTCTTAAAAGTTAAATCTACTGCCTGATCTCTCTGTTGCAGCTGATGAATGAGTTATTAAAATGTTAATCGTATTCAGTGCCTTTTGTTTTGTGTTTTACGCAGCGTAAAACAGATCATTTAATGTGGCCTGATTCGCCTCCTCTCTCTCCAAACACATTTACTGCAGTTTAAATTACACTGTTAATAATTAAAACTGTTATAATCGAGTTGTTGCAGCTCTGTTTTGTTGTGAATCACTCCCAGTTGTGTTGTTGCCTGTTTTAAGTCCAACTTTGTCTGTGTTTCCTCCAGGAAGAGCCACGGTTTGGAACTACACCTCTAGCGATGCTGGCGGCAACCTGCAACAAAATCGGCAACACCAGTCCCCTGACAACTCTACCTGACTCCAGCGCGTTCTCCAAAGGTGGATTTCATCCGTGGAAGAGAACCTCCTCCAGCTGCAACTTGGGATCCAGTCTGTCCGGTTTTGCGGTGGCAACGAGCCGCGCGTCATCAGGACTAACACCGACCAGTGGCACCGGCAACAGCGCCTTTTGCTTAGCCTCCACCTCTCCGACCTCCTCCGCGTTTTCCACAGACTACAGCGGTCTGTTTTCCAACTCCGCGGGCGTCTCGGCGCAAGACTCGGGACAGTCGGCGTTTATCTCCAAAGTCCACACATCAGCAGAGACTCTGTACCCGCGGGTGGGCATGGCGCACCCGTACGAGTCGTGGTACAAGTCCGGTTTCCACTCGACCATCTCCGGCGAGGTAGCCAACGGTGCGTCGTCGTGGTGGGATGTGCACACTAACCCGGGGTCCTGGCTCGATGTGCAAAACCCCGCCGGCAGCCTCCAGACCTCGCTGCACTCCGGGACGCCCCAGGCCATCCACTCCCAGCTGAGTGGCTACAACCCGGACTTCTCCTCGCTGACCCACTCGGCGTTCAGCTCCACGGGAATCAGCCCCTCCGCGTCTCACCTCCTGTCCACCGGCCAGCACCTGTTAACGCAGGACGGCTTCAAAACAGTCATCCCCACGTACACAGACGCTTCTGCCGCCAACGCCATGATCTCTGGGGGCAGCTCAGGAATAAGCAGCTCCTCCAGGTCGTCCAGGCGGTACTCCGGCAGAGCCACGTGCGACTGTCCGAACTGCCAGGAGGCCGAGCGGCTGGGACCCGCCGGGGCCAGCCTGCGCAGAAAGGGACTCCACAGCTGCCACATCCCCGGCTGCGGCAAGGTATACGGCAAGACGTCTCACCTCAAGGCGCATTTGAGGTGGCACACCGGCGAGAGGCCTTTTGTCTGCAACTGGCTTTTCTGCGGCAAAAGGTTCACTCGGTCCGATGAGCTCCAGAGACACCTGCGCACCCACACCGGCGAGAAGCGGTTCGCGTGCCCGGTGTGCAACAAGCGCTTCATGCGCAGTGACCATTTGAGCAAGCACATCAAAACGCACACGGCGGGCGGAAGCAAAAAGGGCAGCGACAGTGACACCGACACCAGCAACCTGGAGACCCCGAGGTCCGAGTCCCCCGAACTTATTATGGAGGGTGTGAATCCCAGAATCAATGTCGAAGACCCGTCTCCTCACGACGAGCCCTGATGAGGCTGCGTCCCCCCCCCAAAATTAAAAAATAAATAAAACCACATCAAAATCTGCACAGCATTGAAACACGGGTCTTATCTGACAGAAAGTACAGGAGAAAATGTGTCGAGAGGCGATTACACAGTCAGAAAAAAATATTCTCCAACAGGCGTAACGAGTAAATCACAGTTAATCGTCGTAAAGAAGCCGATGATTTACTGTCCGGGCCTGTGGAGACATTTTTAGGGACAACTTGAAAATATAACGGATGTTTGCTGAGGGTGCTCGGAAACCTGTTGAACTTTGGTTGGACAATGTGAGTGACATCTTGTATATTGACGACTGAAACTATCCATGTGTTATTTTCCATGTAACTGTTTGGCTCTGATTGTTTTGTTCGTGTTGGTATATCCTGGAAATCAGGGAGTTTACTTTCGACGCACTTTGTGGATATGTATGTACACAGCTTTCTTTCCAACTTTGGTTTACCATTTTTATTTCTTTGCTAAAAAAATACCTATATATAAATGTTTACCTGTATAAAGTCACACGTATAAGGCTTTCATTTTATCGTAATTAAAACATATTTAAAAAAGGCTGCAATTGTGTGATGCGGATTTTATATATTTATTTATGTTTAATTATTTGTGAGGGGGAAAAAAAGAAATAATTTAAAATGTTATTCACGTGCTTTTTTTTCTTAAAATCACCCATAGGCCTATAATACCTTGACTTTCAGTATTTATTTCCCCTATGGAATAAATCAATGTTTAATGCCCCGGAAAAGACATTTCATGCCTAAATGAAAATCTTGTTAAATGCTATTAATTATGACTTGGAGCACATCGCAGCCCCATGTGTTTTGTATTTGCGATTAGGGATTCGTGTCTTATCAAATATCTAATTAATCTCCGAGGCATCTTTTGTTCACTTCCACTTTATCGGGGGGTTTCCGAGGGGGTTTGATGACAAAGGTCCCTGAATATTTATTCTAATTGTCCAAATTAACTGCTTTTCATTTGCATACCAATCGATGGACCGAGAATAAGGATGCGTCTTTTTTTCTCCGTCTTTGCCAAAAACCACGTAGATGTTACATGGGAACAGTTTTTTTTTAACTTCAGGCGGTAAAAAAAGAGAAAGGGGCAAAGAGTCACATGCAAATGTTGAATTTGAAATAGTCTCTGCTCAGCGCAGTCAAATGGTGGCTGCGTGTTATTTGAATATCAGTGGCCCCGCATTGAAAGGGTTCAAGGATGCTCCCTGACTTCTTTGTGCTCAGCCAGTGCAGCGTCCGACTGTCAGGGAGAAAAGGGCCGAGGAATAATTACAGCCTGAGTCCAGGACCTGGAATATACGTCAGGGGGGGAAAGCATCTCACCCAGACACCCGCTCCTTTTCTCTTTTTTTTTGAAGAGGATGTTAAATTGACCAGAAGGCAATAGAGGGAAATTATTTCCATTTCCTTTTGTGCAACAGCAGCTTCTAGGAAACGACCAGATAGTGAAAACTAACAAATTAGACTGACGATTTGAATTTCATCCAAATACAAAAAGACAAAGCGGCAGCACTCAGGGGAAAATATGTGATATTTACAAGTTAAAATAAGGCTTTGAACTATCGATATAAATTATTTTTAAAATATTTTTTGAGATAAAGTATAAACTAATTGTTGACTTTTTTTTATTTTATCTGTCAGAAAACAATCAAGAGTTGAGACTGAACATGTCAAATAAATTATATAAATTTATGCTGAAAATGTGAATTGCAAAAATATAAATTCTTAAATTTAACATAATAAATTGTCCCCAAAAAATATAAAACACTTGTGTGCATTTATAATAATTTAGCTCCGTATATTCTGTATTTAGGCGCTGGACTGAATTTACATTAGTGTTGTTTATCGCACGAAAAACCGGAGACACATTGCACAGCTTTTTTTTTATATATTTACAAAATTATTTATCATGCGAAAAATTGTATGATTTACTATCCGGCATCTAGAACATTTAAAACTTAACCAATCAACAGATTAATCCTCAATCTTCCCTCCTCCGTCAAATCTATGACGCAGACAGTCGTTTCACCCGAGACAAATACAGCCATTAAAATGAGAGGGTTACACATTTAATCACAAAATAAAAAATAAAAAGGCGTTTTTAGTGTCGATAATTCCCCCCCAAAAAAAGACAATGAAGTGAGGACTAAAAACTGCAACAGAAATAGTCCGTTTCGTGGCCAACTGACCATGAAAACGAGTCCAACATTTTCCCATCAACAGATCACGGCTGCAAATTGCTTCCAATGGTTATCAATTAATTTAGACCCTTTCATATGGCGCAAGACAACACAGAGCGCAATGAGCTGCATCCACATATTTACTGTCAACTGCTTCCCTCTACTGGAGGAAATCGAGACTCGTGCACAATATCTGCAAGTTGAATTTCAATAGAGTGAGTCTGTTTGATAACCTGAAGAACTACTTTGACATCACATCTCAATACTAATAAAGTGATATAAAAAAAACTAAATTCTTTCACATTACATGTTCATTGTAATTGTTTTGGGGAAAAGAAAAGTCATTTAAAAACAACAGTCAGCGCTTTCTTTTATCACGGTCTTGGCTCCTCTCTTTTCTCTCCCTGCTCCCACTTCTACTCCTTCCCCTGCTGCTCCTTCCTCTACCTCCTTCCCTGCTCCTGCTCCTCCCATCTGCTATTCTACCTCTCCTTCCATCTGTGCCACTTCTGTTCCTCTCTCCATCTCCGCTGCGACGCCTGTCTGTACCTCTCTCCTCCCTCCCTCTGTCGCGGCTCCGACTTTCCTCCAAACCAGTCTTGGAGCTGCCGGGCCTCTGCCTGTCCCTGCTGGTGTGCCTCTGTCTCTCTTGACCTCCCTCCGACTTGATCTTGTTCTCCGGGCTGCGATCTCGACTCCTACTCCTTCCCCTCTCTGTTCGCGTTTGTCTATAATTCTGCGGCTCCTCTTCAGGCCTCGGCTGTCCGGCTTGAGGGCTCCGTGACCTGCTCCTGTGAGAGGAGGAGGCCTTTCTCTCACTCTTGACTTGTTGCTTGCTCTTGGAGCTCTTCTCCTGACAGGAATCCTTTTTCTTGTTCTTCTTTCGCTTTTGGCTCTTCAACTTGCCGTGGTCGTCTGAATCTGAGTCACTATCACTGCTGCTGCTGGAGGAGTCACTGCTACTTTCATGCTTCTTCTTTTGCTTTCTTTTGCTTTTCTTCTTCTGCTTTTTGCTCTTGGAATTGACGTGGTCGTCTGAATCTGAGTCACTATCACTGCTGCTGGAGGAGTAACTGCTACTTTCATGCTTCTTCTTCTGCTTTCTTTTGCTTTTCTTCTTCTGCTTTTTGCTCTTGCCCTTGCCATGGTTGTCTGAGTCTGAGTCACTATCACTGCTGCTGCTGGAGGAGTCACTGCTACTTTCATGCTTTTTCTTCTGCTTTCTTTTGCTTTTCTTCTTCTGCTTTTTGCTCTTCTTTTTCTTTTTCTTCTCATCCAGACGATCAAGTTTTCTGTAAAGTAATAACAAAACAAAAAAATCTTAATTTCCCAACAAGGCAGCTGACAGATGTCAAATAAATATGGTAAATCAAGGACATGCAAGCTAATTAAAAAATAAAACACAGAACCCAAATGGAAATTTTGATACCACTTTCATATTACTATTTAAAATCACCTGATATTTACTTTGTACACAGTAAAACACATATGTGTCTTTCTATGTAGGACAACATCGTGGTCATTTGGTAATTCATCAAATCATTTAAGATAATTCTTTTCAGGTTAAAATTATAAACATCAAGCCAAACAAATTGCTCAAACTGTCTTAAAATGCAGTATAATTTTGGTTTAATTATCCTGCAGTTTAATTAATATAAGCATTAATATTTGAATACGAGTAAACTGTGCTACATTTTTACCTGAGGAGCTTCTGTTTTTCCTTGGACGATAATGACTTTAGAAATTCCACCTCAGGATCATCCTCTTCATCACTGGCAACATAATCCTATCAAATTAAAGCACATTGAAATGTATGCTGACATTTCTAAAAACTGCTCACAAAAGGCAGATCTGAGCAACAAAAGACGATAACATTTGAATGATCTCATCTGTATTCTGTCATCTAGTCATTATTGTTGTTCTTAGCAGAATCCATACATCTATATATAGAGATAAGATATGCTTAAGTCTTTTCTGTCTGAAGGTTAGAGAATGTGTGTTTTCCTATATTCTCCTATATGTGCAAAGCATGGTGTGAGACAGACAATTACCTGTGATGGATCACAAAACGTAGAATTCCTATCAAGGACACATTTTTTCAGGGCAAACCCACTGTTTCGCATCTCCGCCATTAACTCTGAGGGGTGCATCGACGGACCTGTTAGCACAAATCACAGCCTCAGAGTCTCATTGATGTCAAACCCACACCAACCACTATCTCCACAGTGGGAATTTCAGGGGCGGCTTTGTTAACAGAATGGGACATCAAATCAACTCACTGCACTTCCGGCTGAGCAAATCATACAATATCATTCCCTGCCAAAGCAGCAGTTAGGGGGGAATCAGAATACACAACAATTACACTTTCTCTCCCGGCACAGGAGGGGGACCATTACAGTACTCCACCATCAACACCATGCACTGACTGGACTCTCCCTCGGGAAAACGTTATTACTTTACTACTCCCCTCGCTGATTGCGGAAGTCAGAATCAACTGTAGAATGGAGCTGAGACCTGGGAGGAAAACGTACAGGTGGTGCACAAGCGGCAACGTCTAGTGACTCACAAAAGCCACAAATATCCAGCTTTCTACACACTTTACAATTATTCTACTGTTGTTAAATTGCATAAATAACAACATAGTTTATACATATATCCCAAAAATGTATTAATACATATTGTAAACCCAATTTCAGGAGGTAAAATGTACACATCAGTTCAACACTGAATGATTTCATCAAATATTTATTCGTTCATACTTGCATGTGCTTCTCTGCTGATGTTTATTCTAGTTTATTACCAGTTTTTAGTTCAGTGCTATAAATTGTTGATGTCATCACTAAATGATCACACTTTAAAAAAGGGAGCAGCAGGGCAACATGTTTAAAATGACCTTTCACTCAATTATTGTGTGTACTCTACCTGCTGCCTCCTCTGTGGCCACAGAGGTGGCGCTGATACCAGACAGTCCATACAGAGGACACTCTCTGTCTGTGTTCACGTGGCCCCATTTGTGACATTTGATGCATCTCACGTTGCGCACCTGGGAAGTCAACAACAGACATTACATGCAATCGTCTCAATAGCTGAGATGCATGCCTTATAATGAAATAAAGAAAAATTATATGCTACACATATTGATAGGAACACCAAATTGAAAAAAGAAAAAAACTTTAGACTTTAAACTCATGACAAGCTCTAGTTTTACTTTGACAAATGTGCAGTGTGTAATCATTCAAATACAATTCATATTGTAAAACAGAGGATAATTACAATTTAAATGTTCTGATCCCTCGGTGATACAGATCACTTTATACATGAGAATAAAATGTACTGATTATTTAAGGAGGGAAAAAGGAGGAAGGAAAATAAAATAATCTTGTTGGGGACATTATTTTTCTTTCAGTTTCTTATTCCATTTACCACGACCTCCCTAAATTTACCCACAGGTTGTAAACCACTTATGTACATTTTCTTGAAGTAAATACAAATCACCACGCACCTGGATTCCAAACGGCTGATCTCTAATAGTCATGTCATCCTTTGCATATCTACGAAAGAAAAATAAGGATCAAAAATAAGGCAAATTCTGCCAGAGCACTGGACAACATGCCCAGAAAATGTCTGTGTGTATAAAGTCAACCACTCACTTCTCTCGAGGAGCGCCCTTCTGCCACTCAAATTTATACTCTTGTTCTCCGTCCTGACAAATAAACACATTTCATGATAAACTATTAATATATTGTATAGAAGTTTAAAGTGTGTTTAATATCAGACAAATACAGATTGCAAAAACTGAGAGGGTTTAATATTTTCTCTTCTTTACCTCTTTCGTTTCCTCTTGAGAACAGAAGATGGATATGAAAAGAAGAACACGCATTAAACTGTTAATATCAAAAAATCAAATGTATAGGACAGAATATAATATTTAGACAGGACCATAGATGCTCATGTTAAGTGTGTGTTTACCTTTGGATGCTCCCGGTGGAGCTTCATACATGAAATTGAGGCCATTTTTAACACGGTCATCACCCATCAACACCCTACGGGTTAGACAAAAACATTACAAACAATAACAAACACAATAACATTTTCAACATGTGAATTTTGGGCGAGGTCTCCAGTAAAGGTCAACAGGATTTCTCCTCAGCAGTTTAGCCAAATTGGTAAGTTAAAGTTTAATAAATCAATCAATGCACAAAAAAAACACATTATTTAAACTAAACGCGATGGTCAGAAAGCACATTATTAGAAGGTACAAGTTATGATGCTGTGTATTGGTCTTACCTGTTGTCGTACACGTCCTGCTCTTTCAGGTACGCCTGCATAAGATCTTCTTGCTTTTTCTGGTCGAAAGTTATTTTCTGCTCTGCTATCCATACCTGTGAGATAAGAATGAAGAGGAGGATTCACATATTCTGCATGGGGTTCAAACATTTGGGTGAGCTTACTTACTTGATACACAAATTTAACTGAATCACAGTTTGACTTGGGCAGCAGGTTGTGTAGCAAAACAATATAATGTCAATACATAATGTTATAATAAGTGTATTGATTCATTCCATCCTATTACGGGATATGATTTGTCTTATTTAATAATAACCACATTTTATTTAATAGGGAAAAGGGTGGTTAGCCTGTGTTACTAGTGGTGACGCAAACCTTAGCTAATAGTAGCATTAGCTCCCTTCCATTACGTCGCCACATAAATCCCCTGAAATGGTGTCTTCACTGGGTTTTCATACAGAACATGATGCCTCAAGACGGAGATCAACAGTTTATATCAAGTAACTGTGTAGTCGTTGCTAGAAACCTGGGTGAACAGAAGTAGCCAAAGCTAGTTAGCTCGTCGGCTAACCGTCTGTTTTGGAACTCCGATCTGTAGGCTAACTATAGCTAACAGTAGCTAGCTCTCACCTTCTTGATATTTGACTTCGACGCAGGGTGGAAATCCTTCTTGCACATGAAATTGGCAAACGACTTCCCCATGGCTGAACGGTGATGGTTGCAGACAGTGAATCAAAGCCTGTGACGTTATTTGAAGACAAACGTGGAGTTAACTTGAGCTAACAGAGACGTTAGCGCAGCCGCTTGTAAACAAACATGTCCGCGTGAAGTCAGGTCCACGTTGGTTATTATAGACTGGAAGAGCTGAATCAATGAAGCAAATTCAAATCTTTACTGCATTTAATATAGAAACTTAATTTAATATGCATGAATACAAAATCAGTATATGGCAGTAATCACAGATCTGCACATGTAAAAAATATATGTATATATTAATAAAACATGCAGGTTTTTATTTTGTGCATGAAGATAAAGAGGAATAAATATGATTCATTTGAATTATCTCAAACATTTCTATAATACATATTACACATTGAATTACACGAGGGGGAAAAAATATAAAATATTTCGTATATAATCAGAAAACCGCTAGAAAAGCTAAACCGACCAGTTTTATGAGCAAATAATACAAACTTTAGGAATATCAGCTTTTGGATTACAGGATAAATACACAACTACAATACATAATATATATACAATATAAAAAAATGTGAGCGTGTAAAAATTGTGAGGGAAAAGTGTGAAACGTGCACAAATGTTAGTTTTCCATTCGCCTTACTACGAATACAAAACCGGCTTCCTCCGGGTCACGTGACGGCAGTACTTCCGTGTCAGAGAGCGTAGTCACGTGGTCAACACTTGGGAGAATAGAAACTGACAGTGACTGTTCGGTTTGACTGGAAGACACAGGTGAGATTGTATTGTTGTGTTGTTGTAATTATATTAAACACTCTACACCGGATAACTGGCATCAGTGATCACAGTTAATATAATGATTTAGGTCTATATCTGAACCTAAATGTGTGTGGGATTAATAAATGTATCTTAACTTATCTTATTTAAATCTGTGCACTCTGCGGTGGAAGTTTATACTACGTCATAGATCTTTTGATGTGATCATTAGACAAAAGTTTGTACATGCGTCATACATGTAATCTGACCAGTGGGACTGTTCTGTGTGTTTCCTCTCAGCAGGTTGGAGACTGAAAGAAAACATGCAGCCGTCCTCCTGTGACACCTTCGTGGCTCTGCCCCCCTCCACTGAGGGACAACGCATCATCTTCGGGAAAAACTCGGACAGGCCCAGTGATGAGGTGCAGGAGGTGGTGTATTTTCCTGCCAAATGTTACAGTGCAGGGGAGAAGGTTGAGGTGGGTTGACACACAGACAGCTGGTAATTGCCCTCCAACCCTCAGTTTCCTCAGTGAACAACCATTAACAGACTTCTGCCCCTGTGTCTGCTTTGTCTTCTAAGTGTACGTACATAGAGATTGACCAGGTGGCCGAGACGTATGCAGTGGTGCTGAGCAGACCAGCCTGGCTGTGGGGGGCGGAGATGGGGGCCAATGAGCATCAAGTGTGCATTGGGAACGAGGCAGTGTGGGGCAGAGAGAGCACTGATGGTGATGAGGCTCTTCTCGGCATGGATCTTCTCAGGTAAACCACCTGTAGACAGAGCTGGCAGTGGTTGTAAACCTTTGTTGGTGCCAAACTTTTCATTTGTATTTCAACATGTCAACTCCATAACTAGGTAATTACGGTTAAGATCTCTTTTTCATGAGAGCCCTCAGAATCAAATAAATAAACAACCAAATAAGAATAAAGGAATCAAAAGAAAAAGATTCAAGAATCATAAAATTAGACAACTAGAATGGGACAAAATGGACTGAATAACTCCACTAAGTCCCAACACTCTCCTTAAATTTCACACTCTCATAGTCTAGAAGCCAGTAATCCGTATTATCTAAATGTTTTTTCTCAAGATCTATGAGTGTTTTTCTTGGAAAACTGAAAATGTGGAAAAACATCTAAAAAAATTCCTGGATCTGCCGCCTGAGTGATCCGGATCAGATCTACCAACATTAGCGTGTACATTAGTAATATCTAAAGTAGCTACTGGATGTTGTAATGTAGATGCTCACATTGAATGAGAGAAAAGATGTGAGGTGGTTTTGGAAGCTTCAGCAATAAAACTGTAAAGAGGAACAGCATGAGATGTCTATTTATAATTTGTGATAATACATAACTCACTATATAATAATACATTACACAGGCTCGGACTTGAGAGAGCCGACACGGCTGAGAAAGCAGTGGACGTCATAACTGAGCTGCTGGAGAAATACGGTCAGGGAGGATCTTGCTTAGAGGATGAGTCCGGCTTCACCTACCACAACAGCTTCCTCATCTCAGACAGGAAGGAGGCCTGGCTGCTGGAAACATCAGGGAAGCACTGGGCTGCTGAGAGAGTGGAAGGTGAGAACGACCTACAGAAAAAAGTATCAGTGCCTGTTAGCTTTGCTCGTGCAATAGATTTTCTGTATGCAAACCCAAGAGCGCCACAGAATGAATCACCACATGTGGCTGCAGAGGGCGCTGTTGCACAGTTAAAGTTACATAGTGTTGCTTCAAATCTAAACCAGTGATGGAATGATTCGATTATTTATAAACTAGAATGGTATACAGTGGAGCGAAGTTGACGCACTAATGCCAAGTACACAGCATGTATAATATATAGAAGTATCTCCATTAGATAGTTTTACCACCAGGAGCACTGGTAAATACATGTTTTAATGTATGTATTTATTTTGATGACTGATCCCTACATTTGACCTTTTTTTTCATAGGTGGATATCGCAACATCTCCAACCAGTATGGCATAACATCTAAGATAGACAAGGAACATCCAGAACTGAGGGAATATGCACGAAGCCAAGGCTGGTGGGACGGAGAGTCGGAGTTCAACTTTGCCACAGTCTTCTCCTTCATGACCACGGCCAGAATTGAGTCCTCAGGGGGCCGCTACTGTGAGGGGAAGAAGTTGTTGGAAAAGAGCCAAGGTTTGTAGTGTGCACTTCACCGTGGAATATGAAGGGACAAAAAAACAACATCAATATAAATTAATGCAGAACTACATAGTTGAATACATAAATAAATTTTAAAAAAATACAGTTCTGATGCAGTGATGACAGAGATTATTTCTGTATTACTACATTTAATTATTTCAGGTTTTTGTTCATTCATTTTTTAATATATTTATACATTTGTTTGTTTCTACATATCTGCATTTATCTTTGTTAATTTTTGTCCTTTTTTAAATTGATTTATCAATGATATAGTTTTACACTTATTTTATTTCTGTATTCATTTTTATATTTTCTATATGACTTTATTTATACATTCCTGCATTCATTTATTTGTGCTTTTTTATTCATTCATTTCGAAATATATTTATTTCTGTATGTATTGATTTCTACATTTATTTATTTAGACTCATGTCATTATTTTGTCCTTCATAGCGGAATTGTGGGACTGTATCAGGCAAATCTATGTTTATGCATGTGCTGGTTTTATTTCCTGAAGGCCACATCACAGCTGAGACGATGATGGGCATCCTGAGGGATAAAGACAGTGGCATCAACATGGAGGGCATGTTCATGACTACAGGAAGTATGGTGTCAGTGATCCCCACCAATCCTGCTCTGCCAGGGGTTCACTATTTCACAGCAACTCCAGACCCAGAAAGGTAAAGAACTTGGAATCACTTCAGCTGTTGAGAAGTCTTTATGAATTCAGTTACACTGCAGTTTGTGATGATTCACTTATTACTTATTTATTATTACAGGTCTGTATTCAAGCCGTTTATCTTTGTGAAACACACCAATCAGCTGAAGGAGACGACTTCTCCCAGTTACGGCCCAAATGACCCTGTGAAGAAGATTCCGCGCTTTCAGAGCAAACCCGACCGCAAACACGAACTATTTGTCAAACACCAAGTGGTGTCCGCCATCATCGACTCTCACAAGGTTCAAAAACTTACTTCAAGTGTAGATAAGTTCAGTGTGGTCAGGATCTGCATAAAATATATTTATATTCTTTTTGTCTTAAAGGACCGAGGAAAGAAGATCACAGAGTCGATGAGGCAGCTGGAAAAGGAGAACATGTCACGGATGGAGAAGATTCTTTCAGATGGTGTTGAGCAGCCTGATCTTTTAGCAAATCTGTTCCCGAACTCTGTCCTGGAGGAGATGGCTGCGTACACCAAGAGCTGAAAAGCATGGGACGTAACCTCACACCACTTCTCAAGGGTGACAGTGTAATAAGTCTGTGTGGTTTGTGCCTTTCAGTCCAAATTCAAACATCATGCTTGCATAATAAAATAACACCATTGTACAAAAAAAGAAACAGCCTTGGATACTCAGGCAGTAAAATGCTGTACAGAATAGACTCTATTCTATTTACATATATGCACAGATGACAAGATACACGATTTTTGGGTTCAGTTGTAAATTGTATTTTTAAATAAATCAAAATCTCAAACATACAGCCTTTGACAGACATTTTGTGCTGAACAGTAAATTAAATATTTTTTTATTAAAAGACCAACATGTTTGATTGAGTTAGTTATAAACTAAAATAGTTGCACTTTAAAAACAAGTTTCTAACTGCATTAAAAAATATATTTATATATACCTGAGTGAAACGTTGAATTGTAGCAGCTCCTACTAAAGCAACTTTCCTGAGACTCCCAGGTTCATAAAGTCCATGTAATAATGATAATGGCCTTTGTAAATTCTTGAAATATTGTTTGCGCTTCTTGGTATTAAAACTTTTAACGGATATAACAAGGCAATGGAAATACAGAGGATGTTTATTTTTGTTGTTCAAAGTGGTTGCTTGTTTTTTGGAAATGTGTGCGACTGTGCACAGCTCACACACAATCCCTGTTTTATATCAGTGCAGTCATGCTAAGCTGCAGGTGAGCAAAGCAACATTATTTGTGATTAATACATTTGCCAGTTAAAGAATAACTGGGGAAACAAAAGTTAATCATACATTAAACTGACTAAAAAAAAACTATAAAAATGAACTAGAATTTAAAAACCACATCTTTCCCTTTTTTCCTTTGGCGAGTATCTTTGGTAGGAAAGCGAAAATAAAATCTGAGGTGTATCAATAGAGGGAATACTTTTTACCTGCACCCCCCTGTGGATTACTGGTCACATAATGCCATCAAATATGAGTACTGTAAATTCCAGTGTACTTACTACATCAAAAATATTCTAGTCTTGTCCCACCCCAAAGGATTAGAAATGCTTATCTTGAAAATATGCTTGTTAAGTCCAAACACCTTGAGTCTAGTAGTCTTGTAGTAAGTTAAGTTAAAATTCCACTTAAAAAAACTTTACTGCAGAGTAAAGGCTTTAGTGACATCACCTCAAGAGTCAGGAACACAGACATGTAAATGATCAACCAGTGAAGAGCGAATATTAACTTAAAATTTGAGAATCTGAGGAGCATCTGTTCTGTTCTAGAGCTTTGTTAGAATTTAAAGACTGACTTCCTGGACTAAAGTAGAGCTCTAGTTTTTCCACACAAGTTATTTTAACTGCCACTTCTGTTCCTCCCAGTTTCACTCAAAACATGGAGCTTTCTATGCAAGTGTGATCATCTGACAGCTTGTGTTCCCGCCCTGATTGACACCAGTGCTGCAATTCCATATTTCACAAATTAACCTTAGGGTTAAATGTTAAACTGCAAAATGAAGATCAAGGTAGTAAAACCTTTCGTTTGAAGGTAGCCTTTTCATGTTTTATGTCACGCGTTAATCCGTCGCACTTATCCGTCGCACTGAAATCCGTCGCACTGAACCTTCAGTTTCACGCTGCACTCATGTGACACCAAAGATCACAATCTCATGTCTCTGTTTCAACACCCCACTGTGCTGTTGTGTGCAGACCAGGGTCTGCCACTGCAAGCTGACTTTTCAGTGTGTACTCTTAAAAGATCAGTATCCTTACTCCACCTCACTTCTATGATCAGAAATGTGAGATAAAAGAACCGTCAACCCTGATCTCTTTGTCTTATGTTATGAAGCGGTAGTGCAGAGGGCTGTCTTGGAAGTCGTATTCCTGCCTGATGTGCTGGAGCACGCCGCCCTGCTGTAGCTGCGTCCCGTAGAGCCCCGCCTCGCCACGGTCCTGAGCCAAGCCGACCTGCTGAAGCCACTCCACAAGTTCACACCCGAGAAAACAGTCAACCGTAGCCCTCTTCCCACACCTGAAAGTCAAAAGGAGCATTCACCCAAATGTTGGTTCACTTTTTTTTGTTTACAGGTGGCTACAGGATGCAGAGGAGAAGCAGACTGAGCCGAAAGAGAGTCGTTGATTTTTTAAATATTGTGGTTTGTGAAGGACTCTAGAATATTACAAGGGAATACGTTAATCCAGAAAATGTCCAGATACGTAATATTACGGAGTTTGCTTTTCACATTATGAAGAACACATCGTACGATTGTCAGACATTTAGCTATTTCAACATTTTGTTTTTTCACCTTTGCTCACTGACATTTTCCGGACTTTATACCGGGGACCTGGCAAACAAAGTGCTGTAAAATGTCAGAAGCAACTGACATAAACACAAACAGGCCCCCTGGGAAATTACAGGACAAAGCCCGGTGTTAATTGCATGTCTGACAGCAGCTCATGTGTGCTCTCACCTTCTCTTTTTAACAATGTCATGACAACACTGGTCCTTGTGGTACTTGGTGAACTTGGTGCAGGTCATCCTGACTTCCTCAGGTAAATCCGTCTGCAGCGGCTCCTCTCGCTTCCTTCTATACCACAGTTTATATAACCTAAAAAGCATTCACAAAAACAAAACTGAAAGGCATGTTCACAGTACACTTTATAGTACAGTAAATAAGTACACGTAATGTATCCATAAACATTGCATGAAAAATGTATGTAGAGTGAGAGTTTTGGAAGACAAATATTCTTTACCTCTTTTTAAATGGTAATATAATCAAATGCTTGTCCAGCCCAAATAGAGCAAAGGAGAGGAAACCCTGGAAACAGAAAGAATATCTTGACACTGGTGCAACAACACACACTCATAGTCTCGGTAATTCATTAACTGGAGCCAAACCTGTCCAGAGTTGGCCACAGCACAGAAGAACTGCAGTTCCAAGTAGAGTCTACCAGGAACACGGTTAAAGAGTAACCACAGGCAGCTGGACAAGTTCTGTCAAAGCAGAAATGATGAAAATGTTTTGGGGGGGGGGAATATTTGTAAGTATTTTTTCAGATTCACATAACCTCAAAACCACATATTGTTATACTAGTCTAATATTGTATCTCTTATTTCTGAACAGGTTTATTTGGAGAAATCATCTGCTGATACTGTCAGTATCAGCAGACGTGTAGAAATTACACAGGTCAGTCACATGTCTGATTTGGCTCGTTAGGCACAGTATGTAATAATGCAGAGGTCCTCATGTGTGGAATTGAAATGTTGTGGTTTACTCACAGCAAACAGGCTGACAGTCAGCAGCAGACACAAGAGCACATGACGGGCCACTTGTCTGTCTGCGACCTGTTGGAGCTCCTCCACTTGGACGAGCAGGCAGTCGGTGGACACGCAGCTGTTCTCACACTGAGCTGAGGGGGGCAGCAGAACGTAGATTTAAAATACTGAATGTGTGTTTTTTTAACCCAAATTAAAGGGGTTATGGTCGTTGTCTGTTGATAAGAGTGAAAATACATGTAATTTGTGTATCAATACAATACCTGTTAGGTTGACTGGTGTGTTGTTTATATTTGTGCTGGTGATCATGTCAGGCATGGGCTGGGGCGGTGCACAGTCACATATGAGGCATGCTGATAACAAAGTGAAAAACGTGAGACTGACTCTGTGTTCTGATGATACCATTCCACCACACAGCATTCATACCAGATGAAGCAGATGACCCCCCCCAGCAAATTCAGGTCTCAAAATACAATTTCCAAGAGATTCATTACACCCCTGCTGTTTATCACAAGAGAAAAGTACCGCCGTTGCTGTTGAGATCTCCTGACGAGGTGATGGGCTCAAAAGGATTCTGATTCTCTGGTTCATCTTCCATCAGAAGATCCTCTGCAAAATCGGACGAGGAGTTTCCCTCCAGGACTTGGTCATTCTGGGCCCAGCTTCCTCGACTGAGACAAACAAGCGAGCTGCCTCCCAGCAGAATGCTCAGGGAAGCTACTACTATGGTGCAGATTATCTGTCAATTGGCAAAAATATTAGTAGCATTCAGACTTTTTTTTGTAATTCTTAGACAGGATAATAATTTCCATAATGTTGTTACCTGTGGTCTGCCATAAAAGAATGATGAGTCAATCGGGTAGGGTATTTCTTCCCCAGAAATGAGCAACCCAGCCGTTACTAAGGCTGGAATCCTGTTAATATGAAGACAAAGTCAACAATGAAGTCACTCACAATATCAAAACCTGTTCAGTGACCTAGTATTGTACATGAAACATGCAGGAATGAGTGTTTGATCATTTGCATTCAGCTAAGGGGGAGGAGGTACAATGCAAATGTAGAGATGTTCATTTAACTTAGTTTCATCAGGGATTTAGTTTCATTTCTGTTCAAATTACTATTTAAAGTGACTCACCCCCAGCCTGCGATTACCAAAACACCTGGTGGAACTTTCAGATCCTCTGAGCTTCTCATGAGCACGAGTGAGAGCGCTATCAAACCTGAAACGACAACGTTCAGATTATAGCATTAGCAAAAGAAACCCATTTGAGTGACACAACAGCTAAAGTTGAGATTATTGTGATATGATAGCTGTGTCCAACCAAAGCATACCTGGCCACACGTAGGTACTGTAGAGTGAAGTAGATAATAATGTGAAAGTCAGGACCTGGCCAGTGAAGTTGTTTTCCTTCAGCACAAAGTTCCACAGGATCATCCCGATACAAGTTAGAAACTAGAGACCAACACATGACAAGTATTAGTGTTTTTGTTTAGTTCATGGGCAATAAAACAAATGTGGAGAGAGACCATGTGCTTACTTGTGCGACGAAAAGGTTGAGTGTGAAAATGTGAGGTAGCCTTTTCGATTTCTTACTTAAAAACATGACGGCAATAGTCCACACCTGTCAGAAGAAAACACAGATTTCAAATTATTCACGTTTACTTAAGCACCAACTTAAGCACAGACGCTAAATACAACTTATATGTAACTTTGTGGGCTGGTTGATCACTTTGAAAGCAAAGGAGAGTCTGAATTACTCAACATGATGACATATCCGAGGAGCAAAAAGACTGAGGAGCAACTGAATTACAAGATACTGCAGAAGACACTCAGGAACATGTTTCACTTCTGCATTTCTTATCAACGGGTTCCTTAAAAGATGACCTGCAAGTGAGAATTAATGAGGAAGTGTGTGCAGCGGTAAAACATTAACACGCACTCTGAAATGATGGTGACTTTTTCCGTTACCCTTTGACAGTGTTACAAACATCTAACATGAAGCCAAGTTCTTGCATTTTCCCAATAGCTCAAACTATGGAGTGTGAATTGAGATAAAACACAATAAACCTATAATTCAGACAATAGAAAGTCAGTTAGAAAAGATTGCCCAACAACAAGCACGTGTAAATCATGATGACTCACGATGGCTGTGACTCACCAGTAAAACTAAGCTCACTATGCTTATGTCAAAGCTGACACTCTGCAGGGAATTCATCAGAACCTGAGGATCCATCCTTTGCATCGTGAGCAACCAGGCAGACGCATACATTATCGGGGCTGAGAGAAAAGTGCTGATCACCATCCCGGAGGTTACCTGTTCAGAGGAATTTAAAAAATACATATGGTGAGCTACAAAGAAAAAAATGTGAAAGCCAGAAAGTAGGTGGGTGTGTAGACGTCAACAACTCACAACTTCCAGCTCCGCGTTATAATAGACAGCATAGATAGCCACACTGGGCGCGGTGGGAAACACTCCATAAAGAAAGGCATAATTGGAGAGGCTGGAGTGGTTCAACGAGCTGGTGTTGCTGGTGTCCAACAGTTCCACCATCTCCTTACAAATCAGGGGCATTAGCAACCTGAAAGTCACATCACAAGACTGGTGTCATATACCATTATTCCAAGGGTTAGTAAACACGCTCTGTGAAAGGGCTGCGCTATTAAAATATTTATATACACAAGCTATTATTACACCGCACACCCATGGGACCTCTTAACATGTCATCAATTTGGTCAAAGGCTTGTGGTCGGAGAAAGCTCTGTGTCATCTGAACCATTGGAGCTAAACAATGTATTGGGAGCTCTTCACAAAGCTCTCACCTGCTGACTCTCTCTCTACACTCCTACCACATGTCTCATTAAAAAAATGCAATGTCACCTGATAACACACAGTCACGACCATCATGCGCAGAAGTGAAGACATTTTTCTCACTCACAGTTTTGCGGTGGTGAGCAATATCAGTGTAACAACTGTGGATCTGGTGAGTTTTCCCAGCTGGCCCACCATGGACAGGCCCAGGTAGAACAAGGCTGCTCCCCCGAAAGCGTTGGCCAAGCCGTCCAGGAAGTTCGCCATGAAGGCAGGGATTGTCTGGTGCAGGACAAAGTGGGCGACGATGCCGATGACAACCATGAATACTATGGGGTTCTTTAAGACCTGCCAAACCACAAGTCCCACTATCTGAAGTTTGCTCTGCTGGTGGTTTCCCTTATCCTTCCACTTCTGGATCTCACAGAAGGCAAAGCCGATGGGATTCAGAAGCATCAAGGACACGGGGGCAACCAGGTAGATGTACTGGAGGTACTCTGGGTAGGTGTTCTGGTACAGGGCTTCAACTGGGGATAAAGATGGAGGAGAGTGGTTCAGTATTTTGTGGATTAATAAATGACAAAATATATTTGCAAGCTTTACACATGCAGCATCATGCCTCCCCATTTATGACAATTAGTAAAAAAAGGTTTTATATTAGACCTAGGGATGGGACTTTACAGGAGTTTACATGTTTGAATATTAATAATGTTATTGAACAATTAATTGTTTATTTGCTAAGGCATGACCCCCGACATCCCCCCCCCCGACTTTATAGAGCGAAGTGCGTGGCACGAACTCTATGGACATATCCATTGCGATATCTGGACTTCATGCCCACCGGTAAATGACGTGTTGAAGTAATATTTGGTTAGTCTCTGTTCGCTGATACTAAATTTGAATATATACTGAAGTTCTATTTTGTTGTTTGAATTAAATTATGTTAAAGAGGCTCACTGTGAAAATATACGTTCGGAACGATATTCATTAGGCTTGAATTTTTATACCCTAATTAGACCCTTAAGAAAATATATGAATTGCATCACAATTGCATCATACATGACCTGACAAACACCAACAAACAAGCCACTGCAAAACAATGACTGGCTTAACAGTCTGCAACGTTTTTAAATTTAATTAAATTTAAATAAAGAGCAGAAGTCTGATGACCGGACTCAGACTAGTCTCCCGCAGCAGATAAATTGTTATAATTTTAAAGTTTTAGTCAGTGGGTTGAAAGGTAAATAAAAAACACTTACAGAAAACTGTTAGATTAGCATGGTTAACTACAAAAATTGATGCTGATATAAATCATGCACAACAGAAATGATGTGAAATATCCTTTTCATTTTAAATTGGCATGATGCCAGTTATTAATGCTAACATTGGGTGGTTCGTTTTTTAAACGTGATAATAGAAAGCATGACAAGTATGTAAACAGACTGTGAGCGTAACTCTGGATGATGCCGCCAAAGATTATATCAAGATAAAATGTTCAATGGACTTTTGTTATATTGCTGTTGATTACAATTAGATCACAATTATTATTTATGTTCTATGATTCTGCTTGGGTCAAAAAACACTGATACCAACTCAAATTTGTTTCAACATATCTTGGTAATTCTGTCTATAAACTGTATTCCTTTACATACGGGTTTTGTTCTGATATTCTGAGTTTTGTATTTATAATTTTATTTATGTAAAACGTATTAGCATTTACGAGAGATCAAAGATGTAAAGAATAATCTTTGAATGACTAAATAAACACGTTTAAATATAAAAGAAGAAAGCACTTTAATCAACTTTGGTAAATAACGGTAGCTTACATTGTAAATATTATACTTCTGTTATGATGGCTGAACAAGCATCGAGACAACATGATCGCAGCTGCAGCAGGGTTGGTGGCAGCAGGTCTAAACCCATCACACTCACCTATAGGATATCCCAAAGCGAAGTCATTGCTCTGTGTGGCGAATATCGAGAAGAGCCCAGCTTTACTGAAGCGACTCTCGGGACTGGCCACGATCAGCGTGAGGACGCAGACCAGCAGGAACACGGACACCTTGGCGACGAGGATGCTCCAGAGAAACGACCAGATGACGTTCCCGAAGTCCAGCAGCACCATGTTCTTGAACAGCAGCGCCGGGAGGGCGAACTTGGACACGAAGTTGCCGAGTCCCTTCGCCTGGGTGGAGGTGATGATGTTCGCCCTCCCCGCGATGTACCCGCACAGGATGATCCCGAAGCACTGCAGCAGAGCCGGGAAGAGCTTCTCGATGGACATGGTGCCGGCGGAGAGACCCGATGGATCCATGTCTTCCTCCCCCGCGTAGGAGAAGTTGAAGAAGCCGATGGCGGTGGATGTGCTGCCCGGGGGCTTCATCGCGCACAGTCCGGTGACCGCTGATCATACCCGGGTGGATTTCACGTTGATGTCATGGTTTGATCGCGGCTCGGGGCTAAAGGTGGAGATGAAGTCGTCACAGGATAAAGGTGGATACATCCGCTGCCAAAACACTGTCAAGTGCTAACAGGGGCAGGTTCAAAGGTAAACAGATAACAGGACACTTCAGAAGCAGCGTTACTCGTTTAGGTAATCCCGGTTAGTTTACATCCTACGGTTAGAAACGAGTCGTTTACACGGGTTGTTAAACTGCTGGCATTTGTCCGACCCGCCCAGCCATGTTGTCAGGAGTTACTCAAGTGTCCCTCACCTCTGTGACAGCGGCGCAGCCCCCTCACATGTTCCTGCTAGCACGGTTAGCCGGCTAGCTGGTGGCTAACGCTCACAGCCGGTGGAGGACGAAGCTGGTAAACTAAACTATTATAAAACTACCAAACATCCCCCTGGAGTCGGTCCACGGCTGCAGGACACCTTCACGTGTCTCGGAACTCACTCTTCATCTCCGTACTCAGAGATTTGTCAACACAACTTCACCAATCACGTGTTTCAACGAGGAGCAGGGGGCGGGGCTTAGATGGACCTTCCCACCCTTGTGGGTGTCCGTGTATGTGTGTGAGTTTGTGTTAGTGTGTTAGTGTGTTAGTGTGTTTGTGTGTGTGTGTGTGTGTGTGTGTGTGTGTGTGTGTGTGTGTGTGTGTGTGTGTGTGTGTGTGTGTGTGTGTGTGTGTGTGTGACAGATTAGTTCAATGTTCAACATGCTATATTTGTTGTATTAAACCTCCGCCAAATGCAAATATCTCAGTCTCCTCCTTGTGTATCTGTGCTTGTTTGACTGTTTGAAGGATGTCGTTGGATGTTGCCTCTTGTCCTCAAAGGTTATTTATGTGTAGCCTATATTTAATCAGGGCAGTAGTCATAATAGTCCTTAAGGGGGGATGTGTTTAAATATGGTCAAGTTGTCAAATAATAATAAAATTGTTGCGGCTATGGCAACAAGCAAAAAAGCACCGCCATCAGAAATAGTCCCTATGAAATTCATCTGGTGTTAATAATGAGTTGTGAGATTTTGGTCACACCCAATGTTCACTTCATGATTATATTTTCTATTTATTATTTGCTCATTCCAACTGTCTGAATCCACTCTGTTGCTCAACTTACTGCAAGACCGATCTTCCTGGAAAAATGATCCCTTCTCTGTTTGTTTTTTACATGGAATTCTTCATTTCCTTAAAGTTTTTCTTCTTTTTTTTACCTTGAGCTTTTCCCTTGTTTAAGGACAGACAGTGTCAGTTGCTCCAGAAGTGTTGTCAATAAAAATTATCTGACTGTATTGTACTTGTTTTAAATGACACTGGGGAGGTCTGGAGAAAAAAAAATTCCAATACAGCAAGACTGCCATTATATAAATTTGTTTTTGTTATTAGTAGAAACCAAAGTTAATAACTGTAGGATTACAAGGAATTCAAGATTGGATAAGAGTTATTGCCAAAACAAGGTGTGTTCTCCGGATGTGTTCAGACCTGTACTGAGCTCTGACAACGAGGGACTGGAGCTCGCAGGATGAATGACAGGGGTTGAGAACTATCAGGAACCCTAACCCTAAAAAACACTATAGGTACAAGGGTTTCCCTGAAGGAGAATCTTTTTCAATCTATCAATAATATTCTTAACCTAACTGTCAGATTATTGGTTGCTCTTTACTGTTCCCTGCATGTCTGTACTTGCAAGAAGAACGATCCTTCCTCTCTATCTGTTTCTCTACCTGCACTGTCAGGCATGTGTAGTAACAAGAGCTACAGGTGCAATGGCAAATATTTGCATTTTTATCTAAATGTCCACCAGAGTAAGTAGGCTTCAGTGCTTTAGAGAGCGGGTGTTGTCCAACAGCTTCCCTGAGTGTAAAGGTATCAGCCTGTTACACCGTAAGTCCATTGTGAGGACTAAATTAAAGTC
Source organism: Pseudopleuronectes americanus (assembly GCA_038501795.1). Taxonomy (NCBI): domain Eukaryota; kingdom Metazoa; phylum Chordata; class Actinopteri; order Pleuronectiformes; family Pleuronectidae; genus Pseudopleuronectes; species Pseudopleuronectes americanus. The sequence goes on along the minus strand of CM076727.1, from coordinate 11,086,275 downwards.
TGACCTCTATTAATAGGTGATTATGATTGGAAAATGTAATAATCTTGTCAGTAAAGTGGGTTAGGCAGCAGTCACTAATCAAGAATGCATTACATCCTGAGAATGGACAAAACCATTTTATTAAGTTGTCCCCTGTCAGTATATCTAGGGGATTTTTTTTTGTATCTAATAAAACATTTAAATCGTACACAAACATTATATTCCTTGAGAAAAAGAAGAAAGACTAAACTTCTCAGACAAAAAATGCACTAAAAATGCATACTAAATGTAAAAATGTTGTAAATGAACAAAAGATTCAATTCTTCAAATACCAGAAAACAGAACACAAGCAACGGTGTCGTTTCTCGTTTAGCAAGAAAACTGGTCATCGGTCAAACAGGAAAAACTTGAGAGCCTTCAGAGCATGCTCAGCTCGATGAGACGTCCCGCGAACACTCCCAACGTGCCGATGAGACACACGGCCATGAAGACACACAGCAGAATATGATCCAACACCATGGCCACAAACTTCCACTCCTCAGCAGCCTGGAAAGAACAGGGGCAACATGTCAACACACACAAAGCTACACTCATAGATTAGGAGAATTTTTCTGTGTGAGACAATTCCTCACATTGTTGGATTCCTCATCTGATTTCATGGTTTCTGCGATGTACTTGACTCCTTCGATGGCGCTGTGCACGTCAGGGTTCTTGGTGATGGGCGACTGGTAGGGCACAGAGGTGGTCTGGTTGCCAGAGATGTCGGAGATGTCCATGTCGGCACCGTAGATGCTTTTATTCTGTTTCTCTTTGCCCGGGCGCTTCATCGTTGAAAAGAACATGATGTTGGGGATAGTTTCAATGAAAACCTGCCAGGAAGAAAAAAAAAGACAAAGGATCAACACATTTGTCAAGGAGCTTACAGAATCAGAACAGTTAGATCTACGTCAATCTGTTGTAGTACCACTAGATGGCGATGTAATGCAGAGTAAATATGGTTAGGACCAGTTTTCCAAGGCTTGGAAATGTGATGGATTCATTTGTTGTTGTTCAGCTCTCCAGTCAAAATGATCAGTCATCAATCTCGCTCCTGGCTGAACTCACCTTGCGGACCCAGTCTGGCATCGTGTGGGTGCTCGGGGAGCGGTGGTGGGTGTTGATGACAATGACAGTGATGATGATGGAGGCGATGACGAAGACCATGGTGAAGAGCATGTACTTCCCAATGAGCGGCACAGCACTGGAGGTGGAGGGGATCAGCTCCACAATGACCAGCAGGAACACAGTCAGAGACAGCAGGACGGAGATGCTGAGAGTCATCTTCTCCCCTGGGAGACACGGCGAAGCATCACTGTTAACATCATAACTGGATAATGTTTCTTATCAGGGACTCTAAAAATCCTTTATATCATTATAATAAATAATCATCACATTATATTCAAAAATTTCATATTTCTTCAGCTGCCCTGTTCACAACTTGATATTGAGGGGTCACAGGCCAAAAAGATTGGAAGCTCAGAAATGTATTATATGGTTCCAAATAATGTGACCATATTGATTCTGGCCTCGCTGTATTGGCTTCCTGTTTGTGTTTGAATCAATTTTAGGATTTGATTGATGTCTGGTAGTTCTTAGAGCCCGACTTGTGACTGAAGGGGATCATGCTTTTTGCTCCCAAATTATGGAACGACTTACCAGCTGAGATTGGCATGTTACATCTGTTAAAGCACTCTTAAAGGTTTTTATCCCTGTATTAATTTTATTTTACTGCTTCCATTTTCTTGTTCTCTTAGTTGTTTGATCCTTTAGTGACAAACTTTATAACGTCTTTTCTTTTCTTATTCTTATTCTTATTCTTATTCTTATTCTTATTCTTATTCTTATTCTTATTCTAATTCTTATTCTTTTTCTCATTCTTATTCTTATTCTTATTCTTATTCTTATTCTTATTCAATAAGACATTCTGTGTGTTTTCTTTGCAGCGTCTGAGCTTGAAACGACATATTGAAGTAATTGTGAAAATGGAGTAGAAAATGTGGAGCAGTCACATCAAACAGTATTCTCAGTTTTCTCAGGGCGCCTCCAACATCCAATCTCATTATTACGCTACCACATGGGAGAGCTGTTTACACGAGCCTGGTTTATATGAGTATGGTACATACAATATATACTTTCCCCATCATTCAATAAGTCCACCTCTAAAAACACAATAACGGCACTCTGCACCTACACAAGCAAATCATGTTTAAAGACTGAGAGGCTACTTTCTTTTTTTTACCTGATCAACAATAGAGGAAGTAAACAGATTCTGACACCATTTCACACCAGTCAAAGGAGAGACATGTTGTTTTTGTTGCTCGGTAAGAGCTGTTATCCCTGAGAGAGTTTCTTTTGGCACAAGCTTCTCCTTCAGCTGTACACCATCCTGTCAGCGGCCATATCAGAAACAGGGATCAAGTGATGTATTATACATTAAAGCAAAGGCCTGCTTCTCAGACATGACAGCACAGAGGGACTCTGGGTAATGAGGCAGACCTGCACACTGGGAACGCGGCCAGATGTGCACAAGAGCGGTGCAGTTCCTGTTGCAGCCAGTGTAAATACCACTGAGACTGTCGAACATGTGAGAAATGAGCCATCCCTGAGGTTTACAGGGGATTGTAGGTAGATTATATTACCCTGGTAAGAACACGCAGTTTCTCTGTTTTTAGTGTTTGTGCTAAGCTAAACCAACTGTCTGTTAAATGTGGTGTCAATCCTGTCTTATAACTCTTGCTTTCATAGAACTTCTTCCCTTGAGTTATTGTAAACAACTGGAGAATGTAAAGCCACATCAAGCACAGCCTGGTTATATCAGATGTTACACAACCTGTATCTTATGAACTGGAAAGTACAGAAATAAATTGCTACAGGAGCAGTAACTGGCTCAGAGACAATGAGATTTACAAGCAGTAGACGCAATTTATGACATCCTGCAAGAATATGGAGAAAATGATCTGTGTGTGCATATGAAGACAGAAGATATTAAATATCAACAAAGAGAGAGAGCTGTGCTTTATATAGTATTGTCTATTCAGGAACGAGGATGATGGACAGTTTAATCCCATTTTACCCTTAGTTTATTATGACTTTCTCCAAGGAGGTTATGCTTTCGCACCTGTGTGTTTATTTGTATGTTGGTTTGTTTGTAAGCAAAAACACACAAAAAGTAAATAACGAATGACCACTCAACCTGGTGGAAGGATGTGGTACGGGTCAGGGAAGAAGCTATACAATGTTTGTGCAGATCTAGGAGACGTATTGTCAAAATCACTCTACTAATCGATAACTTCATAACCCTGTGAAAGAAAACAAAGTTGAAACGGCAGGTCTGTCAACATACCAGAGTCAGTGGGCAGGTAGAAGACGAGGCCGGTCAGGAAGGAGAAGAGCATGCAGGGGATGATGACGTTGACGATGAAGTACAGAGGGAGCCGCAGCATGAGGAAGTGGTAGGTGATGTCCAGGTAAGGTGTGTCTAAGCAGCAGGAATAGTAGACCCAGTGCTTCCAGCCCCGGAAATCCTTCATCACCCACTCTCCACTTTCCATAAAGTTACTCAGATCTGGGCGATCACTCTCCTGATAAAAAGAAACAATAAGCATGGTGAATAAAGGATGATTCTTTAAAGTTCAAGTTGGCTGTTTTCCTCTTAAAAATAATAATTTCTGCTGTTTTCAATCTTGTTACCTGTATGTTCCATTGCACTTATCTCTTTGTAAAATGCTAAAGAGACTACATTTGTTAGGGGGGGGGGCCCTGGTGACAGTTCCCTTAAGCTGATTTTGTACTCTGACTTGTGTGTGGGTTCAAAGGGTTGTTTAATAGGGAAATGGAAACTGTGTTTGTTGTGTGTCTACATCCCACTCTCCCTGATGAAGGATTGTTCCAAATGATTCGCGACTCTGAGATTTACTCTGCGATAATGTGCCATAATGTTAAACCATTGGTTTTTCACAATACACTATTTTAATTGGTGAAGGAATAGTTATTATTATTATAGTTAGCTACACATAATGATAAAGACACTCATTGTGTCTTTTGCTCAGGAATAGTTGAGAAGATTGAGACCACTCCGTTGCTACAGTTGCAAGATGGTTAGCCTAGTTTAGCTTAACAACAGGTGAAAGGAAACCTGCCTCGGTCCAATCGTAAATAAAAGAGATGTTTCCCCACAGAACTGGATTATTTTGTTTTTACATGTTGGTTATTGTTAATAGGCTGCTGTATTTAGCCTCATGAAGGGTTTTAGGAGGGTTAAGCCATCTCAGTAGTATAGTTACCCCCTCTGTTTAATAGACCTGTTTAGGTGACGCCCTCTGATGTTCACAGCGATTTGTTAATTAATTCAGAAAAGTTGCGCTTTAGTGCCACTTCTTATACGAGTGCTTTTTTTCCTTTTATTTTGAAACAGTAGCCTTGTATTGCGTTCATCTAGCATTTTAAGGATATTGGATGTTAAATCGATGATTAACATTTTTGGCTCAGCTTCAATTAATTCAATCAGATTAAATGACAGATATGAGAGTGTTGTGAATCCTCTCATCTATATCACCAGAATGAGAATATGTGTGTTTCCCAACATGTAGAGCTTCTCCCTTTGAGACATGTGTGCATGAATTACAGGATTGACGACGACCAGGTTGCCATCGTAGGTCCAGGTTCCCAGCTTCATGCTGCAGTTCTGAAGGTCAAAGGGGAAGTGCAGCACGATGATCTCACAGTAGCTCTTGAAGATGGCAGGTGGGTTCCACGTGATCATCCCGGTGTACTCCAGCAGCACTTTGGTCTGGTGAACGATGGCAAAGTCCCCGTCAGCACTGCGGGCACAGAGAGACACAGGCAGCATCGTCAACATGGGGGGGAGGCAGTAAGTTAAATGTTAACGTGGGGGGACATATCAGTGCCGGAGGGTGGGCTGCCTCTTCTGTCACACTGCCCAGCCAACCAGCGCTCAGGACCGCACAAGTTGTCGTGACAGTGGAGCTAGTTGTCAGGGAAAAACAGCAGTGTGTAAGATGCAACATATGGTACAGGGAAGGAGGGTGATTTGGCGGGGTGCAATACAGAGGCCAGATTTAGCCTGATGAAATCCGAGCTTTCACATGCTCCACCCTGGAGCCTAGGAAAGTGTGATTCAGACACATCGCTGACAGGTGGGATGATTGTTTGGATGCTTCTGGTCACGTAAAGCTTAACGTAATGAAAAATGAAAGGATTTTAGAAAAAAAACAACACAAAGAGCTACAGGACATGGATCAGATATAGCCCGGTGACATACTTGTTGTAGAGGACGAGGTCAGGCCGCCAAATGTCAGTGGAGGGAACTCTGATCTTTTTGATGCCACCGTAATCCTCCGGGTTCCACTGCAAGTTCACATCTTTCCATTTCTGAGAAAACACAAGCAGAGCAACAGATAGTACATCAGTCATCACAAGCATTATTATTTTATTAAAGCAAATACCAGCTGAAAACATCATATACACATAGATACAACTAGTGGGGAGACATATTCTTTAGAGAAGATTATAATTTAATTTAAATAGGGCTTATCCAAATATCCTGTGTGACCTTTTCAAAATCAAGGCTGAATGATGCAGCTCATATCTTTTATCATGATCTTACTTAACGTTACTGATTTAGTTTGAACATCAGTTCAAGCTTGTCTCTTCATGACAAAAGTCTTCATGAGGGGAGATAAAAAATATAAGTGGAGCAGATGACCAGGATGCGCAACTTTGACTTAAGCCTCGATAGATAAGATGGCGCAAAAAAATGCAATGCATTTGATTGCAATCAATCAAAAAGCTCAATATTGTGATTGAACATTAGTCCTTAGGCTTAATTGTCATGACTTATCAGTATTTCTTTGTAACTCTTCAAGTCTATATTGAGCATTATCATGCATTTTTTAAATTTTTGCACCCATTTTTATTAGTTCATAATTAAGTCATATAAATTTAAATGTGATTTAATAATGATGCGTGTATAAAAAAGAACATATTAACCGAACCTGTTTCAGTCTCACATTGCTGCTTACGATCTGGTTGACCTCGTCCTGTGGATGCAGAGGAACGTATTCAGACAGTTGATGTGACAGTGAATCTTAATAATGCAGGAGGTTTGATATGTGTGTGACATGAGTCCTCACCACGCTGATGAGCTGGATGAGCTGCAGGCCCACAGTCACAACCACCGGGTCCTTGAAGTGGTGGACAGGACGCACAACCTTATTGTAACCGGTGAAGAGAGTCTTAACTAGATTTGTCTCATCAGTGGAGCACCAGGCAGCACCTAAAACAAACAACACACGGCAGGTACAGGTGTTCAGATATAGTGTTTTTTTTTAGTTTTGGCAGCATTTGGATCATGAAATTACTCTTTTGTGGGGGAAGAAGGCGTCTGAACCCTCAAGAGTGTGTTGGAAAAAACTTGTGTTGTGCCAAACACGAATATTCCTTTAAGAACATGTGATACTTGAGGTGAGTTGGTGACTTGAGTTACCATGAGCTGAAAATAAATTGGATAGTGATAGTGTCATACTACAGGTTTATGACGTCTGTGTGTGTGTGTGTGTGTGTGTGTGTGTGCGTGCGTTTGTGTGTGTGAACTGCATTCAAGCACATGTTCACAAACATGTATTCTGTCGTTAAAATGCACCGTGTGTATATATAACCATGTCTTTTCACTGTGTCGGGTCTGGAGTCTAAATTTGGCTACACTGCATTCAAACATGTGAGGGCCCCCCAGTAAAGGCGACGTTAATAGACATATCCTCTCTGCAGCATATCTGTCACAAGCTAGAGCAGGATCCTCTTTCAATTTTCAGCTGACCTTGACACGGAGGTCATTTTACAGCGACACGTTGTGTGAGCGGTTGAATTCTCCAGTCGTTTAACTCGCTAAACTAAGGAATCGCCTAAACATAATTCTGCAGGGGACTTCAGCATGTGGAGACCAACAGGCAAAATTGGCTCATTAGTTATGTTTGTTGAATTGGATCAGATTACAATGACCCAGGAGCAGTTTCATCGATCACAATTAATAAAGAGAAGGGTTAGTATTTTCTTTGTTCAAACTTTTTCGAACTAAACTTTACTTGAAACAAAAAAGCATATGTCTGTGCAGGTTATCAACACACATTTAAAGTTTTAAAGTTTTAATGTGAGTTAGAATCTTACCTGCTAGAATGAGCAGATGAAAAATGAAAAACGCAGAGTTCATCCTTGCAACTAAATCCAAAAGCACGATCCGACTTCAGCACGCTGTCTGTTGATCACCTGAGAATGAAAAAGCTTCGACCCATCTAAAAGAGTCCTTCAGCACCGGCAACTGACTTAATGCACAGCCTCCAGACCCTCCACTGGCAAGCTCAATGTTATTGTGTGGCAGCGGATGTGAGTGACTGGCTGCCAATGCTTGTCATTTGAGAGGGTCACATACTTTGTCATCTGTTATAAGATCAACATGCCAGAGTAATCCAACACTGAAATATCCCAACGTGAACTTGACCACACACAACAAGGGGGTGCAGAGACGCAACACATGCTCAGTGCTGTCAGCTCCTCTTGTGTTAGGAATTAAAGACTTATGCTTCAGATCTGAACTCCAAATGTCATTTTTAGACTATTTAAAAAGTGTTTCCAATTATATGACATATTTAAAGCTGTGGTCCTAGAATAATACATCACCTCCATTAATAATAAAGGTTCAATGAACATTTATATTGTCTATTACCCAGAATTTAGATTTTTAAAATTTCCTACAAACCCTAGGAATTAATGGATAAGTAAAATCTTAACTATATGTTGGCCTGTTCATAAAAGATTTAAAAGCAATAAGCACAGTAATTATTAGTTGTTTGGAAGCTTGGGAAAAAACATTTTTCTGTCCATAAAACACAAATCCCTAAAAACAAAAAAAATGTTTAAGTCAAGTAGGATGAGATAAATTTAACAAACCTCGATTCCTAGAATTTAAATGAAGAAGAGCGGCAATTGGATGAGAGCGAGAAGAAGGAAAATGTGTATATTTTATGTTGTTTGTTGAATATGTACTATTATTATTTTACTATTTGATAAAATAAAAAAAACTTGGAATTTTCATTCATGTTTAAGAATGATACAATTTGAATTTAAATCCTCTATTCAGCGTAAATAGGCACATATGAAACATTTAATAAATGTTTAAAACACTATTATATAATTGTGAGCAGCTATAAGGACATTTAAAACAACGTATGTCACTATCTTGTTTATACAACTTCACCTATGGGTGTTCACAGGCTGCTTCAATTATTTTTTATTATATCAGGCTTGTTAAATGTTTATAAAAGGACAAACTGTAAATATACAATACAGTTATATCTTAAGATGAATATCTTGAAATGACTTTCACAGTGCCTCTCACATCCAATTGCCGACCTGAGAATGAATAATAAAATGATCTTAGATAACATCAGATATTCAAACAGCCTTTTGTATCCACGGGGCCAGGTGTTACACCCATGCCCCTTGGCTCTTCTCTACCCCACCCCGTCAGGCCTGTGACGGGTCAGGCAACTCAATTTCCTCACATCCCCAATCCGCTCAATCAGCCAGTCACTCAACCACAGGCCTCATTCATCTCACTTAGAGAAAAATGACCATTTTGGCAACGTCTGAATTAAGAGAGATTTGTCTCAAACCTCCCACCTCTCGCCGTGCCCTCCCCAGTCACCTGAGATCCCCCTATGTAAGCACCTCTTGCAGTCTCTTACTCAAAGCTGTGTGTTTATATCTGCTCTGCAAGTGATTAAATGCTCATCAAATGTGAGTGAAAATGTTGATGTGATATCTGCAGGCGCTGGATTAAAACTGGACAACAAACTATGCCTTTATAAAGATTAAGAGGATTAGAGTTTTCACATAAAAGGTTATGATGTGTGTTGAGTTTTAAATACCACATGACATAAATCACAATATAAATACAGAAATGTTGAGTACACAACGTATTATTCCTTGAATTGGAAAATCCTATATTTTCATCACTTTGAACTATATATGAAGAGTCAGTGCTGGTGCATTTAATGAAACAGAAATATATTTGCAGTAAATGTTACTCTTGTACGAATGCAAGTTTCATGTGAAATAAAATAACTGAGATTATTTCAAGCTTTTGTTGCCAAGCAAACACAATAAACGTTTCCATTTCTAACACTTCACACGGCTGAGTTGTTTATTTCCTTTATATTTCAACAATACAATATGTATTCGGCTCAGCTGTTTGCAGAGAGGAAAGCATCATCAGCCAGCCAAGAGAGAAAGGTCACTTATCCCATGGATCACAACCTTTCAGATCTACTCTCATTACTGTGAATAAGGCACATCCACCGCATCATCCATTTTGTGACCATTAATTCACCGCGGTGTTATCACAGATAGGAAGCTCGATAGCTTCATTGGCGCGGTTTACCCCCTTTTCACTCAATAGCTGATGTAGATGAATGCATGATATATTTAAAATGGCCGATAATGGAGGGGGAGGATAAACGGTTGGATGAAAATCCAATTTTGCCACACAATCACCAGAGACAAGTCGGAATTCAGCGAACATTAACTCAGTGTGATGTGGTCTCACAACCCAAGTGATTAAATGTCAAGAAGTGATTGCGACTCAGATGCTTTGTGGGGAAATTGAAGCACAAAAACATAAACGCTGGGGGTGGCTCTCGTGAAGCTACAGACAACACGGTGTAGAAAAAACTAAATACATGCCTGTCCACAATAATTCAATATAAAGAGTCATATGTCCAAATTCACTGCTGAGAAAAAAATGGGATTTAATTCAAAATGTTGTATATGATAAACATACAATCCAAACTAATCAAATTGGGCCTTGAACAGTGTGCAGCAGGAATCATGTGATACGCCACTGCCGGCTGTGCGTGGCTGCTTTATGGAAATTGCCTGGAAAGACATAACCTTCGGCTAATTAAACCTAAAATGCATAAATTTGATGTGACATTGTTTGCACATACATCCAGTAATTAACAGTCTCACCAGTGCTACAGTGCTGCTGCCTCAGGTATTGTGGGTTTGTTTTTAATCACACACTGAATCAGTGTGACTGATGTGTTGTCGGGGGGGCTTGTGTACAGTCACATGACGTGTGGCTTTTGGGCACAACCTGTCATTATGAATATGCAGAACTGAAGGACTATCACTCTTATGTGCCACAGTCATTTCGGGGCCATAGAGAAATATGTGGCTAATGTCAATTTTCTAAAACCACAATAATTATTACATACAGATATATATATTTAATTTTTATATAAAGCATAAGGCTTAGACTGAGTATGTTTGTTTATCAACAATTGCCACAGAAGGACCAAAACCAACAACCTCTCTTTTTCCTTTGGAGCTTCCCTACACAGCCGATGTTACGAAATCCAGAGTTTTCCTTTTTGTTGTTGTTTTTGAACCAGCTGGTCACCAACTGAGTAAATACTGTATGTAGTCCTATTTACATACTCATAGATTCAACCACCATTGTTATACTGTATAACAAAAATAACCTCTAGCTCTGACTGCACAGACAATATTTGTTGTGAGGTAAATTTGGTATTGGTTTTTGTCTTTTCACACGATTTTTCTATGAATATAAAATATTGTCAGACCTACTTTTATTAAAATAAAAGCGTATTGAAATAAACTGACTTCATAGGCAGCATTACACCTGCATCACTGCATCACTGCATCTCCAAATCTGGACAGAGTCTGTTTGTACAGGACTGTTGTTTACCTTATGTGATATATGACATTCAAAAACTAAATTACATAACAATAATTCCTATTTCCTATATGAACAATAAAATAAACAATCCTTTAAAATTTGAATGGGTTGCCAGGTTGATGGAACACAGACACATATGACTGTCAACATGGCGATTCTTTTCCCTTCAGGAGTTGGTGGAGACCAAAATCTGAGAAAAATACAAATTTGTACTGGACTCTCAATTTCCAAGAGGCAAAGAAACATGACTTTAAACATGCAGCTTGTCTCTGCTGCTGCCAAGTGGCCATCGGAAATAATGAATGCAGGTTTTCAGTTCAGACGACTCGGTAAGCATTTGATTTTGTCAGAGTAAGGTTTAATAAATTAAAGTGATCATGCACAAGTTGTTTATAAAAACCATTACATTAAAAAAATTAAATTCACAAATAATGCTGTTTATAACAGAAATGTTACAATCAGGCAAATGTACCAGTGCGTACTCAGTAACAGGAAAGGCTCATTCAACTAAGCACTGCAGGTTACATAGAAACAGGAGATAAAAAAATACAGCATCATAGAAATTACCCCAGAACATTTTTTTTTACATCCAGCTATGCAACGTTTCACAGAAATAACTCCGCAGGGGCAGATGGGAATGTGAACTAAAACTTCTACAAAATCAGACAAAAGCAAAAATCACAGTGCTACTCGATGTTTAACACATGCTGGGTCACACACTACAATGCAACAAAGACCTCGCACCATGCATGCTGGTCTGTCAGCTTCTGAAAAATCCCCCGACAAAAATGGGGAGACAGAGAGTACGTACAAGTGTCAGGTTCATCATCCACGCCCAGCACAGGGCAGGACAGATGTTGGGTCAGCACTAGTCCATACACAGGGCATAAAAAAAATGTATCAATAGATGTAAAACCATAGACTGTATTTAAAGATGGATGATGCGCCTCCACTTCTTCGACCATTATCGAGAAGTGAAGCCAAAATGTCTCGGATACAAACGCTGCCATCTTGTGCATTTTAAGATAGAGAGTCGATTAATCAGTTAATCCAGTTCTTATAGCTTCAAATAACAAATTAAATGACAGGAACCATCTTGGAGATAAATTTAGTTATTCCATGTCCCATCCACTAACATGGAGGAGCAGTGATATATGTCCAGTACTGCAGCCAGCCATCAGGTGGCGATCGAGGTACTTTGGCTTCATTTTTTGGGAGCCATCTTGTTGTCCATCTCAATATACAGTCTACGTGTAATACAAACAGTAATCAAGTCTTTACACCAAAGAGTGATTAGAGGGCTGTTGTATAAAAGTCCTGATCTGGGTTCAGAAGAGCACGTCTTCGTTCTTAATGAGCGTCTCCACCACCTGTCTCTGGTAGCGGATGTCGTTGAGCGCTGTGATGGCGTCCAGGTCCGCTGCGCACATGAGGGTGGGCGCGAAAACAATGGCGAGGTTCTCTTTGTTCATCAGGTTGAACTGCTCGTTCTGCGTCACCCTGCAAATATGAATAAAGAGTTACACTTATACCAATTAGGGAGGAGGAGGCATGATCCAAGGAAGGTACCATTACAATTTGTGTCAGATTTGGATGTGGGGGTCTTCAGGGTTAGTGCTTTTTGTATGCTTTCACCAATTTCTAAAGGAAAGGTATGAATATATAAAATATTAGGTAGTTAAAGGGAACTGGTATCTATGTGTGTGCATTTTGGTGCGATTGGATTGGTCAATTGGGCCTTGGCACTATGTGCTCTTCTCAGTGCTCTTCTAACTTTACCGTGGATCTACTTTCTATTTAGATTTAAGATATAACCAAGGTGCTCTAGAATAGTGACAAATGAAAAAAAATATTTTTTAAACCCCTTCCTCTTATCATTTTCACACAGTCCCTAAGCTCACCTTTTTAAATGTGCCATGAGGTACTTGAGAGTTTCGCTGTGTGATGGCGGCAGCAGAGCGAGAGCCTCGCGGAAAGCCTCCAGCTTCTTCTCTGGGTCTGTGAGCTCTGGGAAACGGAAAAGAGCAAGCTGTTAGAGAGAGAGAAGCAGGAAAACACTCTCCGACCTCAGAGGACGCAATCAGAAATCAATGCAGTTATCTCCTGTGGGTGTAATAAAAGCCATTAGTCACTGAGTGGAAGTCTGAAGAACCCAAGCTGCTTGATAGAGTTTATGCAAATTAGCCCTCTGCTCTCGAGTCTCTGGTTGTATTCACTTTAGCCGTTTTCAGACAAGAACACCGGATAATGATTATTTCATTTCGCATATGAAGAAAGAAGCAGGATATTGTTCTGGTCGGACGTGGAAGAGGCAGGACGTGACTTATATATGCTTATATGAAAATAATGTATTTTTGTTTACATCACATCAACGCTGGAATCGTCCCTCTTCACCAAACACTCTCAAATCTCACATTCTTTCCTAGTTCTCATCTTCGTCAGTGTCTTCTGCGTGTATGGTACTTCTGTTTTCTGTCTGTTGCATGTTAGAAACCTCGTCAACACGCCCATTCACTAGTGGTGAATCCTCCTGACAATATCCTATTCTCATATGGGCTCATTCAGACATTTTACTTGGGGCCTGACAGGTAAAGTCACGCAAAACCTGGAGGAACCGACTCTGATGTTTGCGTTCTCACATACAGCCCCTCCAGATAATTTCCAGAGAATATCCAGAATTCAGCTTTTGTCACCACTTCCAGGTTAGGCAATAAAGCAGAACAGCGACTGCCTGCCATCTTTAGCTGCATCAAAGACTAACACACTGAACAGAAAAGGTGCATTTCTGGCTAATTTGTCAGGTTGGGACTCACTGGCAGCCTCGATGAACCTGGGGTAGGCGTCGTACGAGATCACTGGAACGGGCAAATCCCTCAGGTACAGTTTGAGTGCACCCGTGATGATATTGATGTCTTCATAGGCGTTCACTGAGATGTCTGTCTTCTCGCCATCTGTGAGGATTTGAGAGGAAGTAAGGAAGATAAGGAGGAAACAAATTGTCACACTTAAAGTGTCTCACATCAAAACTTGCACATCACAGTGTGAATTGAGGAATGTGGAAAATATATCTCCTTTCACTCTGTATTTTGTATTTTTTGCAGAGTAGCTGCTATCATCCGCCTGGCCTGTTTTATTCTGACTTCCCCTTGGTTATGCATGCTTTCCGGAGCAGGCCATGGCCTACTTGTGCTGGCAGACTGAACATCACAGAGTGCTGTGAGCTGGAATGACATTCTGTCATGGATGATATCCCACATGCGGATCCGGCTAAGAGTTTATCCCACTGCTGCAGGATTTTCTTACAGTTAAAATTCATACTGCATTTGGCCGAGACAGGCTGGTCCTCAGTTAGACTACTACTGAATCCCAAGCCATCGGAGGAGTCTTTTTTTTACAGCTGTGTTTGAGGGATTGAGAGTAGGTCCAGGGTTTGTATCTCCTCAAGTCACCTCTGCCTGCCACTGAAACCCTGCGTGAGAGCATCATGTCAGGATTGGACCTGCTCTCCCAGATGGACACTAATCCCTCACTAATGTGTCACTTTCTCATTAATCTGAAATGTCCCGTGTCCGTTAACATATCCACGCACGCGATGTCAATCCTGGGGTTGTTGCTGTGATCTGACAGAAATCTATAACTCGAGGGAGACGTACCTTTGTCGAATGCCATCTTGACTTCCTCCACTGAATCGCTAAATCCAGATATCCTGTAGAGGCCTTCAGACTTCAGGCCTTGAGGAACAAACAAGAAATAAACAACCTTTCAGACATCGTCAGAGCTGTCAACGGGTAATGTAGAAAAATTCACCTGCACACATCGCCTTGGGTCATTTAGGGAAATACCATAAACGCTCTTAAATATGCATAGGAAATTAAGGATAAATGTCCACAATGTCACACAAAGGAACATCATGGGCAGATGCAAATAGTTTTCTGCATCACTGGGCAAAATAATAAAGTCATAAATCAAACTTAGCCCCAGATGTACATATATTAGAGGGGAGACAATGAGGGAGCGATGAGTTTCCTACATAGCTGAATGATTTAAATGAAAGACAATCAACAAAGGCAGCAGGAAACGGACTAATGTATTCCTCATTACAGGTTCACAATTACCAGCAAACTCATCAGTCCTCCCAGTCAACCCCCCCGACGACCCCCACCCAAAAAACATTTAGTGAGTTATAATAAAATAAGGCTTTTAACACTTCAACCTGCCTAGTGTATATTTTTTATCCTTTACTGTAACTCAAACTAAACCAGTTTTATTACAAGCATCATAAATACAGTGATAAAGATTTTTAAAACTTATTTTCATGTACATTTTGAAGGGTTTGGAAAATATATGTTGAAGTGATTAAATACAAAATTATTACATTTTCAAAAGAATACAAAATGTTATAATAACTTTATGTAAGTTTAAAATCACCATCACTGTGAGTATTCAGTTGCCCATAAGATTATTAATGTATTCTTGCTTGCATAGTTCCTCCTAATCAGCATTTCAACTAAAACCCTCATTTAACACATTACAGTATATCAGATTGTAGTTTTAAAGCTGTATTTTAAACAAACACACAAACACAAACACACACACACACACACACACACACACACACACACACAAGTGTCCTGAACAAACCTCTGGACTCGATCTCTCGTATGCACATGTCCACCACCATGGGCCGTGCTGTGTTGTAAGCTGTGACCAGGGTGGTGAGGTCACAGCTGTAGACCTTACGGATGTGTCTCAGGTCGGGCTTGCAGTCATCAGGGACCAGAGAGGAGCATTGTTTGTGGACGTTCAAACCACAATCTACAAAGAGAGACAGATGCAGCCGATTGAGTTCAGGACTTGTCTGCGGAAGAAAATTTGTCAACCAGAAAACAGAGTCAACAGAATGATTCTGCCGGGTTCAGTCATTAAATCTCCGAGCTGCAGACGATTATGTAAATTTAAATTCAATATGAGGTTCATTTGGACTTGGTTTGGTGCTTTCGTGTGTGTATTTTGGCTTGAAGAACAGAGCTAATTCCCCTGATCAATACTTGGCACCTGAATATCACGAGACCTCTGGCGAGAGCTTTCTCTTCACCATGCGTTTGACCTTGGAGTCACCTTGAGCACTGGATAGATCCAAATTCACCTCGAAAGGGCTATTTACTAATCACAGATATCAACAATAGACCAAAAGGACCACAATTAACCAGATGATAATTTTTCTACAAATATTAGAAATGTAAGTTATATAAATTAATTCCTTTTAGTAACGGTTTAGTCGTGATGTCATGTGTAAGTGTCCCACACTGCGTTTTGTCTTTAGTTCCAGTGGACGGGGCCCGAGGCTCCTCTGTACCGGGGCAGGATTCACCTTGTGGGGAACAGAGAAGCCTGTGGAGAGCAGATGAAGACTGCAGCTCTGCTTTGTAACGGAGATGCATGCAGGGAATTAGAGGAACAGTGGAAACGCTGTGGCCTGGAGGAGGGACAGCGAGCACCGCTGCGCACGCTCTATTCTTCTCCAGATCCAAGCTCACACACAATGCCAGTGGAAGCAGCAGTAGAGGCGCTGCGGGCTACACTAGACCTAGTTTCCCAGATTAAAATGGGGCAGCTCTTCAAGCTCTTAGATCTTTTGAGCTCTCTCCAAATTCGGAACCGTTTTTTTTTGTTGTTGTTGTTGAACAAACGCCATGTGCGGTTTGATTCCAAAACCGTTAACAAAAACACATTTTGACCCCTTATAAGAAGTGATTCTTTTCAACATTGAATAAAAATCGCCAAGAATCCATTGCCTCTGCGGGACCTCAGACAACATCCAGATTAATATGGGTCCCAGGAGAAATTCAGGCGGCCTGCATATATATTCACTGATGCAGAAATCTAATTACCTTAAGAGATGATTCTCTTAAGGATACGAGACAGGCAGTATAATAGAGGAGATCCTATCATCACGCCGAAGTCGGCTGAGCTCCTGGCGTCCATGTGATCTCACTGAAGGCCCTGTGGGTCCCAGGTGGGGCGGGTGAGGGTGAGACAGGGGCCCAAGGGACACCAGGAGCCAGGAGACAGGGGACAGGAGACAGGGGGATGCTGCTTCACTGCACCATCAGCTGTGTCTGTGTTGCTATGGGGCTATGGGCGGCACCTCTGTTTCGTGGAGGTGATGAGAGGAGGTTTAATGGTGGCTGGCTGCTAATCAACACCATTACCGCTGTGTCTGAGTTACCAGTTGAAACCAGTCTCTCTCTGACAGGACCTGAAGACAAAGCACCGCTCGTATTTTGGTTGGATGTTTTGTGTTTGGTTCCTTTTTCCTTCAAAATATTTAAGTTAAATAGGGGTTGAGCTGCGTGACCCAGCTCTTTGGTTGAAGCCGCTGTGTTCTAATGTGTGTGGAAACGAAGCTCTTTCCCCACGCTCCGAGCTCTGCTCCTCATTAAAGAGACATGCCAGCTTTGTTTTCCTTCATGAGCATGATGGGCCGAGGCTGGGGGGGGCGGACTCTGATGAGGAAATGTGGCACAAACAAGCTCAAGCAGAGGCTGGCTCTCTGGCACTAGGCCAAAAAAAACAGTTCTCACATTCAAAAAGAATAAAGGGGGCGGCGGAAGAGGACTTTTTTTGGTATGCAAATTTGATCATCATGTGAGTCCTCGCTGGCCTAGTTTCTGGGAGCTGTGGTCGAGTCTGAAGGAATGGTGGTCTACCAGTGGAGGAAGCTGGGCTCCAAACATATGGAGAGCCCTTTATTTTGATTGTTGTCAGCTTTCAAAACCCAAACGTAAATAATTGATATCAGCGCTCCCTCAGATATGTGTGACACACTTTGTTTCATCAATAAAACATCAAAGACACATCAGACTGCATCAGCGCTCTATTCAGGGAAGGGAGAGGAATTCTAAAGACGGCTACGACCAAATGAAAATCTGTGGTTGACACGAAAGGACTGATATAACAGGACCACTTCATTTTAGTGCCAGGACTGGTTCTGAGTATATTTAATCCATCACCCAATGTAAAAAAATATTTATAAGGGCTAAAAATTATTATTTGAGTGTAGTATGCAATAAGGGGGTCATTGTTGTCGAGCTCGTTTGCCATTCGTTCCTCATATTAAAGAGACTGGAGCTTAAAAACTAATTTCCTTAATATGCAAAGGTCTGGTAATTAGCCGTATGTTGAGTGTGTGTGTGTGTGTGTGTGTGTGTGTGTGTGTGTGTGTGTGTGTGTTTGTATTCTGGTTCATACTGCAGCAGATGTTTATCTGTAAAATGTATACAGCTTGTTATTGTCTGACGGATGCGAGGACTGGTTGCAAAAAATAATAATGAACAATCCTATATAATCAGTCGCCATCGCTCAAAACCCATTCTTCTGCGTGTTAGATCTACACCATTCACAACACCATGAAGAAAAAAGTGGGTCAAAAATAACACTCAGCCTGAACGTATCGATTGCATCACAGCTACGGAGCCACCACGTCCCTCAGTCTATTATAAAACCCATAATCCACAAGCCACTGTTGGGATTTCGGATTAAAATGGAATAATCCAGCACCAGATGCACTAAAAACCAAGTAACCTATATTCAGTATAATGCTCACTTTGTACATGAGGGAATGTTTTGACTTGATTGAGCAATTTACACAAGACCTGTGTTAAAGTATAGAACATCACGTACCGGCACATTTGACCCCCTGGGCCATCAGTCCCCACATGAAGCTGGCACAGTGCTCGCACCAGTGAGGCCCTCGGAAGGTGTGGACCTGCAAAAGAGAGGAGGACAGTGACAGACGTTAGTGATGAAGAGCGGTGTCAAAGCAGCGGGTAGTTTACTTGACAGACACCTCATCATCCTCCTCCTCCTCCTCCTCACAACAGGCCCGAAGACCTGAAGGTGCTGCCATCTTAAATGAGGAGGAGGAAGAGGATTGTTGTTCACACAGAAACTCAAACTGACAACACTGAGGCGGGTGATACCGGGCACGGGGAGGCAAGGCCATTATGGCACAGTAGGGTTTTGACACTTGGTGGAAGTTGTCAGGGACACTTTGCTATGGAGACAATGAGAGGAGAATGGGATGCTCGTGTGGAGCTGGAAGCCACTGCGCTCCACCAGGTAACAACAGCTCAGCCAATCAGGGAGGCCTGTGGGAGAGCAAGCCACAGCTCCCCCGGTTCTCCTGCACGAAGTCAATAACAGATACAGGCAGAGGAGACGTTTAGTATAAGAGCTTTTTCTGTCGTCCACAACCCTGTGCATGTGACCACTGGGTCAGGAAAAGTAATGATCAGTAATGAAAAGTAGTGATTTTCCTGTTTACAAAATATAAAAATATAAATCACATTATTCTGGTCAATTTGTTATTTTTCAATTTCATCTGATCATATAATTATTCTTTATTCTGCTTTTGACCCATCGTGTCACACATTTTTATAGGTAATAAAAATGTCTAAGTGTAGCTGGTTAGTGGATTCACTTAGAGTAATTAATATAAGAGGTTGGGATGTAAAATGTAGGAGTCAAACTGAAGTGTCGCTTTATAGTGTTAAATAAAAGCCATTTCTGCATAATCCATTTTAATAATTCAAACAGGAGACACAACACACTACATATTTATGTCTCAAGCTTTCCCATATAGAGGACGGTAAAGCTCGGCCTGTTTATCAATGTTTTTGACGTGGAGCTCACTTTGAAAAGTTTTGAAGTTAAACGATTTCCCATTCTATGTTATTAAAGTCTTATTCTACATTTATTATAAACTCACGGGCATGTAACCCCCCTCCTCGGCTGTGGGAGCTTTAAAACACAGGATCTGGTGAAAAGAGCAACATTCAGCACAGTGAGGGAACAAAGCAGCCGAGAGAAACCAGTGAGCATCAGCAGTTTGAAAGCCTTGAAGGTAATATTTCACCCCCTGCTCTCCATCCCATTAACCAGCCAAACCAGGAGAGTCAGCACGAGCCAAACAGGGAAACACTCCTCCACTGTCTCCCCTCTCGCTCGGCCTAATCTGTCCATCTGCTGCTCGAAACGAACAGCAGTGGTCCACGGACCGCCCGACAGATTTCCTTTTGATGAAGGCTCACTGGACAGACCCAAACAGCTCTGTTTTTCAATCTCTCTTCCGCTCAGTAACACTCTCCCCCCCGTCTGGTTCCATCTACCTCAAGGGAAGCCTGAGCAGCAGCCCTCAGGCCCCACATGACGAAATTAAATGAAATATTTCCTGGAGATTCAACAGCTGAAGCTCGGCCCTCACCTTGAAGTTGTGGACTTTCTCAGATTTGGGCGTCCGGTCGCTCTCCCTCAGTGTCGCTCTACGCACCAGTGAGGTGAGCTGTGAATAGGCGAAGAGTTTAAGTGGCTGCCAGAAAGCGGCTGGAGGTTTCTGTGGCCCCATCCTCATCCCCAGAGCGGCAGCCAGAATATCCTCCTGATTGGCCTCTCGCTTGGCCTTTTGCACCAGGGACTTCTCTTCCTTGTGAACCTCGTAGGACTCTCTGGATGGCATTCTGCTCCTGCTGCTGCTGTTGTTTCCCCCCAACCAGATGATGGAGCAAACCCAGTAGAAAAGTAGGAAAGATGAAGCTCCTTGATGCTCAGAGCGAGTCTGTATCAAACAACATTACTTGCATTGTCCCAGTTAAACAGAGACATCACAGAGAGCAATTCAAATGACCCAAAAAAGAGTCTGGAGTCCAAAAAATAAAAAGTAAAGCAGTGGTCCTTAATAAATCCTCTCACAGCAGTGACAGTGGATGAAGTGGAGCCCTGTGCAGTAGGAGTGCCAGGTTTTATACAAAAGAGGTGCAGCCCTGGGTGCTCATGTGCTTCTCTGGGAATGTGTGTATGCAGATGAGCCGAGTGGCCGCGCTAATCCTCTCCTCCCTGTGCAGAGCTGATATTCTCCCTGGAACCGAGACGGCACAGTGTTGTGTACGGATGCTGCTGCCGGGGCAATCAGAGCGAGGGGGAGGAGCGCAGGGGCGGACCCTGTAGCAGTCACAGCAGATTAAACGCATCCCACCAGCCAATAGCAGCATGGATTGCACTGGCTGTATGGTATCCACTATGCACCCCGCCCCCCACACGGCCATTTCCATCAGATATCTAAGCCAGGGAGAGGGGTAGAGAGGCTGCATGGTTAGGATGAACTGAGAGTGGGATGATAATGAGCAATGAATGAGTCATGCATCAGGAGTGGGCTGCAGCCGGCAGGAACCTGCTACAGCATTTGGGCCGTTAGAAAAAAGAGAGGGGAGCTATTTTCAAAATCATGTTGCCACAGAAACTGGTCGTGGCCGGGACCACAAAGGAGCGAGAGAGCCAAAGCACACAGCACCCGTGGGAACACGTGAGGTCATCCATGTTAACCCATCTTTCTATACAGAGCAGTGCTCCAGCTTCCATTCAGATACATATTTATCATTTGATTTTCAGCATCATCTGGATGAAAAAGAAAGCAAAAGTCATGAAATAACAAATAAAGAGAAACATAAAGGAAGTCCGTGATAAAATGGAATATTACATTTGAATCAAACCATCCATGATTAAAAACAACTAACGAGAGTTTGAAATCACAGAGCTCCGCTTGAGAGGATGCATGGATATCTTTTATTTACTGGGATTTTCCATCAGTGTTTTTTCCAGATTATTTGAAACACTTTGAATTTTTCCTTTGTGTATGAAACCTGCTTTGTTGTCATGATGCCTGAACCAATAAACAATGTAAACATCGGCGCTAAAGGAACCACAACATTTATTTCAGATATCATTCCGGTCCATCATTTGAAAAATCTATATTCAATGACACCAACAATTAATCGCAGCTTTAAAAAAATATAAAATATACAAGAAAGAATTCAAAAACAGAGGCTTTTTCTGTCTTTGTCTGAAGGTTCAGCTTCTTGATGTTCACACAAACCGAGGGTTGTGTTATGTGTATGCAAATGAAGTATCAAATACAGCGTGGCACACAGCGATGTGGGGGAACGGATCCTCAACCTGCTTCTGTGTGTCACACTTGGAGTCAGATGTGATTATGCTCCCACGTCTCTGAGCCTGATTTAGACTCAGCTGTTAAAGGGCTGCTTCTCACCTTTATGGAGCGCAGCAGGAGACGAAGTGACTGAACCGGCTCGCCTTCAGGAATCAATGAGGAGAGAATGTGCTGCTGCCCGACCCTCAGCAGAGAGGTACCACAATGTATATGAACACCGGCGGGGGGGGGGCAGAGACGTGGAGGCTTTGAGCATCGCTGTACTTATGTAGAAGGGCATTCACCAAACTGTGATGTCTGACAGGAACATGAAAGATGGGGAACTGAGGAGCTTCCCCGTGCAGCTTTGCTCTTCTCCTGCTCGGTGAAGAGTCTTTGCTGAGGAGGGCACCTGAGAGTGGTGGAGATAAAAGGACAATAAGAGCCTTTTATATGCACCGCTACATCCGCTCAGACCCCGAGCACTTTAGAGCGGCTGGCTGAGGCCTAATTGTGTTGCCCGCTGTTAAGTGCAGAATGAGCGCCTGGCTCTCAGGATGTGGTTGGCTTTGAACACAGCTCTAATTGACACTGATTGATTTGCTTGTTTCCCAAACATGTCCAGAGATGGGACCCTAGAGGACGGATGTATACGAGCGGTATCTCTTTACATCTCTGCAGCATCCATCCGTGTCCGGCCTGGACATCTGAGCTTATCTGAGAGTTTGGCTCCTGCCTCAAGTCGGAGTTGTTCAGTTCAGTCTCACTATTATAAAGTTTTGAATTGATTTGACTCAGAAACTGGAACAAAGTCAGGCTACATCCACACTAGACTTTTAGAATCGTCGAATTCCAGAAGAAAACTATTGGCACTAGCCTTAACTAACAGTACAGAACACAACATAATCAATTACAAGTGTTTCTGACTTTGTTATCTTTGCTACTTCTTTGCAGCATCTGATCGTAATGCAGGTAAATTGTTCAATCTTCTACAATGATACAACTCCTTACATGCTGTGGAGATCTGCTATTATAGAAGCAATTCCAGTGGAGACCAGCATGCACATGCCCAGTGTGCGTGTTCAGGGGTGTTGGTATGGAGAGGCGGTGGTCTAGTGGCAGAAACTTGGACTATGGACAGAGAAGGTCTCTGGTTCGTCTCTGGCTCGATTCCACGTAGAGACAACAAAAGACGAACCTGGATTGATCTGCCCAAAAAATCCAAGAGTCTGTCTAGACCTTGTCTAGTGCCCCTGAGCAAGGCACCTTAATCCCCCAACATCTGCTCCCCGAGCGCTGTACATAGTCGCTCACAGCTCTGTGTGTCCCGCACACAGATGGGTTAAAAGCAGAGATTAAATTTCCCTACCTGCATGAGTGTGCCTCTGCATGTCTGTGCATGTGTTTGGGATAATAAAATGCATCTGCATCTCTTAATTTAAATTTAATTTATGGGTGGGGATTAAAACTGATACGGAGCCAAACTGCTTGTGTTGACAGAGATTCTTTTAGTTTGAAAAAGCCATTTTTTAAGTTCAAAGTAGGAATGTAGCCTCCAAACTTTCACATTCTTTGTTCAAACTTCACTTCCCAAACCCCCCCCCCTCCATCCCTCCTTTGAGCCATTAAGCTGCTGAACATTGTGCTGACTATTTCTGTGGGTAAGGAAATGTTCCTCTAATGCACGGCTGACCCAGCACGGACATGAGGATCCATTAAGAGGACCTTGGTACATATCCGCCCCGACTCTCAGGGCGATGATTTCTATTCCCGTCTCTCACATAACACACTTTGTTGGGGTTAAAATAACATCAGTTCACATGTAACGCAAAACATCAACGAACTGCGCTGAAACATCAACAAGTTTCAGCGCAGTTCGTCACTAAAAGCCTATGAATTGATGTGAAACCCTCCTGATTCATCGACTTCATCCTTAGGGAGAAGCAGGAAAAATCATTAAGTTACGTAACGTTACATAAGCAGAATGTAGAGCGGGATGACGAGTGTGAGAGCGAGGGGGTTGCGATGAAGGCCAGGAACATAGAGGAGGGATGTCAGCGACTGGGATGCCTGCACACTGGGAGCTCTCACTGGACCTGTATATAGCATAATGTGTGAAATGTATGAAATAACCAAGACAAATTAGAATCTTACCAGCATTACTTCTACATCCTTTAACTATTTAAAATGCGGCATATCATATATAAAAATAAACAATCATTTTCCAAGCATGCTATTTTGCTGGTCTTGTGAGAAACCTGGAAGTAACAACATCACAGTGAGACAAATAGATTACCTGTGTGTAGCTGGAACAGTCTGTGCTTTGACAGTGATGCATGGCGGCTTGCTATCAGGGTTTATTCGCACAGCAAGGGCAGAGCCTGCATAGGACACATGCTTTACAATGCAAAGTGTGAGGTGAAGGTCAAAGCTGTTTTTTAAACTGTGGATTTATCCCAGTGTGCAATTTTTACTCTTGAGGAATAAAAACAATCAACAATGGTTGAATTAAACAATCTATTGAAAGAAAGGAATGTTGTTCTGACTGATGGAGCTGATAGATGTAAAGCTGCAGCTTTAATAGTGTAGTCTGAAAATACCACAAACATAGTGTTGAACATAGCAGTAACTCTACTTTAATGATGTGGAATCAAATGGGTGATAAAAATCCCTGCTGTCTCACTCACAATGGGAAACACATATACGACAGAAAAACTTTACTCTGAATTGTACTACTGGTATTAAAGGTTCAGTGTGTGAGATTGAGGTGAAAAGGAGATATTGGCAGAAATTGTCTAATCATCTAAATTGTAGGAATAGTTGTTGTCATTACCCGGGAGTGAGTCCTTTTTTCATAAAATACTTTATATTTACATCAGAAGTGGGTCCTCTCTAGGGAGGCCGCCATGTTTTCTTTACAGTAGCCCTAACTGGACAAACTAAACACCTTTTTGAGTTTCTTATGACTATAAGTGAAGGCTGTTAGGTTCTCATTCATGGAAGGGGAGCGTGAGGTGAGGGGTACTCAGCTGCAACATGCAACTTCACCACTAGACTAATAATTCACACTGTACCTTTAAGAAATAAAATCAAACAAAGGTCTTAAATCTAAGTATCAATTTATATATTTTTAATATGTATTAGTGGTGAATTTACAAGCAAACCTCACAGCTACAGACAGTCAAGTAGACAATCTGCCATTAATCCAATCTCGAGAAACAATTTGGTCACAGTGAAGGAAATCACCTGCTTTCATAAAGAACGGCCGTGTGTTACGTGGAATGACAAATGGTCGTGAGTAATAAATAAAAGGCTCGAGTGCTCCTTTATCTCTGTGTGAGTCTGTGGAGAGCCGTTTCCCCCCCGACAACAGCGTGAATTCGCTGTGGTTCGGAGCTTGATGAATGACTCATTGTGCATCAGCTATTTTGGCAACAGCGTGATGACAACAGGACAAAGTGATTTAGTTAATGCCTTAAATATTTATTCAGTCCTTAAGTTGCTTTAACAGAACAGCAGGGCAGGTAATAAAAACATGGAAAATAAGGAGGTTGAGTTTACATAATTTCTTTGCAGGACTGAAGTTAGCAAATCTGCATAATCTCATTTATGCACTGAATTACCTGCACATATTAGGAGATGGATGTCAGAGATGTGACAGATTAGAGTGTTTACAATCTCAACATGGCTGTATAACAACCGTCTTAAAGTTGTTTAAGGGTAACAACTACTCTAACAATACAACAATACATTAAATCCAGATATAATGACTTTGGACGTCAGATTACATTAAGCTTCAACATTCTTTTTTCTGTTACTTATCTATTATTATCTGCCATTTGTGGGAGGCTCTATTGAAATTGTAAGGATTATTCTTATTTTTTATTTTTATTTTCAGGCAAATGAAATAGCTTTTGGAGGTCTTTAACATGCTCAAATCAAGTTTTTTAAGATAAAAATGGCAGTGAATTGATACATTATCCCATTGTTATTAACGGTGTTAATAACAAAGCATTAAAGATGATTGTAGTTGTGTGTTTTCAAACTGAAATTCAGCCATTCTAGATGTTGCAAGAAATAAGTAAGTCTTCTTTTCAAGTCTCCTATTATTCTCCAGAAATGTCCTCCTTCAAAAACAGCTAAATTAACTTGGTGGCATCATCTCTCCATATTAACTCAGTTTTTATGCAAGTAAATCCATTTAAAAACACATTCGAAATTTGGCGTTATATCAACTGTGCTGAAAAAGTGAAATTACATAAGGTACAAATACGTCTATGAAGGTGCATTAACATTTTATATGCATTAGAAAAGCTCCCTGTGTGAGCATCCATAAATCTGAGTGCAGAACATCACATCCCGCTGTTCAGAGATCAGAGATGGATGAAGCTGCCACAGTATATTATAATTATATATGTATATATATATATATATAATTCACTCTTATGTAACTGTACCTTACTCCTCCACATCCCTGGAGAGACAAAGGCCGAGCCCTGCAGCTTCCTGAAGGACAGAGAGTTTTCACGAGCGCCTCTTACACAATCAGCTCCGGTCACACAGAATAAATACCAGGCAGCAGGTCAGAGGTCATTTCTGTTCTCATCACATAAGCATCATAAGACGCTGCACAAAGGAACATGAACACTTTGTAAAAACATGTTCATTAGCATCTGAATCAGAGGAAGAACAGATTATAGAAATCCTGAAAGATATTTTAACTATTCCATTCCCATTCATGATTTCTTGTCGTCATATACGGGGTCATGATAAAAATAAAGACTATAATTGAGGCAGATTCTGGACTTCCACATAGTGTTTAGAATTCATGATACCATCAAAAATATGTGGAAATACTCTTCCCATATGTATTTTTGTATCTTTTTCAGGGGATCTTATGTAAATGCCTCAAAAAATGTGCTAGTTAGATATATGCTAGGTTACAATCCAATTTCCAAGCCATGTTTCAAAGGTATTAGTCAGCCGAAAATGTAAAACTGTGAAATCTGTTCATGGTTTACAATTCAACATGCATGAAGAATTAAGGTTCAAATAAAATTAATTTAATATTGACTTTTTTAAATGTAGCAGTTCTACTTGGTATCACTGCTCATCTCAGCTGTTTTAAAACTCAAACTAAATCTTGCCTCTAGTATTTAATTACACAGGTATTTTAAAGAAACTACCGAGATACTTTTGAAAATTCTACAAGGAGAGAATCAACCTGGGAAATAAAGTGTTGGCCAGATTTTCACAGTTTGAGCTCCATCCATTTATGGTAATGATATTCCACACAATATTACTTTCCATCATTTCAAATATAGGTGCAGGTTTTGATCGATCCAAGCAAGGAACTGTGTGTATGTGGGGCCTGATCTGAGCTCTTATGATTGAACGGACTAGGACTGTTTGACAGTGAGCAAAATGTAAAATTAAGCAGTCATGTAATTATAACCCGGATATTGAAAAAAAGCATTTACACATTTTATTTTTCATCCCAGTTTTGACTGTCGCGATGAAGAATTGTATAGCAACAAGCAAAAAATAACGTCTCTGTGCGTCTTATCGACAAAATCAATCTTTGAGTATGTGTTAAGCCCCTGTGGCTCGATGTGTGCAGACAGGTGGTCCAGGGCTCGACTCTCTGATCTGGAATCTGCTCGCTGTCTGCTCCGGCTGAAAGGGACACAAACCTGTGGAGCGTTGACCATATTGTCTCTTATTATGTTTCACTGGCTGCAGGAGAATAGCATCTGTTGAGAGTTGCCATGTTCCCATGAGAACAATGTTTCTGAGGCGGTGGACTTCTTTTATACACCACTGCTTGTCTCCCCGACTGAAATTAGGCGACTAGTCCCAGGAGGACGCTGTGTTAATAGATATTTGGGAGGCACTGATGTATGCATAATTTGATTAGAGCACTTTAAACTGCTCTGCACTGAAAACATGTTGCTTTTCTCAGGAACAGAGTGTTAAAAGAAATACATCTTAAAAGATATCTCAGTTTTGCAGGGAGGACAGAAAAAAAAAGACATCACGAGAAATAACAAAAAAAAAGCTCTAATTACGTAACCCTGCAGGACAGAGCTCTCCAAAGCTGTGGCAAAGTAGCCTGCAACCCTAATCATGCCTGAAAGTATTCTGGGCTCAGCTCATTAAAATGTCTGACAGTTATAGCAGCGTGAACATATTCTGCAGTGAACCACAGAGGAAGGAGATATGCTCTCTATTCTAATCAAACAAAGACGTGTCCTGTCTGTCAGAGAGGTGTAACACTTGGTACAGTCTCGACAAAAGGAGCATGGCAGCCGTGGTCACCTTGAAAACTTATCAAACATTACCTGCAGCGTTCTCCACTCCTCTCTACGCTCAGTGTTAAATGTAATAATCGTTTTGCACCAATAGGCCCAAGAATAACTGTGTGTTACTCTTTTGTCCTCTATAATGAATTCAAATTGCTGTGAGCCAATGAAGTGGTTGAGATAAAAACTGATTTGGGTTCCTGTTCTGAATTCAAGACTATTTCCAGTTTATTCTTCTACAACCTGTGCCGGTGACTGTGTGTAAAGATGAAACGACACATCTCCACTACTCCCACTGTTCAAAACTGAGGCCAAAATACCTTGGACTTGTCGCCGCCATCTTGTGCTGGTGATTGCCATTTGCAGGAGTGTGGTCTGGAGACGCTGTTTTGACCCACATATCAACTGTTTATCAAGATGTTTCACTCATTTCTGACAGTGTCACATAACTAGCTAAACCAAATTTACCACATATGTACACTTGAACATACATCAGGTAATAAGAACTAAAATGACAGAAACTGGATTTGAGAAAAACAAGATGTGTACTTTAACTTTTTTGTTTGGTCTATGTTTCATCACAGTTTCTCCACCTGAACAGCAGCAGCTACACTGTGTTATATTCACACATCAGACTGAGCCCTGAACAGTCACCTGCTGCAGCTTGTTTTTATCCCTTTTAATTTCCCACCTGACTGCGTGATTCTCATTATCATTCGAGAGTTTCTGCTCTTCACACCTTGAATACAGACTCTTGTGAAACCAGTGAGCGGCTTCACTGATTGGGTACTGGGTATTATAACCGTTACTAACAACAGGAAATCACAGACTTCAGCTTTTAATGAAGATCAAATTAATTTCATCTTGGGTTTTTGCCATCTTTTCTATCGGTAATAATAGTTTCACACACTCTCAGCTGCCAAACATAAGTGAAACGTGTCGAGAAACACAAGCAATTAGCCAATGAACCTGGTTGTGTTAATACACAGGTCTATCTAGTAGGTAAAAGTAAAGTAAATAACCCAAACAATCGGTGATCATTTTCTATTCAAGCCTACAGACGCATGTCGGTAGTTGTATCTTATTGGATTCAATTTTATTGTCATTACACAGAGTACAGGTACAGAGGCAAAGATTGTATTTGTCTTAGCTTTGTGCACACAGGTCGTTGGTTC
Organism: Pseudopleuronectes americanus; assembly: GCA_038501795.1. Classification (NCBI taxonomy): domain Eukaryota; kingdom Metazoa; phylum Chordata; class Actinopteri; order Pleuronectiformes; family Pleuronectidae; genus Pseudopleuronectes; species Pseudopleuronectes americanus. Next base: position 11,057,022 of record CM076727.1, on the reverse strand, counting down.
GATCCCTGGCTCCTCCAGTCTGCATAAGTGTTCTTATTCAAATACAACTTGCTTAGATGCGTGATTGGTTAGATTCAACTTCAATTTACAGTTTTTCAGAGTGAGGAATAATTCATTTTAATGACAGTATTGTTTTTTTTTATCATTTTGTTTTTACCTCACACATGGTTAAACTGTTGGCTTGTGTAAAATGTTGTTGTTTCTCTGCCTCATGTGTATTTCCCTGTTTGACTTTATGTCGTTGAGCTTTAATAATTGGACATTTTAACAATGTTGTTGTCACAGATCACATCAATTAATTTGTCAACCAACAGAATAATTTGCAACACATGTCAAAACAAAATACAATTAATAATTACCTGGAATTATTATTATTATTATTCTTTTAAAAAATCAGCGGTCAAATTAGCTGTGTTTCTTGTACTGCAGTGTTATGGCGGGAGGCGAGGGCAGAAATGATTGACACTGATTGCTGCATCAACAACACGCCAGCAGATAGAAATGTATATGAATTTATATTTCTTCCACACGAGGCTTTTTGGCTGCAGGCAGTTTTCAAATCAGCAGGTCATGAATATCAAATCATTCAAAATTACGCCAAGCAGAGCGATTGGTGGACGTCTGGACGCCCGGTGTCATCGTGCCGCCTGCTTGTTAGCACATCAAAAGACAGGAGTGTATCCAGGAGTGTATTTCTGTAACAGAAAGAGAGAAAACACATCAGTTTAAAGGAGCGAAAAAGTGGTTTAACTATAAAAATCCTTTTGTCTGGGAATTTGTAGCCCACAGAAGAACACTATTAATTTACATAACATCCAGAATAAGACGTTACACAAGCAGTGGGCTGTAGAGTGTAATCTGCTGGGATTTTCACACAGAGCTGCTCTTTGTTTTTAACCGTTGAGGTCGAACTCCCTCCCCCCCCCCGCCCCGCTCTTCATCCTCTGAATGCATTTTGTAAAGCGATGTGAAATTGTCAGATACGTCATCTCTTCCTGCTCTGTTATGCAAACACAATCTCGCTCATTGTCGACACGCTGCCTCACTTCGCCTCTGGCAGTTGATTTAACAGAGGAGTAAACAACTCGCACTCAAACTCATGATGGTTCAGATTCAAAGTTTGATGCCGGCAACAGAAAATAAACAAAGGTCTTACCAACAAAATATGAACGAGTTCCATTTTGGTTTATTGCTGTTATTCTGAATAATAATAGAATATATTTTCACTTGTTACCTAAAAAACCCTAATCAGATGTACAATAATGATGTTCTGGGTTTTTTGTTATCAGTTTAGGATGTTGGTACTGTGGGGTATACAGTGGTCATTGTAAGGTGAAGTTGAAGTCACATGAAAGAACTTGCGATCCATGTTTACTTAACAGCTGTGGTTCAATCTGGTGATGCTGTGATATGATCGAAAGCTCACACGACAGCACATTAACAGATCTCATGTCAAGGTTCTTTTCTGCCTCCGACAAAGAGAATAATCATTTGAGGGAAAACCTATCACCAAACGATTTGGACAAATATCATATCAGCACAATCCCCCATTCGACTCGCTGTCTGCTGAACTGTCAACAGGACCTGGGATAACATAGCAAGTAGAAATGAGTTGATGGATCTCTGCAGAATCATCCATCTAATGTGAGTCTCACTCTGTACAGTGTGAAAATAAAACCACTGATGCTCAGAGAAACCTCCTCTACCTGTTTCTCCACCAATCACTTTAGAAAGGAAAGGACCAGAGACGCTAAAAGAGAAAGACCATCTCCACAGACCCAGAGAAATCCTGCAAAACAAATGTTCACCAGTAAATAACGAGTGAAAATCCTCATATAGGTCAATGTTGTTTCTAATATTCAGTTTTAATGAATGTGTGTGAATAATTTACTATGACCGATGGTGCTCGTAGACAGTTTTTCATCCATCACCATAGCATCCTTGAAAGTCAGTATTCATATTCACATTAAATGGAAGAGAAGTGAGTCTTTTTACTTGAAGGCTACTTGTCTCCTCCCAGATGAACTTTGTGGGTTTAAAGCATAACCAGTCTGTAACAAAAAGGGTTCGCCTGAAATATCAAAAGTCTGATGGTCGGCATGAATAGAGCTTCCTGGGATGGAATCCAATTCTTGGCCTGAATTATTGCTTCTCTCTGCCCCTGACCTGAACTGACCTGTACAGTAACACGCATTTATGAATATGAAACTGATGCACCGGTGTGGTCCACATTTCCCCCTTTGATTAAAACAACCTCCTCTTGGTGATTAGTTCAGCCACTCCTCACGCATTCTGATTATTTACAAACCAGCCAGTCAGTAAATGGATCAAATGAATAATACACGGACCCAAAAGATAAAAAAAAACAAACAATTGTTTTGCAGAATAAAGACAGAGTATTTTCCCCTTTTCCTTGAAAATGTCCCGGCAGCTTTGTGTTCTATTATAAAAAAACATATTCCCCAGTGTAACAGCAGAGAGCTGCGGCCCACAGTGCACAGCTCACAGTTCACTGAGCAGGCCGGCCGTCTTCACAATGGAGAGACTTATGAGGACGACAGAATGATTGTAGTTTAAGTCGCTCCTAATTCCCCCATTATTGCTTTCCTGACCATGGGAGTAGTGGAGAGCTGCAATTTGAGATTGGACACACTGTGGAGAGGCATTCGGTTTGTTTGCAATGAGACATAAATGTAATGAAAGGGGGAAAATATCACATGTCTGGACTGATCAATATCTGTCACGGCTTTCATACACCAGAGCTGCATGTTTACACAGGGAGGGTCCTGAGGGTGTCGGGGGAACAACAGTCGCTCACAGGAGTTTGGAGTAAATGTTACAACAGTACTATTATATTTTTTTTACATTAAAAGAGAAAATAACTTGTCGGTTATTTGTAGAAACTTGGGAACAAGGAAATCCAGTGTAAAACCCGAACTGAAGCTCTATAGACCGACTGACAGGAGTGTGGGCACAGAGACAAAATACTGGATACACAGAGATCATGTTAGAGAAGCTGAAAACATCACAAGTGTAGTGATTGGAAGCAAGGAAATATCAAAGTAAAACAGGAAATAACTCAAATTGCTAAAGTACATGATGTAAAGATTCCATACAACAGAAGGATGCTCAAAGGTAAGGGGGGTCTTAGGGATCCGATTAGATTTTGGTGCATAGAGGCCAAAAGGTCAAGGTCATTGTGACCTTACAAAACACATCATCAGTCTTCTGAACGAAACATCTCAGAAACACTTTGAGGGAATTACATCAAATCTGGCACAAACATTCAATCAGATCACGGGTCTCAAAGGGTCAATGTCCCAGTGGCCTCTTGAGCATGAAGTCTGCCTTTATAGAATTTCTCCAAAATTTGACCAGTTGTCAGCGAGACTGAAAAATTAACACCTTCAAAATAGAGACATTATATAAAGTGCACTGGCCGGTAGTGACAGTGTTTTTAGTTAATATTTCCGTTATACATGTCTTATGTTGCTTTTACATTTTGTCATGATGGCTTTTTTTTGTTTTACGTTAAACACATTGAATTGTGGAGTTGAAATGTGCCATACAAGTTTGGGTGAAATAAGCCTTTACCAATGCAAATTATTTGACATGACTATAATATTAATAGTTAGTTTAAATGTATATATCACATACGTAGATGAAATAAAGTATGAAGATGTTGTAAAGAAAGAAAATAAATCCCTGCTTTCTTCAGTGGGATGTTGGAATAGGATTTTTGAGAATTCATCAAGGGATGATATTTGACTTAGTAATTAAAAAAATCCCTGAAAGCCTGTCTTAAAGCACAAACAGTAATTAGCCCTTACTTCATTTAATGGGCAAATGTTAAAACAGTGATTAGCTCGTCTTTGTTGTCTTGATTAATTCATTCACCGGGATGAAAGCAAGCAGCTGCAGCTCTGCTCATCAACGGCTCCAATCATCACAACACGGCAAACTCCAAAAACTGTGATGTTACATCGAACAGGACAATTCCTGTATCCTGACACAGCTGGGAATGGACCAAGGTTTGATAAGAAACTCGGAGCCAATGTATTTCAATTCCATTTCGCAGTCATGACGATTATCTCTTTGTTGCTTTTCAAATTCAAAACGTAGCCCTCGTGCCAGGGACCGTTCTCTGCTCGTCACATTGTCCTGATGAATAAAATGGGTCAGATTAATAGAGATGGGAGTGAAATGGATTATGGGAAAGGAGTCAAGAAAAAACTCACACAGCTAATAAACTGATTTCTTCAAATCGAATCTAAATGTGGCTCCACCTGAAATCAGTGGAGACATTAAAACAATGTACATACCAGATTCATTTCTAACGGTGAAAGAGGGGGAAACTCTTTTAAATTATGCATTACCACTTTTTTAACCATTGCTTTTCCCCCCTTTATATAAAATGATCTAAATAACAAAGCTAAAAAAATAGTTGCTCTCATCAGCACAGAGGTATAATGACGGTTGATCAGTAAACTACCATATTCCCCAGGTCTGAATTCAAAATCAAGCAAAGTGCTGCAACGTTAATCAGACACACAGGAGCAAAGCTATTGAAATAAATAAAATCAAATAAATAAAAAATAATGCACCGGCTGCTTCCACAGCTCAGTGACAATACGGAGCCATTGTTGTGGTTCAATATCATGAGGGTAAATTAATGTATTGTGTGAATATTTATATTTATTACAGCAAATGTTTGAATGACTCAATGGACGATGGGAAAAATTTTGGGGGCATAAAGACTAAAGTCTCCATTGACAAAGAAACTACTTGTGACTGGAGTGAAGGATAAAAACACAGGGAGCAGGAACATGATGAGGAAACAGAAACAGACCTGAACAGCAGAATAACTGACTGAGAGCACAGACACTGAACATAACAACTGAACACAGGTGAAACCCATGAGCTGCAGACAATCACAGGAGCAGGAAACAGGGCAAAGACAGGAAGTGAGCAAGGAAAGTGGCCTAAAAATAAAACAGGAAATGATAAACACAAAGTGGAAACAAAACCCAAAATCCAAATGTACAAAACACAGTGTCAACACAATGATGTTCTTTTTTTTTAAAGATCCAAACACAAAGCGGCAGAATCATGGCAGCATTATTGGTTTTAGTCTCCCCATGGGAAAACATAAAATGTCACTTGGATTATTCTCTAAAAAGACTGATTATGTAAACAGTGAATTTGTGTCACATGACAAGTGAAGACAGCCTCTCCTGACATCAGGTCTGACTTCACAGCTTCGTCAACAGCTGGAGCAGCCGAGCCGAGGGCTTCATTTGGTCTCTGCAGACCCGTCAGACAGACGCGGTCCTCGTTTCACCTCCATAACATCGTTTATGAGCACGAGAAGCATGAGACAGACTTTAATATTGCAAATAAAAGCACTGACCTCCGAGTCCCTGGTGTCATCTGATAAACCGCAGCAATAACACTGCCCTTCATGTGTGATGAGGAGTGCCCTCATTAGCTCGGCAGCGCTCTTAAACATTTGATGGTTGAATCGTGGGTTAGCAGCTTCTTCTGTAATCCCATTAACTCCATCGGGCTGCGGCCCCGTGGAGACTGTGTGTGTGTGACCATGCAGGACCTCGCTGAGACAGAACTAATTCTGTCAAATTGTGTGCATCTTGAACATTTAAAAAAAAATATATATATAGGGATTTGTGATATCCACACCAGAGCGAGGCTGAGGTTTAAACCCATTTAAAAGATTTATGGAAATCCCATTAAAGGGTGACTGACTTGAGTTAGCGCTGTAGAAATTAGAAGATACAGCTGTTGTGACAAAAATGGACTTAGCTCATGTTTTATGTTAAAAATAAAAATCGCAGCTGAGAGAATCTACAGTAGAGTTCATTAGGCCCATTATGGTTATTGATGAATAGAAACAAATAATTTACTAAGTTCATAAAAAGATATTAGTGGAAAATAAAACAACAGAGTGGCTCACAAACTGTATTCCTGTGATTCACAATCCTCACTGTATTCGAACAAGGTCATTTCACTGGAGCCGCACCCTTCAAGCATGACCACAGACTGAATATAAACATCTCCACTTCCTCCTACTATCAAGAAAAGAAGCCAAAGTATTCTGGATACGAACGCCGCCATCTTGCTCATTTGGAGCGCAGCAGGGATCAGGGGAATGGATATTGTTTGACATATTTGGGCGATCCATGTCCCACCTGCTAACCTGGAGGAGTTAGACCTATACTGCAGCCAGCCACCAGATGGCAATCATTTCACATCTGGGAAGCAGTCGTGTCAGCCATCTTTATACCGTTTACAGTCTTTTACACCGGTTAGAAATGGATGAGTTTCTTTCTTTAGGCTGTAACTGATCAGTATTTGAGTTCTAAACAGAGGTAACAACAGTTTGTCTATTTTACAGGAACATGTCGTCTCAGCCTGGATTTGTCAGGCAGTGTGTTTCACTCTGATGATGAATGAACGTGAACACAGCAGCAGCTGGTACAGATGTTTTTAAAGCTGCTTACTTTGCTCAGCTCATCAAATTAGAAACTAAAACCTCCATACGATGCACAAACAATCAGTAAAATGCAAAATGATTTATTTATTAAGTCTTCCTGTCATGACGTCGTATGATTGATCTTTTAAAGGCCTTGAATTCTAAATTCAAGATCAGTGTATTGATCACATGCAGGTAAATTGTGATTGTGGACCATAGATCATAACAGTGAGCTGGAAATTAAGAGATTATGATGGTGGATGGTGGTTTGTGACGGTGGATGACGGTTTGTGATGGTGGATGGTGGTCTGTGGTGGAGGTGGCAGCAGAGCATGGACTATGATAACAACAACAATACTTGATATACGGTGTGCCTATACTCACATATTCTACTATTACTGTCAATGACTCCTCCAGTTCTACACAGCTCTGTCGTTTTTATATGTATAAATACCTCAAACATTGACACAATTTTCCATTATGTTAAACCTATTTCCTCTAATCAATGTTGTAAATATTGTATATGTAGAGCAGGTATGATGTTGACTGTATTCACCATCCTAATTTAGCGTGTTGTCATGGTAACATTTGCTCATTATCACTAAACAAAGAGTAGGCTACAGCTCTACAGACACTGATGGCTGTACATTCTGTGTCCAGGTATTTGGATACAAAGTATTGGACGAACAGAAGCTTGGATGAGATGATGGTGCTGAATGAAAGATCATCACATCAATGTTATAAAAGTAAATCCTTATCAAAGAGGACCAAAGAATTGCTCTATGAAACAATCAAGAAAATTATAGACCAAATGATTAATGGACTAATCGGCCGACTTTATGCATATTGTGAATAATCATTAGTTACAGCAGGACACAGCAAACAAAACTGCGTGAAGGACATATCTCACTATGCAGAAGGTTAACAGTTGAAAAGGGAGACTGATTTATAGTCCAGTTGTTGTTCTGTTGTTCTGGATCTTTTTAAATAACCTTACTTGGAGTTAAAGAAAAATAATTTCAAGTAAACCGAGAAAAAAACGTCCGGTGCTTGAGCTGCTTTGACTTATTTCTGATAACGATGAAAACAGAGATTGAAGATCAAACGAGGGGAAAAAACATGAATCCATCACGTTAACCACCGACCAGGGGAATGTGTTCGGAGCCGGCTCGATAGAGCTCGGTACGATCTGAACAATACAGCCCACCGCCAAATGATCGACGGCGTAATGAGGGAGCTAATGAGGGGGATCAAGATCTCTGCCGGGCCAATAAATCAACACAACTGTGCCTGCAATGATACAGGAGCAATCAGTAACACTGGTCAGTGCACAGGGAGCGGAGAGGGGGGGATGGTGGTGCTGGTGGGTTGGGGACAGAAGGGGGGAGGGGAAACAGGCACCGTGGGGGAGGCCGCCGCTGTAATACAAGTCAATGTCAAGAGCACGGTGATGGTAGTTTATGGCTTTGGAAAGAGCACAGCTTCATTTTCTGTGCAGGAAATAAAAATGAGGAATTTTTTTTTCTCTCCCTCTCTCTCTCTCTCTCCCTATGAACCATGAAATAATTCAGTAAATAACCTTATGATGAAAACACTCGAATATGGTAATTGATAAATAAGAATTCCAGTTGACTCCTCTCTGGATGAGATCAATGTCCAGGTTCCCGCTGAAGAGCCAGAGGATCGATGAGGCTTTGAGCCGATCAGCACTCAGTGAAGACGATCCCCTCGTGTAAGCATGTTGAAGCGAAAGGTCAATCAACACCTCGGCCCCCCCGACACCTCGGGAGGCACCTCGACAGCACATTTTCAAATCATTTGAGCACAAATTGTCCTCACGCTGAGATCACAAGACAGCTCCAGTGCCCGGGTCGTGCGTGCCGATCGATATCTGTGAATTATGAATCAGAAACAAAGTGAGATGCCGGTGGAGAAGACGGCAGCTTCCGTCTCTGATCCCGAAACAAAAGAAGAAGAACACAAGCTGAGAACGTGTGAAGTGAGGCTGAAGCGTTATTTACACAAGTCAACAAGTAAAAAAACAAAACTGAACATGTGTCGTCCATCTCTCGCTCATCATCAGACTCTGGCTCTTTGCCTCAGGAAGACTTGATTGTCCTGAAACTGGAAATCAGGTCAAAGTATAGAGTATTTATTTAAATCATATGGACTAAATAAGTTCCTAAAAGAGCTGGACACCGATATTTGTAGCCAATATTCCTCAAACTATGTGAACTGTCCCTTTTAGTATTTTCAGCCATGGATCCTCATCTTGAATCCCAATAGATGGGGAGTCAACACCCCCACTGGGATCACATGAGGTAAGGAGAGAATCTTTCAGGCTGGGACATTTTCAGAAGACAACGAAATTCAGATCCATCCCGCTGGTCCTTTGAGGAGCTGGAACCGATCCCAGCTGGCATCGGGAGAGAGGCAACCATTCACACTCGGATCCACAGTCCCCACCTAGTGCCAGGCTGCATGTATTTGGACTGTGGGAGGAAGCCGGAGAACCTGGAGACTCACCCCACCACTGACCCACCTGACCCCAGTCTCCTCATTACCCCGCTCTTGTATTTCTACCTGCTTCTGTCACCAGCTCCTCGTCAGATCCTGTTGGTTTCGTTGGCTCCGTCCTGTGGCCTGTCGTCCACTCTGCCTGCACACGTCTGTTTTCTCATCATTAAAGTCTCTGTGCTGACTGTGAGCCTGTGTTCACCTCCACTCTGCCTCCCTGCAGCAAGCCTGACATATGGAGGCTGAAAAGAAAACAAGGGTGGGATGGTTCGCTTCAGTTCGGAGATGGAATAACTGCCTCTAACAGATGCTTCTCTAGATTTCATGCACCATTTTAAAATGTGCAAGATGTTTTCAGAAATGCAAATTCACAGCTTTTCATTATGTGTTTTATTCAATGATATATGGATGAGTAATTAGGGGCCAGACAAGATAGACATACCCTGCAAATTAAACTAAATCTGACCAATATGGGCTTTTTGCATTTGGAGAATTAAATGAATGTGTTGAAAGTAAAGTTAGAGGAGCGACTTACATCAGTGTGAACTCTCCATCCTAACTGATGCAGATTTCATCACAATCCTAATACTGATCACAGTACTGTGTTCAGGCGCTAAAAGATTTTCCTTGTGTCGATGTGCTAACACTGATAGTTTGATGTATTTTTAAAGATCCGACTATAATCTTGTAACTTTATTCTCAAGATTTTGAGCTTATCGGAATGAAAAGAAAAATCGTATTTTTCTTCTTTTTGTCTGGCCCTTTGTTTTCTTCTCCTCCCAGACTATTAGAGAACACAGAGCCCCCACTTCTTTTACAGAATGAATTCATGTGATGAGCTCGTTATTTCATACACACAATGAAACATGAATGTCTCCAAAGATCTTTGTCTTCAACAACGACTGGGTACATCTGAAGAGGAAAGATTTGTCTCTACTCAAACAGTAAATCTGTGCAGTTCGCCTGGTTTAACCAGCGTGTGCAGGATCATCAGCACAGTGTGAGAACGACCAGACATAAAATATTGATAACAAAATAAGCAAATCCTCATGGGAAGCAGGATCCAGTAACACGACCCCCCCGCAGAGTCATGGATAAACCACAGACCTTGATGCATACTAATGTCAGCAGGAGACGTCCTGGAGCCTCCAGACGCACCGAGGAGGCCCGGCGCCCAGAGGAAGGAAGTCGAGCTCCCTCGATGTGCACGTGCACGTGCCCACTGGGGATTTGCCTCCACCCTTACACTTGGCGAGCAGAGTTGATATTCCATGATAAAGCTAGTAAATAGATGCACATCCCTGGTGGCTGAGGCAGATCCCGGGAACAGTCGCCCTCCAATCGAGAGGAAAGGCAAACAGACTCAGTGTCAGAGTGTGTGGAGGTTGCCAAATGAAAATAATAAGCCCTTATCAGTGTTTGTGGAGAGAACACATTAGATCTCATCAGGAGTTCAATTAAACACCCCGACCACGTGTAAAAGAAATATTTGATATCTTAAATTTGAATGACAATGGAGGCCATCTTGCAGGGGGCTGCAGGCAGCTTTGTGCCCCATGTTTGGTTTGGGACACGACCAGTGTATTTACATAATCTGAATTAAATGTAAATCAAGCTGTTTCATCTCCGTCTCCCTGGATTTGAGGGGTTAAAGCGTGTGCTTAGAATTACAGCCCCCCCTCAGCAGGGGGACCAGGCTCTTCATTGTTGAGAAATCTGGAGAGCAGGGCCCCCGGAGCATCTTCTTCTTTCTACAGCAAACCTCTGCGTTTTTATCATTTATCCCCGACGCGCCCTGAAGGAGAGAGGGCGGCCAGTTTGTATTCATGATACAGTTTGTGCAAATGAGGCTGTTTGGCCTTAATCCTCGACTAATTAAGTGCCAGTCTGTTGAGGCAGGCCCACGAACAGCCAACGTGTAATACCTGTAAGAATTATGGGAACAGCTGGAGCAGCCTGTCTGTCAGCGGATCAGCTCCCCATTATCGTCATTTATCCAGAGGCTAAAACACAGACAATCAACCACTGTGGCTCGTTGACCATCTTTACTCCTGTCGCCATTCTTCCCCAATTACATCTGATGGCTCCGTGTGAATGGTTCATGATTTTGTGAAATATGAAAAATCTAGATGTGCTTTTTTCACTTCATAAACACATTGTGAGGATTTCACGTTTCCCGGCTCGGAAGCTTTTCTTTCAGGCTGCATCAGCCAGAAAACCGAGGCTCTGCTAAACGCCAGGAATCCATTAATGAAAACCTCATGAAATTAACATTAAAATCATTATGGGATGAATAATGAATAACACTGTTTGAGCTGTTTGCCAGAGGGAATTCAATTAATCCAACAATTAAAATGAAAAGGCTGCATATGGAGGTGAAAAAGAATAAAAATGATCACTGGTGGTGCCTCTCTTATTTATTTATTATTTCTCCCTCTTTTGATTCGACTTCAAAGATGCTGAGCCGCATCATTCGGTTCCATCGAGCCAAAACGTGTTGTTGATGTTCACCAACAATGTGACCTACATATTAACATTTACAGTTCTCCCCTCTGTGATCAGCAGCTAATCAAGGATGCCCCAGTTTGGCTCCGTCAGGGAGCGTCTGTGTGTTGGCAGCAAATATTTGTCTCTGTTAGATGAAAGACACATAAAGGAACCAGAGGAAACTCATTCCTCCCAATTCATTGTTGACTCCACATGATAATGTTTTACTTGCATTTTGTCTTGAGTTGGACAGCGTACAAGTTGAACCGGGGAAGATGTGTCTACTCTGAGTTTGGAAGACGTGTTTTCTTCTTGTTTTCTTCCATTGACCTAATATGATGATTCCACGTGTTTAATTAAACTCCTCTGGTAATTGATGCTGCGTTACCATAAATAACAGATGCATTAAGTCAGGGAGCTTCCAGGGGAACTGTGGGTTTGGATGTATCGCCACCTGCTGGTAATTAAATGCTGGTGCTACTCGATCATGCGGAGAAATGGTCGGCTGTGAGTTAAGTGATGTGATTGGTTTGATCCTGTTTAGTGAGAGTAGACGTTCAAATTCTGGTTACTTCATCAGCAGCTGCTCTGTGTCAGCTGAGCTCTGTGTTGTGTTTGCTGAGTCCCAGTAGACAATGAATTTTGAATTATTTGCAAGAACAACAACAACAACAACAACAACAGCAACAACAACAACAAGTGAATTCAGGGTTTAACATGAGACATAAAGGATAAAACACAAGATTGAAAAGATACTCAAAGCAATATAAAGTAAGAAAATAAATATTTAAAGAGAATTCGATTCAAGATAAAATGAGCGACAATTTCATATCAAAACCGAAGAAACTGAATAATACAAATAGATGTAACCATTGAAAAATCTGTGTACGACGTGAATACATAATTACAGATTTAATTTTAACAAGAAAATTAAGTCTAGTTATATAAGAACTGAAATGTGGACCATCATGGTGGCAGTGACTCAGTACTCAGCTGTAACTGTATCTATAACAGTAAGTCATATTTTCTTAAATCATCATATCTAAAAAGTGATGGAGAAGATTTACATGAAAATGCTCAAGTAAAACACACGTTTGTCACAGTTAGGGAGCAGCACCAGTGTTGGAAAGTAACTAAGTACATTTACTCAAGTATTGAACAATTATGAGTTACTATGTACTTCCACTGTATTTCTGAGGCCATATTGTACAAATTCGCTGGATGTTTATACGGTAAATTACCAGTTATATTTATTAGTATCCAGATAAAACTTTAATTAGCTAAATATTTGATCAATAAATATAGAATATTCAGTAGTAGATAAAGGAGTTAAGAATATTTTCAAAGTCAAAGATAAGAGTATTGTACTAAAGCCAAAACCAAGAGAATGATGTGTGTAACCCTGGAATCACCATGTTCACCCACTGGGATAATTTACATGATTTAAATGAAGTTGTTTTAAAATGTGCAGTAAAGTATTATTTTAAGAAATATACAAGTACGATAAGAGTTATTAGCTCCAGTTGTGTGACTGTATTGATACCTTCATCAGGTCTTCCACAAGGTGGCAGAATACACCACAAGAACATATTTGTGTTCACACATGTTGGCCTCAGTCATCTCAGTACACATTGGATTCATGCGAGTTAAGAATAACATGGTCGCGTTATAACTACAGTGAAAACATGTGATGTGGACTTATCCATTACTGACATTTAAACAAATGTTGTATCATTAAACTGTTTTTTAACTTAAAACATTGACTGATTTCATTCGATCTGTAGTCAAGAGATATGAAATCCATCTAGAGAATTAAAAGGAGCCAAACTGGACTTTAAAGAGATATTAAAAGGTTTATTACAACAACTTATCAAGTCAAATTTTTTACACAACTTTCACCAGTTACAAGAACACTTTCGACACAGTATCACAGCCCGTTTGAGAAGTTAAGCCAAGGTCAATAAATAAAAAACAAATCCTTAAGCTTTCATAAACTTGAGCCGCAGCTTGAAACTTGTTTCAAGATATTTTATCTGACGGAGACATTATCAAACAAACAGTTAAATTCTCGCAGAGAATTGTTATCTCATGCAGATCTCACACGACAGTAGATTTAAATGAAAAACAGACTTTATGAAACAAGGTGTTAGCTTGTTGTGGAACTACACAGTAGTAAGTCCGTACAGACTAAGAGAAAAGGCTAATTGACTTCACGGTGTAATTTGCTTTGTACGATTATTTCAATGATGAAACTTTCACGATTTAACCAAAGCAGTAGTAGTTTCACTCTAATATAAATGATGTGACTCCAGTTCACATCTGAATGCTTTCATTTATAATAATAATTTAATAAGCCAGGAGGTCTATCCTAAAGTTCAGTACCTTTTAACCGCTAACAGAGTTATTGTGATAAAACAGACTTACTTAATCTATCCTATTTAAAAAAGACAAAAGTACACAACACCTTGAAAGATCATGTACAATGTGTCAGTGATGGTATTTACAATGTTTTCTAGAAAGGTTGTTGCGATCATGAAAACAGCAGAATGTCCTTAGACACTGAAGCCAGAAACAGTTATAAAGCAAAGACATTATATAAAAGCAGGACATCTCCTCTACTCTGCGATGATCTATATGAGACCTTTGATCTGAGAGGACGGCACCCGACTGGAACTGCAATAAAAAAGGTAAAGAAGTCGTTACAAAAACGTTAATGGCACTGAATGAACTCAACATCACCATGATGGAGCAATGGGAAAGTACTGCGATCCTACAATCACTGCTTCAGGAACAATCAGACTACATATGGAATGTCAATGAAAGAACACACACTAGCAGCTCACCCGGAGACTCTTTTACAAACAGAGGTGAGCTCCAACATTCAAACTGTACAACGCCACAACAGCTGATCTCAAGAAAACAACCAGATGCGTTTCGACCATAAACATCCGTGTAATCTACCTTTAAAAAGCTGCCTGTACCTAAAACAACGTAAACCCCTTAATTCTCTCTAAAAGTGCAAAATGGAAAAAGCTAATTATAGAAAAAAAGTGACTGTTGTCTACGATATCACAAAGATAGTGCTTATAAAAGACATGGAAACAAACAAGCAAACTTATTATCAACTGATCGACTGCTTAAGGACAATCAAATCAAAAAATAAATAGGATTAATAATTCATTAATAAATTGCACAAATACAAAAACATTTCTGATCCATGTGTTTTACATCTTACACCTAAAGTGCCTGAACGTTCGTCTTCATCAACCAGAGGAAACCATTGTACTTTCAAGAAGCATCGCCTACAGAGGACAAAACGGACCAAACAGGAATCAAACCGATCGAGAATAAATTAGAAAAAAACAGAAGTGAAGCGGAGAGAGAATCGTTTTGCTCCGTCAGGCGGAGACAGAAGAGGCGGCTCCGGTGACGACTCTCCGACGCCCTTTTTGGACAATCAGCTCCCTGATGGCTGAGACTGGTTGGTCTCCTCTGTGCTCTGGTTCGAGGTGATGGTGCCGGCGCTGGAGGGGGCGGAGACGGCCGGGGTCGTGGAGGAGGAGCTGACCCCGTTGGAGGTGCTGACGGAGCTGTGCTGGATGGCCTCGTTCTGGGGGCTGCCGGGGACGGACATCTCCTCGCAGCTCTCGTCTTTGTCAGAAACTGTAGAAAAAAATAAAAATAACAGAAATTCAGCTCCTATATCCCGACAGTGTCTGGATTTTCTTACACCGCTGTTTCCCCGCTGTTTCTAATTAACGGCGTTTACCTGATATGATCCAGAACGGCTCTGGAAAGCGCCGTCATGTCGGCCCTAATCACATGTAAAAGAGCCATTTGCGTGTGGTGTACACAAACCGTTCCATTAATCCCCATAATGCTACTTGTGCACCCCTTCCTTTAATTAAAGCTCCAATGTCAATTTAAACCCACATCATAAGGGTGCGTTGCATTCGGGGGCATGTGGCAGTGTTTCCATCCCTAACTGCGTTCTCATTTGTTTTTTGTTACCTTGCCAACTGCTGCAGCGACAGATGATTACAGCACCTGATTTTAATGATGCTCACACTGGAGAGTCGGGAAGACTTGGAGTTGAAATGCCACCAGCTGTTCGGCAGTTGCATTGAATTAATTGGATCCGGATGGAAAAAAGAAAGGGGGGGGGGAAAGAGGGGAAAGGAAAAAGAAAAAGGAGAGATTCTCCTCTCATGCTCGGTTTCATAAAGGAATAAGGAGCACTATGATAATTAATATTGCTAATGATAGGAAGTCACTCGGTGTGGCACTTCGTAATTAATGACTGGGACTCGTATTTGAGTTTGTAAAATACCGATTGGGTAACAAGAAGAAGCAATTACAGAACGGTCTGCGTGTCTTTACGTTAGAAGCTTCACGTGCACTTTGACCGTGTGATTTAGTGCAAGTGAATGTCAAAGCGCTTTAAACTACCACGCTGCTTTACAACCCAGAAGGTCAACCTCGGAATAAATCAGCTCGGTGGTTTAGTTCCATGTTCAAGTGAGCATTATCACTCCTAACGACATTAAGGGCTGGCCGGTGCTAACACTCAGAGACCCTGGCTCCCCGGGCAGACGGAGGGGCTCTCTGCTCTCCTGATTCCTGAAGTGGGCACCGCGGAAAAGCAGATGGACGGCTCGGCATGCCAGCTCGGAGCATGTCCTGGCTTGTTTGCGGGGGAATCTGGGTAATTTCCTCCCACCTGCCAGGGCGACGCCTGGTCAGGACGATGAAGGGTATTACCGGGTCTGGAGGCCAGTGTGGCCTTATGGGATGTGTAACTCTCAGAAAAGCTGAGAGCTTGATGAGGCCTTTCTATGAGTGAGAGCCATGGATCAGTCACTGTTAAATAATGTGTTTGACTAATTAGAGAGACAGATTATTTCAGTGATTCCCAGCCAGGGGGCGCTTGTGCCCCAGGAGGGCACTTATAGAGTTGACAGGGGGAAAGAGTATGGAGTAGTTCCAGTCATTATTTGATCTACTATATAATATATCTGGGGCGGCTCTCATAAGGAGGCTTGAGTCCTCCTGCAGCAGTGGTGGGCTCTGTTCCGACCAGGTCCCCATATGTACTACTGTAATTAAAGGCAAAGTTAAATTTGCTTAAATTTAAAATTAAAGTAGAAACAAAAAAATAAAAGTAAAATCAGTGTAGTAACAGTGATGAAACGTTGCCTCTCATTCACCTCTGTGCGAGTGAGGAGGCTTCCGGTTCCGAGTCAAATAGCTGCTTGACTTCTCCTGGAGTTTGATAAACAAAGTGTTTCCATTTCAAAGCTGATCAAACTGTCCTCAACAACATAAATACTATAATGTCTATTTCTGCATAATCAATAGAGTTTGACAAGAATGGCTCTCAGTAGAATGCTCAGCACCGCCAAGGTCCCTTATGAAAAGAGACTAGATCTTTATTTGGATCTGCACCACATTGCACATACCAGTACCAAACCAGTCACCGAAACATCCCTGATTTTGGGATTGCAAAACTGATCCAACTGACTTAAACATCGACAGTTAAATTGTAACGTGAATAGTGTCAAATTTATTTTTGCATAATCAATAGTGTTAAATAACATTCAGTTAAAAATCTATTGCAAGAAGCACATTTGAAACATAATGGATGTCGATCAGGTTGTATTTGATCTCATTTGATTTGAATGTGGTTGACCTCAAAGAATGATTTTTTTTAGTCACATTAGTCGGCTTTCCTTCCATCTAAAATCTTCCCACCTGTCCTTGTGAACCAGTCTGATGAACTGGCCGATTTTCGATAAGGTTCTTACATTTTTTTTCGAACTGCATAAAAAAGTGCTCCAAATATCATCCTTCAGAAAAGGTCTAGAAACGCGTCCTCCTCAGGAACACGTGCAAACGATGACCCACTTCATCTGCACTTCCTGCTAAAAAACAATCCCGACGACACTTAATGGGAGCCTGGCTCCGACGGACCACTCCAGCCTGGAAACCATCAGTCCCATAATGCGCGTGACGTGTGTCAGTGCGATGGTTGGCAATAAGGGATGCATAATGAACAGCCTAGCTTGGTGGACGTCCTCCCGAGGACGCTCCGCAGTCCTGTCGAGCTCGCTGCTTTAATGGACTTATTTCAGAGGCAATCATTGTCAATACAAGTCAGCAGAGGTGTTTAGAGCACGAGCGGGGGAAAGTGGCTGGAGGCGCCGCGTACAGGCTCATCTGTGAGGGAAGGTGAGTTATGAGCGGGGGATCGGGTTGACAGAACCACGGTGTCGGGAAACGAAGAAATATAGGTGATATAATTCTAAAGGAGAGCACGTACAGTACAGGCTGACAATAGGAATTTAAATAAAGAGGCAGTAATGGGCAGAAACCTCTCGTATATTCAAGTATTCATAAAGACGATGGTGGTGTGTGTGTGAGCTAAAGACGTTCAACATTATATTTTTTTAAATAAAGACATTCATTCCCATCCACAGGGAATATTTAGCTTGATCTGACAAATGGTTATTTTGGTGTCAAATGAACAAACAATTACTTTCTTGCAGTTACCACCTGCGGCCTCATGAAATATCTCTGTCGCTGCCTCCAGTCAGAATTTGTCTAAAACAACACAGCCTATAAATATCTGAACTTCTTCAAACTTTTTTCTGTTAAAAAAAAAGGGGGGGGATTTAATACGACAATAGCTCTTTCCACTGGGCCGTAAGTAAGACGTGTCCTTCTAGTGGTTAGCTGGAGCTCATTTCAGGAGCATTTCACTGGAAGCCTCAGGGCTGAGAATAATGGAGCATTACTCACTGTGATAGCCAGATTTCTTCTGCATGGCGGTTACAGGGCAATCTTTATGAGCCAGGAGAAGCTGCTTCAGCTGAGCCACTTCGTTTCTCAGCAGGGTGACTTCACTCTGTGGGAGAGAGGAGACGCACAGCAGCTCTGAATAAAACAGTCACTACAGCATGTCGGACGAAGACGTGAAGACAAACAGATGATGTGAGCTCACAGTTCAAACAGTCAGATTTCAGCTCCTTTCGGTGGGAATCAAAATATGACTTTGGACCTTTAGTTTGAGTTGGACCTGTAGTTGATATCGATCTTTGGCAGTTACCGATATCCAATCACAATATATACATCTACTAATTATATACAGTACACAAACTGGTTAGTAAAGTGTTTACGGAGTGGAATTTTGAACAAACAATGTGTCAGTGCACTCTGGTGGACAAACTATGCTACAAAGTCACTATTTCACGTTCACACACACATGCTCTGGCCCAAGGGTACAGGTGGGGTGTGCAGGGTGCTAACGGTAGCGGACACAGGAGCAGTATGGAGGCATTTATGTTTTTTTCTTGTTAGAAAACGTGGTCGCCATTTACTTCAATTGCATTGGATTTGGCTCCAAAGCACCCACCCCTCCATCAGCATAGTGGTGAGTAGATAATGAGTGAAATTTCATGTTTTGTGAAATCACATCGACCTTGACCTTTGAACACCCAATTTTAATTAGTTAAGAAATTCCCGCTCACCATTCCCAAGATGTCTCATTCACAAAATAGGACATAGAGACAACTTGAAAACATAATGCCTCTGGCTCACGCTGTAGCCAGTGTGGAGGCATAATTCATTTTAAAACCCTTCATAGAGTGTATACTGTAAATGCTTAGTACAGTAAATAGCCAATCAAAGCGTGAATGTAGCTCTGTGTCGTCTATAGATGAATCGCTGTATGTTCTAACTAATGCAAGTTATTAATGGGATCACAGGGTGAAATACTTGAGACCTTTGTACAGTTAGAAAACATGACCACTTCATTACTGCACATTAAACTCGTATTTAGTCCCACAAGGAAGAGCAAACACAGGGAGGCAACAGCACAGTGAAGGAATTCAGAATAAAGTATGATGTACTTCTTCATTTATGTTTTTCCTACACAATAATTATGGGCCTTCACTGGCGACCGACCGAGCACATTTGTCAGAGCTGAGCTGTTCGGATTGTCACTGCAACTTTGTAGATGCTGCAGAGATTTACACAGTGGTGTCGTTACGGCTCCCTGGGGAACAGAGGATTTCTGCATGTCGTAAAAACGGAGCCACATTACGCTGAAGGTGACTTTAACTGGATTTAGAGCGGCCAGGGGCCCGCGGAAAACCCAATGGCAGATTTAAGCGCCTTCGCTCCTCCTTAAAAGGACGATGGGCAGCTTAACCTATTAGTCTAAAAGCAGCCAATTCATTTGATTCCATCTGCTTAGTCGTGCTGGTGTTGGCAGCGCTGAGTTATTGTAAAGCAGATTTGAAACACAGCTGGAAGAAGCGTATGGACCACATGAAGCCAACGCCATAGTCACAGTGCTTTTGCCACGACTGCTGCCATTTACAGCCAATATAAACACAGGCGTTCCTTCCAACTCCCTGTGCAACTAACCCGAGAGAAGCCCACACAATGGACTCGTACACAGAATCTTGTTTCAGTGGTTGAACGTGAAAAAAACAGGACATTCTGCTTTACAGCTTAGCCGTGAGAATAGTGTTTGGTTGACTTACAAGAGCATCAACAATATCATCTAACGGAAAGATGAAGTCAAAAACCGTGACAGTAACATTGCCGTCAACGCTCCAGCTACAGTCACATCAAACCGACGTTGACAGAGAATGTAAATCCTGGCTACGTTGGACTTTTGAGAGTTTCACTTGTTTCTAACTTTGTGAATTAATCAAAATTGAGCAAATGGGCCTCGGGTAACGCTGGGAGCCCTGTGAGCTGCCTGGTCTGACACCTCATTAAAAAGCCAGTTAAGGATGATGTTAAAATAATTGTGCATCATTAGAGGCAGTTTCACTGATCAGCTGGGCCGTGTCAGCGTGTTCCTTTTTTACAAAAACGGCACTGCTGATTAATGCCTTGGTATAAAGCAGCCCTTTTACTCTCCGCCACATGTTGTTCTCTCCTTTGTAGTTAACAGCAATGATCTTACTGGTTAAAGCCCCATTCACTCACCCATCCTTCCTCTTTCTTCTACCTTTATTCATGTAAATTCTCAGCTGGTGCACTCCTGACAAGTGGTGATAACTTGTTTTGTGAACCAGGTATTGACACAAACAGCATTTTTCCCCCTTGTGCCGTCTGTCCCCTCCTCCACCTTCAACATCTTACTCTGCTTTCATAGAAAAATGAGACAGTGAGCAAATAAACACCACATCTCATTTAATTGTCTGGAACACCGATGTGCTTGCACCCCCGGCTCACACTTATCAACAGAGACAGCAGATACATGAACTGTTTCGAACTTGTCAGCATCAGATCCTAATTGCTTCCAGCGAAATGAAGGTTCAAAAAGACACCTTTCCCTAGGAGATTTTTGAGGCCATTCGGTAAACTGCTGAGACAGAAGCGAAGACACGCTTGTGTGCAGCTGACATCTGGAGGATACATCTTTATTGACAGGGACATATCGATGTAAAGGGCTCACACACTGCTGCTGTCACATGACAGCTCTTCTTAATCGGCTTTAATGACTTCATCACCACAGAAGGGAAAAGTCTGTGTACACATGCTAGTGCCGGCAGCAGATGATGATAAACAGACGTGGGCGTGCGTACATGGAGAAAGTGACACTTTCTGAGCAGCTGTGTTTTCATGCAGCGAGTGAGGGTCAGAAGTAAAAAGCACCTGTAGTTGTCCGTTCACGGAGTTCATGTCGTCTGCTTTCCTCTCCAGAGACTGGACCCACACCTTCCTCTTCTGCCTACAGCGAGTAGCTGCAGCCCGGTTACGCTCCAGGAACTTGCGCCGCTTCTCGTCAGGGTCTTCGCTTGTAGTTCTGCGCCGCCGCCCCCCTGTGACTGGAGGGTTTGGCGCAGGGGGAGCCGGGGAAGCCTGCACAAAAAGAGGAATTTTCACACAGAAGAGCTACGATCAAAACAAAATTAAAAAAAAACACCACAAGGCTCTAATGCAGTCAGTATTATGTTATTCTGCATTTTCACTAATCCACAAATAAAGACACAAATAAAGTCCTCTCTTCTCTGGAACACTGGTGCAACACTGTCATGAGAAGAGTCTGATCCGTGTGTACTGCAGTAGTGAACACTTACAGGTGTCTCTGTGGTGGAGGTGGCCGGCTGCTGAAGAGAAGGAGGGGAGGGTTCCTCGATAGTGGGCTGTTGGGGAACAGGAGTTAGGACCACGGCTGTGGTTGGGGCTGGAGCTGGAGATGGAGCTGGAGTCGGTGCAGGAGAAGGGGGAGCAGCAGTGTGGTTGATAGAGCTGCTCTGGACTTCACCACCATCTCCATTGGTTACCTGAGGAAGATGCTGGCTCAATGTGGCTTTCAGCGTCTTGGAAGAGAATTCAAGCACAGGGGGAACAAACGTTAAACTATTCCTACATAGAAATAATTCATATAAGAAAAACACTTCAGTCATGCCGAAAGTAAATATTAGGAAAATTTTTGTTGTTTTATCGTTCAATATATTTTTAAAACATTATACTATACAAGGTAAGACTTTTGAAGTTGAATATTAAATAGTATTTCCAAGGCACTGGAGTTTTGCAGAAACCGTGAAGCTTATTAATAATTTCTTGGAACATATTTAAAAAAGACTTTTTAACTTTTTTAATCCTAGAAGAGAATTTTTTTATCCATCTATTTCATTGCTATTGTTTTAAAGCTGTAATACACTTAAGGATTTTAGTGTTATTTTATTCCCTGATCTGATTTGCCTCAGTCCTGACATGTTTTAATCGCGTTTCCATTTCCCTCAGAGAAAGAAATCCACAGGATGCGATTATAGCACATATCTCCTGAGTGGTCCTCTGCAAGATATTCAACTGTCAGTGAGACCCACGGAAAACTAAAGGGTACATTTGAGAATTCAGATGTGAGCCACTGAATGATAAAAAAGTCAGAAAAGTATGGGATTTATCTGAAGAAAAAACATGAAGTAAAAGAAGTGCTTAGTGTCTTTTTAAAGCTGCCGTGAAGAGCATGAAATGAAACGAACGAAATTTAAAAACATTTGTCAAATGCTTAAAAAAAAACGCGGTTAAAGATGTTAAGGGACGAAGTTCCTAAAGATGAATAACACCAGCAGACCGAGTCTTTAGCACTTTGTGAACCAACTTCAATGAAACTACTGAGCTCAAAGCAGTGAAAAAGAAGAGAGATGTATCACTGTTTACTTTATTAACAAGGACGGGTTTAAGAATATATCAAATATCCTCCTTCTACTACTACATAGGGATTCTCCCCAAAATTAAGGTTGTAAAATAAGATTCCAATACAATAAAAAATGTATGAAATAAGTCGATAAAGAAAGTAAGCCAAGAGGAAACAGTGAAGAAGGTTAAAAAGTAGAAAGTAAAAAAATATACAAGGTGTATAATGCAAACATGTGTCACACTCAAAAAGGTGTGTGGTGTCCATGATACACAACATGAGCCCAACTATCAAAAACCTTTTCTTTTTCCCCAACATTGAGTGAATGTGACACACACATACACAGAAAGTGGTTCTCTGCAGATTGGTCTCCATGATTCACAGGCCAATTCCTCCAGCATCGAGCACTGAGCAAACAAGGTGAAAGTGAATGAGCCTTTCGAAGCAATAACAAAGTGAGAGGGAATACATTTACATGAGAAAACAGAGGAGCACATTATTCTAACAACTACCTTTGCCAGAGCAATCTATCTACCAAATTAGTTTATAGTGTAATACCCTTCCAGAAGCTCTTCTGGCAGAAACAAGATATTATTCTCTTGGAATGGCCCATAGAACGAGAGAAAAGCCAGTCAGATTCATATTTCATCTCTGCCATGGAAACCTCATCAGTGTAATAACCCTCCATCTCATGGGTGTTATTCAACCATCTGCTACTATATTACTTATCTTTATTTTGCAACTAATTAACAGCATAATCTTCTAAATTCAGCAAGTTAATTATCATTATTGTGGTCTTTGCAGCATCATCAGTCCTTGTAAAGTGCCGTCTCCACGCCCCCTGAGAGCCAGGTGGGGGCGGGGGAGCGGGCAGGTTGGGCGGGGGCCTGTTTTCTTGACGCGGGCTCATTAGGTGTTTGCTGATGAGCTCAGTGCGGTGGGAGGTGCTGGGAGTAAGGGGAGGGGGGGTGCAGGTCAGGCAGGATTCTGCTGAACAAAAGGTTCCATGCAGGGTGAGGCAGACTTAATGTGCCTCGCTGAGCGTGTGCCAGGATGCCCCCAGCTGGCGCTCGCCGGTAGCCCCCCCCAGTTGGCCCCGATGACGGCGTGCTGAGCACAACGCTGTCTCCGCGTTTGTCTTCTCCGTTACCCCATGATCCTCGACAACCCCCACCTCCCACTCCCTTCCCTCCTTCTTGCCAGTAAGAATCAATCCTTCCCTCCTAACATGCACACACACACACACACACACACCTCATCTCCACGGTTTATCTGTTAATTTCCACAGACAGACCATGCTGGGAACACTTACAGGTTCTGTGATCCGTGTTTCATCACATTGCCACTGATCTACCTCACAACACTTCATATCCCCGCCCTTCAACTACCATGTTTTATGTAGGAAGACTTCAAGAGCTTACAGGACTGCTGTGACGTCTTCTCCCCAAACAGAAATAGTTTTTGTTTTTTTGTTTTTTAACAGCTTATTTATTCTGTCAATAATTTCATTTGTAATTAATATGATATTATTTTCTTAGTAATTTAATAATTGTGTGGTCAGGAAATTGCAAGAAATGCCTCAGAGTCGAGCAACGCATTCACATGTGTTGTTGGGTCACATATACCTGAAGATATTCAGTTTATTATCATGCACGACAAAGATGAGAGGTAACTCTCACACTTGATTTTAATGATATTATTTTTGATATTTCAATTCTTGTTAATGTTTGGCCTAAATTTGTTTTTAATCTTGTTTGGAGAAGCACTTTAACCTGAGTCTTCTCATGTAAATTGTGAAAAAAAAATGATTTAGGCTATTATTTTCAAAATTACTATTATTATTATCATTTGTGAAGCTGCGACCACAAGATGTCTGGCTCTTATGCTAAATAAACCAAAATAATATTTGATTATTGAAATCTTTACTGTTATGAAAGGGGGGTAGTAAATAAAATTCGAGCATACTGCTTACACACTGCTTACCAAAGATTCCTCTAGCGCCCTCATCAGGTCAAAGACGGCAACTGTGTCTTTGTAGTCGAGCTCTCTCATTACTTCGATGTTATTATCACTCTCAGAAGGGAAATAACAGACTCCAACACAGAAATAATATTTGATGTAAAGGAAGAGATAATAAATACCAGCTTTGCTTCTGATTGGGCGTGCTGAGGCTGAGGCTGTTGTTGTGCCTGTGGCGAGGGAGGTCCTGGGATCCCGGGGACGTTAGGCACTATGGTGACAGGTCTGACAAGCTGACGGCAGAGACACAGACACAGATCAGCACAGAGAAAATTAGTCTACGGCAGTAAAAAAGGCAGGCGGCACAACACAAACACACACACACACACACACAACGCCGCGGCAGGCTCTCATAGTTTCCTCATATCTCAGCCTCATTAGGTCGGCTGGCCTGTTATTTTGTGGAGGCAGCGCCACTTGGAGATGCAGTGTGCACGCTAATGAACCTCCGCCTGTCTGCGTGAGAGCATATGGACGGGGAAACTGAAGAGAGGATGGAGAGACATGAGTCGGAAGGGCAGAGCCAGGCTCCCCTCACAGTAAGACAATAAGAGAGAGGGAGGTGGGGAGCGCTGGAGAGGGAAAGAAAGAAGAAGGGGGGAAGAGATGATCGAGGGGAAAGGGAGGCCCACTGGTAACCCATGTTCTCCATTTACTTTTGCACTGCTTTGCTTGTCAACAGCTTTCTCAATCCCCACAGACTGAGAAGATTTAGGTTCTTTCCCCGCTGTGCCGCTATCAGGAGATAATCATGTGTTGCTCAGTGTTCCACACAGATAATCAGGACTACAGTGTACGACAAGACACGCTTCCACATGAGGGAGTTCACAAAAACACCAGCAGGACTTCCATTTACAATATGTTCCCGATATGAGATGCAGTTATGATTGGTTTGCTAAACACATTAGTAGCATCATCTATCTGCTCTGCCAGAAATTAAGAGAGCTAATTCTAATTGTACAAGGACAAATAGTAGTGAAGTATCCTGGAATGGAGCCTGCTGTGCCTCAGCCAACTCCTGTGTCTCTTGTCACAGTGATGCAGTTGTACTCCAAAGTCCATTATTTCACTCAACCTCTATTGCTTCAAGTGACTGCCAAATCTGAGGTGCCAGCATTGTAAAGAGTCCCTTTGTCCAAGAAGTGCAAAAGAGATATTTAATATTACGCCAGAAGCTTAAGTTTATTTTGAATGTCACATGTGGAGGACTGCAAAACTGCTGATGTTTATACTTTTCTGTGCACATCAAATTCAAAATGTGAGTCAAAAGCTGTTATTCCCATGGAAGGGATTTGTATTTTTATGTTAAATCTCCAGGATGCACAAACAAGCAAACTGGTGCCCAGCAAAGCGTGTTATTTGACACAGTCCAGTGAGTTTGTTGGTCTACACAATGGACTCCAGCAGTAAGATACAAAACAAATATTTAAGTTCATTAGTTTGTTCCTGTTAGTGCCTAGAAAACCAAACACTCACCACAAGATGCATTTAGTAACTATGTTGCGATATGTTCAAAAGGTAAAGAACGCGACTAAATGGATGTTGAGGTGAGACTTTTTCAAAATTTTACAGCTGACTAAAATCCAGTTTTTAAACACATAGGAAATCCCAACATTAACACAGTATGACCAGTAGAGAACTCACTGGGATTGTAGTTGGAATATGAACACTTGAGCTTGTAATAGTCGCAGGTATAGCAACTGGCATGGTCTGGCCGTTAGGCAGCTGTAGGAGCACAGGGAAGGTCCCCGACACTGGGCTGAAGGAGAGAAGAGGGGGGGGTAACAAAACAAAGTGACGAAAATAGACAACTTTGTGATAAAAAACACACAAAACAGCATCTGTCACAAATTTAAGACGAACGTGGCTAATGATTAACCAACTCAAATAAAATCATATTCAAGCAACAACTGATGGGAGTAAAATGAACCCAAAACCCAAATCAAACCAGACTTAAAGTAAATAGACCGGTTGCATAAATACATTAAAACAACATGTTTTACTGCCACAAAAGATCCAATAAATAACATCACTTCTGCTCATATATGGACTTTGCTGAAAATTTGCTGAAATTTTCGCAATCATATCTGCATAAACTTATTTTTTAAATTCAATCTGTGACTTTACCATCAGAATAGTAGACAAAAAGGAAAATCTCTTTTGTCATAACATATCATAACAGTTAACAGGAATATTAGGGATCAATCAAGAGCAAAAGTAACAATAAAATACAATAAGTGTGATCGTGATGATTATCAGGGGAAAACGTCCATATTTGAGCAACACTGATGTTTTTGAAAATCTGCCTAATGAGGTCTGCAAATCAAAAAACAAGCACATGCTTCATGAAATATGAGCTCACCAAGACAAAACTGCACAAAAATCATTTAAAAAACAAAAAGGTAAAGAATGAATTCTTTAAAAACTACGATTCTTTAAAAAAAAGGACATTGCAAGTTACTTACACTATGGTTCTATTAGTGGCTGGGACTTGGGTAATAACAGAGCTAGCTGTTGGCGATGGGAGAGCTTGCTGTATTACACTAGCCTCTGAGGTTGCTAGAAGTACATTGGGGACTTGGAGGGAGGCAGGATGGACTATAGTGGATGTTGGCAGTGAGGTTGGCCGCAAAGATAAGACCTGGAAACATCATACAACACCTTAGCTGCAGGAAGTGTTTCACCAAAACCAGATGATGATGCTGATATTTCACTTTTTCCTCAACAAACAAAATCAAATATAAAGTCAAATCAACCTAATATCTCCAATTATAAATAATCTTTTGTGCAGCATTGTTAGTATTTCTTCTGTGTTTAGACTAGAGATGTTCCGATACCATTTTTTTCCCCTCACATAACCGATCCTGATACCAAAACCTTTTGGAGAGAAAATACATACATACATCTTAGATGTGGATTTTACTTATAGGTCTTGTCAAATGGTGACATTCTATCTCTGGACAAAAAGTGTTTGAGGGAAATTCTGCAGTTTGATATGGGTAAAACGAAAATACACTACAAAGAAGTGGTATCAAATCAGAACAATGGATTTGCGTACTTGTTGATGCCCAATGATACATTTTTAGCAGAATCTGGGGCGGTATCTGAACATCTCTAGTTTACACAACAGTGTTAGACATAACGTTATTTCAGTCAAAGTCCAATTAAAATGAAAAAACATCCATTAGAACAATATTCATACCAGGAGATCTTCTGATTCCAGAGTAAACAACTAATCACAGAAGCAGGAGAATATCCTTCATGAACAGTCTTGGTAACTTACCCGTGTAACAGTTTATTTAAAACTTTACCTTGTCATCACTTGTTGTGGACTCAGGGTGAGGCAGAGGATGCGTCTCCATAGGTGTGGGTTGCCCAGTTTTGTTGCGTATGACTGGCGTTGCAAGAGGTGACAAATCCAGTGGTAACTAAAGAAAAGAAGAAGAAGACATCAGTAATGGACCAAGCTGGATGGAAATTATAGAACAAACTGGTGTCAGGTAATCTGCCGCCGGATTTAATGAAAAGAACCTTTTTAATGTCATCTTCGGCTGCTTTTTTGAAGTCGTGGTCAAACGGACTTGCGAGTTCATTGAAGAGCCCCACCTCCTCGCAGTTCTTCAGAAAGCGGGTAGGTGTAGGGGTTTGATCTGTGGCGGAGGACAACATTCAGTGCTCTGGGCAAAAGTATCAATTACCACAAAATATATCGACTTCAAGAACATTTACCAGCAATGATGACATTGTCGGTCCTCGCTGGACCAAACTTCAGGGTCATCTCATGTTTGTGTTTGTGGACAGCCAAGTGGTCTTCATTTGTAAATCTCTGCGTGAGGTCAGAGAAGAAACAGACGGGATGATTACGATGTACATGAATAAGGTCTGGAGAAAAAAACACTTTTGGTTAAAGTTAGAAAAAGTACACATTATGGATAATTGACTATACATGGTGAGAACAAGCAACAAGAACAGAGAAGAAAACCAGGTTATTATATCTACATGTAGACTAACACCTTTACAACTCTATCGGTTGATTTGATCTGTGTTAGGCAAGTTATTGAGAATTAGAAATGAGTTACTAGTTCCCTCTTTCAAAAGTAACAGTGTAAAGCACAATTATTTATTCAGGAAGGTCTGCTTCAATTTATCTTATTACACAAAGCTACATTATGTTAGTGCTGCTGAGCCTGGGACACAGCCTGGGAAAGGACTACTGTCAAATTTGAAGCTTCAACGGGTCTTCAAATTAAGGACAAAGTTTCAAACTGATCCTAAGACATTTACAGTTATACAGTTCAACAAGGAACAAAATTGGATAGAAAAGAGTATGACATGCAACAAAAGGGATGCGGCTCTGTGGTATGACCTTAGCAATTAGGCAACAGGACATCCGACGTTGTGCATGATCTTAAATTAAATGTGTATTATCCATTCATCCATTACTATTACAACTCAGTAATAAACATTGTGTTTGTAAGTGCTCTGATATGAGACCTGATTGGTGGCAGCCTCTCTGTACACAGCACCATGAAGCTGATATGTGTGTCATTTGCAGAAATCTTGAAAGTCAACAAGACCTTTGACCCCACACATGTGAATCAGGTGTGTCTTTGCACAGAGAGTAATGTGAAATAGTGGCAGAGTTTGTATTACCGGTGATAACTTACCTGTCCACAGCCAGGAGCAGTGCACTGGAACGGTTTATCATCACTCATATTAAGGGATTCGTGTTGTGTCACCCTGGAATCAAACAGGACAAACTGGAGATAAACATCAAACCTACAGATGTGCGATGCACACAGAGTCACAAATGAGAACGTGGAGGCTTCAATGTGTCAAGTAAACGTTGCGGCTTGTTGTTGAAATGAATTTCCCCAGATGCAGATCTGGGATCAGACAGCGTGGAGGTGACAGGTCGGAGGTTCTGGACAAAGCGTGTCGATGAAGGGCGGCTGCTCCGGTTGTTTACACCAGAAAGCCACGCGGAGCTCTCCCTCCATTCATTCGGCTACAAACACGCGACTAAATAACGACACACTAAACCACACGTGTAGTGTATGTGTTGTAAATATGACGAGAAAACACCGCACACATCAGCCCCGTAAGGTGTGTAAACAGAGGGGCGTTTGTTCCAGCCGCTTCCATGCAATAGCCCGAGCCCCCGCGTAACATACAACCGTCGCCATGTTTGGAGCTGAGTCTCTCGGCAAACACGGGACATGTCAGCGGTTTTTCCGGGGCCGTCGTGCTGTACCGGAGCTCGGGTATCGAACAGTGACACAGTGTTTAACAGCATCTTTCCGACAGGACGCAATGTTTGTGTGGTCACTTACCCTCAGCCACTACCCTTCCAAATCCCACGACCGAGCCAAAGTTTCGCGAGAGCAGCTCGGGCACTTCCGTAAACGTCACACGAATGGGTCATTAGCAATGACTGTTTTTCTGGTTTGAATGTTTCCCATCCCCTCTTCTTTTGTCTCCTTTATATGAATGTTATATAAAATGGATTTGTGTTGTGTTTCTCCTTCGAATGATTATCTACATTACTATGTATTCAACTGCACTGCTGCCACTATT
Source organism: Pseudopleuronectes americanus (assembly GCA_038501795.1). NCBI lineage: Eukaryota > Metazoa > Chordata > Actinopteri > Pleuronectiformes > Pleuronectidae > Pseudopleuronectes > Pseudopleuronectes americanus. The sequence goes on along the minus strand of CM076727.1, from coordinate 11,026,771 downwards.
ATCTATGTTGAGCACGTATCTGCAGTTCTTAAATAAGGCTGTTAATATAAACCCTATTCACTGTACTATATTTCCGTTGTTCATATGCATATTTTTATACATGTTTATGCTGTGTATTTTTCAATTATAAATATACTACAGTTTAACTATGCTGTCAGTGCTAAACCCGATTGCTTTTATAAGATTTTTCAATGAAAAAAGTTTTATAAAGCCATCTAAGTTCATCCTCAGTAAGTTTTTAATTACTTTTACTTAATACTTGAATTTATGCAGAATAAAACACTAGGTATTCTGTTGCAATAGGAGAGAAGGTCACGACTACATTTGAACAAAACATGGGCTTTGTGATAACAGTAAATATTACAATTATAAAGTATACATTTTTACATGTATAAAGCTAATCTTTCCACGAATAACCTTGATAACCACTATCTAGAAGGGGAGCATAGATCCATAACTTTATGCATTAGTTATTATTGACTCCAAAAATTGTGTATTAACTTTTTTGTTCATATCTTTGAAAGGTTTGTATGTTTGTTTGCACATTAAAACATTTTGCTTGTATATTTAGCTTATAAATGCATTGCAGAAAACCTGTTCAAACTTTTAATATCAGCATCCTAGGTTGAGGGTGATTTATTAGCAAAAACATGTAATAGAAGATTTTAGACTTACTTCAACATGGTAACCGTACAGAGCTAATAAAATATAGTTTAGTGTACATGTTTGCCTGTTTTTTTTTAATTAATTTAATCTATAAAATACTGAAAGTTCATTAATTCCCTATGGCATCTTTAGATCTTCAACATTGTGTAAGAAAACCCTGGAGAAGTTGCAAACAGCAATGTTATACTTTTCTAATTGATTAATGAACTTATTACTAAAACTGACGTTTTAAAATCGATTGACTCAACAGATTTCAGTCTCAATAAGATCTGTCCAGTCGGCCTAAATTACCTTTTTAAGTTTTTGGAATAGCCTACAAAGGACTTTCATTCATTACATTCAAAAAAGTCAGAACCCATTGTTTAACTTAATTAGATTGTCTAGATTTATTCAATGCCATTTACAAAAGCAAGCACTCACTTGCTGCCTCATTACATTACTATTTAACTGCATCTGAACCAAGAATTCATTAAGCTGGACCCTAAAATGCTTGCATGTGATGCTATGAGAAAAACAAGGCTGATGTCACAGAGCTGCTTCACAGAAAAGATGACATTCAGGAAAGCCGACCGCTCTCTGCGCTGAGATTCCACACATAAAAGTTACTGCCATCTTTTAAATAGTCAAATACATGTATTTTAATCACGTAATTTCTTACATTCGTACAATACACGTTTTGCTTATTTCGAAAGTGTCTGAAAGACTTGAAAATGTACATTTCCATGACACCAACACGGGACAATTTTGGTAGCCACAATAAAATATGTAGTCACATCTGTAATGAGCGTGTCACATGACAGGAGATTCTTTTTACATTGCAAAGAGGATAAGGAAAGCGACCATCAAACAGAACAGTCCCATAGCTTCAGACAGGGCAAATCCCAGGATGGCATATGAGAACAGCTGCTGCTTCAGAGATGGGTTCCTGTGAGAGAACAAAAACAAAACTGTCAGTGCATCTAGGAAAAAGATTCTTAATGATACAAGTGAATATTTCAAGGATGTTTTCAGGTATTGTGACAAAAGCGCAAAACAAACCTAGCATAGCCGATGATGAGACTGCCGAACACTGTCCCAATACCAGCACCGGATCCGGCTACTCCCACTGTGGCAGCTCCAGCTCCGATGAACTTGGCAGCGGTGTCAATGTCCCTGCTGACAGCGCTGGTCTGGAAGCTCCTCAGAATGACCTGGGTGAGGGGGCTCTGCTGCATCAGAGCAACATTGCTCTGGAACGAGAGAAGACAAAACGTGTAAACTGTCAGTCTTACTGATTAATTAAAGGTTTAGTGTGTAGAATTTAGTGCCATCTAGTGGCGAAGTTGCAGCTGAATATTTCCAAACATGAAAGAGAGCCTGTGGCAGCCTTCAGTTGTCATAGAAACTCAAAAGATGTTTAGTTGGTCCAATTTGGGCTACTTTAAAAAACAATGCGGCCTCCGTAGAGAGGAACCACTCTTGATGTAAATATTAAGTATTTAGATATAAAGAGGCCATTCTAGAGTAAAGAAAACCAATTCATAAAATTCAGATGGAACACACAAGTGAAAACGCCTCTTGGATTATTTTATATTCAGTTTCTGACATTAGATCCCTCACTTAAATCTTAAAAAAATTGACCTTTAGGTAAATTAGCTGAGCACCAAAACTTACATAAGTTGTGTCTATGTTTCAAAATATGTGTGACTGTTATAACTAAAATGTGTAATTATACATGGGTTCAGGTCGGGGCCAGTGACGCTGGCTGGGCCATTTACTTTACTTTCTACAATGCAAGAGCCTGTAATCTGGGAAAAAATAAATAACTCAAGCTCAGGTCTGGTTCAGACACAAACAGCTGTGCCTGGGCTTGGACAGAGAATTACATTACAAACTGCTCTACATTTCAAATGTCATATTGCAGGTCTAAGCATTTGGCATTATATTTGATTTTGGTATCAAGAATGAAACAATCTAATCCTCCCAAAAAAACAGATATAAATAACCAAGCATCCGACTCAATGTTTGCATAATCCATCTCTGCAGAAAGCCCTGTGCATGTCCTCCTACCTCTGATTTGATCTCAGGCCTGGACAGCACTGAGGCAGAGAGGGGTCTGTAAAGAGCCCGGGAACCAGCACGGACCTGCAGCAAGGACACAAGCATTTAAATAAACAAAAATCAGTACAGGTCCAGTAACACAGCATGAACACAACCTCTACCTGACATGAAACACATAGTCGGTACTATTCTCACACAGATGGCAGGTGGGAGGCACCTTGAAAGTCACTTTGTCAGTGTCATTCCTCTCAGTGACAGTGTGACCTGTGGCATTTGGAGGTTTGTTGGTACAGTTTGTCCCGACAGCCTCTTGTGGTTAGTTTAGTGACATGCTGGTGTAAGGTGCATGAAGACTATAACAGAGCAAACTTATTCCCAAGCCGACATATTGTGGTTGTCAGTAGTTAGCCAGGTGGAGCTAACAGAAACTGAAAAGTGACCTTGGAGAAACACCAGGCAGCGTCACTTTGCAGATTGTACAATGCAGACTAGAGGAGCTGATGGTTGCTGCATCAGTAGCTCAGAGGTGTCTTCTGGTTTCCAGTTGGATTCAGCTCTTTTCTTAGCTAACACAGGCTAATAATGACCTTAGCTGTCGGCCATCATTGAATATGGCCGCTGGAAGCTTCAGCACAGACACTGGGGCAGATTAGTAAAGATAATAAACGTGCATTGTCTTTGTGAATAGCAAAGCTACGAAGTCACAGTGGTAAATATCAGAGTCTTCCAGTGCATTAGCATTAGCTGGTTAGCATGCCGGCCTCCTCTGCAGATACCCTTGCCACGGAGCTGCAGTCAAGTTCAAGCGGAGGCCCGGCGGCTCTGAGCGGCGACACCGCGGAAACGCACCGGGGAGACAACTCACCAGCGCCGGCGTGGAGACGAACTTTGCACAGGCGTACATTTTCTAAGTGTGTTGGTGGGGGGTGGTCGTTGGATCCGGTTCGGCTCGAATGCTGACGTGAATCCCGGGTCTCTGTGCGGAGGGAAGAACCGGAGAGGAACTGTAAGGTCAAACAGGCGAATAAAGACTCCGCGGAGCAAATACACAAAACAACATGCACATCCACGTCCGCCCTGCGCCGCCCGCTCACATGTGCGCTGCGATGGTCGCTCTGGAGGGAGGATGAAGACGGATTTGTTAGAGAAGTGAGTCTCATTCAATCTCCCATCACACACTTACCGATGCAGAGGTCGTTCCACAGCGGAAGAGTGCGCGTGCGCGGTGTGAAGTGAGCAGAGGCCCGGATGTGTGACAGCCAGGAGAGGTCGAAAAACTTTATTGAACAAGAGCACTGGGACAATGTTCATTCACAAAACCCAGCAGGACTTGTGTGGATACAACTCAGAATTCTGATGAGAAATACAGTTATTGACATAAGGTGTGAGTATTGATCTGTGATGTAAATACAGATAATTTAGCATTCAGATAAATAAAGTTCCAAGTTGTATTTGTCGTGTGCAGTTAACTCAGGGTCAACAGTACAAAGAAAGGTGTTGGACAAGAAGAAAGCTCAGAAGTGCAATAGTCAAATAAAAACTGAAGTAAAAGCAAGGTAAAAAGCACTTACTATAAAAAAAAAGTCTGATACAAATCTAAGACTATAGACATTCAGAGGTGCTTGAACGTTAAATGTATGGAGTGTGTGTGAATAGATATTGCACATGTATAGTTAGATTCAGTTCACATTTCCAAATTCTCATGTACACAATTACAGACACAACTGAGACAAATCTAATGAGAAAAAATACAAGACTTCAAATCTCCAAGAAGTATGGCAACTCCAGTTTGAGGGCAGGATTAGTATTGATTATTTTCTCTAGTCTTCTTGCAGCTACTGTTGTTCAGAGCTAACTGGAGAGCTATGAGTTCAAGCCTCAGCTAGATCCAGAGAAGTTATAAGTTAGATCCCTGCAGATTTATTTGTAATCTAAAAAGGGTATGTAGTATTTTTGTATTGTATTCCAAGTTCTAGTCGAGGTCCCACAGTGACAAATGCCCCAGATGTGTAAATGTTGGAGGAAAGTGTAAAAAATATAAATAATTATTTCCATTTGATGGAACAGAGGATCTATAAAAACGGTAGTCGTGTGTTTAGGTCAACATCAACATGTTTCTGCTGAAACATCCTGATCTCTCTCAGTTAGAATAATATTTTTTCCCCAATTTAAGGGGAATTTTAAGGGATCATTTGGTTTCTCTAAAGCCGCATTTGGCTTATCAAGTTAATACAACCAAACACTGAGTTCAAAGTAGGAATTAATTCTTGATATTTTGAATCTTTCGGAATTAATGACTTCAACTCATGTGACATCAATACGATCGGTCAACTCAACATAAATCCATTTATTCTCCTTTCACAAACCATAAGTTGTAAATTATGGTGATTAAAAAATATGACCTTAAATCTTGTCTTGTTGTCAGATAATAAAACTGTTTTAATTTATGAATTCATTCTGAAATGTTGGTTCACAGCAAATGTAGACTTTTTCCTCAACTGAGGGAATGAAAGTCTTTTCCAAGGCTGAACTTGTTTCACTGTGGGTCAGATGAAACCAGGAAATGACAATTTAGATTAAATAAGTGTGATCCTCAACCTGATTCTGAAGACCACGTGTTTCCCTTTCCTGCAAGTTTGACTTGACCCAGAGAGTCAGAGCACAGTTTTCACTGAAATCCATCAAAACCTGTATCAAAGAATTCACCCAGAAATAGGGAATAGGTTCCTCTTTTGAGTATATTCTGAATTGCAGTCTGACATGAGTGATGTGATGGGGCTACTTTTCAACATGTGGACCACACCGGACCATATTATTTTGTCCTCATCCTGTGGTTGCAGGCACATTAGAGGTAGCATTCAGTTCTAGTATTTTAGCTTTAGTTTTAGCTCCCTGACGTGTCCACTATCACCTGTTGTGGTGTTAATTTGAGGCGCCGCCCAGAGGGACGGATGGCTCGGGGCCCTGCCTGTGCATCTTGCAGGCTGATGGTGGAGCTGTAGGCTACCGACGCCGGGCGGATTTGTCGTCGTGATGAATGACTCCATGGCAGCTGGTCTGTGATGGAAAGGTAATGAGCACGGAGGAGTCTGCCTCTGCTGGCTTTGAGGGAGGAACGTCCCAGTGGCTCCTCAGGTATGATCTTTTCAGTTTTACAGCGCACATGGAGCCACAGATTCCTGACCTCATGAGCACTGAGTAGAAACAGTCAGTAGATCATACATGTACCCGAAATACTGAGAGAGACAATGAAGGATCTGATGCATTAAGAAAAGCCCAGAACAGCTGGCGGAATACTGCACTCTATTCTGTGCTATTTACGTCTGTTCTGTCCTACTCTGCTTCTATTTTACTCTATTGTAATTTATCCTTTCTAAACTTATCTATTTTACTCTACTGTTTCATTCTGTTCTACTCACCACTATTCTGTGCTGCTGATTGCTGTCCCTCTCTGCTCCAATCCCCCCAGTTTGTTATTCTGTTCTATTTATGTCTTTTCTGAACTTAACTATTCAGTTTTTATTTTGTCTATTCTTACTTATTCTACTTTACTCTGTTTCAGTCTTTTCTTTATTCAGTTTTACTTTATTCTATTCCTCTGAACCTTTTTTTTTACAGAATCCGCTCTTGGCTGTTCTGTGTTCTTTACTGTGTCTTGAATACTCTATTCCACACTATTCTGTTCTGCTAGTATCTATTCATCTTCCTCTCTCATCACTTGTTCCCTCATATCTTATTCTTGATTATTTTCCGTTATTTTTGTATTTTTTCTAGTTGTATTCTGGTTTGCAACAGAATATAAAATATAAAATATAAATGTTCTATTCTACTCTGTTCCTTTCTATTCTCTTTTATTCTATACAAAATATCACAGTATTTCTACATTCATGTTAAAAAAAATTATCTAAATACAATAAAAATATGATCTTGCCATTGCACCATCACATGTCGTGTCAGGTCTTACACTGTGGAGCTTGAATGTGACCTGCAAAATTCAAGAACCACGCTATTCCTCTAAAGGTCCAGCAGATGGTGCTATAAGGTCTAATGTGATCATAGCCTTGGTTGTCGAGGTCATGGCATCTACATAAAAGAGAGAGAAACATACTTTGTGTTGTAAAATTCATGATGGATAAATTAGTTTTGATACAACCCAAAAATAAATATATCAGAAAAAATTATTTATCTTTTTTAAGCAGTCTCAGTTTCAGAATTGGTCTACATCTCATCGTTGCCCTTGTTATTATGAAAGTACAGAGAAGAGGTACAGTTATTATATGACTGATCTTTAATTTGACACTGTTTATAATGTATTTCTGTTGATGTGAATGTGAATGTAAAATGTATGAATATATTGGGGGGCTGAGTGTAATGGAGCCACTTATAGGTCAGAGCTAACCGTATGATAAAACATGAAGATTTACAATATATTAATTGCACGACAGCACATATCAAAGTGGCCGTTAACCACCTGAGGTCAATGTCATACTGTCTAATTAACCGGGCAGAGGCTGTGTGGTCCTACATGGACTATGGAAGGTGGAGAGAGCAGCCGATCTCACACAGCCTCCCCACCACCCTTTACCCACCTTTACTTCCTCCCATTCACGGGCACACACGCACTCGCTGTCTGAGTTCTTGCATAGAACAATCTGAGACATTCCATTTGCATGCCCGCCCCATCAAGCTGGATGCACTCAGACTGGTAATAAAAGGCATTGACCCCCTTAACCTTTATGAATTACAATTTGTGCCTGCAGCACGTCCTGTCAGAGGCCTCAGAAAAGCCGGCACCTCAGTCGGGGTGTGTGCGTGTTGTTTTGCAGTTGTTAAGGAGAGGGGAAAAGGTTTTTACAGCTCCTCGACGGAGCTCCTGACAAGCAGGGAGGAGGCGGTCTGACAGCAGAAGCAGGGTAGGGAGGGACTGCAGCGCTGCTGATGGCTCCATGCTAATCTCCATCTCTGGATGCCGCACGAAACTACTGAGGCTCCTTCCTTTGTCAAGTCCAAGGATACGCAGGCTGCAGGGCTGCAGTTCATCTTACGCTGCCATACATCAACACAGGCAGTTTATTCTCAATGAACTAAATCCAGTAACTAATTAAAGCAGGTAGCCTCTTATGGAAAGATCTGGATTTCTCAGCAAATTGTCAGTATTAAAGGCAAAGGGCTATTCAACCTTTGTAAGGACAAAGATAATTTTTTTTTAAAAGGTACAAGATGTTTACGTAGTATGAATAAAGAAATACCTTGTGAAATCATTGTTGTCTATATTAGTATTTTACCAAAATATTTCCTATCTGAACTGTTAATTTCATTTTTTTACAGGAAGTTTTAAGTGAGAAGAAGAAGCCATTGAAAAATGTGATATCTGAAAAATATATGATAATGATCTGAGACAGTTGTTTTACTTTGTGCATTGACTTTTGAGTCACAAGCAACAACACATTTGGACCATCCCGACCAGACAATTCAGTCACAGACTGACTAAATATCCACAAACATTATTTTAGATAGAGAAAGATTATTGAAGAGTTAAAATCCGTCAGAGAAACGAGTGTATCCGACTTCACCTTCCCAGTTCAAATAGGGAACATGTGAAAAATTGGTTGGAGGCTGAACACAAGTCACATGTTTTAAAGACCTGCACATCAACCAAGGCGTTTCCAACATCTAAGCTTGTGATTTTTGCCAGAGAAAAACAAGACTCTTTAACATGAGCAGGTCACACAGAGAACCTGAGAACCCTTTTCACTGAGAGTGCAGCCTTCAAACAGCTGGTCCAATAATCCACAGTAAGAAACACGGGCAGATCTCTGATACTCTCAGACAATCATCCCAGAGAAATGCAACGAGCGCTCTTACACCCCTGAAAGATGTAAAGGACATTAGTATTCTCAAAAATGGATTTTTCAGCAAATCCATAATAACACTGATCTTTGTGCAGCTGGAAGTAGTGAAAGAAATGCTGAGGCTCGCAATATCATTAGTCTTTATACACAGTTTTTAGCCAAGTCTGTATCACCTCTATATCTACTGAACAAGAGCTTTAATATTGAACCATTCTATAACAGAAACACTAGGATTTAATGTAAACATTCACTGCTTTTAAAATCAAGTTTAAAACCGACACTGTGTTCTAACAAACACTGGTGTGAACTGAGCTTTATTCCTTCTGCTGTTTAACATCAGGAAATTCAGGCGGTGGCTGTGTGAACAGGAGCGTGGCTGACAGGGGCAGCCGTGCGATGATTGGTTTACGGATCTGTGCTTTCTCCAGTGACTTCAAGGTCACTGAGATTTACAATCAAATGGCTTATGACACTTTAGTAAAAAGCCACCCACGGCTGATGACAGGGGAAGAAAACGGGTCGGGCCACTTTAGAGGAATCCGCTTGACCTCACGCTGTGGTCCATTACGGGGATGTACTGTTGTCTTTTTTTATTACGACACCTAACAAAGATATGCACGTTAATTTTTGCAGACAGAAGGTTGTTAAGGATGGCATATGGAGGAAGTGTTTGATAGACAGACAGTGTATGTAGCACACAGAATAGTAGATCAGGAGCACGGTGTGTTTCGAGCTCCAGTCAAACTGCAGTTACAGTCTACTACACAAAAGAGCAATTAAATATGATTTAAAGGCCAATCTGTAATGGCAATGTGCTGCCCCCTATTGAAATATTATTGCCCAACTACTTACTGTTTTAGATGGTGATTTAGTGTGGTGTTCTGTCTAGTTCAGTTTATTTCTGTCGTCACTCTGAAATGTAATAGCCGAGTTTTGATTTAAAGACTATTTAACTAGAAAACATGTGTATGACTGAATATGGAAAGTGTCCCAGCTTTGTTTTTTGTTCAACTGAATAAATGTTTACTGATCTTCACACACTAAGCTCGTCAATCTTCAACACGTCAGCTTTTATCTCAGAAAATCACCTTATATGCAAACAAAATGGGTCTGCAGGCTTTATTTCAATCATTAACCAAATCACATTACAAACACTGGATATGAGACTTGTTACACATAAGCATGTTTACTTAGCGCTCGCATGGAACGCTCTGGATTTTTATGGGACACATATGGCTGCATTTTATTGTGCTCAATTAAATCGCTTTAAAGTGAGATTAACTTTTTCTTTTAAGTGGCGCACAGTTATATCATGTTACCTTACTTAAGAGCTGCTCACTGGCGCAAACGTCTCCTCAGCACCGCTCGCAGACGGGCATGTCAAACATGAGGCTGTCACAACAATGTTTAGTGAGAGAGCCCTTCCTGCTTTTAATGGCCTGACCTACATCTCAGTTCAGAGAGCTAATAAAGGCAGTCTGGTGGAGGTCCTGGAGCTGCACAATGTCACTCACAGATGCCCAACTCAGCAAGATCCGGAATGCTCAATTAGTTGCTTTTATAGGCCCCATTAATGTGCATTAACTCCATTTCCGATGTTCGAGAACAGACAAACAGTTGCTGCTGCCGACAGCAGCCAGGTGATACTGTTTCTGTTTTTAAACCCTTGTAGAACAGGAAGAGGTTGGTGTCATAAAAAAACTAACTTCTAAAGAGGTTAAAAGGAGATCAACTGAAATAGAAAAATAGTAGTGTCAAGATTCAGTGGTGTAGGGTAACTAAGTACAATTACTCAAATAGTATCAAAAGAGTATCTCTACACAAACAAAACGTGATGATTATACAAAAAATAAGACACTGCCACAGACTTAACAACCTAATAGAAAATACAATTTATAAAATTAGCTACACTTAAGGCAACTACAATGGTAAAATGCTACTTATACTTTGGGGCAATCAATAATCCATATTCAATAATAATCTAATGTGATATTTGATACACACTTTAAACATTTACATCATCTTGCACTTTTGATTTTTAAAGTATATGTTAGTGACATGTTGACTATGCTTTTTTCAAAGCAAGGTTTTACCTTTAACAGATTTTTTTACCATGTGGTACTATAAATATAGCTTCTTCAGAGAAAGTACTTAGGTGGGGAACCACTGGAATGAGTATACGGTCTAAAACATGTACATGATACGACGCAGCAGTTATCAGAAGCCATATGTCTGTGTAAATCCTTACACTTACATGGAATCATTACTCCAGTCTTGAACCAAGACAACAGATAGCTCACCACAGAATCCTACACAATCTGGTACCACTCCTCCCACACAATAAACCGATCTGGCACACAGCAAGCGGAATCAATCATGGCACTTTATTATCCTGTCACTAGTCTGCTTCCTGCAAGTGTGTTTACCCTGTCCATGGCCCTGTGATTGTGGCTGTTCAGTGTACATTAAGACAGACATAATTGAGATTGTGGGCGGCCGAAAGTGCAGGGCTCAACCTGTTGTCGTTAATCTGTCATATTGTCGGGAGTCACAGCAGCGGTGACCCATAGGTGGCTCCACCTTGGAGGCACGGCTGATGGGGCTTTGTTGTTCATGGCAGAGGGCCTCACCTATTAAGTTTATTGGTTTGCCACCAACAGAGAATTCAAGGAAAGTGTGATCTATTGGCCAACCTCTGACTTCAATTTCTCTGCTCTGGTCCTAATCCAGGTTAGGTACTGAATGATTAGGAGTGACTGTCTTAAAACTCATTACCTCCACATTACATTCTCGTCTACATGATTGGAGTGATTAAGCATCAGACGAGGTTTCTGATTTCAAAGTGTTTCGGTGAAAAACAAGCTGAAAAACTCAAAGGAGCGAACAGTCATGCGCAGCATAAAGAAAGCTTAATACTGCTCTTTGTAATATACTCAATTATACATGGGATCAATCTGAATTAATTGGTAGCCCTTCAGATAGCAGCAGTCTCTCTTTAAATTAGATTACTGATGGCTGTGCTGAAGATTCACCTTCACTTTGTATAAATTAAAGCGCTGGAAAAGCATTTACAAAATAACAAGATATAAATGAATTCAATCGTCCTGTTGGAAAAGGTGCTTTTTACAATCACACAGCATATTAGAAATAATAGCTAAATCTTGCCTCAGCGGCCTGTTATTAATTACCTGGCAAATAGGACCTGTCTGTTTTGAAACTGAGTTATAGCGGTGGCGAGGGATCACCAAAGAAAATTAAACAGCAATCAAAGTGCATTTCTATCATCATAATTCTGATTGTCAGGATCACCTTTCCCAAGACGGCTCATAACAGCACAACAAATCCTGCTATTTATTAAGTGGCACAATTTGCTGCTGTTCATATTTCATATTTATGTTGCGGTACAACAGCGCCATGCATGTGTTCCACAGTCTCTCTATACGTGGAATGCAGCTTGATTTATTACACATGGAAATATGAGAATTCTGCCATGTGGCTGAATTAAATTGATAGTTAGAGAAGACGTCTAAAGAGTAATCTGTGGCATCCTCCTCACAGAGCAGCAACGATGTTTATGCAGCGATAACGCCCGAGCCCCTGGAAGGTTTTAATCACATCATGCATGCCTTTTTATCCAGCCTTGATTCTGCCCCGCAAAAACTCACAAGGCAATCACTTAAATCTCTGAGAGGAAGTAAGTATCTAGCTCTGTCTTCAGAACGCGGCTTCTTTTATAGTGGGGGGTTATACCAGCCTGGAGACCCATAAGTTATGAAATGTCAGGATCCTATGCATTCTAATTGAGTGTGGAACAGTTAATGGCTGTGGAAATTCAGCCGCTTGACGTGTTATTCCCCCGTGTGCCGTTACACAGCCAAGCCCATGAGCCTCAATTAAATGACAAAATGGGCCCATTCTTGAAAATAACAACAATAAAAACACAAGCCTACACGGCAATAATATCAGGTCTCACCTTGAATCAACAATGGTCACAGCTTGCAAATGACTAAACAGAGACACTGATCGGAGCAGAGACGGTGGAGCCTGTGATTCTTAGCGGTTACAGGGATATACTGGAGAGGGTCTGCAACTCAGATTGTCCTTATTACTTTGTTGATTATTCTCCTATTCAATCAATTCATAATTTGTCCCATAAAATTAAAGCATAGAACCAACAAAATATTCACTTTTTGATCATTGAAGACGGGGCGGCACGGTGGAGCAGTGGTTAGCAGTGTCACCTCACAGAGACGAGGTTCTTGGCCGAGTAGAGTTAGCATGCTCTCCTTGTGTCTGTGTGGGTTTTCTAAACATGCAGATTGGGTGTTTAGAGACCTTAAATTGCTTTGGATGGATTTATTGCTGTCAGCTTATAAAACGTGTCATAGCCTGTGATGATGTATTCATATCTGTATTGGAATGCTGAGGAGTCGGGTCTCTGAAATTTCAAGTCGGAATATCCGATATCCGAGTTGTCTGGAACGCAGCAGAAGTTTTGCTCGCTAACATTAGCATACACCGGAAAAAGACAAACTTTGTATCGCGTCATATTTCATCTATTACACTATCTGAGATCCACAAATACAGCAAAGGACACAGCACTGCGGCACATTGAAAACACCCAAGCTTCAACCAGGATACAGATATCACATGTCACGACTTATCAACTGAACATGTTGGCCCTGCAGTACGCTGGCGACCTGTCCAGGGTACAACCATGTCATCTTGGATTGGCTCCAACCCCCCGCAACCCTCAAATGATAATCAGCATAGATAATGGATGGGCAGATTGTTGAAGACAAGGAAAACATGCAGATACTATAGAATGCAGGACTGTAAGAGATAATACAAATCATTTTATTCGTTGTGGATGAAATGATACGATGGTGTACCTGTCTGTCACTAACCATCCTAGAGTCTTTAGCCTTAGAGACATACACCTCTGAACATCTGTCAGTCAGGCAGTTCAGGTTCATCTGTTACGGGGGCACAACTTTGACGAGAGGGCTGGCGGAAGGGGGTGAAAAGTAACAGATGCATATTGTAGCGTGCTCTTGCTACCTTTTCCATGATTACAACCCTAGCTTTAATGCTAATTTTGATAATCATTTACTTCTGTCACTCAACTAACTGATTAATCGATTGTTTCTGCTCTATAATGTTATATATAATGTGTTAAATTGTATTTGATCATTTCCTACACTTCAAACTGACATACAGGAGGTAACACGTGGCCTGTCCACTGCCCCAATGGGACAAGCAGGAGTTGTTAGTTTTTATAACTTTCAGACTCAGGCCTACTTTTTCTACCAAACTAGATCATGTCCCAAAATACTTTCCCCCCAAAACTTAAAGTTACCTATGTGCTACTGAGTGAAACTAAGAATCCAGAATCAATATCACCTAAACCGGAACCCATTTTCAGCAGACGCCTGCAATCTATAAATACACATGGAGCATGTCCTATTAAATCCTGTGATATGGTGAGGGGCTAAATATTGACCCAATCCTGATTGGAGTAGATTTTTTTCTCAACCTTGCTTATTGTTTTTATGACTCTTTGACTTTAACCCCTTTACTGCTTCACTGATTTCATGCGACAAACAATAGCTTTTCAATAATTCAATTTATAGCTCGCCATAAATGGAATTCAAAGGACAATGCTGCTGCAAATGAACACAGGCGATGGGTTTGGCTCCAGCAACGCCCCGGCTGCCAGAGGAAGGAGAGAATATTTATTTTACGGTTGCCTCACATTCCCATTAAAACGAGGAAGCTACATTTCCAAGCACGTGGTGTAAATGTAATATACAGAGTTGAAAAAGAGACAGATGGTGGAGGGAAAGTCTCCTGTGGCAACACTGTGTAACGTTACCACTGCAGCCGCTGCCAAACAAGAAATCCTCCCAACTCCATCCTGAAGCCAGATTAGATCCATTAATACGCCTTCATGTGCAACTATTGCATGCCCCTTCACATACATGTTCACATGAGCAGGCGGATCCCGATGCAGACGAGGCCACATCTTGTTCATCATTTATTGTTAACGCCAAAATAGCCAGAAGTTCTATGCGGGGAATGGATCTAAGGCGAAAGCACAGAAACGAATTACCATCCTATTTATTTATCCAGGCCTTTCTGTCAATCACAGCATTAATCAGTAACTCATTCAAATTTTGAGAAAATGAAGGATTCATTCCGTCCAATTTTCAATTTGGAAGTGGCAACTATGGCCATGATGAATGTCTGAATAGTCCATCTTCTTCTCCTCATTTCTCCTAACCTTTCTTGACAGCTTAGATATTGCCTACCTGGTAATTTGCTCTACAATAATTGTTACTGTGAGATTTCCCCCAGCTTTTAACCAGGATTCTTAACACCCTCTGTAGGTGACAAAATGCAATTACAAACACAAGCGCCCCATCGTGACTGGTCATCAGCAGCTGCCACCTCCATTCCCCAGCCCCAACAGGTTCCATTAAAGGGGGAAAAAAATACCAAACACATGCAGACAGATACGGCCAACGTTTGCTGCAAATAAAACTTTAATTAAAAGATATGAAGCCGCTTTATTGATTAACAACATTGGTGATTAAACTGTACGGCTGACATTTCTTTCCGGGCTCGCTGTTTTGTTTACTCTCGGAGATCATTTATTGTTTGCTGTTTATTGATAAGTGTGTTTGATGAATGCAGATGCGGCTGTTTGGAGAGCGTGCTTCTTGCTGATGGAGCGATCATATTGTGTGGAACGTCAGGCTCAGGCAAGAACAGCTGTTGCGGCACCGTCCACTGGGACGCCATGTTTCACCACCACCCTGAGTGCATATGCAGGCGTACTGCTGTAAAGCTGCAACCAACGTACTCATGGCGCCCTAACAACTCTATGAATTTTATGACACATCACCAGAGCGCTCTCATCTCTGTCCGGCACTAAAACCTTAATTATTGAACTAATTAGTGGGTCTACATCCTTCTATTCTGTTCAATAGCAGGCTTATCCTTTAATTAAAGGGATTATTAACCTTTAAAATTGAGCCATGTGGGATTAAGCTCTTGAATGTAACAGTCAACAGCATTTTTTTCCCAAAATAAGCAGAGACATTCCGTTAAAGAATGTGGAATGGCTCATTACCAGGGTTAGGGATTGTAACAGATTACATGTAATTGGGATTACGTAATCAAGACTCTGTTGTTCAGAGGTAATTTGATCAGAATTGATAAACGGGATATTTATATCTTGGCTATGATTTCGAACAAATCTTTAGTATATGTAGTTCAACATGTCTAGTACCTTTAATCCATTACTGCTTGATCATCACTATCCCAGCAGACGAATGTGTGGTCAACCAATATGTGTGTTGTATTATCATGAAATATGAATTTTTACTTATTTCACACTTGATTTGTTCAACAGCGATTACGTCGATTTTACCCATTAAGACTTTCATTCCAGATAAACTCCCATAATATTATCTTCACTGCAGTTGTCAATATCAATATCGGTGGTCAATATCAATATCGATGTTATGCAGGACACAACAGGTAACGCTCTGTGTGGTTCCACTCACAAGTAGTCAAAGCATGTAAAGTGAGCAGTGTTTAAGTGTGTTCGCTGCAGTTAAAGGTCAGAGGAGGGGTCTGACTGACTGAAACAGAGCAGAATGTTTCTATTGTTTTGTTCTGCTGTTTTCTGTCTCTTCACCTGTTGTTCTTCAACGCTGGGAGCCCACATTGTGACATGCAGTTCCATGTGAAGCTCTCGTAGTCCACATCTTGAAAAGTTATTTTGTGGATCCAATGTTCAACATCAATACATGTTGGATTGTTAATATGAATATTACATTTTATTTGCACTGAAAGAGAAACATTTTGAACCTCTAAATTTGGAGGCTTTTATTTTTTATAAACAGTATTAGGTGAAATACTCTACGTTTCAACTTCATTTTTGAAGTAGGCTAAACCAAAAGTATTTTGATTAGATTATACTTTTGTAATTGAATGGATTACTTCAATAACTACAAAGAATTGCCACGTTATTTGTATTCTGTAACTGACTACATTTCAAAGTAAAATGACCCAGTCCATCTCGTAGCTGAGTTACATGTTTGCTTTTCTAAAGAGCTGACTTACAGCAGTAATAAGCCATCATCCATATCTCCCTCCAATTAAAGTCCACAGAATGCTGACACATTATACCTGGTGCGATAACAATCAGTGCAAAGAGATGGATAATGATACAGATCTGACCAGAGCCAATCTAAACATGGTGAGAACAAGGTGAATGGGTCAATGGTAGAGAAAAACTAATTATAACACGGACGGTGAGATGTTTGGCATCGCAGAACTTCAAGGTCTCTAGAGCAGGTGAGGTCAAAGTCAAAGTAAGTGGAGTGTGATTGACAATACCTGATTGAAAAATTAAGAGCATATTTTCCGACTACAAAGGAGGCTAATGTAACGGAGGATAGATATCACCTCATTGGATCGACATAAGGTTTTGGGTTGAGGAATAGTAAAATTGAAAATATGCAGATTGGTACATGAAAACATCAAAATGATAACATCAGTGACCATCTCTACATGGACAGGAATATTCCAAATATTGACTTTATTCTGAATAAGCCATTATTTCCATGATGACGTTTACTTGAGGTGCAACTAGAATATTCCATTCAAACTCCTTGGCAGAGCTTAGTCTGGCTATGATATCCAGCACCTGGTAAATGCCATAACTGTTGATGTCATGAAAATGCCGTAATAAATCCAATAGGACATTACAATGGGATTAAGACATGTAGATGTCAACACTATGCGACTAATATCAGAACACTCTACATCTTAGGACTTGTCCACACTACGGTGGATCATGGTCTAATCAATATTTTTGCCTCTGTTTGAAAAAAATCTGTTCACACAACCTTCAACGAGTACAAAAAAATACTACAAACACTCAAACAAGCATAACGAGCCAGTAGGTGGTGATAACGTGTAGAGAAACGGGTACATAGCCACCTGTGTTTATGTTTTTTTCTGGATCAAGCTAATTACACAAAGCAACAGTAAGCAGTGACATCATTTTACGAACATTCTTTTTTACATGTATACATGGATACACAGAAACCAGAGTTTTGGCGATTGTAAAAATATGTCTCAGTAACTGAAAACGCCCGATCAGGTGCAGGTGCACTGCTCGCTCCGCATCTCAGTTTATGTTTTGTCTTATGTTGTTGAAATGTCTGTCTAATGCGCTGAGTCTGAAATAATTTTAAATGTATGTATTTTAGCTTCCTGTCTTGATTTTTGTTGCCTGTAAATGCCGCTGCTATATGACGCAAGACAAATTTCAGATTAAATCCTGACAATAAAATATCGTGAACATCATAATGTGGACGACAGCAAAGTATCTACATTAGTGTGGACAGGGTGTTAATTCAGTTACTAGTATGACCTTATCCATGTAAAGATAATCAGAAAATACTGTTTAAATTGCAGTTTGTCTTATTCAGTGTCCTAATTGGGTTAATATCTGAATATCACTGTCATGTAAACATAGTCAGTGTCACAGGTGCTGCTCTTATCACCCAATGCAGCATTATTTTGTCTGATCAATACCTGCCCTCGTCAATAGTACAACAGAACAACATGGCACCAATGAGGCAAACAGGAAGAGACCATGATGCTGAAACCCCTCTCAGCTGAGTCAAGCAGTTAGAATCAAGAGCTGTTTGCTCATGCCAAAGCCACGCCGCATTATCTAGAGCAAGTCTTCATTTGAATGTCCTAATTAGTTAATTAGTTGGTGGTTAAGGACGATACGAGCATCTCATCAATCTCTGGATCTCTAAAAATAAACACCCGTGAGTCATTAGAATACTGATGACTGTGGGAAGTGTCTGCGAGGATGAGAGGTCTGCTCGTGACACTCCGTATTTCCTCAAACCGCCCGGCTCCATAAAGAAGACTAAAGAGCAGTCGCTGCGAGCATTGTACGGATGACAAGCCAAGCGTGATGTAATGAGTTTACAGAAAGTCTGAGGAGCTCAATTAATGTTTGTTCATGCGTGGCTTTCGGGAATCGTTTACTTGTTTATCATTGATGGAGGGAAAATGAGAATTAGACACGAGAATGAAAGTTGTTTATACTCACAAACCATCAAAACAAGCTCAAGGCAGAGGAGATGTGTGCCACATTAGGTCCAGACATTTTCTGGACATTTTTTTAACCATATGAATGATGCAGCAGGAGACTTTTTAAATGCATAAACGCTTGTACATGCTTTTCTCTTTGCTGGAGCAGGACGCAGATGCTTTGTTAGAACATTTTGATTATGCAACAGCCAACAACCTTTTGAAACAAATTTTAAGAAAATGTCCAGACTTCGGAGCATGTTCTGAGAGCAGCTAGGCAGAATGTTAACAATTACTCTGGGTAATGGAAGTATAGGAGCAGTGAGGATAGAGAATTCGTTCTTCATTTCTGCAGCTGAATGTATGAAGGAAGGAGCAGAAAAGAGGAGAAGAGGAGAAAAAACTGGTTAAAAATAGTTAGCCCATGGCAGCATATGATTGAGTTTCTAGGGCTCTGAAAATTCACTCTAATTATTCAACAGTATCCCTCTGTCATCCTTCCCTGTATGCATTCCTTTGTGTGGAAGTACAAGTGACTCCAACTAATATACATAATTCTGCTACTTAATTGGCACGGATCGGGTGAAAGTGGGCTAGGAAAACTCCTTAGAGACTAATAGGGGCACATATCATTGGCTCCATCAGAACAGTAGTCCCATAGGTGATAGAAGTCAGCAAATATTTCATGAGCTGTACTATCAGAGTACCTCACCTCTGGAGTCCTGGGCACTATCCTGCAAAGAACACTTCTGAAACAGTTCTGCTGTCAGGTGTATTTATAGCAGGCCGGCCGATGACTGATGCTAATGCCAGGGAAATTATGCAGTGCACTATTGCTGTCATAACAATATGTTAGACTTAAACAGGAAGGTTAACTAAAGTAGTCATTTAAGTTATAAGTGGGCCACTGGCGTATGTCTGTGTCCACAGCTACGGATTAAGCTCTGTGCTGCAGGAACGGCTGCTAGATTTAGCCTAGTGTTGATTTAGGTAATTTAGTGTTAGATGGAACGATGATGCTCACTGGGGGATTAAGTTAAATCACCACTGAGGAAGAGTTAAAGGTTACCCCAATGCAGAAGTTGGACCGAATAACTGAAAATGCATATAACACATGAGAGATGTCAGTAATCATGATATATTGTATTTTAACGTCCAGGTCACAGCACTGAGATGTGTTTATTTAACACCACAAAGCTACAACCTTAAAACACAAGGCAAATAACCCCAATTAAATGTATTGCTTTGCATGTGAAGATGTGTGGACAGCACATGTTAAAACATAAATGTTTCTCAATGCATAAACATCTGTAAGGAGCCATCTCTGAGGCCATTGGCTATAGTCTGCTGTTGAATTAGCCCCTGGGGACAAAGGTCTGAATTTTGGGGGTTCCGGTGTAGACAGATATCCGGGCCAAGACTTCTCTTCCCGCTCAGTGTACAGCGTTTACACCCACACTTTTTTATCTATCACAAACAGTAATACTTTTAATAGGTGTTTACATTTCCAAATACCTTTCAACAACCATCTGCATTTGAATTTAATTTACAGGCCATTCAATTCACTGTTTGCTCTAGAGTATATAAAGAAACCATCTTAATCTGTAACGCTCTACATCAAGACCGAAAGTAAGAATTCATGGAATGTGTCATCAATCAACCAATCTCCCAACGAGTCAGAGTATTCCTACAGGACGAGGCCCTTTAACCTTTCTAAAACGAGGGTGCAATGCCACTAAGATCTGAAAATGATTGGTATCTTCCTTTTCTCTGGTCAGTGAAGTCAGCAGCTGTTCGGCTGACACCAAAACCTGCTGCAGAACCACGACACTTAATGGTGGGATTGTAAAAAAATAAAAGGTTCACACTATATCAAAGCAAATTGTGGCCACAACAGGAATCAATTTTTGACACTTCACCTCCATCTATAGAGTTCAGTGACCCTGGCTCTTAAATTTACAGCTGTGTACGGCCTCAATCAAAGTGTTTGTCAGCAACACGTTTGGCAGAAAGTTTTAGTGGAACACACCGCAGATCATGACATGTATGGATTTAATGGGCCCTTGAGCCACTCGTATATATCTCCCGTCGTTCACGCAGGATAAATATCTTACTTCTTGGTGTAATAACACGGGAGGAGATTTGTGGATGAGGCCTCCAATTCTAATCTTAGATCTATTAAAGTGCTTCTGAATGAATCATCAAAGCTATTGATGTCACTGTGGGCTTGTTAGCCGGATCCTGGAGTCAATAACAATTTCTGATGGGGTTTGTAGGAAGGGTCACAAACACGAAGGTTTTATGAACATGTGTCAATTGAATATATATATATATAAGGTGAGAATATGCCATTCGTATTTACATTTGACTTCACAGAGATTAGGAAACATCTGATGTTTCAAGTTATGTGGGATAGTAAAACTGTGAAATGCTAACTGCTTAAGGGTAAAGATGTTCTGATAACTTGACTTTGCGTATGTGAGTACCGAGCCAGTGCTTTTATCGTATTTTTAACGTATTTTAGAAGCTGTATGATGCTAACCCGTGTGGAAGTGATGATTGTTATATCGCCTGGCTCAGGTTAATGCCTAATTAATGCCATGTAACTTATTTTTATGATCTTGTTTGAAAGTCATAACAAAACAAAAAAAAATCAAGGGAAAATCCAAAATTGACTTGCTTTAAACAGCTCGAAACTGAAATCATGCATACGTAACACGTCACTTTCCAGTGTGAAACATTTCTGATGCTGGTATCGGCATCAGAACATCTATATTTAAGTGTCAGATCAGTATCTTTGAGGTACAAGGTTGAGATGGCATGTCAGCAGTCAGGGAAGGGGGGAAATATAATCCCAACTCTTTCCTTTCGCAGTGGCAAACACAAGCCACCGGTCAGGTTTCTGTTCAGTCAGAGAGAGAGAGAGGGGAACTACTCAAGCTGAGGATTCCCTCTAAGCAGCAGAGATGACTTTGTCCATCGCGGTGAGAGGCGGTTTCTGTTAGCCCGCGGAGAGGGATCATGAGTACAATATTGACTTCAAATTACAGCAATAGCTGCTGCTCATGCTGTCTCAGGACCATGCTGCGGATCAAACACAAAGATCAGGCCTGGATTAGGAGAAAGCCACTGACAAGCACAGAGCCGCCTCTCTGCTGCAGCAGCACGCGCATTCACACAGCACCTCCCAAATCTCACATTAAGCTCTCCCCCACCTCTCCCCATGTAAGACACAGACCTTACAGTAATCTCATTTGGGTTTCAAAGACAAAATTGATTGCAAACTAAGTCATCTAAACACAAGGGGTAAAGGCAGCAGGCGGGTGAGTGTGTGTGTACTTGTGCGGGTGGGTGGACTTTGTCAGATCTATTCTGAGGACTGGATGACGGCAACATTTCCTCCCTGAAGGTGAAGACTCTCACGTTAGCTCACAGGATACAGCCGTGTTCTTGCAACGCCTTGTAACTGGCCTTTTATTTTCCCTTTCCTGGCAGTTAAACACAAATAACAGCATGGATGATATGCTGGGACTCATTGTCTGTGCTCGGGGAGGAGTGCAGGATATGACTGGTGTGATAAATGATCGTGCCGTGGCGTGACAAAGGAACTGCGGCACAATCTGCATGTGCTCCATCCTTTCGCCATCATTAGGTGTAATTGGGACTCATGGCGAGGCGTGTTCTTCTTCTGCTGTGGAGGTATCAGGGAATGAAGCCACTGTACTCGTAATAGGACAGGCTACAGAAGGGAGACATGTCCAGGCCACTGCTACAGCAGTCATCTATGTCCTAATATCACACTGCTGGCCTAAATGGAAGCTCAACAGATTCTGTATGTGCAGGTGTCAAATCTCCTGAACCCAAGTGTCGGACCAACTCTTTCCTCTGTCTAAGAAAGCTGGATGAAAGCATGATTCTTTAATTTGAACAGATTACAGAACGGTAGAGTGACCGCCAACCTTTAGAGCAGCTCTGGTTTCTGGAGTAAATTTCCCATTCATTTTCTCAATTGACGTTTGTGTGAATCCATATCAAAAGAGTAGTAAGTCTGGAACCAGGCTGACTAGCTATGAATCATGACAATAAAACATTTGATCTGGGACAAGTAAAATTATTGGAAATTAAATAAAAGGCAAAGGTACAAAACTGTGTAGATAATTATTTTAAGAGGAAATAAACAACGTATCCTATAAACCATTTCCAATGACTTACAGCGTGTTTCCTCTAGTGATTTTTCCTCCAGGATGTTAGAAAAAGAAAGAGTTGTTTTTAATTGGTAAATGTAATGTAACGTTTAACGATCTGATAGCAACAGACATGATTTTCAAAGTTGTGGAAAACAATAAACAGCAATCTCCACCGATCAGAAACATTGCTATTACACCTGAGGAATGTGGGAAGCTTAGTACTAGCGAATGAAACTTGTTTTTCTCAAAACACAGTAGAAATAATACAGATTTGTGGCTTCTACGGGAGCATAAAAAAAATGTTTTATAATCTGGTAGCTTGTGTGATGTTTACCATGGATGGTTTCAATATTATGGCTGAAAGTAAAAATCTCTATGGGAATTTTTGCATCTGGAACCACGTTGTTGAGCTCTATTATGCAAAAACAAACAAAAACACACAGTCAGACATTGATTACAGTGCTGCTCATTAGCTTTAATGGGGATGCATGTGGAATTTACTGTGATGTGTAACGAGGTTAAAAACAGGCTCATGATTCGAGTACTCATGCAGCCCTTTTTCCTGCAGCACTATTATTCATAGTTAAGACAAGAATATTCAAACAGCACAGCTGAGTAGGTGCACTTACCTGAGACATAACTGATGGCAAATTACTAAATGTAGAGGGTTAAACAAGACAACAACGACAACACAGTTTGTCAGCAAAATACCCCAAACCATCTAAATGCAGCAGGCTAAGTTTTATCAACAGTGGATACACAAAGTCTTTGTTCCATGACCTCAGTCTGTATATCCTTTCCCCTCCTTTGAATCAACTCCCCCCCACCCCCCCCACACACACACCATCTTTAGCATTTAGAATTAATTGCACAGTTATCCTCAAATTAATTCCTAACTGTTTTACAACACACAGAGAGAAAAGGGCAAACCAATTATTATTCTGTTTTCACCTTACAGAGGGGGATATTATGCAAATGATCCTCTCTACATGAGAAGGAAAAGGGGCTTTATTTTCCTCAGCAGATGCTGCCTAGACAGTGTAGCATTCTGTGGGGGACAGGAAGTGGGGATGCTGTGAAGATCTGATCGCTCCACCTGGCCTTCTACCGACTCCATATCCAAGCAATAATGGAAAACACACTGATTAATTATTTATTTCAAAGCATATCTTTTTTTTCTATATCCCATGCTGGACAAGTAAGGTTAAACGGAATGTTCCAAGTGCTGTCTGGAAGTATTTTACAACTTCAACACTTACGAGCTAGAGGTGTTTCTTGATGGAACACAAAGTCCCCTGGCTACGGCGGACCTGCAAAATATTTTATTTGCTACTTTCCCAGGAAGACAAAACACGCCAAGACCGAGCAGCGAGCCCGTGAGCCAGACATCAAGATGACAGGATGGCGATGTTGGGGTTTCAGAGAAGATAGGGGGCATCTCACCTCACTGGGCTGCGCCACACTCCTGACCACAGCGAGTGTTTATTAATCTGAGACCTTGAGACCTCTGAGAAGTTGCTAAATGAAAACACAGGCACATAGAGCGTCTCCAACTTCTTAACAGTCACGAGCCATAATAGTAGCCGATTTAAAAGGCAGCTTCTTCTTCCAAGGTGGAACAAACAAAAGCTTTAATGAGCTGTAATGATGAGTTAAGGTCAAAGCACTTATCATCTCTACAAATCAGGAGAAGATGTGCTCATGGAAATAAGCTCCCATGAGTATCTATCATCACCTCAAAAAACCGCACGCAGCGGCACAGCTCCAGGTGCTCAAGCAAATTGGGCTTTCGATGTGGAATGGATCAAACGCCGGCTCAATATTCATTATCGCCTCTGACTCTGATCTGCCGCGGTTCTGCGAGGGGGTGAGGGTAATTGTGTACTTCATTGTGCGCGTGTTTGGGCCAAACTTAATCATTATGTCAGGCTGTTAATAAAAGGTTATTAAAGGAACAAAGATCCAGGTTTTACATATGTTAGGCAGGGAGGTCTCGGGAACTCCTGTCTCTGAGGTAAACAAGGGGCCTTCATGACAAATGATGCTCATGCTGAGATCAGATAGTTAACAAGAGATCCCCTTATTAACCAGGCCTGCGTAGATAATTGGCACTTGAGCCTCACGTTTCGAATCTGGCCTGAGCAGTGTCATTTATCAAGAACCCCAGCATGCTGTCAGCTCTCCATAATAAGCCGCAGTAACTGATGAATCAAGATTAAGCAGATAGATTGAGAATGAAGGAGTAGAATATGGGCCACAGCCACATTGCAGGGGGCTTAGCTCGATATATTCATGACACTAAAGTGGTATTATTCCTTTACAGGGAGCTGCATTAGAAGCTGTGGTTGTAAAACAGGTCCAGCACGACAGCCCGATGATGAAGAGACTCGCCGTAGATTACAACACTTTTCTCTAATGTGCATACGCCGCAGCTGTTTGACCTAGAGAGGGAGAATTTGTGAATTGCTGGTTTAGTAGAACATACTGCAGCTCCTCTTCAGTTATTTGCTGTAAGAAATCTTAGGAAGCTTTTGATTATAGGAAACTGCAGTTCATGCTTCTGAAAATTATCTTCATTCAGCTTCTCCAGTGCGAGGAATTTCTGTCTGATATCGGATGGTAAAATTATTTATATTTAGTTTTTTATTTAGTCTGTTTGTCATAAAAACAAAGGATTTGAAAATGTCACATTATGCTCTGGATAATCTTACAATGTTTTCAGTTTTTTCTATCACTTATTCATACAAATCTACAATAAAAAAAATCAAGAAAATCAAGAAAATCATTGTCAGATTAACTGATAATGAAAATAATCATTGGTTGCCGCCATAAATCAGCAATTCTTTTAAATGACTCACATGAGACAGTAATAGATTTGAGTGCTGGTTCCGAAATAACTGAGTTTGAGCTAATTATTGTTGTTATAAAATTTAATTAGCATTGGGTCATTAGTGGTCTTCCTGCTAACAAGGTAACAAATCAAAGTAACAATAGCAGATACTACTTCCTCATCAGGGTAACACGAGTAAATGTATTCCTTCTTAACCCCCTGGAAAAGGTATTGTAGTTGTTGGTCACTCGTCTAAATCTATGTGTGTGTGTGTGTGTGTGTGTGTGTGTGTGTGTGTGTGTGTGTGTGTGTGTGTGTGTGTGTGTGTGTGTGTGTGTGTGTGTGCGTGCGTATGTGTGTGTGTGCGTGCGTGTGTGTGTCCACCATCCCAGCGTTTATCTCACTGGTATATAAGTGTAGATAATTACAGATGATGGGCCGGTGATCCGCTGCAGGTATGGGAGCCACCTCAGGCCTCACCCAGCCCTCCACCTCCAGCGCTCCCCTGCTCTGTCAGACATGTTTGGCAGCGTCTCCTTTCCCTAAGTCTCCAGCTGTCCAGTGGGGTGCGCCAAGTCACAGCAGGAGTGCCTGCCTCTCCATCTACAGCCCATCTCTTTCTAGGAGTGTGAGATGTGTGTGCGCGTGAGTGTGTGTGT
Organism: Pseudopleuronectes americanus; assembly: GCA_038501795.1. NCBI lineage: Eukaryota > Metazoa > Chordata > Actinopteri > Pleuronectiformes > Pleuronectidae > Pseudopleuronectes > Pseudopleuronectes americanus. The sequence goes on along the minus strand of CM076727.1, from coordinate 11,000,406 downwards.
GTGTGTTTGGGTGGTGGGGGCGGAGGGGGTCGCCTCTGTACTCGCATTACTCACTAGCAGACGGAGCACGCTGCCAGCGCCCAGCATGTCCGCCCACACGCCCCTGCCCTGCCGGTTAGACCTCACGGTTGGAGGAGATGATGGAGAGAATCTGGGATCCAGGAGGGGGGTGGATCCAGAGGAATCTGAGAGACAGAGAAAGACAGACAGAAGCCCAGAAGCTTACCTCCATCCCACAGGCCGATCCTCGGACAGCCCCGACCTGATATGGTAGTCTGAAGTCTCCTTGTTGGGGTTCTTTGGGGGAGAGGCAGCAGGAGGGGGGGTTCCTGAGAAAAGACAGCTAAATGATTTTGTATTGTTTGTTTACTTTTACACAGGCATCTGTTTTAGCACAGTAGCTTGATTTTCATGTTTACAATGACATTTCCATTCATCAGTGTTAAAAAAATACTACTGAATAATTTACATGTGACTGTAAAACTGAGTTTACAAAAGTCTTTATTTAACCAGCCAATGATTTGGACTTCAAGAAAAGAAAAAAACACTGACAGAGTCTGATTGCAGAAAGTTTAAGAAGAACCACCCTGTGCTTGACATCTGTTTAGAGTAAGTGTATTTTCAACATTGCCAGAATAAGAGACTTTAAGAAAACAAGATTACCTTATATCCATCCTTTAAATGTGGCAATTACTCTTGTGTTGAAATTCAGGGTGAAGCTGAACCGCAGCAAATTATTCTCGACAACTACTTAGAAACAATAAGAGGAAAAAAACAGAAATCAGATAATGTTCATCATCATCATTGGGACAAATTCTCAACAGCAAACCCTCATCCAATTATAAATAACTACAGAGGGGCTCATTACCAGCATCCAGCATTACTTTCCAGTGCCCACAGGGGGCTCTAGTGTACCACAGATTTTAGCACCCTGTGTGTGTGTTAGCCGCTGCTTAGGAGACCAGGGTGCTCATTGTGGTGAGGGTAGACCTTTTGAACTGCTGTGCTGTGCAATTGATATAAACATTAACCAAGCTTATACGCAAATCAGACTGTGAGCACAGAGTAAGGAGCTAATTAAATGCAAAACAGGGTAAGAGACAGTTGAAATAAAACAGAACCGTCCTCACAATGTAGCACCGCATCGACTCAAAGTAAAAAGCTGAAAAGCCTGAGTGAACACACACCTTTTCCCGATCTTGATATTTCTGACAATATGTATTTGTGCGTGTGTGTGTGCGGGTTGTGAGTGTATGTGTGTGTGTGTGTGAGATTCCAAGGTGGTGAACAGTACTTGATGAGCTAGCTCTGGAGACCTCTGAATTTTAATGATGTTGGAGATGATATTGTGTGTCCTTCAGCTTGTTATACTGACACAAGCACTCCATAAATCATCATACCTAGCTATCGTAAAATCAATACCAAACTGCTATCTCAGCGCTAACCCGTAATAAGTTTTTCAGCCATCTAACAGCTTAAACTTCGCTGTAATGCCGTTCGACCTATAGGTTAAGATCAGAGCATGCTTAATTTGTTTTGTAATAGAGAGTTTCTAATCCTTAATGAAGCACCTATTAGGGAGGCTTTTGTTGGCACATTGGTGATCAGTTGCTGGAACAGCCACTGCAATTAAGTGTGAATCTTTGTCCTGGAGCAAAAAAAAGGAAAATACAAAAAAAACAAAAAAGAGGGGAAGCTTGAACGGTCAATAAATGTTAATCCAGTCAGAACTCGTCTGTGCCTTTGAACAGGACTCACGCTGGGTTTTTTTCACATGTACTTGCTTCATCCCTCCCTAAGAAAGGCCATCCCCGAAGGATACCGCCACTGATCCTGAGACCAGACTACCACTCACTAATAAGAGCCCATGTGTAAGCAATATTGTCCACATTAAACACATTATTACCAGGCTTTGTGTAACACATAAGCCATAAATACGTTCACCAAATTGGAGGACCATGATTTTCCCATGCGAACGGAGAAATAAGGGAGCTGCTATTAGGTTAATGGTGATAAAGTTAAAATAAATCAAAGGTGCCGGTGCAATTAGATTGTTTTATGGCTCGATAGATGCAAGAATTCTAGGTTATTTTTACCTTTGTCTTGTTTTATCAATGAAATTATCCCTGAATGCTTTATTCAAATACCAAACACGATGCAAATAACAGAAAACTGAAAAGGACAAGCCTCACGTTACCTTGTAATTGTGTTTTTTTTTAAAGGATGATAGCTATAACTGGGGCAGAATTTCCGAGACACAACATATGTAAAAGCCTTTGCACAAGAGAGAAGCCATTGCCACGATTTCTGAAGCGTAAACAGCTTATGAAAGTCAAATGGATGTGTGGCATAATCTGACACGGCGAGTCGCCGCTTCAAAAACATCCCTAACAAACCACGATGCCCCGACAGCAAACGACAATAGTTGCATGTTTTTAACGCTCCACAGGTGATGGAGCTTTGATAGCAACCGGCTGCAAAGTCAACATTTGAAATTAACCAGGTATACACAAAGAATTCACTCCTGTTGTTTATCTGTGAGACAAGTGAACAGGATTAGAGCAAATACTGTTTATTTCATGACTGCCAGCTTTCACCTCACACTTCAGTGGATGTAGTATTTCCTCTCCCCAAAAAAAAAGAAGCTGGCACGGGTCACAACCCCGAAATTTCAGGTTCCAAAGATTAAGCATTAAAGTGACATGGCACCATTTTCGGCTTGCAGCTCATGTTTTTTTTGGCAAGGGGAACACCCACATACCCATGGTTTTTTGGAGCTGCTGACGTTGGCTGTGATTTACACGCAGTAAGAGGTGGTGACCAATTGTCAGAGGTCTTGCTGGCTGACCCCGAAACATCTGTGTTTAGGGTCTGTTGCTGATTACACAGCAAGGCAGCTAAGAGGAAGATACAACCGAGCATTAGAGCAGCCGGGAAAAATACTGAATGACAGCTACAATAAATTGGATTTTTACTGCAATGTTTAGGAAAGCACTTACATAGATTCTAAAGCAATTATATAACAGTTTTTATTGTAAAACAAAAAAATTGAATTACATTCTAGTGTTTGTTATGTCGTGCTGATTCTATGTTGTCTTCAGATAAAATATATTTTCTAATTCTAATAATCCCGGATAAATGTTATTCCTGAAGGTGAACTTCTGTGACATTAACATTATTTCTAATACTGATGTAAATTGATTAGGCAGCAATATCGGAGTTCAGGAAAACTGACGTAAAAACTGAATTTAATTTTAGAATGATACAATACTCTAGATTTAACTTAAATTTGTTTACGTTTGTACAATTTCCCAATTTAGCGCTTAAATTTCCAAAATATATTTCTTTCTCAATGTCTAAAATATTATATTTCATCTTTTTTTATTTCATTATTTCTATGACAAAGTTTGATTCTCTTTTTGCAAGTAGAAAAAGATAAGTTAACCAATACGTTAATAAAACTAATGATTAATGAATGTAAACCTAAATCTTTTCAAATTGTTTTGAAAAGATATTTGAATATAATTATTAACCTGCAAAGCAGCTTTGTATTTATTGTTTTTCATGGTTTTAACTTGTTGGTGAAATGTATTAACGTTCAAACCAGAACAAGATCATATGAAAAACGAATGTACATGATATCTGCTTTAAGGTAATTTATCTTTTCATAAAGATGAGTGTTATTTAGGCTTAGAGTTCTAGTCTATTAAAAAAGAACATGAGCATATGTTGTACTTATTGATCCTCTATATTGGCTTTTAATAAGGAATCAATTATCAGCAGGACAACACATGTCTTTGGCTGCATTTTAAGTTTTGCAACACCTTTCATGTTATGTTTGCTCATGACAATGGCAACAGTCATGGACTTACAAAAGTCACTGACATGTGGACTTTGTAGAGAGAAATCCAGTATTTAAATGAAGGGATAAATTGGAGTAACCTGGTATCTTGTATGTCCGTCGCAGGCTTCCCATGTGGCTCTGATGGGGCTGTTAGGGACTGGCGAGGCCAAACCGGGGCAGCTATTGAGGGGGAGGGGAGGATTTACTCTTAAGGCCAGAGCTGGGATCCGTCAGTGTGGGTGGGTCAGGTCGTCTTCAGCGTGACCTGCCACCTCTGACGGAGCTCTGAGAGGAGCAGTCTGACCCTCGTCCCTCACTGTCACAAGCCTGCGTCGTCTGAATAGAGACCACTTACTGTAGTGAAATTTATATTTGTGCAATCTCTACATTATATTCTCATAAATATCCATGAGTTCATATGTAATTAAAGTTGACCACAAGATGCAAAGAGGAGACATTTCCGGCATAAATATAATTCTAAAATGAGAGAAACCCTTCCCCCCGTCTGCATGAGAACCACAGCGATGCCTCTCAATTAAACCCACACAGCAGCAGCCACCACTTCACAACACATGGATGTAGTTTTTCACAATTGTATGATCTGCCAAAAAGTCCAGTCTCGCCCTTTGTTGAGCATCTACAGAGGAAGAAACAAGGATAATAAAGGTCTCTTTATGATGAGGCTCCTGCACACACAGGCACAAAAAACTTAAGAAAAAAAAAGATCTATCAAGAGGTGGGAATTACGTTGCCCTGTGCAAGGGTGGGGAAAATGAAGCAGGCATTTCTGAGCCGGCTGGCAACGTAACCTTCAGAAACATCCTATTTTTCATTAGAGCTGTGTCAGACAGCTATGCCTTTAATAACATTCATCCCCGCACCAAGGAGAGGATAACTCAAGCTTTAGGCACATAATGAATGGGAGAATAGTGCTGTTAAGAACAGGACAGGCAAACAGGAGGAGCTGCACTGCTGCACTCGTGCCAAGCCTTTCACAGCACGGCATCCTCCTGTATTAACGCCATGCAAATGAACAGTCAGACGCTTCCTGAGGTGGCTCTCTAATGTGGCCCTGTTAATTACTGTCATTAGAGCAGGGGCTGGGAGAGAAGACTAACAAGCCGCCGTCCTCATGATCTCTGCATTTGAAAGTCATCTTCTACGATAAATAGGTGTCAGAGTCCCGGTAAGAAAATTGCAAATTGCCAAATTTGCTGACAGAGAGGGAAAAAAATTCCGCTGACTCTGAGCCGCCCGCCTGTGATGGATGCATTCTTGACACAGTCTTGGTGTTTAGACTTAAGAAATAATGAGTATCAATGTCCCAACCCGTGGAATATGCAAAGATGAAAGACTGCTGCGTGGGTTTAATTAAGGAAAGCTGAGGCAGGAGCTGCTTTCAAACAGAGTGACCCAACATGATCAGGTTCTTATTGCTGTCACTTCTGTTCTGAAATATGGCCGATAAGGAACAGGCAGGGTTTTTAATAAGACCGACGTAAGGTCACAGCAAGTGAGTGCGAGGCTGCTAATGCATTGTAGATGCAGCCCGGATATGTTATTGTGCAGCGTGTCTTGGTTTCAGGAGCAGCGGTTAACTTGTAGCGAATTCTTTCCAATAAGGCGAGAGTGAGGCTCTTTGGATGAGGCCAGTTTTGTTTTAAGATCAGTTCAATGTTTTTTCTTTTTTCACTGCATCATTACAACCACAGGGGGTGCGGGCACTCATTGTTTCCACAGTCAAGTATTTTGTTTTACAAATGCCCTCCGGCAGCTCACACTCCCTACATCAGGGGGGAGAAAAAAATGTTTCTCATACTTCAGAGAGCAAACCAAAATATCCCCTATTATGTCTGTGATGCATCAAGTCCCTGGTGTGGCCTTGAATTTAGTTTCTCCCCCAAAAACTGTAGGGTGACACAGTCGATATATTCAACACGCGAGGCTACGTCCAGGCTAATATACACGATTTTTCTCCCCCTCTTCCCTTTCTTTGTTTCACTTTTTCTCTCTCATTCCCTCCTCTGTTTTTCAAACGTCTGTGCTGTTGAGGACAAATCAAAGGCTCTATTTTACTAATGTAACACTGAGCAGACTGTGAGGTGGCTGTGGGGATAATGAGGGACTGCAGAGATGTGAAACAGACAGGCTGGAATGGATAATTAGGACAGAAAGTTTCTGCGATGCCAATGACACTCTACAGGAAATAGGATCATTAAGTTCTATATAAAATCTCTCTATGTACGGTGTATCTATATAACATTGCTCATCCTTTTCATTACAACTTTACATTTCAGTTCATTTGAGCTCTGTTAAATTTAAGGTGCAGCCCTTACTTCTGTTTCGAGACGTGACAGAAACTAGTCACTTTAAATGTAGCCCGTTTTACAGCCTGCTTAAGGTATCAGTGGCAACAGTTTTATTCCACAGTATAGCTCATGGACCCCGCCTCCTCCGTGTTAGCGAATGGGATATGGACCTAACTAAAATGTCAAAATACTCGCCAAATAATTAGTGTCAGTCATTTCAGGTAGTTATAATCACACGGATGTATGTTCAAGTGCATTCATTTTTTGGGTGAAACATCATGATTGGCAGCTGAGGCTGACTCCCCATTGGTCGAACATGTGTTTTTGCGGTACCTCCATTCCGCAGCTTTATCCCTCAATCGCTAATGCACAGACTCCAAATTACATCGCTGGCGCAAGGTGGCCGCATTCATATGCAGGATAAATTGGCTTCATAGAAGGAAGAAGTGGGGATGCATTGTCAATCTTTAAAGACGGCGTAAACAAGCTTCTTAACGGCAATATAGTAGGATATCTTTATAAAAAAGGGGATTTTAACTTTCTAACTACCAGTTAATATCTTTAGCATAATTACTCACTGCAGCCCACTTTGATTTTATCTGCAAATCAATCAGTTTTGTTGTGTCTAATGCAGCTGGCTCAGATCAAAGTTGTGTTGTTTTATTTTTAATTGTTAGGACAAGATGTGAGTGAAAAGGACAGCCTGACAGGTCTGTAGGACTCAGGAGTATTTCACACTGTAGCAGAGGGTCTGGTGCAGGCAAACTGGATAATGAGCTGCAATAGCTATTAAAAGGCATTTGAGGGAGATATCAGGCTATGTTGCTCTATTATGATTAGATTTCTCCTTGACAATATGAAAAGATCAAATCAATATCTACTGAGATTTTGATGATCCACAAGCCATCCCCATCCAGTTACCCTTCCCCAGGCTCTATTGAGAGAGCATGATCTGACATCACCACAGTAACATCAGGCTTCTCTCTGCTACAATGAAAATATGCAACTTCGATTAGTGCAATACTGAACAAAATGACCTGCGTTTTGGACTCGCTACCAAACGCTGCTGTTTGGGTACTGATGATGGGACCTATTGTGTTTCACTTTAAAGCAATTCAATTAGGAGTCATTAGTCCTCTGAGTGATTACCAGTGGCCTATCGATAGAGAGGAAGGACACACTAATTAAAGGGCATTTAAATGTTTCTCAGTGCAGAGTAATGGGGAAGAAACACAGCATTTAAAATGCAGTTTGGTGAAAATATCCTTGCACAGCAAATGACCGACATAACATGTTCAATTTGCTCTCAGCAAATTCCCTTTATAGACACATATACGGGAATGGATCCCAGAGGAATACTAAAACGTGGTCATACAACAGTCACCAAGAAGCTAGCAGCCCTGCTAAACGCAGGTAAATATTCAGATGTTATGGTTCCACTTTAGAAAATAATAAAACAAGACAGATAAATTGCAAAACTGATGTAAAATCATGGCAGGTATTTATATGGTGCATATGTTGGAACTGAATATAAGGATTCCACTAAAAGCAAGGAGCAGATTATCTTTCATTTTTAATTGACTGTCAGTGCATCTTTGAATTCACTGTATCAGAGATGAATAGGTACTTTTCACTGTCTATCATGAAGTTAATTCCATTCTTAGATGAATGGTGGTGATTATGTAGAAAGGAAGGTGACTTACTCGAAATCTGCCTCCTTTTTCCTGTAATAGGATGTTGCCTTTTTAATGCAATCACACTTTATACTGAGGGAATCAGAGGTGAGGTTAAAGACCTTGTGTACATCAAGAAGATGAATATAAAAAAGGTTTGAGCTGAAAACTAGCTCATCTAAATCTGATAAAAATATATACATAGAATGAAATAATACAGCATTAGCACGGGTCACAAAACCATATTTAGTTTACATGAGTATTTCCAGAGCTCATCAACCATAGCACAGGAAGCTACGCCTCCACAGTGTTGAGAGGACTGCTTTGTGTTAACATAGTGAGAAAGATATTGATTAAAGTATGATAAGAAGAAGCTCCAGTCCCAGAGCAGAGCCTCTACAGCTATGATTAAATACACTGCACCAAGTTAGGACCTATATCTCAGTGAGAGGCAAACTGGGTGCATCTATATACACCAATTGTCTTTGCCACTAATATAGAATCAAAGAGTGCGAGAGCTATACAATCATGATCAGTTATTAAAGATAGAACTGAACGTAGAACTGAACTTTTTTTCCTGGATATTTGAAACGTAATCAGGTTTCTGATCACATCACTGCTACTGTCATGGTTTTTATTATGTGGCCAAAACATGTCAAAGGTGCAAGATGATGCAAGACAAAACCTGAAAGGAATATCACAACAGACAAGAAGTACATCTAGGAAAATAGTCTCCTTAAAATAAAGAATATAATGAGAATGATATAATGAGACAATTATAAGCTATAAATTCCAGTAACAGTGAATATAAATTTATTTTTATTCAGGAAATAACACCCAAATTATGAGATGTAAAATGAACCAGTAATATGTTACAGCAATTTATGGAAATTTATTTTAATGAATGGATAAAAAAAAGAGTTTATTATCTAAATACTAGTGGATATAACACAATATCAACAGGAACAGCTAACTGTTAATGGCATGTTAGTTGTCATGGTGATCCCATACAAGTGGTTTAATTGACTAAGAATCAATTCTTATCATCTGATACAGTCGAATTATAGTTTTCCCATTTCCAATTGATTCGGCCCTCATGATAGAAACACTATTATATTTATATTTTTATCCCACAAAAATAAAAATTATTCTCCATATTGATAAAAAATTTCACGGTTGTCTGAAAAATCAACCAAATCATTTTGTGCAGTGAAACATCAGTAGAGGTGTGTGTAGGGTTTTAATCGATTTTATGTATACAATCCTTTTAAATTGTTTGTATAATTGCAAACCCAGAGTTTGTTGCACCACCACAGATGTTCTAAGATACAAAAACACACTTCCAGGTACAACATTTTTTATTTCAATTATGATCCTCCTACATTTGACACATTGTCTCTCAACATTATTGCATTAGGCCTCATATTGGATGGGACCACTTAAAGGGGAGGGTTTAATATCTGTGACGTTTTCTGCCTCTTTCTTTGTAGCTCCCTTTTTTCTATAATCTGACATGTGTTACTTGCTGGACATGTCTGCCAAAATCTTAAAATCTACTAGAATCTAAATATAGCAACTGTTTTCATGTCAGTGTAGTCAAAGCGAGGAGCAGATTTTGCATCAAGGGAGAAAGGTCTGTTGATATGTTTTTAAAACTCATAATACTTTGCTTTAAAAAACGGATGATGCAATTTTGCACGCCAGGCGCGTTCTTCTGTTTAAGCTACGCAGCTGAAATAACTGTGAGAAATGTCCCCTTGGTCTGATTTTTATTCCTCACCTTATTCCCAATGTCATTCATTTGCCACTGAAGGTAACAAGCCTTTTCCACTCGGTGCTCTGTAACGGCAGACCTTTAATAGCCATTTCCCGGTGTGGCAAGAGGAGAGAGGGGGAACATGTTTATTTGTGTGTCTGCACATGCCTCTCCAGTGATTCTCTCTGCTCCAGTCACCCAGCTGCTGGCTGGAGGAGTGATTCATGGGCCTGACAGATGCCTGGTGCAGCTGGATCTGTCCTTGATCATCCCAAAAGCCTGGACAGCACTGTCATTCACCATTGCCCAAATTATCTCTGTATTGACTGCAGAACCCTCTGTGACAGCGCCGTAATGGCTAATTACCCAGGATGCTTTGGGTACTTTTAAACCCCAGAGTGTTCTCTCGCTGTCTTGCCATTCCGCGCTGCTGCTGCTGCTGCTCCTACTACCGCTTGTCCTTGTGAGGGCCAACGTTTCCTCCAGCCCCACCTGAGTACCACGGCTTAAGGATCCCGGGGAAAAATGTCCGAGCAACAGAAAACAAGTCATGATGTCCTCTTTTCCAGAAATTATGCAGCGATGCAACACACTATTTCATCTGGTCTCTGTGGTGTTTGGTGGGCTGTCGCTTATAACATCTCGTAGAAGTGAAATGTGCACATAGATTACCATTTACGGTCTGTCTGTTTCTCTATCCTTCTCTGCTCGTCGGGGGAATTACCTCGTGAAACGCACACACAGTTAATTATCAAAATCAGTCTAATGATGTTCGGAAAATTGGCTAATTGAAATCTTTCTCACTATCCAAACATAATATCATATTTAATCATGTTTGCATGGAGAGACCAACACAAATAGCCAATGAAAGATTTCTATTCCAGGCATAAACAAAGTCCACAGTGAGCATACTCATCTACAATTCTAAAGCTGCATTGTGCTTGAGACTTTGAGATGCATTTCAGGAGAAAGGTGACAGAGGGAAGTGAAAGGAAATGAACAGAGAGACAGAAAGAGGGAAGGAGAAGGTGAGGGAATAGAGGGTACAAAATCCCATCCTGACTGTTAGAGAAGATGATGAGGTCCCCTGAGAACGGACAGAGCAGAGAGGGAGCAGCTTTTCCTCACAAAGACTCCAGTAATTTGCCACATCCTGTCCGCACAGCCGGCATGGAAGCCACTCTGTCCTTAATTACCAGGATAACAAACCCTTCCCCTCCCTTCTCCTCGCGGTCCTGTTCTCCTCACGGTTATTCTCTCTCCCCAGCCGCCGCCGCCACCCGTGCTTCCTGCGCTCCTCCTCCCCATCAGTGTCGGGGTAGAAATGGATTGCCTCTGTTGGTGTCTGCAGACAGTGGACGGATGGACACCAAATAAAGTGATAAAAGCCGAGAGAATGGCCCTGCCTCGGTTAGCAGCTCTGATCTTGATGGACAGGGGCACTATAATGACACAGAGGCCTCACCTGGATAAACTAGCGGTTCTGACAGCCCTGTTAGCCACAGGGGAAAGACTTTAGACGAACCCTATACCACTGATGTTGCACACTTAACGACACCGGTAAAATATATGAATAGTTATCAATTATTTTATCAAATATTCTCATGAAAAATTACCTCCAGTTCCCAGAATTTATGTTAAATCAACATTAAAATCTACACCATAAAACAGTGCAAACCTTGTGTCTTGTAATGACACCGCTGACATGAGACAACCAGACTACGGGGGCCGTGGCCTTTTCGTCTGGTCATCGTCTGTCATCTTCAAGATGGCACCGTCTCTGCCTGGGCTCTATTTGCATTGGCTTTTGCATATGTCTGCGTTGCTGCATTCATCCTTACTCAACAGAATCAAAACAAAAGGGGTGGGTGGGGACCGGAGAGAGAGCAAGGAGTGACACCACAGTCCCACCTCGCCAGAGTACATCCACATACATTCAGCTCAGAGGGAATGAGGAGGTTGAATTAGTGCCGTGTTTGTGTGCCTTTTTTCCGCGAACAGGCAGTGGGAGGGTCTGCAATTCCTGGGGGTGAAGGGGTTAGAGTGGTGTGTGTGTCTGTGTTACCAGTCACCTGCTGCTAAATCCTATTAGCAGAGGCCTGGGGGTTAAACCAACCATCACCATTAAAGACCTGTCAGGGGAAAGCCCACAAATAATAGGGCTGATTGCTACAACTCACAAATAATAAGGTGCTTTGATAGAGGATAATCAATTAGTGATAATGGGATGAGGCTTGACATTCTGAAAGGGGGAAAAATAGCAAAGGCAACAACAAAGAACTTGAGGGAAATTGGGATTTAGACTTTGATTAACAGATTAAAACTTATTTTAGAGGGACACGTTTAAAACAAAGAAAATATAACATTTTATTCGTCTCATTTTACTTACTACTAATACTTACTGTTTGTCTTTTTGAAATTAACGTAGATTGTGACAAAGAGCTATAATGAATCATAAAAATAAAAAAAATGTAAAGTGTTTCGACACAATGTGAACAACACTTTCTTTGATCATTCAATCTAACTCTTCAGATACATTATTATATGTTAGTGATTTCTTTAGCTCAACTACGACACAAGTAGCAATACTGAGGACACATTTCTCACAATTCACTTCAATTACTCATCACAGTTGTTTTCAGACTGCATGTCCCTTTACTTGACTTTTCAACTACAATGTTTCTTTGCTCTGAGGCCTCATCATCACTGAGAATGAACTACAAGTGAAAGTCAAGAAGCAGATATTGCTATTCAAGGATTAGAGCGTCAGCCTAAACATTTCCATATGTTTTCTACAGCGAGGAAAACGAGGTGAGACCAAATTGGCAAAGCAAGTGTTAAATGAGATGAGAAGTGACAGTTTACATCTCCAGCCACAATTAACACGTTGATGGCGATTTTCGCTGGGCCCCTCACAGTGATAATGCCTGTTGTCAAATCTGTTTAGCACGCCAAATCTCCTGGAGCCTTCAGCTAGGCAGCAAGCTTTTGACAGATTGAAGGTTCAGAGATAGGCTATCATGACAGATGGAAGCTGGCATCGATGTTCAGCTCTCGCCAATCACAGGGGACCTGCCCCCCTTATTCTGCGGGGCGCAGCTCTGCAACCTTCCCCCCTCTGATGGGAGCAGGGGATGGCATTGTTAAGCAGTGCATCTGTGAGACTCAGTCTCCTCTGATGGAAGCATAAGGCAAAGAGCTCTCAAGCAAAAGACGGCCACTGCTGTAAGCACATTTCAGATATGATGGGAGGCTAGCTCAAGGGAATTGTGGAAGAGAAAAAGTTTGAAACATTTTGAGGAGCAGGGAAGACCCGGGAGAGACAACAGTGGTGTTTGCGGCAAGCCTCAGCTACTCAGTAATACCATCATTAAATTTGATTATTACCTAAACGCTGGCAAATGCTCGCTTCAGTCACAGCACAGTGGAGTTTGCCAGAAACATTCACTTGATCACTATTTATATCTGATTAGTAGAATGACATTTTTCTTCTGACCAACATAATCTCACCTCTTAAATACTCAATACTGAGAGGGAAAAATCAATTTACATAGCCTTGTCTTGTGTATAAAGTCCTCCTTACAACTCAGACTACAGTATGATTACCCTTAATGAGATCCATCTGAAACGGTGGCACAGGAAAAACTCATTAAACTGAGCTTGTTCTAATCAGACAGGCTTATATGGATTTTAGCAGACATCAGAAATTGTTCTGAAAAAGAAAAATACATCAGGGCCTCTGAAACAGAAGAAGGGATCCGATAATTAAGTATCTGCCATGCGCTGATGATATCACGAGTGTTAATGATCACTGTAATGACAGTTCACGCAACACCCAGTTGATTTACAATACACCTACTGTGAGGCACCACTGCGACAAACACTGCAGCAAACACACTCGAGCTCTAGCAGCTTAGTATAGATTAAAAAGCCATAAATTAGACCCAAAAGGCACTTTCAGGGAAAGGAATTAAATGCTTACTTGCACTATAAGATTTCCACAGGTAGATAACTTTGAGATGCAGCGTTGTTGGTTTACTTGCTGGCAGGCAGCCCTCTAAGTTGTTTGGTCTCTCCCTCCCTGTTTAGGCGAACACATTGTTGATTCAGACCCATCATGTTGAGGCTTGAGGTCACCCTGTCTCAGGCTTGGCTAGTTAGCAGCAGCCCACCTGATGGCCCAGAGGAAATCACAGCAGCCGCATTCACAGGAGAGGGCCTGACAGCCAGGCCCCGCACCAGAGAGAGGGGTCCAGTCGGGGGGGGGAAGAGAGGAGAATCAGTATGGGGGAGGGAGGAGAGAAAGGAGAGTGTGTAAAGGAAGGAGGCGGAGGGGGGGCTTCAAATACAGGGAGGGATGAGAGACGGCTAAAGAGGGCACGACGGTGGGGAGTATTATGTTAGCTCTAAGTGAGAAGGAGTCGGTTAAAACAATGTCGAGATGCCTCAGTGATGAAAGGAGGACGCAAGGAGAGAAACGTGGTTGATAAAGTGAGTGACACCAACTTACTGGGTGGTTTTTAAGAGATGAGAGATGAGGGAGACCGTCTCCGGGTTAAGTTGTACAAAAAGAGGAGGAAGGTGCGTCAGTGTGAGAGAGTGATGAGGATCTTTACTCGGAAAGATGGATGTTTGAAATTCAGGGGGGGTGGAGAGGCATTTCTGTTTAGTGGTATATATGGATCAATACTTGCTTGGTACAGTGGTCTAGTTGTCTGGAGTTTCCAACACCTAACAGCCGTTTCTGCTCAGGAAGAAGCAAAAGTGCACTGTGTAAATGAAGTGAGGCATCAGTGTAAGTTATCCCGGGGCATTGATGCTGCTCTTGCAGAGAAAACGTTGGCTGTAAAATGCTGTGATGAACAGCAGACATTTCCAGTTCACAAGTCTCCCAGTCTCTCCTGAGAGTCTGCTTCATCCCTATTATAGCCAATAATAGCCCCATTGTAGTCAAATGCTCTTTCTCTTCACCGTGACTGAATGAGGACACATTATTTACTGAGAGGAGACAACACTAATGCACTGCTGCAGAAAACTGCTGACAGGAAGAGGGCAAAAATCATAGGTTTTCCCCGCTAGAGGACGTCACACTTATATTATATTTATAGTTATGCTTAATACCATCCAACAATATGCCAATACACCTCCAGACAACCTCCACAGAGGCTCTAAGTGCGGGCTCAACGACAAGATGTTAAACTGACATAGAAATCAATTATTTATTTCCGCTTTCTACAGTAAGTGTTTATTGACATTGGTTATTAAGGATTATATGAAAGCAAAGATGCTTCTTCAAAATAGTAATTAGAGAAATACAAATGTTTGACGTGAGACCGTCGTAATTTTATAATCAGATATTTGAATTAAAGGGGTAGATAAGAGCTTACGGTGCATGGGGACACATCTTTAATTGATAATCGTACAGATCATGAGCAAAGCACAAATTAAAATGTGACACTGAACTAGTTCCTTCAATGGATAAAGGTCTTCTGTTCTGAAGCATTTCAACAGGACAATAACTGCAGATCAGAACCTCATGTATTCTTGTGCCATTTAACACAGTTTTTTATTCCCAGTTTCCATTTTATTATTGTGTCCAAAGGCATCTGGAGACAAATGCCTCAGCACAAAGTCATACACCATTAATGCAGTCAGTGTTGCTGCAGCCCCAGAATCTTATTATCTTAGTTGGTTCAGCCTCATTAGCTGTTCTATGCATATTAATGGATGGGAAATGGAAAACTATACCCCATTTAAGAACAAAACATGTTCAAAGTACTCGCTGTTTCGGGGTTGTAGGACATAACTCACTCTGCAAATTGCTATCATCGTGCTCCTGGCAGAAACCTGCTGTTTTCTTTACCCAAAAGCCCCTGGTTCCCTCGCAGAGACAGAGTTTCATTAACCTGCACTGCATTCAGATGCTATTATGGCTCTAATTATGGCACATAGTCTTGTGAGGAACTGCCTGGGATCTCAAAGACTTTTATGGCCAGCTGTCCTGTCGCCAAGGCCAGGGTCGTCCCCGCTGCCACCGGAGTTCCAGAAAGAGAAGATGTGCTAATCTCAGATGCATTGAAGCTGGCTTTGTCGACTTATGCAGGCTTATCTATCATGGTCACGACTGCATTAGACATAAGACCTTAAGTTTGCAGGCACTGAAGTAGAAAGGAGAGCAAATTAGATTCTTCTCATCCACCTCCTCAGCTGTGTCCAGATTGCATCACTCAAAAAAAAACTTGGACTCTAGAGGATAAAACTAGCACCTTGAAATGCAGAGGTAAGTCTTTATGTTCTGATTATTCTACACAACACAAAGACAATGATGTTATCCATGAGCATTCTGCATTTAATGATTAAAAAGCAATATAAGGTCAGTGTGTTTGCCATCCAAGACTCAGCCCATCTGCCAGCAGACCAATGGAGACCTTAGCTCGGGAAACAAATAAAACCTCTGTCCAGTGTCTCATTATCCATGAAAGTATCTCCTCGGCTTCTTCTGTCCAATCAAAGGGAAAGGAAACACAGGAACAAGCTGAAAAATTCCAGCATGAGGGAGACTGAAACAGTTCCCTCAGCGTTGAGCATTGCTCACTCACGGCCGATAGTGAAGGTAAGGAGATCCTCTGGCAGGTGCTGTGGGCTGTCAGAGCAGTAGATGAGCCCTGCTGCTGGATAACATCTTGCCAAATGCTCTAAGCTTGTCAGTTAACGCTCTGCCACAAAAAGGTGGACAGCTACTAACCTCTTGGAGAAAAAGACAAAGACCAACTGTAAGTTTCAAGTCATAAAAAGAAAGTTCAGAGTTTCCTGAGTGAAATTACCAGTGTTGTTACACTCGTGAACTTCCACCACTTTGAAATATAATGTGTTTTAATGTGTTTTAGTGATAGAAATCGTGAGCTGGATGCATATTCAGTTGCTGCCTGTGAGACACAACAGAAAAATAACTGCTTGAACGTGGTGGAATGAGTATGTTTTGTGGTTTTAAATAGAAATAAGATCAATGTAACCGATGAGAGTTCCAATGTATTTAATCGCGCTACAGGTGAAGTTTAGTTGTATGATCGAGAGGCAGTCATCACTATAATATACTGTAAGTACAACTCATGTATTCACATGTAAAAGCATATTATGCACAAAGTGATCCAAACTGGTGCCTTAGAAAATATAATCCTTATTATTGTAGTTACTGATGTCTTTACTTTTCTCTTCCATCTGTCTTGCTGTCTGAATACATTTTCGGCACTAACAACAGTCCTACAACATTTCTGGGGACTTGTTAGTTCTTCCACCTGCTCGGAAATCTGATAATTACAATAAAATTTGTGGTAAATTATGCAACATGAGTTGTCGTAAGTCTTTTTAGTTCCAATGAATACACTGAGCAACAAAACCCAGTGTGCAGTTCAGGCCAGCTTTAAACACAAACTCATATTGTAACTTTCTATTCTGAAAATGGGTTTTCTGCAGTAAGGTACTGAAGGTACCACCCACCACAGTACTGCAGTTAATTTGCTGAACCTGCATTCAATACATTTATCATTTACACGTCACTGAAAGGTTTATTTTGACATGTTCTGATATTAAACCAAACAGACAAAGCTGAGATATCAAATGTGCATCAATCTCTTACTACAATAGATTGAAATGAGAAAATCTGTCACATACTTGCAGTTGAAGGCACACATTTGGTATATAAATACAATGGAAGGACATTGGAAATATGTCATAAGCTACTGCATTATTACCTCTATGTGCCAGTATAAACAAGCTTTGTTTCTTATAATGTTAGTATGAGCAGAGATCATTTGTGCAACTATAATAAGTTAGGACTATCACATTTATCATGCATCTTTCTAGCTCAATTAATCCATCATAGGTCCCTCAACACATGATGTGAAATAAGAGTGTACTAGATAGGGAAACATTGAGCCTCTGGCTCATCAGCCAACTATTAAAATGAGAAAATATTACAAATCTGGCTGTTTAAGGCATATTAATATTGACAGTGTAATTTCATCTCCATAATATCCATATAGTTGAAAGGAAAACCATTTGCTGACTCTGAAAAACCTTCTGTGTTGCACCTGCAGAGAACAACTTCTCCTGGGACGAGTTCAACAACCCTTAAAGGTGCTAAACAGCACTTTTTGTGCATAGCTTACAGGTAGGTCGTTATGGTTACACCGCTGTCCATTTGTTTGTTTGTGGGCACGGAAACGCAAAACCTACTGAATGAATTTCTACGAAACTTGGATGGGACATGGGCCAAAAACCTAAAGTCAATTTTGGTGAGGAGAGGTGCAGACCCAGGACAAATTTTCTTTCACATTGTGAAATAGAAAGTTTTCACCAATTACCAAGGGAACAATTAATTGATCTGACATCTGATCTGAAAAGTTTGACATATTTAGTGTGTGCCATGTGGCGAGGCTTCTGGTGGATCTTTAGTGACTGTTGGCCTCTGTTGGAGATAAGCACTCTACTGAGTTATTCACTCTACTTGTTACTCAGCCAATACAAATCCTGATTTAACTCTCAGCGTTGTTATCTTGTTGTAATTAGTCAAAAACTAAAATGAGGAAATTAATTGAAAGAAAGATGATGGAACTAAATTTGTATCATCCAAACTAGGTATAATTCATTATGTTTCCATTAACAACAGCCATATACCTGACGCACTGAAATGTTTGGCCATCTCAAAGACTTCACACGGGGAACATCACAAATGTTACTGAGCCTTCAACATGTCATGTGTAAATCACTCCAATTGCAGTCGACTTTTTGATGCGCACCAGGTTTCCAAAGATTCAAGTAGATAATGTCTTTGTTTTTATTCCCTATGCCAACAGAACAAACCATTTGAATTAATGGGACCTCGTGATTGAAAACACAGTTGAAGTTTACACACTTGCAATGCACTAATTCCAATAAACCCTTTTCCTATCTAAATAATATTGCTTTAATTATAACCACCATAACAATGAACAACAGTGAGATAAATAAATAACTTCACTGTCCTCCCTGGAATTGTGCTGATGCAGAGGCCTGCCTAGGCATTATAAACCTAATTAGCAGAAGATTACTATGCAGTGTGCAAGGCTGTGGTCCAGAAAGACATCATTAGGTCTTCTGATGGGGATATGCCTTCAGCACATTGATTCTTTTTCGCTCCAAGAACAATGCAGATTGCAGACTTTATAATTGGGCTTTCAGGTCACTTGCGACTTCACTTCCACTGTGTGTGGCAGGCGTTCTCCATTCAAACAAAAGAAGCCCATAACAAAAAGGCATTCCTGCTGAGCTGAAGGAACGAAGAGGTTGTTTATGGATTATAAAAAACAATGTGAGCAACCAATACTGTAGGACTATTTAACTCTTCTAAGAAAAATATGGTAAAAATGTTGATTACAAAATAATAACAGCTTTTATTTTATTTAAAGTATCATAACTGAACTTAGAATTTACTAAAATAATTATCTTTATTGTTGGAAGTCAACAAAAACAATAAATTGTACATGTTATAACCACAACTACAACTACTAACTAACCACTACTAATACCAATACAAGTCTATACTAAACAATGTGTTAGTACCACATCTGGGAAATTTATTCAGCAGGTCCAAAATTACTGAGAGATGTATTAAGACTTTGCTGTCAATTAATGATCATAAATGATCACTACTCTTAAAGAAGCACAGTGACTCTATTTAATCAAACATGCAAACGCAAGAAAAAAATAATTGATGTACATAAAGTAAAGAAACAAATTAAATGTATCAATACATGTTCATTGATTTTATGCAAACTATCAATAAACAGCATTTAAATACATTCACATTTGGACTTGCATGCTTCAGAAATGGAAGCTGGTTGGGCAAAAATAAACCCAGTATGTAAAGACCCCAGAAATAACTGTTCCATATAAAATGTGAAGTTTTGCTCTGCTCATGCTCCAAGATCCTGATATAATGAATGTGCTATTTTACCACAGAGTCCACCAATGAATCCACTAACAGCCTACTATTCCTTCTCCTAAGTTTGGTCGTTCAGCAACTCCTAAAGAATCAGCATTTGTAGACCAGGTGTGATTTTGTCATCTCTGTTGTGTTCTGGGTCTGCACCATCTTGCCAAAGTTTCCCAGGGAGCCAAGAGACAACGTGAAGGAGGATAACTTCCAAGCCTGCAATTCAGGTTTCCTAACTGTAATGTAAATTCAGTGGCAAAGAGAATGAAAAAAAAACAAGTTGTTTGTCCATTTGTCTTGAAGTGCGTGAGTTTCTGCATCTACTTTAATTGACAGTGGTGTGCTGAAGGACAATGTTCTCTATGTTCAAACTTCTATTATCTAAATCATTTCTGTCATTTCTGCCTAAAAAACTGTCTAATTGTCTATATATAGGTCAGGGGCTGGAGGCTTCTCTCTATGCCTTTAAGTTGAGGCCCCCTTTCAACACGATTGTCAGTTACAACGCCTGTATCACTGCAACACTTCACTGCCTGTCAATTTCAAACTCAATCTTATTTAAACGAACCACGTGGTACTTGAAAACATTCACTTTGGGAAATGACTCACAACTCAAATGGGGGCAATCCAAAGAGAATACAATGGATTCAGATCTAGCAGCAGAGGTTTGCCTGCGAGAAGCTGGAATGCATTGCTGTGAAGCCCAAAAAACATAATATGCAAAAGGTTGAACAGTGTTAATTGCAGACTTGAACCTAGATTCCACTCTTTATCTAAAAGAAAAGTATGAGACTCTAAAGTGGTTTGAGTTCCTGGCTTCCTCCAAGTGCTTGATGTATTGACAAAAATATGTCCAGTTTTGGTCTGCATTGTTGAGCCTGGTTTAAAGCCCTGATACCCTTTCCTTGATTGTGCTTTTTACAGCTTCTGCTCATTTTTCATTTCGCTTACCAAACCCACTCAAGAGATGTCACAAATATGACACTGACGATGACTTCTGTCCACAACTCAAAGCTTCTCCCTATGCAATAAAGGCTTTCAATGAGGGTCATTCAAATTTCATATTTATAAACCCTATAAAGGTTGCAGAAGGAAATTCCTCCACAGGTGGGAGATGAACACTTCTCAGATGGGGCCTGAGCCAGATGTTGCCAGTTATCTCTCACAACCAGTTTGGGTTCAGTGTTTCTGTTTGGTACCTTCCTACTTCTTCTGCTAATCCAACTCTCCACCAGCCGTAATAAGTTGACAGCTCTACTCCTTTCTTAGGCCGATCAGATGCTACAACAATGAAGCCAATCATCATTCTTTGGTCTAAGTTGCTCTGGCACCAGGTAGATACCTTCTGTTGTTTATTATGAATAATCCATCACTAGCAAGGAAGCCAGATAACAAAACAAGATTTGAGTCAAGGATATCATATCATATCTTTAAATAAGTTTTGTGAAATAGGAAGTTACGAAATGAACGCACAGCCATCATATGGATGATACTCTTGGCCGCTAGATTTCAACTCAGGCAGGCTGTTCCTCCAAGTCCTCCATTGCAGTCTCCTAGAAGAGATATGTGTCCCTATGTGGTGTCCTCTCAAGGTGCCTGTGACAACAGACCTCATCATTGTGTTTACTTTGTGCACCTCCTTTCTGCTGGAGGTCAATAGGGCATTTCTTTTAACCCAAAAAAATGGGGCGAATAAAAATAAACAAAGAAATAATAAGTTTAGCACATCTATCTAGCTCTTGACCTTAAGAGCATAAAAATAAATCGTGGGTCAACAAAATCACAACCAAATTTAAAGCTATAAGAGTAAAAAATAGGATAACCATAAATATTCTAATGCCCCCTTCTGCCTTGTGCTTGTTTGCTTATTTTGCATTCCTCTATGTGCGTCCATTAGAGAGCTTGTTTAATCAGCTTTGCTTGCTGCCTTCCTTTCTTGGACTCACCCTTCCTATGTCTGTCTCCTGCACTTCGTTCGTTGTAACAGAGCACTCCAGCCCCATTTGAGGTATGATAATCAGCTGATTAGCCAGCGAAGTCCTTTTCCCAGAGGCTCCTTTGTGTGAAAAATCCTCACACTCAATTGACATGTGGACATCATCAAGCTGATGAAATGCAATTGTAATGAACAAGTGAGGCAGAGCATCTGCAGAGGGACCCTGAACGAAAAGGACCCTTCCCTCCTGACATGCTAATGCTGAAAGCTGCTCTCTGCCTGTACTCCCTGTGGGTCCCTCATGGAAATGTGAAGAGATGCATATTCAAACCAGCGCCTTCTGAAGGGGCTAGATGTACGAAAGAGAGAGACGGGAGGGGGGGAAAAAAACCCTGTGTGGACTTGGCCAAATGCTAATTCTGAGACAGATTATATTGCATCACACGCAGTAATGATCTGACAGTTCATTTGTGAGGAGAGTTCAGGATCTGAGGTTTAATGCTTGGGTGGACGCAGGTGCTGAGCCCCAGCTCCTCAGAGCTGTCAGAGGAAGGCAGGGGGCTGCTGTCAAATTATCCCAGTTAAAAAGGCTGAAGCGCCTGCAAATATGAAAGACATTTAAGAAATTAATGCATTCGTATTCAACACATATTGCAACAGGGTTTCATTAGAGGTGCTCTAGTCATATTAAAACTGACATCTGACCTTTCACATTTCTCCGAGGCACTCAGGAACATTCTTATTACATACATGCTAAAGTCAAAAAGAAGGTAATTGTGATAACTAGTAATAATTAAACAAACTGACATTTTAGCACCACCATCTTACCTATTCTTTCTATTCTTTTGGTATTGTACTGAGTTATATTTATGTGAGTAAGTTTATTTCAGAGGCAAACAGTGACAAACCTGGAGGTAATGTGACTTCCACACACTGCCTAAATATACCATCATTTCATGTCTTAGTTGTTTTGCATTATCAAGGAGACTTATTGTATTACCATTGCTGCTTTGTTACTGCATAATCTTGCTGTAATTATGATAAGCATGCATAATAGAGACAAATTCCATACAATTTCCCTGATCAACATTTTATGCTTTCATGCATAAAACATTCATCATAAGCAGATACGAGGGAAAGTCATGGAGACTATGAAAGTCAGGGTTTCACAAATTAAAATAAGGGAGTTTCTGTGATGTCACACAGCAGCAAAGTTTATGTAGGTAAAACAGACTTTTTATGAACAGCCTGAATCTTTTGGATATTCATGTGAGCAGAGAGAAGAGCTGTGCTATGAAATTCAAATACAGTCAGTAGAGGTCAAGCCAGATAAACAGACTGATCATGCCATACATATTATTCTATATGGATATATGTAGGTCATTACACCTATGGCCTCCAGCTGAGCTGCTTTGTGGTGACAGGACCTCTGGGCTCAGACCTCAGAGACAGAGCAAATGGGCAGTCAGCAGGCCTCCTGCTTTCTGAGCTTTTTGCGCCACTGAGGTGTCAGGGGCTGAGAAGGTCACAGACCCTGAAATCTAGCCTTCCACACCTCAACACTATCCCTAACCCGGTGTAAACACAAGTAGACCCTAGGCTCTGAGGTGGGCTCCTTCCCACCAGGTGTTCAGGATGGCATACATGTCTTCAGGGTATGGAGTGCCGTTGGCCGCCCAGGACTACACATGGTGCTGGGGGTCAAACATGGAGCCATGCTGGACCAGCTGTCGCTTTGCTGTTCGCTCCAGCTCTGAGCCAGGCCCGCAGTAGAGGGCCAGATGCGCAAACACTCAGTCGCTCTTCTGCTGCTCGTCGCAACATCGTTCTCAATATCTGACCTCAGTGCGTTGGCATTATTTGGCCTAGATCATTGCATTGAAGTAAGCAGACATGTTGTGATCATGGAGAAAAGATCCAACTTTGGTTCTCTGCACAACAGCACCAAGAAGTGTTCAAGCAGTTCCTGAGTATTCCCCCAATAATTGGCAGGGTAACTGTTCTGTGTTCCCATTCAGCGTACAAGGGCATCCATTAATTTGAAAAGGCTAAGCTCCCGTGCTCACACATGTACGCACTCAGATCACAGACCCTGTGCTGCTTTTGGAAGCAGCAGCACTCCATCTTCTGTCTAACTGCAGCTAAAAGCATGAAAGCAGCAGTGAGATTTCATTTGGCTAACTGACTGAAGGCACTGAGGGAGTAAAGCTTGCTGGAGAGATTTATACACTCAGCCTGATGCCTCCTGCTCCCTATAATAGAACAAAAGCTTGTTGTCTCTTCCAATTACAGATGTCAAAACGCTTATTTTGAGGGTTGTGATCTTTTCCCTTTTAATCTGCAAAGATAAAAGGTCTCAGCTTCATTAGCATGTGTTCTCTCCCCCCAGACTCAGATTCCCTGCAAGCAGCCAGCTCAGCCTTACAGCCTATTACCCACTCTTGGGGCCATTAAGGTCTAACATTAATGATGTGTAATTAGCATATGATGACAAATAATAACAATGCACTCCCATTCGATGTAATGGGGGGTAGGATAATAACACGGATTCCCACTGTTTCAACCCTACATAAAGCTCACAATATCTATGTTTTATTACCCGCGCTGTTGTTCAAAGGTATAATGGAGTGGGATGTAGTACTTGCGCATAAATTATTCAAATTAATATGTTTATCGAGAAATATAACAATTACAATGCATCAATAAGTCAAAGTGCTTCATTTGCACAAAGCCTAACAGTGGTTTAATCATACTCAGTAACAGCAGAGGTGAATTTATATATTTCTGAGCTCTGGGGCTTTTTTATGCTTATGTGAAAATGATATGACAATATTGTGAACAACTGCTATTATGCTGTAACAGCAACGACATGCAGTGTAATCTTTACACCTACTTAAATAACCAAATGGGAGAATAATGCGGCTTCCTGAGCTCTCTCCATATAATTTCTATATTCCTAAATTATTAATTAGCTATTAAAGATAATTACAGCAAGAAGTGAAGTTAAATTGAGGGTTATTAGTAGACAAGTGATCAATTATGCTGTACAACAGAGGCAAAGCAATCAGAAGTGACAGACCGTCTTCAAACGGCTCTTCTCATCCATTTAACAGGCTGCCTGTTTGTGTCAGCTGTGGGTCTGGAAGAAAACCATACAATTAAAGAGACCCCGCATGTTTACGCACACACATTCATATGCAGCTCCAACATGGAGCATCTTGCATTGTGTTTTGAGTAATGCAACACACACGCTCCTTTTTTTATCTTATTTTTTCTTTATTTTTCCACATCTGTCACAAAACAACCCATCACCAATTATACTGAAACACAAACACGGACGTTTTCAAATTTGTTGGTTACCTCCTGTAAAGAAGATGGTGGGGCATCTCGGAATCAAACTAATCAAAGCACCTCAAAAGTAGAAAGTGATTGAATATATTGACAGACACGAAAGTGAGGTGCTGTTGATATAAACAAGAGTGGGATCCTACTGTCTTTGTGTTTTAAATGTGAGTTGTAAAATTGGGTAAAAAAAGTCCAACATTCAAAAATGCAGCGATGAATAAAATAACCTTTATTTTTTATTTTTCTGCAGATTACTGGAAAATTGTCATTGTCATAACAACGGTAATAAAAACTGATGTAAATTGTTACATATTTTACAGAATTTCTATCTAAAAATGTTACTGAATAGAACAAAATGTAGAAAATATTAAAATGTAGAAGCGCATGAGGGAAGAAGTGCCAAAAAAAACCTACATCTCCGCTGTTTCAAATTGAATTTGTTCCCTGGAAACACAGACATTCCGTCTTTTCTCAAGCGAGCAAAGCAGGGCTATTCGAAACCCTGTTTACAGCACCCAGATCTCAAATTGACTTGCTAATGTTAACTTTTATTCCGTTGCCATGGGTTACCGTGTCGTGTGATTTGACACCGAGCTACAGACACTGCTGATTAGTAGCATCCAGTTCTGTCCATCTCTGTGCATCACTGAACCATCTGGTCATTTATTCACTAATAAGCCCCTAATGGCCCAAATATTCAGCGGCCTGTCATTGTGACATGGCAGAAAATGCCTACATCTTTCAACTGGCCTTGACATGTTGCTTGTTTCACATCAAAACTCGTCATTTACAGGAGAGCAACTCAGAGGGGTAAAAACTTGACCTAATCTGCAGTGTTAACACTGAGGCAAGGAGCTTTGTTATCTGCTAGACTGACTGAGAGGATGTTAATGCATTCATCCTTCTCCACTTCAAGATCTTCTTTTCTGCCACAGGGAGAAGGATATGAGTGCTGTCAATAGGAATTTGATTATGTACACATTGATTCTACGCTCAAAAAAAGGAGAGATTATGCACAGCCCCACACTAGGAGATGCTGTGAGAGGAAGCAACATTCACGTGGTTCTGCAATATGTACACGTCCGACCTGTCATTTGTCGCCAAAACATTGACTTTTCGCCATAAATATTTCCAGATGAACAAAGCCAGCTGGGATTGTAATTGGTGACACGCAACCATAAATTCAACCTTTCCTGGACACCGGTGGCAACCAATTAACCAGCCACTGAATACAAAAATATCCTCAATTATCTGTCTCATTATGGATATGTTGACCCCATGTACAGGGAGCAAAGAAGATAAGCAAAAAACGATCCACTTGGTTTTTTTCTAGTGTTGACGCTCGTGTTTTTATTTACATTTAAGAGCTTAAGGTTGATAAAAAAAATATTTAAAATTGTTTACAGCCATGGCAAGATGGATAAAGATGTGTAAAGTGAAATCTATAGAAATGGTGATTTATTGAAAAAATAAATGTTTTACAAAATTGCTATAAAAGGATAAACATCTTAGAACAAAACTCTAAATGAAATCCTGGAACAGCTCTATTCTGAATCATTGGTCTGATTGGAGCGTGAATGAGCTTTATGTTGACCGACTGGTTGCAGAACCTCTCTGTCAACTTAACTAGCAGCCCAGGATGGTGTGAACGTATACTTAACTCCCTGTCATTTAGCAAGGCATGCACCCTGAGTCTCCATCAAGAGGAGCTAAGTAAGATGGAAGACGAGCAGGCTTTGGCTAAAAAGAAGACGGGAAATGCCACCTTTGGTGAACTCGCCTGGGACCCAAATCTCTCAGACTTATTTGAATGTTGTGCTAAGGGTGAGCGGATACAGAGCGCGTGTCTCTCACACACTTAATATAATTTCTATTGTCGAAATGTTAGGGTTTGGCTGTTTGGGGGGATTTACTTAATACTTGAAGCGTTCACAGGAAAATCCCTACTCTAGCTCATCTTTTCCCTTTTTAAATCTCCTTCCATGCATTGGCATTGCAAACTACACAGTGAGCAGAGGAAATCAAATCATCTATGTCTTAAACCATCAGGCTTCATACAAAAATAAATTTGAAACCATCTGCATTTGATACAGGAAAGCAAGGGGGGAATGTTTTATGCATGCAGCACAGATTCAGGACTGAATTCAAAGCAGAGCATATATTTTGGGTCCACTTTTTTAGCACTTCTAATTAGCCAAAGTATTCAAATACAAACAGGCTAGGCTGTCTGATGCCAGTGCAGCTCTGTGGTCTAATTTATGCAAACTTGTTCCATTATATAGGCTGCTGAGAGTATCATTAAGGTTTGGCTTGGGTTTGGGACTCTTTAAAGCAAACCTACAATAAAACACAGCCAGCTCATCTCATTTGCTCCATGTGTTGGATGTGCATTCTAATGAACGGCTTACAACAATGCATCCTGCCAGTGCAAATAATTAACCTTAAGTGAAACCAATTACATACTTTCCCTACCATCGCAAGAAAGCCTCCAAAAGCAATCATGTATGGCTTTCTCCAGGAATGTTTTGGTGATAAAGAAACAAAGTAGAGGATTCTGGGCTATTCTGTAGCAACAAATGAACACTGAGAAGTCTCTTTATGTGCAGAGAGATATCTAAAGAAGAAGAAGATAAACAACAATTATCCTGCTCTCCCTGTCAGCACAGCATGCCTCGGGTCAGTCCATTAGAGATCACTGTTTGGTGCACTCTTGTGCTGGAATAAGAAGTGCACCCGTTTGCGGCCGAGCTTTTGACTGGCAGTTGGGACCTGGAGACTGTGTGTGTGTTGTGAGCTGCCTGCGAATGGGGATGGGGGTGGATATCCAGACATAAACTTCTGCTGTCAGCATGGGCAATCATGGCACTTCATTGTCCAGCAGCATCATTACAATATGGTTATCATCTGAGCTTGAGTCTGACACCTTCTCCAGGACCTCTCCAATCACCCCAATAGTAGGCTTCAGTACCAGGCAGTCAGGGTAAATCTCTGCTTTGTGCTTGTCTGCCTTAATAGACTGGATGTCACTTCTGCCTGTGGAATGTGCCCGGTCTTCAGCTGTCAGTCAGAGGCGCGGGTGTCAGGCCGGAGCGTGGCTGGAGCCGTCTGGATTAGAGGGTAGTTACCATAGCTGTCAGATTACTGACAGCCTGACACCCCCTCTCCCAACTTCCTCTTATTGTTTCTTTGTTTCTCTCAAACATCCTCCAGATGGGAGAATTACCAACCAGAAGAGAGAGAGGGGGAGAGAGAGATAGGGAAGCGATAAGGGTGAGAGAGAAGCGGAGAGAGGATATGTAAGCTGAGGCGCGTTTTAAAAGTTCTATGCCACGTTAGCTTTGTGATGAAGTAAAAGTGCGCTTGGTAGATTCCCATAGAGAGAGAAGGATGGGAAAAGGGAGGATGAAAGAGAGAGCATTACACCTATTCCCACCTCTCCTTGTTATCTTTGGTATTCATGTCAAGATAGGTGATTGTGTTGGTCATTAGTGTTCCTATACCCAACAGAGTGTCTTAGTTAGTACCTTCGAGGAAAGCTTCAACTTCACTGAATATTCACCTCTATGACTGCACCTGCCTCTTTCATCAGGAGAAATATTGGAAACATTCTTTAATTTCTCTTTTCTTTAAAAGACAAATGAACTGGCTTAAGGTGGGGATGTAGACAGGCATGATAAAACACTATAAGCTATAATGAATAATGGAATCATCCATGGTTTCTGGAAGTATTTTAATGATTGAAGAAACTGTGGGTAGGCTACGGGTCAGCACTCGGTTTGGTGACCCACCATCGGTGACTCTGTCATTCTGCCATTTTTAAATGAGCACCGGACTAACAGCAGTCTCCACATTAGAGCGAGAGAGAGATGAAGACAACGGACATAAAAATCCACGTCCCACTTCTTGCTCATCTTTTCTTTTAAAAGAAATACATGAAAGGGATTTTTTTTATATATTTATTAAACATTTCACTCCATCGTCTAAATAATTACAAAAAGACGCAGAGATGACAATCTTAATTTCAAAATAGTAGATTCTTAACCTTCTAAGCTTCCTACAGCCCAACTTCAGAAACAATTACACACATGTAAAAATGAAAGGAAATGAGGTGTTATGTTTGTAAAATACACCGATACACCACTTCAGCCCCGGGCCGACGGATTCTACCGTAAAAATAACCAAAGGCAGATTACAGTTTGCCCTGACCTCCAATCTCCTCTAACAAGCCCGGCTACTAAAATCAGCTGTGCCGTCATGTACGGGTAAATATAATGAGGGCGGCTGCCTGAGGAGAGACCGAATGCAAAACAATTATATTTAGTTACAGGAGCACAGGTTAATATTCTCTCATGTCCCTCTCCTCGCACTTTCCCTTTTGTCCTGCATCAATCTTAATGAAAGTTATGAGACCTGTCCGCAATGATAAGCAGCCACTCAGGCGTACTCTGTGTCAAGGCTCCCACATTATGCCTCCCCTTCAGCCTATGTTTTGCATAGCCTAAAGCATCTATTAAAATCCCCTTGTAAAATTCATAAAACAAAAATGTGGTGGGTCAAGTCTAGAGGGAGCCAAAGTAAGCTGCTTATTAGCAGGGAGTTGAAAACACAGATCCAATTACAGATCCTGAACAAGGAGCACTAAGAATCAGCATTGGGGAATAAGTATTTTCCTTTTCTCTCCCCTTCAATTGGCCTAGGTGCAGAGGAGAGAGAGAGGGGTATCAGAGAGCAGGATCCACGAATGGTAATTACAGTAGGAGTGTTTAGTGCATGAGGCTGGAGTTGGAGCCATTCAAGTACAAACTCATGTAAATCTTCACTTTGCTTCAGATAGTAAATTGGTCGGGTTTAAGAGGAATCCCAGAAGGAGTGGAGGAGAGGGGCTGTGCCGAGAGGAGCCATGAGCTCCAGAGATATGTAAAGAATCACTGTCTGGAATTTAAAGGGCTACAAATTAGACCAGACATTAGCCTTTTTCTTTTACAGAGCCAGCAGAATGTGAATGAAACAGAATAAATAACTATAAGACGGCTTTTCCCCCCTTCTTATAAGATGACATTAATCCTTTCATGTGCAATGACAGCTTACAGGGTTTGACCCTCTCCCCAGACAGCCATATAAAGCCAGGAGATTTCTTAAGATCCTACCAAGAACAAGCTTCTGTTAATAAGAGGTCCTGATAGAGGTCTCCACCCCACATTTAATACCCCAGTTTATGCCAACTAACCGTGCTCAGCATGCTCAACAGATGGCTCTTGTTAAACCAAATCAACAATATTGTGAGATTTAATTCCATTTGCACTTTTTAGTTTTAATTTGATTCGTATCGGTGTCTGTAACAAGCGGACGGCACTTTTAAATTTTTTCTTCCTCCTGGGTAGTGGAGGCTGAAGTGTCTCTCAAGCGTACAATAGCGTGAGAATTTGAGCCCTTTGAAAGAGAAAAGATCAAAAGCAGCAAGTCTTCGCACTGCTGCTGGGTTTAGGCTGTAACCAGCACATACCCCGCTCTCCACATCTCGGATGGCGCATAGTGGTGGGTGGTGAGCTGACTGATTGCCAGGAGTGTACTGTCAGCATCACTCTTTCCACAGAGGACCATGATGGGGGACAGTGAGCGGGCAGTCTATGCGGACCCCCCACACCAATACCATCAGCTCTGCACAGAGCCGCTGGCAGCCTGCATCTCCTATAATGACCTCTGTGGGTAATGTGCTACACTAATATCGAGACAGGGTAATTCATTTGCACAAATGGACAATCCATCACATTTTTGCAGACAATAAATTCTGCACTGAGTTGAATGGATGTTGTATTTAGTTTTCAATATGTTCCTGGAAAATAATTGGGTATTTTCAAAAAGAAATCAACAGGAACATGGTGTAAAAAAAGTGATAGTATATAGACATGTTAATACATTTCCTGCATGTTCATTTCAAGGTGCAAATGCTGATGTAAATGATTATAAATTGAAGATGTTATTCTGGAGCTAAATAAATATGTAATTAATTGGAAATACTGTATGAAGGATTAGTTGATCGTTATATCAACAATACACTGTTTATAGTCACCATGGTGATAACAGAGGTTAAGGATGTTAATAGTGAAATTACTGATAATAAAAACATTTCCATGGCTCGGCGGTCTATCAGGGTGCAAACCATGTGCTTTGTGATGTTGTGGTTTCAGGTTTGGTTTGTGGCCTGTGCTGCGCGTCATCCCTCCTTTCTCTCCAACCTCACCTCTCTGTATAGTGTCTGATAAACTGACCAAAAAAGATGATATCTCAGTTTCCATACTGGATTATATAGATTACAGCGGGACACATTGGAGCCATGTCAAGGGCTAACCTTAGAGAAAGGTCCCCACATCTTTAAATAAATGTTAACACAGTGGCATGAGTTAACAGACATTCCTGTACAATTACCGGCCGACGTTACACCGCTGACATTATCAGGAGGAAACCTACATTACAAATGGTCCTCCTTCTGAAAACAGCGGCATGGTGGCCACTTTAAATTCCATCACCTTAGATTATTTTTCTCCTCCCGCCGCCCCTTATATCCCTTCTTTCCAATCAATTTTATCTGCTGCCGATGGACTGATGCAAGCACAATTTCTATTTACGCAACAGGATCAGACGCAAAACAAATAAAAACCAGCAAAATGTGCGGTCCACAACAACATCTGCTAGTCAGTGTATGCAGATTAATTGGGAGTCTTTGTGCAGTTGAGTGCAGTTTGACTAACATCTTAACCTACTTAGTGCAATTAGTGCTTCATTAGAGAGGCTAACTAACTATTGCTTCTCTCCATAATGATGTGCAAGAGTGTAGACATAAAAGTACATAATCAATGGTTTCCAATTACTCCACAAGTGCAACCACTATTTCAAATAAACTGGATAATAATATAGAGCCATTACAAAGTCTAAGGTAGCAGAACCATTTAATTGCAGTGCACTTCTTCTCAGCTCCAAGATTTTTTCACACTAATGAAGTGTCATACAAAAAAAGGCTGTATTGATTTTTTCACCACACAGCCTCCACCACAAATATGTAATTATCCTTTTTATATCTGGCAGGGGATTAAAGTAATCTATAGTATCTAGCCTTTGCGCTCCTCTGACAGGGTTGTGTGGGGCTTTTACCCTTTTCAAAATATGCAGCTTTTTGATGAATGAACTTTAGACAAAATGCTGTTCTGTTCTATATTGTTTTGTCTAAAAACCTGTATTCTGAAGACATCATGCAGCATGTACAGCTGCCTGAGCTTTCAGTACACAATCATGGCATTTCAAGCCCTGTCATCTATGCGCCAGGCAGTTAGAGCTAACCATCAGCTAACACACACACACTAACACACACGCAGACAGATAGGCTCCAAATCAAACACACAAACAGGAAAACAGACGCAGCCGCACACACATTTACACACTAACATTTTCTTTGGAGGTGTGTGTGAAGCAGTTAGCTCAATACAATTCATCACAGCTGGTTAATAAGGTTAATTTAATTCAATAATGTGTCCATGAAAATCACTACTTCCTCTGGAGCACCACACAAAAGCTCCCTGCTGTTGACTGTCAAACACATAAACGCATCCACACTCATCCTCAGGCTTCACATAATAACAGCCCAGTCCATTTAAACTTCAGGCCAGATACTCTGCTCCCCTCTGTCTCTCTCTCTCTCATCTCTCTCCCTCTGTCTGTCTTTGAGTCTCCAGACCTGAGATGGACGAGCAACCTTAAGACTACCCCACGCTGGGATGCCCTTCACGATAATAAAAAGCCATTACCTTGACCGCTGACACGAGGCCAAGTGTGAGGGTCAGAGTGATATTTATTGATGAAACTCTGAGCTCCCAATCTGCTGCACTCAGTGCGCATCATACAGCTGTCAGCACAGACAGGGATCAGGCAGCATGATGGCCCTCGACATGGCCCATCTATAATTTATGAACTACACAGAAAACAACCAGGAGACAACAGAGAAGCCCCGGCTGCCCAGGGATTACCCTCCAGCCCAGCTAAAGAGATCTGAACGAGAACCACCTAAAGGCCACACTGATATGGGGCAGCAGGTAAGCACAATAGCCAGTGTTCCATATTCAGAGGGGCCTCACCGGGATGCATCTCTCTGGAGGACACTGTTGTGAATAATATAATAGACAATGTTTACAGTTGGGATGTAAAGTGAGTGCGCTGGTGCATCACACACCCCAGCACACTTCAGCTGAGCCCTGTAAATGAGCGAACAGAGGGGCAGGAGATGTAAACTTTCACACTTTATTTTACAAAAAGCTCTGGGATAGCCCACTGGCAAAGGCAAGTCAAAGATGAGCGTGGCAAGATGAAAAAATACCATAATAGTAGTAATACAATGCAATATTATCATCATTATTAGTAAGAATAATCATTTAATTGATGGTATTTTTTCAAATTTATTTTGTATTCTAAAAAAAATATAGGAAAAAAAATTGTCAATTGTCCAATATTAGATCTTTATTTCTTTTATTTTTAATTCAACCTAAACTTCAAACTCCACGGAGATACAGTATACAATGACATAAATCAAAAAATTTATTGTTATTTTGCTCAAAACATAAACTATTATCTGATTTTCAAAGCAGTTGCTGTCTAGTATTTTTGTCAATAAAATAATTGATTAAAAAAATGTGTTCCGTGTTTTCTGAAAGTTGAATAACCTGTATATGATAAGCGAAGATTAAAAGAAAAATAAAGCTGAGCAATATCATGGTAAAAAATTATATGAAGTCAATATCTATAACTATAACGATGAATATAATAATATAATTTTAATTAGTTTTAAGACTGACTTATCTGAGGTAGACCAACGATATATTATTCCTCCTCATCGTGCTTACGCAATGCACGAGAATTATATCAACATATATTTGACTTTTGTTATATTGCTGTTGATGAAAATCATACAGTGATAATTATTGACATTGTTTTATTACCCTGTAGCAAAAAAAAAGCTAAACTGTGGAAAAGGAATTGTGTCACATCTTCTATCCTGACTTACTTTAGATCTAAATAATGTCTTGTTTATTATTAATTCCTCCCTACATTAAGCAAACATGGGATCAATGGTTTCTAATTTATTTTAGAAACTTTTTCTCCCCACTGGTTTATTTTTCTATTGTTATGTTTTTTTTCCTTCTCCTTTTAAATCCCACTTTTCAGTTCTTGGTGGAAAACTTTAATTGCATAGACACTTCTGGCCCATTTTTAAAAACACTGGGGTATTCTGTCTCCATTCTCGAATTCCCACCCAGATCAAATGCAATCCTTCATCGGCCAATTTCCCTGACACTTTCTTTTTATCCTCCGAATTCATCTTTACATGCGGCAGACCGACATATATTGTTTCTGATCAATAAATAACCATATAATTGAATACTGCTGCATTCCAAATGAAGCCCTCATTTACCAAGCTTCAGTAAACAGCCTGGATTCTTTGCCCATCTAACGCTGACATTTCAGAATTCAAACACATTCAGGGCAGTGTCAGTGCACGGAGCGTCTGTATCCCACTTAGGCGCTCTTTTCAATATGGAACTATCTCCACCCAATAAATTATTCTGGGCATCTCCAAAGTCATTACACATTTATTTTGATCTCGCATCATAATTCACAGCTTGGTGCACAATACATTTTCTCAAAATGCATGGTAATTCCTTGGCGCAGAACAAAGTTATGATTCATTTATACTGGAGTGACAGCATAATGCAGAGACGTCAAAATCCATTAAACTGTTCAATGCCTTGGGTTTTATTTTTAGATCCAATTGAAATTTAACTGATGGTGAAAAATATACAGTCAGGTGTGTTTACCTCACCTTTAGAGAGAATGTGTTATTGTTCCAATTAATTTGTTATCCCTGTCACTAAAGGCATTGTCTATGTCAAAACTGTCACCACGCCTTTGGCTTTTGTTTCCTGGAGAATGGCATTTAATTTCCGCGTGTACTTTCATAACTATACTTATTTAAAAGATGTGCATTTTTATTCAGAGCCACTTAATCTAAATACATGCTGATTTGATTGCTCATCACAACGGCAAATTGCAAAATTGCTGGCTGTTGCGTTGACCACTGAGCTAGTAAAATGATCATCCGCAAAGACATTCAATTATCTTTTTGGCACCTCCAGAGATGGGTGTAGAGAGAATGATGCTGCTATCTGAGTGGATGCTAAATTGCATTACTGTGGACATAATGCAACCATTTAACACTGTTACCTTTGTGAATGATTTCCAGTGTATGGGCCTATACTGTGCTGGGGCGGTGCACACCTACATTTTCCATTAGGGACAGCATGCCTCCAGGAAAACATTTAACATTCAGCCAAACATTGTTTCATTCTTTGTGTGGATGATAAATATAAAATTTTCATGAATACAGTATTCGACTTTATCAGTAATTATTTTCCCCAGTAGATTAAACGTGTAAATAAGAAACCCCACAGTGCAATGGTTCCTTTTATGAAAGTCTAGATGTACCCTCAGTATGGCTAGCTGCTCACTGTCTGAGAGAGGGAAAGGCAGGCGGGAGGGATTTCTTTTTTTCTTTCTTCTACAAGGATTTTTTTGTGTGCAGTTATGGTCCATCATTATTAAATGTCTCTTGTTGGATGGGAGAGGCGCTTTATCAAAAACAGCCATTCATCAGGCGCTGTGCAAGACAGCTCACATCTGACCTCTGCGGCAATAATGCCGCATCAAGTAGGCCAACTACCTAGTTTAGCGGCAGAGCAGGGAGCAGGGGCTGGCTCCAAGATTAAGTGCGCTGTTTCAGGTTTTCATTCCCAGGGGCTCTGCTGGCTGATGTTGTATTGATTGCAAAAGTTTACCAGTAAGTATCACAAACAACAATAGCCAGGTCAACGATCGGTGATGCCTGAACCGCTATTCCCCGGCGGGGGGCTACACGTTCAGGGCTAAAGCACTGCCATCATCATGGCTGTGTGCAGGGTGCAGAGAGGGCTCTCCAGAGCTGGGGGAAGAGAAGTGCACTGGCTGTTCCTACTGACATTTAGGAAAGCGATATGTC
This sequence comes from Pseudopleuronectes americanus, assembly GCA_038501795.1. Taxonomy (NCBI): domain Eukaryota; kingdom Metazoa; phylum Chordata; class Actinopteri; order Pleuronectiformes; family Pleuronectidae; genus Pseudopleuronectes; species Pseudopleuronectes americanus. The sequence continues at coordinate 10,964,493 of CM076727.1, read as the reverse complement.
AGTGTGAAATGAACGAGCCTGAGATAATTATAAGCCTTTGCATTATAAAAGGCTGCATCGACAAACTGTCGGATTGGCCTTCCACAGAGGCACACGGCCCCGTTCTGTACTCCTGTATAGGCTACTCCTTATCCCACTTAATGGTTTGATAATTTTTTTTCCAACATCCAACGTAAAGATCCCTGTCTCTTATCTCATACCTGTTTGTGACGGATCCGAGTTTGGATTAAGGCAAATGATTCACAGGTTAGCCGATTTCCAAACAAGTCACTTCCTATGTTTATGATAGCATGTCCGAGAAAATAAGTGTTAACCAATAAGGAATATTTTATAGACGGAAGCTGCAGTGCTACACTCTTAACATACGTGAAAGGACTGAGCAGTAAAGAACACGATTCACCCTGAGGCCATCTCCAGCAGGCTGAATGATGGTGCATCCTTGGCCCTGTATGGAGGACAGCACACAACCCTCCATCACGGTGCCACCGGACCATTACCTGGGGAGTGCAATGGCCAGCCGCACCAAGCAGGCCTCCTCCACTGCCCCATGAGCTAATCATGTGATTTGATGCAATGACAGAGTAATGACACAGATTGGTGGTGTGTTCAGCCTCCCCCTGCTGGAGGCTACGGAGGAGGTAGTAAACACACGGGGCCGCCCGAGCCAAGAGGCGCCGATTCCACATAACAGGGCAAGTTACTGAAGATATTCAAGTAGTCTCACTAGTGAAATCAAGATTAATTGTGCTGCTGAGGGATTCTTTTATGTTCTTGAGTAACTATATTTCACTTAATGAGGGACATTAGCCGTAATAAAACTACTCAGAAGTACAAGCCGTTAATTAATGCCTCCACATTACCACTGAATGAGAATAACTGAGTTGTAGGACCCATTGGACCAAATATTAAAGGTGCAATCTGTGGGCTCATAATTTCCACTGCTTGGTGCCAGTTCATCATTTGAACCCCTAAGATACAGTATGTCCCTGCACTTAATTTATAAATCAGTAGTTGAAACTTGATTAGTGTATTCCACATCGTTCCTTTGGGAGGCATGCTGTCTTGGGCAAGGTTTTTTAAATGACTGTATTTGTTTACCTCTCATTATTATGTACAGTAGCAGTGAACATCATTTCTGCAAGGCTGCATTAAAGATACTGAGTATGGTGAATGAACTTCAGAGAGAATAATCGAAGCAGTTTAAATTGAAAACTACTCATGTTTGAATCTTGTTTAGTGTTACGATGTCGCTTCCTGCATCAGACGATCTAAAAATTACTTCCAGATCTTTACCCACCTCAGCACCACAGAAATACATCTCACTAACCTCCCTCTAAGAGCAGCTTTATCTGGGCTATAATCCTGGCTGTAATGTGGCCTCGTTAGGAAAGCACTGCTGGCCCACACCAGTAGCAACACGGGGAAGGCCTCAGGCACCACTGGAATTAATTACAGACAAAAGCGATGGTGTTTGCAATTGTCATGCCAAATTTATCACTAGCCACTTAATGTGCCTCATCTGAACTGATCCACACTAGCTGAATTGCCCCAGGGCATCTATTCTTCCCCTTCCAGGGGTGGGGTGGTGTTCTGTGCGTCTGTTGTGTGTGTGTGTGTGTGTGTGTGTATACAGGGCAAGTGTGCATCTGCTGGGGGCCTGCCTAAATCCTGGGCTGGAGGCAGTGTGTGTGCTAACAATGCCCCCAGCAAATACAACGTGTAGAGGTCTATAACAAATGTGAACACCCCCTCCCCAAGCCCCCAGCTCTCTCTCCACCCAGCTACGTCTCCAGAGAGGGGTTCAAAGCAAATCTTGACATCTTTAATTCTGTCATTTTTGTGATGATAATCCTTGATGTGCTTGGATGTGGTGTCAGTAGTAATTTGCTCCACACCCAAGTACATCTCAACACAGGCTTTTGGCGCAACAAAAATCTCCACATCAATGAGGAAATCTCTACACTAATCTCTGCCAACTACAAAATAATAGAATATGCATGTATTGAGTTTGAGTTTAATCTGTTGGTAATAGTTTTGTGTAAAAATGTAAAGACTTCAACTTGCTTTTGTCCGACCAGTATAACAGTCAAACACACGACAATCACTTTACAAAATTACTACCATAGAAAAACAAAAAAAATCTGTAAATATTCATATTAGAGAAGGTGAACATAAGGGTGGGCAATAAAACAAAAAAAAATCGCAGTATATTTTCATCAATAGCAACATAACGCAGGTTCAATATACATATCAATATATTGCCTCTGCATTGTGCAAACACAATAAGGAGGTTTAACACTTAATTGATCTACCTAAGATTTGCAAACTGTTTAGAATGAAAAAAAATTGTCATTCTGTGCCGATAATGAAGAACCACAACATTTACTCAGGAGCTAAATATATCTCTAAACTTAAAAGAAATAATAATGTTACATTTATTATGATAAATATCGATAATGACCGACATATTTAATGGTTTTGTCTTTTTGGGCAGATTGTGAAATTTTGGGGCATGGAGAAACCACTAAACAATGAAAGACTGAAACTGATGTCTACAGAATAATCACTAGAATCGCTCTACATGGACATTATTAAATATCCGCCATTGCACATATAAAAGTGACTTACGATACTTTAAGCACTCTCTTAAGTACTGTTTATTATTCAATACTGAGGCAATCACTGCAAATGTGCAATTCTTTTTGCACGTTTGCAACAATTAGCTGTTTTCCGTTTCTAATCCTGTCATTTACGTGGCTGTTTAGATCAAAAGGACAAAGGCTGTCCCGAATGCACACTTAAACATAAGCCACCATTATCTTTTTTGCTTGTGCAGCTGAAAATCTAATGCCTTAGTTCAATAATAATGCAGAGGGGACAGCTCATTGGTAGCCCAGTGGTACAACAGAATAATGGCACCAGAGGAGTCCTGCCTCTCGAAAACAAATATGCAGGTGCTTCAGTTCATCTTAGGAAAAATGCAGCAAAATATCGTATCCACAAGTGCATAATGTCTCATCAACACTGATCTGTTATCAATTAAAGCAAAACCATCTCATTATATTAATGAATGGCCTCAGCTTGTAATAGCCTGTCTTATTGATGTTTGAACAAGGTAAGCACAAACCTCCTCGCACAGCTTTACTGAGATCCACAGTAACAGCAGCTGAGAAAAAGGATGAGGAGAACAAAAAAAAAGGAAAAGCAAAGAGAAAGTGAAGGACACAGGAGGCTACTCTCTGAGGGACTGCATTCATTCCAGCAATTGTCATGCAAGCCTTGTTGTAAGTAATAATGTGGCCTTTAATGACGGAATGATGGACCTGCCAAACACTGCCTCTGCCATATACTGTCTGCATGTCCCTGCCGTCCGCTCCGTGTGCCCATCTGGGACATATTAGCATATCCTCGTCAATTCACAGTCCACTTTAACATAATCCATATTTGCTGGGTAAAGTCCAACAGCAAGCCTCCCGTACAGCGGTCATATGATGCTATGACACACTCCAAGAGTTCGGCCCACATAAAGCATGCTTGGGCAGCTAAGCAATGCAGAAATGCAAAATAGCGGGGCATACTGTTCCCTACCTTGTACCTGAAGGGACAAATCCCTTTTGGCCAGACATCTCCAGACTGTTACCTTGGTATTCCTCCACAACAGTATTTGTGATTTTTATTCTAAGTGTTGAGGAAAGAGGAGAAAAAGAGCAAAAAGAAGAGTGCTGTCATGGCTGGCAGTGAGTGTGTAGAATACACTTGAGCTGCTGAGGCATGTCAAAGTAAGTATGCTTCACCTATCAGGGAATAATGCCATATTTTGATACACATTTGCTTGGTAGATATTCCTATTGATATTCTCCTTCTTTTTTTGTTAAGCGGACAGCAGGAAGATGAAGCTTAAACTACTGTTATATTAAATTAATTGGAAATAATGTGAATAATTGTAGTGTGTCTATACTGACACGAGCGTAATTGGACCATTGCTATATTCTGTATTGGAAACGTATTTATGTATGTATACACCTGCATCTACATTAAGACATGGGATAAATACAGTCACGGCCATGGATAATAACTGACTTAGTGTGTCATCCCTAAAGAGTCGGGCAATCATTATTTCTCAGAAGGCAAATGCATTTTAAATGTCCTGACATTTATTGATACTGTAATGTGAGTGCAGATTTTATTGAGTTCAGTGAGAAACAGTTTAGACGAAAAATAAACCTGCAGTTTTAATCAATCAGCGAAACAAATCAGATGGTGGACAAACAAACAATTGATGATGAAATATCTGTTGATTCTGAATATTTGAATGTTATATTGATGCTATTCTTTGAAGCTCTGTGCAGCAAAGACATTCAGAAGAATCCCTTCACCCACTTGAAAGCAATACCTGTCATGAACCATCATCACAAATGCCTTCTGAGATATAATCTCTGAGAACTTTTAACCCAGGAATTTCAAACCCTCCTGTCAAAGAGAAGGCAGAGATCTAGGGATCATGACACTCAGTCAGCAGCAGTCACACAGCTCTGGGCCGGGCGCTTCTCAAGTGCTGGACTTGTCTGGCAGCCAGCAGGGCCAGAGGCTGAATTTCACATGCCTTGGTTAAATGTTAGTCCAATGGAATCCACTTACTTTACAGCAGCGTGCAAATACATCACGGCTCGCCATGTGCTATTTTTCATCCAAAAAAAAAGAAAAGAAATCGAACACTACTGTTAGGAGGCAAACAGAGTGGAGCAAATCATAAACATCAAGAAGGCTATACATATTTCAGCCGTATCAGTTGTCAGACCCACCTAGTGTTTAGGCTAGACAACTAGTTACAGCTGAATCATAACTGAGGTTGACTTATGATAATGAGATTCATACACAGCACGATCCACTGTATGTATACAGGACACTTCCTTCATTTTACAAAACTGAGGAAGTTTCTGGTTTAGTTCCTTCCTGCCGTCCCCCATCAGGCAAATAGATGGGTATCTGCTGTTTTTTATAAAAAAAATTCAAAATACACAAAGCAGATTCCTTCTTTCATCTCAGACCTGGTTTGTGCTTCAGAAGAGGTCAGTGTATGATCCTGCAGGTCACACATCCCCCCGCAGGCCAATCCCCCCCCACACACACAAAGAAGCTTGAAGTAAGACGCCTTCTCCGAGGAGTGTCATGCTGCATGTCATCAGCCTGGTTAAATTGCACTGCCAGTGGGTAAGCAGCAGGGGTCACATGAGGCTCAGTGTGGACTGCAACATGTAACGCATGGCAGAGCACAGTCTGAAAGCAGCTCAGTAATGACTCCAAAACATCACGATAAAGATTGTGCGGTGACTGTTTTCATCTAAAACAACTCGTCTCAGACACAATGTAAAGCTTTGCGGAAAAATCCTAAAAAGGGCAGTGAGGTTTTTGTTGTTTGCACTGCAGTAATCAATATATCAATACTGTGTCAATAGAATACATCTATAATCGGGCAATTGTTTCGGAGTGAAGACGATTCTCGTTTTAGGAACGATTAAACAATCAACTGCATCAAAAGAAAGGACAATGTCTGTTTTGGGGAGCAAGTCCAAGCATTTGCCCTTGTAAACACAAAGCCCACATGTGACTGGGAGAGGCCTCAGTTGGGCAGACAGCAGAGGGAGTTAACAAAGCTAATTAGGAGAGGCTGACATGTTAAAGTGAGCTGCGGCTTGGGAGTCAGCTCTATCACATATGTTTCCTTTGTGGCGGGTGAAGTGGCTCCTTTGTTTGTGAATTGATGGCGTTTCGCTCCGCCGTCCCTTTGGGTAGAGGCACTGACCTGCGGAGGCCCCGACAGTAAGAAGAGGGTCTTTCTCTGTCTCCCCGATGCCTGCTGCTCCAGCTGTCCCACTCCCTCCCAAACCCAAACCTTCCCACAGCCTGGGACGCACAGCGAGATGGGCAACACCTGTAAAAGAGCGAATACCCCCTCCGCCCAGGCACCTCAAAGCAGCCTGCCCACCTGCTACTGAGCTCTCTGGGCCCTGCAGCTTAAACGCTCATTTTGTGCCTCTCAGCACGGGACTTATTGATATAAATAGCTGTGCACAAAGTGCACACTCTGTTTTCTCTTGGCCTGATGCAGTAGGTGTGTGTGTGATTATATTCAATGGCAGCCTCTTTCAGGTGGGGATGAAATATGAGCAGTTTGGACACTGGGTAAATGACAATCTCTGCTAGATTCACTGAAAATGATTACAGCACAACTGACATATATCGAAATGGACAACATGATTCCGAGAGACGTGTTAAACAAGGACTCGATATCTAATATGTAGACACAATATGCTCTGCAGTGAACATTACAGACTGTGCGATAGATAGTAGATAGATTTAATGATGACCTTACCATTTGTCTTGATATAGCTTGTCCTTCCTCAATGCTGAAACGCAACGTTTGTCCTTGAACAAAACACTCTATGGTTATAATAAAGAAAACAGTGGTTCATACAATGCAAACCTTCCACTTAATCGTAATTGATTGTGCTGTGTTAATTGTAATTGAATACATACAAAGCTTATTTATGATTAACTCAATAATTGTATTTCAATAAGATGATGCACAATCAAAAAACGTAGAACACGTCTCATCGTACAGCATCAATTTTACAGTATTAACTTGCCCTTTGGGGCCACAAGCAAAGTTTGTAAAAGGTCAATCTCTTTCATTCATGTGAGCGCACATGGCAACAGATTAATCCTCGCCACTTAAGATGACAAGGCAATATGTGGAGTAGTTGAGTGTAAATAAATACATTGAGGAGGAGATAATACATTAGGCTGCTGACCAGGCTATTCCATTACAGCAGCACATTTGTATCCATACACTGAGGAAACCATTCAGCGGATGGCGTCTTTCCTTCACGAGGTGAAAGTGGGATCTTGCCTCTGAGAGGAAAATAAGAACATCAGGACTGCCCGACATTAAGTTTCATCACAAAAGTCATCTCACCCACCAGGAATAGGGGCTCTCACCAGCTTGCTCATAAAAAGAAAAATATATAATACACAGCCTTCGGTTTAAGAGGTAACAATAGTTTTGTCTCCATTAGGTGTTATAAAACAACAGCAGCGAGAAGTGCATCTGGTGCCTCGCTATTTCAGAAACCTGACTGTAAAGCACTCCGCCGCAATGATTCTCCAGCAACACGAAAACAACCCTAAAAAATATCATATTTTTGACGCTTTATATGCATCTTTAGATTTACAGACAGCTCTGACAGTCCAGGTGGTGCTTCTGCTGGAAGAAAAGAGGCAGTGCAAGCCAAGTGGCTGCATTGATTTTGCAGTAATTGATCTGATGGTTCCTTGTGATAATTGACAATTATCCCTGATTAACAGACAGGGGCTTAAAATCAGTCTAAGAAAATGACCAGCATTATGGGTTGTTGTACAATGGCTGAACAAAGATAAATCAATAAACCTCAGAAAACTGCTTAGAAAACAAGACAAAGAAGAGTGTCACACTGGACCGCATGCTGCACTGCCTCTAATAATGCCTAACATACAGTGGACCTATACAACTACACATAGCACTCCATGCTAAACATTAACTTGTGCGACAAGGAGCTAAATAGATCCAGTGCTAATTTAGGGGCATGAAATTAGCTTACGTAATTAGCAGCAAATTGGATTGATCTGACGTTTACTATACATGCGCATGCAAGTGCTGTAAACCTGCACACGTCTGCATCTGTGTGTGTGTGCGTGTGCGTGTGCGTGTGCGTGTGCGTGTGCGTGTGCGTGTGCGTGTGCGTGTGTGTGTGTGTTTGTCTGTGGCCACATAAAGCATGCAATTGTGTGTAGCTACATGTCTATATTTCTCTGTTACTATGTGTCTGACCTCAGCTGATTGGTCTACTTGAGCCAACCAGACAGATGCAACTCATTGCAGCTTAATAAATATAGGGGCCCAGGGGAGCTGCGCTAAACAGTTCTATTAAGTTGGAAACATGTCAGCCAATATAAAAGCAGCCTGACCTCGGGAAAGGTCAACTGTGACACGCATGTTTACTCAGGAAAACAACCCGAGGCTGGAAGGTCTTGTTTTATCGGATGTCTTCAAAAGAGAGAGAGAGGGGGGAGAGGGAGGGAGTGTGTGTGAGTGTGTGTGTGGGTGTGTTTGGCTGCTCGGTTGCTGGTTTTACGTGATTTTGGGGAAAGAGCTGTGTTGTCAACGTGCTGTTTGTTTTTGCGCGAATAAAACGACTGATAAACAGAGTCACATTGTATATTCCTGCAGCCATGAAGACAGAAAGACAGAAAGAAAGAGTTTGGCTTTAGCAACTGATTAATGATCCGCTGACATGATAAATGATCAATTAAAGGAGTAATCCACCAATTTAGGTGGGTTTCTTTGTAAACATCTATAAGGCAAACACCAAATTATCCTGATTTCAGTCTCTTGTATGGGCTTTATTCCCCATTAATTTCCTATAAGGTTACTTCACTGCATGTTTTGCTAGTCCATTGGCGCCAAGTAAATGCTTAACACTCAGATGTCTATAGTTTTTCACACAGCCAAGCCAAGTGTACTGAGATAAATTCTGAATAGGGTGTTTTAACACTCTCTGTTTTCATTTCCACATTGGTCTTGGTTGTAGTTTGTTTACAGCGTGGTAATATCCATATCTCTAAGGGGGAAAAAATAAGCAAAATAACAGAAAAACACAGGGGGGCATTACTAGCTATGCATGCTGCCAAAACATTTCGCTTAAAAAATAAGAATTTTGAAGCACGACGAAAGAAGGCTTAACATAATTAAGACCTAAATAATGTATTCAAGAGCCAGGACATAATATTTAAGCAATTAAAGCCTTTTTAAAGCTTAGAATACAAATTATTAAATGTTAGACTTTTTAAGACCCTGTAGATATAGAGATTAATAGAAAGATAAATACATAGATCGATAGATTTGCTAAAAACTTTGATGGAGGGGTGTGTTATTCAGCCATGCTACCTGTGGTGGCAACCGTCCTCGTCATTTTTTGGCACTTGAAAAGACGCCAGGCATGAGGCGCTACACACCACCCCCTTACCCCCCCACGCACCCACCTCCAAAACCCCCCCGCTGCTACAACACACTGAACCATGTCACTCAGGAACAGCAGAGGTGAGAGGGCCCCGCTTCCTTTCTACACTAATCTGCCTCCACAATGTTTAATCAGCACATCAAAACATTGAGGGAGAGGAATTTCCGTGCTTGGTGAGCATATTAGGGATGCAGTCACAGCGTTAACTAGCATTGATGAACTGTTTGCTTATGCAGTAATAATTAACTTCCATTACATTACTTTGTGTGATTACTTTCTTAATTGCCTGAATTATGCATCAATTTAATATCTAATAACCAGTCTCAGACATTAGACACTGTTCAGACACAAATTGAATGTAGTTTCCTTGCTTTAATTAAACACACCAGAATAAATGAAACGATGTAGGATGGATGTCTTGCAGTGATTTCCTGGGTGCTTAAATATGCTATTTATTATAAAAGCATATAAAATTCACTCTCTCCTCAGGAAAGCAAACCACAAGATGCCAATTATAGTATGCAAGTTGCTTTGCCATGGCTTTTTCAGAATCGAGACTAATAAATTTGTTGAGTGGGACTCATTGTTATATTATGCAAATACATTACCATGCCATTTTTTAAGTTTCAAATTTTGTGTACAGAGCAAAACATGTCCCCAAAGATGATTTTAATTATATAGCAGAATGGGCTCTTGTTTTGCATTGTTATTGTACTCTAGTAAAGAAGCGGTCAGCCGGGACAATAAATTAGAGTCGATGCAGATATTCAAATTATTTCTCATATTACTTAAATGCAACATATCTTATACATATTCTCTACATGAAATATGGTAATATGCTCACTGGTTGAAGTAAGAAATGAATGACCTCATCAGATATATAAAAACACTATAAAAGGTATTGCAGCCAGAGAGCAATTATAGGAATGTTATGTGAGACATATGGAGGGTCGGTGCATCAGTGTGAAGAAAAGCCTTCTGCCCAAATTAAATGACGTTGCTCATCTCTTGCAATGCAGCGCAAAAATAAACATTTTAGAATTAGGCCCATCTTTCTCAATCGGACCCTTCGTGGTACCTGATTCAAAGTTGATTTACAAGTGGTACAGCGACTGTACGTCATATGAACAGAATATAATTAAGAAGCAAAGCCATGGAAGCACCGGGTCATTCAATGAATTGATATTAACTTTTAGTCCTCTTGTATCATCATTTTACCCTCACTCAAAAAGTGACATATCCACTTAAAGAGAAAAACGATCCCTATTTTCCTCATCAGCAGTAGTTTGGCAAACACACAGTACATGTAACAAAGAAGCAACACACCCAGATTTCTCTTCAAAACAGCATAAGAAAAAGCCTTAAAATGCATGCGATTAAAAACTGTATTTTACATGAATTATGATATTGAATTATGTAGGAGTTTAAATAATAGCAAATCAATGACATTCACTATGCACGTGAAAATAAAATACTTATGGCTCCCGTAAAAATCTATTTAGCTGATCTAAACTCACACAAATCTGTGTGACTGGTGTGAGGTCTGGCAGCATCGTTAGTCTGCTTTTTAAATGATCTCCAGAGCTGGTGAGCTGCTGGCAATGCAAGGTTAGACAGAAAATGATGGCAGCACACGGATGCTTCACAGACCTCATGATAGTTTCCGTCTGTCATTATTTACGTCTGACTAGTCGCGTCATGTCAGCTACCTAGAGAGACACTTTTAATGTGAACCCCCCTCCGTTCTCCTATTGCTTTTCACAAGCAGCGTAGTATACCATTATTTCTTTGCTTCAGTACCTTTAGGTGCAGCTCGCCCCCCCATCAGCCTGAATCAAAGACAGATCCTCTGCTTGATATTATACATGCCCGTGTTCTTTCAAAGATGGCACAGAAGCTACATTGCACACTGAGAGAGGCAATTCTGTATCTCATCTGACTAATTAAGGAAAAAAACATTGGGTGATGTGGTGCTTGGGGATTTGAAATCTGGATTTTAAAAACATTTCAGAGGGTACAGCTGCAGCAGTATATAATAAATAAAGAGCTGAAATAGTTGCTGTATAATCTGTACTCATTAGCTAACACAGTGTGTACTCTTGAGCAGAGTGCACTATAGGACGTCATGGGTTTTTAAAGACTGGCCAACTAATGAAACACAGGAAGCCGGGCCGAGAAGGGCGATTTTATGACTTCTCTCTCACAACATACAAAAACATTTTCCACAACAGTTACCCTCAAGCTTGATAAGATGGCCATTTATCACTGCACTACCCATGAATCAAGTCACATTGTAAAATCGATCATTGATTCACCTTATTCCCTTGTTTTTCCATCTGAGCCACATAATGATCATTAAACTGACCACAGCATGTCTAAAAATGGATTTTTAATACACTGTGCAGCCTGTGACATCGCAAGAGTGGTGTCCCGAGGAAAGGATGACACAGATGCACCATGCACGGATAACAGCGTTCATTTACTGAATCTTACAGCTATGAAACTCCTGTAAGTCCAGTACATTTGGACTGTGGAGTCAGAAACCACAGGCCCAAGACCTTTTGGCTCAAGTCCATCTCTACGCTTTGAGCACGTGATAGCAGCCTAGATGAGCATGCTTTAATGGGGCTGCTTAGCCCCATCATGACCCAATGAGTGCCGGCTGTGGAGTGGATGTGCTTGGTGTGAGTGCGAGTGTGTGTGTGTGTGTGTGTGTGTATGTGTTCCCAGCAGGGAGACAGTGCCTTATGAAGGTCACAACTGCAGCAGTCTAGGGCTCTCTAAGTGAACCCTGGAGAGGATAACAAGCCATCTAACGCTCTCTCTTTGTGCTCTCACAGACACTGATCCACCTGAGAGTCGTGCGAGCTAAAACGCCCAAAAGGCAAAACGCAAAAATTCTAACTGGATAAAACAAAAACAAAACAACACACACGTTCAGGTCCTCGTGAAAATGCAGTTTTCCAATTACTACACAGAATTATTATCTCAACATCGCGCTGAAACATATCAAGCTTGACCCAAAATGAGATATATGGTGTTTTGCAAAGCAATTCTTGCATAGCCTGTATACAAAAATGGAAAAATGAGGAATACCATTTGCCTCCAGGGAGTTTCAGTTCAACCACAGTGTGTGACAGTATTGCCTTGTGTTATGGCCGCCTAATGGACAATGTAGCATTAATTCAGCTTCAGATGAATAGGCAGGACAGCAGAATCAAAAATTAGGAGGGGGCCCTAGGTGTATGAATTATGCATATTACATTACCATAACCGTACAATACACTGTGCAAAAAAACAATGCGGTGAAAATTGGGCTTCAACTCAGATATTGAACAATTTCTACATGGTTCTTGCCTACCTTAGAAGTGAAATTGTATTAAGCTTCGTCAATAACAGCAGAGCCCATATGAGATTTGTATGTTCACATCGAGTCCAGTCAACAAAACACTATGTAAACAAGTCAGGGATAATTGAAAAGAAAGTCTCCTGACTGCTTTTCCAGGGACCTATCATTCAGCTAGATGGGCATTTGGTTAAATGGCGGCAGAGAAATTACTTTTTCCATTGATTTTCCTTTAGACATCAAAGGCAGATAAATAAAATGGAGCAATTTACTTTGTCCAGCTCTGAAATTGTACTCAAGCAAAACATGTCAGAAACTATTATTTGCAATCATGCTGCTCTTATTAATCCTGAGGAAAAGCAGTTAAATGGAAACACACAAAGGGGTTTACTGGGCTACAGCGCATTTTCAGTTTACATTAGAGTGACGCATGCAGCAACGCAGAGTAAATAAAGTGGAACCAATTTAACTATATAACTTTTAAACAAAGTTTTTTAAACCATCATTTGGAATTATAAGTGATCAAAAAAATGAATTTGTATCTAATATAATATAAATTAATAGATATTTGAACACACTGTGATACACAATAATTTCCCTGCTCTAGTCCCTGCCCTACTGAACGTGAAATAACGTTTATAAATGCAAAGGAGGATATTATGTTTTCACCCCTATCTTTTTATGGTATGTTTGCAGGTATTACACAAAACAACTGAACAATTTCCATGAAATTAAGTGGCGGGGTGAGGAATGCACCAAGGAAGTATCCATCACATTTTAGTGCAGATACAGATCGGGGATAGATCCAGGACTCTTCTTTAACAGTGCGACGTTTGGTGTTTTTCAATATATTGTTGGGCCTTGTTGGAGGTATGGTGCCATCCTAGAACGTTTTTTTATTCCATTTCATTTGTGTGCTGTCCACGAAGCTTTATAAGAAAAGAAAAACGACAACATTGCTTTTCTTGTCCACTAATTTCAGGCTGAGACAACATCTCTGATTTGTGGGAGCCTGCTGTAAGGAAGCCAGCCTTTTGCTGCAACACTCTTGCAGTGCGCTGTGTAAAACAGTATGTGGTATTGGTAACTGCTTCTGTTCAAGCCTTGTAATCATTACCTGGCATCTTATTGCCTCTGTGGCTTTTAAAGCTTTTGTCCTCAACCCCCCAGAAAACAGGGAGTTATAGCTGATCTTTTATTAAAACTTTAGGAGAGCGTCCCCCTCCGGAGGGGGGCGGAGGAGGAGTGGGACAAATTAGTGTTGACAGTAGACACTTAAAGCAGGAAAATCACAGGCCCACTGGGAGGCAGGAGCCACATGGGGCTCCCCGTCTGTGTAAAGAACACTCCAGATTTCACTTGAGATGCAGTCGCCTTTTAACAGGGCAGGGGGAATGTCAACAGACCCTCCTTGAATGAACCAATAAAGCCGCTAACAGGAGAGGATTAACCAGCTGATATCAGGGACAGCGGTTTGTTTAGGATGCAGCCCCCCTTCTCTGGAACATGGCCTGAAACACAGTGGGCGGAACGTTTCCTTTGCTAAGCATCCTGCCAAAATTGTGGGGTTAATTGTGCTAACACCTGATTGTGGTCACACCAGATTTAACCGTGTAATTCTATTTTCATGACACTACTACTGAATAGGACGAGAATACAAAAACACTACTTATTAAATAATATATTAATTTGTACCTGACGTCAAGTTGATTTCTCCGGACCTGACCTTACTCCTGTCCTGACCAACTTTGCACGTACAAGGAGAGACGATTCCCTCTTCAACTCTTTTGTATGGTAGTTGCTCCATTATTGCTTTTACTGCCCATTTATCAGAGAGAGCTGCTGTTCATAAGTGAGACTACACAACATGAAACAGTAATTACAAGACATCAGGGGCTTTCAATCTCCTCTTAATTTGCCAACAGCTGTGATGAAAAGCCCTTAGTCCAATTAATGTGTCAAAACATGACCCAACAATGTCATGGCCTTCTCACAACCCCATAAACATCAAATAGCAGACAAGGCTTAAAATGGATTCAAATGAACTCCAATGACAATGTCTAATTTCTTTAAACCACCCGAATAAATAATGCAGTTCGACGGTAGCGCATGTGTTGAATTTCATTTAACGACAGCTAAACGCAGCAGATTAAAGAGGAAGGGTATGCTGGTGACATTTGATATGAGGATAAATATATCCTGGAGAGGTGTCGGTAGTTAAGGTCTGTAAGTGGAACGTCTGACATATAGGATGCAACATGAGAGAATTGTGATAAATATAGGTTTGGACTCTGCTCCTTTTTCAATTAAGATTTTAATGAAACAAGTCTGATCTTAATGTTAAAATGTTAAATTTCACTAGAATATAAAAAAAATACTATGAATGAAAACTGACTAGATCTGACTTCTACTGTGTCTCTTTATAGTTAGTAGTTAAAGTAAATATGTTTTGTGAATACTTGATGCTATCATTTGCCATTAATTCACTAGTTAATATGTAAGAAACTCAACTTTCAAGTACCCGCAGCATTAAATCTGTGAGGGGGTCAGCAACGGAGACTCTGCTCTTTTCTAGTCCACTTGCAGCTTTAATTGAATTTACAGTTGTTTATTCAAGTCATGTCAAAACATTGGGTCCATCATGCATGTTGTAACATGAAAAATAATGGGGCTAAGTGATATGGCCAAAAATATATCAAGAAAAAAATGTAAAGACAGATTTTTGCTGAGGTATATATCAATTATATATTATACCTGTATATGTGTTTGCACAATGCATAATCAATATACCAATATATATATTTAACTTTTGTAATATTGCAATTGATGAAAATTACATTGTGATAATTATTGTTATTGTTTTATCACCCAGGCCTACTGTACAATTTAAGTCTTACCGTATACTACATTCACCTTTATCCAACGATTGGTATTGATGCAATGTGGATATGTAACAAATTTTGATAACAAATTCAATATATAATAGAATATACTAATGGTTTTCATCTCACAAATGTGCTTTTCATGTGTCACACCAAGGACTACAAATAGTGTAAAATAAAGCTTAAAACTACCAGACATTGTGTCAAAGTAAAACTTACTTTATTTTAAGGTTATAGAAAACTAGAGGTTGCACACAAGAATTTGTTGAAAGGCTAAATTAGTATTTTCAGGCATCTCTCCCTTCCACTGGAAACTTGTTCTTTCCTGATGTGAAGCAAGGCAATGTTAGATCAATTTAGGCAGTTGCAATGTGCATCTGATTTATACTGAAGACGGTGAGGGTAACACATTGAGGGATTTCCCTTTAATCAGATCTCTTAGGAATCCATGTAGTGGACCAATACCCCAATGAGTTCCCTTTTAAAAAGCCAAGAATATTAGATTGGCTGCACGCTGCCGAGGTTTTAGCCTCAATCAGAGGGAACTGGGGAGGATTTTGTTAAATCTAAAAGCCTTTTACATCTCTGAAAAGTTCATTTCTCTTCATCTATTAACTCTGAATAAAATCCAACCATCATTTATGCATTTGTCCATTTAGAAATCCTCAAGCTCGTGAGCTGTAGATCTGAGCCCAAATTTTGAGCTTACGGATGACCAATCACAGAGGTGCGTGCCTCAGAGCTGAACCACAAATGGATCCTTCACAGCATTGTAAATCAGGACCTCAAAGAGTATTATTTAGCCTCAAGCAAAGAGCGCTTGTTTATCAGATGGTGCCTGAGTCTAGGATAAAAACCTCCCCATAAATCTGGCTTCCTTTTATGTGCTCATGGAGACTGGCTGCCTCATTCTGAGTTTAAGGCTCTTAAGAATGCAGAGGTAAGCAAGGCGTTCATATCAAACAGCACATGTTGTTTGATGAGCACCTGAAAATTAGTTCTAACAGATGAACGGGTCAATACATTTCATTTTAATGCAGTTTCAACCTGTGTCCCGGCGTAGCAGTGCCATAACTTTGCCTTTTGATTCAAGAGCCGACGAACAAACTATAAACCACAAATCAGTAAGAAATCATGACACTTAAAGGGTGAATTCAAGGTGAATCTTTGGCTTGGCTAAAGGTTTGCATTCATGATTTACTGCGTATTGTCACTACACAGGTATAATAAGCATTGTCAATTTTTCACATGAAGTGTCAGTAGGTGACTTGCTACATCCGATAGCGTGCCCGGTGTAAGTTATCACGACTGCAGCGATGCAGCGGGTAATTTTCTGAACGTTTTATTTTGTTGTCTGATATATAGCCGCTCAGATACTGCAACGCTAAACCCCAGATGATAAATCAAACATGCAGTGGCTGCCTCTGATAACTCAATAAGCACCTGGACTCCTCCTAACATGTCACACCTGCACTTGTACGTATACAGCTCTCGTTCTCGGGCCTCACTGGGGGCTCAGTACACCTGCCTAGTGCATTTCAGCAACATAGCAGCTGGGAGAGAAACATCATGCATGCTTAATTAGGAGGATCACGAACCATGGGAAGTGGATGGCAATTTTTTAAGAGACAGTTTATATTCCTGACTATTATTCCATTTATTAATATAACATTTGTAAGTAAAAGGAGTATGTTTTCATTAATGAATAAAAAAAGAAAAATTGTAAAAGATTTACCAAGAACTGATTTTCCTCTGTTAAACTATATGAAACATGTTTTGCTTAACTTGATTTAATGAGCATATAAACAAGAGAACACCAAAGAGAGACTTTGCTGATCAATATTATTGCATACTTTTCATCCAATCACTGTAGTGCCTGCTTAGCAGCCATTACCAAGTGTAATAAATAGGGGTTTGTTAAAGAAAATAATAATGTACTGATTCTCAAACCCCGAAGGCATTTATTAAATCGCATGAACGAATGTTCGATGTCACATATAGACAACCAAAAAATCCCATTCAATGGGTAAATCACGCAGTAAGACTGTCAATATTAAAGCCAAACATTGACTCTCAAAGCCTTTAGTTGAATTAAAACAACAGTTTGCCACAAGCTCACAGTAATATCAGCTCTTAATGAAGCACATGTTACATACAAAAACATATCTGCAAGTAATAATTAATACACCTGTTTGTGGGCAGAAGGAACATTTATATCACTTCACAATATAAACGTTTCCTTGAGCTGAAATGTGACGCCCTGTAGAAAACAACTTGCTACCATGTTATGGCCACAGACGTAGTGGTGTCTAATAGTGCATTCCAGACAGGAAGTTATATTTCCAATGAATTTTCTTGTCTTTTATAGGCCCAATCTTCTGGCCAGTGTAATCGTATTTCTTACAAGGTGCAACTCTTATCAACACCATAGGTGCTGTAGTGCTACAGAGGCAATAAACTCTATAAGGGAGTGAGGAGGATCGAGGCGGTATGATAACTCACAGCGTCCTGCTGTAATTATGGTATTCATGAAAAGATGAAATTGAGAGCAGACTAAATCTGTAGCTCTAGGCAAAATCAACACCTTGGCATTACACCGTGACCCCTGCTCATCTTGAGGATACACCAGACATACCAAAACTTTGCTGCTTTTTTCATCAGTCAGGAGTGAGGGAATGAAGTGCATCGATTGCTTGTGATTATTAACTAGACTGAGATAAGCCCTCTCCTTATTATGCAGATTACTGAGGCTCCCCGCTCCAGCATATTGTACAGATGCAAGGGAGCAGCTGCTCTTACAGATGGTGGGTACACGGATCTATCATTATGCCTCCATTGTCTCCACTTCAATTGTTTGGGGGACAACAGAACTGCATCAAAGAGGAATCCGAATGCAATGAATTAAGAAAGAGAAACGAACACCATCAACTAAATTTATACACCGGAGGCCGTGGAATGGAGAGGAGCGTAAAGCTGAAGCTCTTCCATATATACAACCATGGAGTCGCCCACTCATGTATACTGTGCCAAAATCTGTTGGATGCAGCACTGTGCACGTAACATATGTTGTTGTTTATCAACAAACAGATCTTCATTCAGGACGCAGATATTAATTCCAATTTGAAAAAAGACTCGAACAAAGAACTTGTTCAACTAAACAATGTCATAACAAAATAATAAGTGAACTTAAATGCTCAAAATATGGAAACTGATGTTAGTTTGCAAAACTTTTCCTCCAAAGATTTAAAATGAGACTTTAATTACCTGTGTACAGCTCCTCATTAGAGTCATATCATCATGCCAACGCCACACAGACAATAACGGGTGATGGATCCAGAATGATTAATTTTGAATACATTAAATCCTCCCATGAAGCCGAGCATAGTGAGGCTGAAATATGCAGACAACGTCAATTTTGCCCTTAAGGGGAACCTCTGGTTGTCCACTTGACTCGCCACACCTCCTACTGTGCACTGCTGAGTTCAGGACACAGGTAGCTCCCCTGATCAAACATGACATTACACTAGAGGGAATTACATGCTCAGATTATAACAGAGAAGGTCACACAGAGTTGTAAGTCGTGACAGCAGACTCACAATATTTCACAGAGAGCAAGGGGTGATATTACCTTTAAGAATTAATGCAGTGACATTAAACTGAGCCCAAGTGTCTGACCCTTGTTCAGCAGGATGGGAATTTAAGCTTAGATGGGAAAAACTCAAGAATATGCATACAATATTTATACATGAATTACTAGTAATTTTCTGATACATGCAGATGCCACAGTGGGTGAAAAAGACAAAAAAATATTAAACAAATGGTTATATATATATATATATATATTATATATATATATATATATGGCTATTGTAGCCTGAGCTCAAACTACATGACCCATAATAAAGACTGGGTGACGTGACAAGCACTTGAGACAAGTAGCGAATGCTAGGGAACTGGATTGGGGAGGTGGACAGAAAGATAAATCCCATGGAAGTGATTAACCATCGTCTTCGCATCATATTTCTATACCAATGTAGAAGGTTAGGTTAAACCAAGCAGCCAAAAAATAACTTAATAATGTCCACAGGATAACAGGATTTCATTTTTATTTTATGGCAATGCATGCACACAAGATATTGGTGATTCTTGTCTTTGTGCACATCTATTGTGTGTAACAGCAGCCATTGATTAAAATGGAAGCGCTCCTTCAACAACAAATGCAAGATACCCACAAGCATCCATACAGCAGTAGTAGTAGCAGTAATTCCCATAAGGTAGAGAGAACTAGCATTATTTGATTCAAATAGAAAATCAATTCCATAGCAGAATATTTTCTGTTTTCAATATCCTGAAGGAGCTGCTGCCTTCAGATGACCTCAATATAAATCCCTGTTTACCATCTTCTTTCATACTATGTATTTATTCTGTATTGAAGTAAAATTAATGGCATAAATACGACTTGCAAACAGCTCAATGCCTCCAAATACACAGACACAAAATATGCAGCAAAATAAGCAGCTCTGTCCCAGCAAGTCAAGAAGCTTTTTTAACATTAATTCCTGAACTCTGTATCTGTTGTATTCAAATTAAAAGAAAAATGTTTTTCTTTCTTCGGTCATGTGTCATGGGTGGATAGATTGAGCTCCTGTCAGAGCACAAAGCTCTCCTCAGAAGTCCACATTGCCTCGTCTGTTGTTTGGACCTGGTCCACATGGGGCCAAATTTGATTGGAAAGCCCAAAGGGAGGAGTTCCACCAGTCACAGGGGCATTGTTAGTGCCTCCAAAATGGCCAGAGAAGAATGACTGATTATGCAACCACAGCCAGGGTTACTAATAGGAATTCTATTTGAATTTCTAACATAACAGATGTTTGCTGGGCACCTCCATGGAGTGTGCATACACAGTTATGCTAATTTGCCAGTGTTTCCCTTCAAGTTAGCTCAGAGTCATTAGAGCACACAGCTAGCTTAGATCCCTCTGTCAAACTAATAATTGGCCATTATTGATATTAATTAACATTTTTGCTCTCTATGTCCTTTTTGACCCACTATATGTTAGTAAATCCAGTTACTGAGACCTATTAGGGCAAGGAAATCCGAAGGACTCTATAGTAGTTGTGAGCTATTTATCAGAAAGTGAACATAAAGCCAATTAGGAATGGGTGCAGACAGTTGTCTTCATTCTCCACCGACTACTTCTTGATCTCCATTATAAATTGCTAATACGGCAGATACTAGTTACCAAAAAGGGAGGAGGAATGGTGGGTTACCATTTCTCACTCCCACCCTTGATGACAGGTGAAAGGGACCAGTAACAATATTCCTACATGATGAGGCTACAGCATCATCAGCTGCTGTTTTTTGTTGGGGGGGGAGGGGTGGGGCATCATGGTGTGCCTTCCACTCAACTGCTGGTCAGTCATGTTAATTGGCTTGAAACTAGAGTATTACAAAAATACATTAAATTCTTGATGGTTCATCCTCTAAAAGTAATAGCTTTTGGTCTCCCTGCTATTATGATGCAATGAGCATCGGAAACACTGTACACCATAGGTTTATGGGCTCAGATCAAGAAATCCTAATAGGTGTATATTGACTGGTTTATTTCCCACAAAACTCCAAAGGGACTGAAGGTTGTAAGAAAATATATCAAAAAGGCTATCAACACTGGTTGGGTCTTCGGTGTAAAATCAATAGTGAACCATAGATGGCTTGAGTTTTCACAGTTCTCTCTCGTCATTTAAAAGGACTGTAGGCTATATGACGCCTGGAAAGACCCAAGGGATTTTTCTTAGACACCACCCAAATCTGTTTTAATTTTGGCGAGAACACTGTAGGCTGTTGTTTTGAACTTGATAGCAGGTTATTGCTGCTCTTGCCTGACACGTTGGGAATGAATGGTTCTGTTTTCTAGAGCAAAATGGTTGGGTAGCATGAAGGATCATGACTTGTTGTTGAAACAAGTAGCCTAACATAACCTACAGTCTGTGAATTACAACTTATGATTGTGCTCCCTGCCTCCAGATGCTACTGTGGCAGCCTAGCTTTATGACAAGAGGTATAGTGGTCCCTTTAAAGAGCAGTATTTAATAGCCTGGATTCAAGTGTAAAGGCTTTCTCCCTTGTGCATTACTCCAAGAACCTAATTACAAGTTTCATCATCAATCATGAGCATTATTTATTCAGTGAAATGAATTTCTAATTAATAACTGATGAGCATTATGGCCTCAAAGACTGTAAAGCAATTAATTATGGTTGGCAACAGGGAATATCCCTGTAAAGGACTATCTGGCTCACAGTCACAGCACAGCAGTGCCAACAGGCTAATGTCCACAAAGAAGAGGCACTGGATTGTTTTCGCACCTCGGCTTTATTTAGATAATTATGTTCATAAATGTTGTCTGGGGGCTGTCAAAATGTTGTTGATGTAACAAACACGGGAAAACTGGATTAAGTTTTTGTTAAATGCTTCTTTGAACTGTCATTTTACACTGTGCTGCCACCCTCTCTCCTGACAGATGTTTTTTCAAGGATGCATTTTTAGCCTAATGTAATATATTTATAGCCACTATGTTACTTTAATGTTAAATGTTATGTCTTTTTTATCTGAAGGATGGATACACTGCTGCTGAATTTAATGTCGTTCTCAGATATATGAATTTGTTTGAAAATTACAAATTATTGTTTCTGAACAAAAATATGTTAAGCCTTGCAGTAGGTAACATGGTATATATTAACAAATGTCCAACAAAACTTACACTATTTCTTATACTTTACTAAAATTATAATCGCTACATTTGCGTTCTTGTAACCAGACTGGCTTCCTTTCTTTCGAACTCTTTGTAAGCTTTATTTTTCACCATCATACTTGCTTTGCTGATCTTATGTCCAAATGTTTACCAAAACTTTTCTTAATGTTCACGTCCAGGCTATAACAAGAATTAAAATAATTTGTTACCTTAAGGGTGAGAAAAATACCTTTTAAATTCTAATACTGACTATACATTTGGTGTTTTTCGTTCATTATTTTTAAAGTCAAGCGCCAGGGTTGGGCATTTTTGATAATATCAATTACTTTTCCTGTACATTCATCATTTATCTATATAATGCCTAATTTTGAATGACAAAAAGAGTAAAACCATTTTGCCAGCTCAAAAGATTAATATTTGTATCACTGAATGTCATCCAGTACTATACAACTATGCAATTCCATATAAAAAAGATAACATATTAAAGATTTTTATGGTTTAAAATAATTATATTTAACTTGGAGACTTATTGTTGTGTTAACTTTTTTAACAGTGTTTTAAAACAAGGTCACACAACAAAAGTCCGATATATAAATGGTGGTGGAAATAGAGGCATAATAATTCAAAAGCGTGCCGGTAAGAAATCATTAAAAAGTTTAAAGCATTCAGGAGGGTTTTGCAGAGAGTGAGTCAACTGAAATGACTATTATTGAATGACGAAAATATATAATAGGATATTAAAACATGTGTAATTATAATAAACTAAATTAAGGAATGGAAGCTAGTGTAAAATAAATATTTTGTAACTGTGGAGTAGTATTAGTTGTATGTACACAGAAAACAATACATGTGTTCTGTCATTTCCGGGTTATTTATGACCTTTCGGTGACATTGTTAATGGCTATTATTAAATTTCTCATCGCTATAAATCCAATAAACAAACCATTATATATATGCTCCATCACTGCAGTTTTGTCTAATTTATACACAGCATTACATCTCCACATTATTGTAATGGTGCTGTGTTAAACTAATTGTTTTCAGGGTTCATTTCAGTTACAGTAGCTTGGCGATAACCACGGGTCAAACACAGATTGGCGAAAATTAAGGAAGATTATTGTACAATTTAATTCATGCATTACATTGAAATAGACACATCATGGACGGAACTCATGGAAATTCAAAATGATGATAAAGAAGCATGAGAGGCAATAATTCTTTCATTTAGAAAATGGAGATCAGCACAGCAGCGCTTTAATTTATCTGTTGTATCAATTCAGCACAAATTCTTTTGCACAATTGTGGCAGTTTGTTTTCGCATGTATTCATCTCACACATCTGCAGAGACAGATTGAGTCATGCATGGTTGTTTGAGCCTTCCAGAGCAAACATAATAAATGTGCATGACTATAATGCTGAATTGCAGCAGTGTCATAATGTGAACAACTGTTTCCTTATGGGCTGAGAGACACAACAGGGTTCGTGCATATCTTTTAATTAGGTATAAACTCACTGGTTTTGAGTGCATGGTGTGTGCCCATGTGTTGTACGGCTTGTGTCACAACACATGTCTTTGAGATTTAGACATATGCCCATTTGAAATGTTTCTTTTCAGATATGAGACAGAGGATTTCGTAGTGTGCATTGAAGATTTGGAAGAGGTCACATTGGTTTGCCCACATGTAATTTATTTTCTGTAGTTAATAGAACAGCAGCACACATAAAGCTGAACACACAGCATCTCCTCTTGGGATTGTTTTTTCAGTTTCATTTTTTTTCTTTACACATGCATTTTCTTCATGGTCACTGGGGACAGGAGCCCATACCAGAATGCCCTGTGCAGTCTGCAGTGCTATAAAGCTTACATTTCATAAATATATTACATGTTAAATTTAGGGCTAACTTTCGAATATATTTGTGTGACAACAAAAACCAAAGGAACAGCACAACCAATCTTAAATTTGGAAAAGACTATTGTTGCGTTTTTAATTATTATATTGAAGAACTGTGATATCACATGAGCATGAGCTTTTTTTATTTTCTTAATATTCCATTGAAATCAATCAAGCCGCAAGGAAATGTACAAACACATATAAATATCAGTCCCGTAAATATGCCTGATTTTCTTTTCCGTGAATTATAACTGAGGAAATTTGGTGAAAATGTAAAATATTAAAGAAGGTAATAACAAATGAATGCTTCCGCTATCTGATCAAGATCTGCACCAAACGGTAATGGGTTCTCCCCTGACCAATAAGGCATCCTTCCACCAAGTATCGCAGTACTTAGCCCAGTAGTCTTTGTGTAAAGCTGCTAAATACCAGTCGGGTGACTGAGACGTAATCATAACCCCCTGGGTGGATTTAAAATCTGGTTATATACAGTAGCATTGTACACACTGGGAATGGTTGCATGCATTTGTCTCACTGGAGTGAATGAGGAGCTGCATGTTTTCATATTGAATAAATAACTGTCAGAAACATGTACAGTCTATGGCCTGCATGTACAATGTTTACAGTACCGCTATGTGCATGGGTAGCATAAACCCATGTTGAATACTTAAGCAACAGACACACAATAGCTGTGAGAAAACAGACTCCTCGGCTTGTGGTTAACTGTGTGGTAATGGCTTCAGAGGTGGAGTTGGACCTATGACGCAGTACTGTGGCTCCCTGCTGCTCTTATATCATTTAAAATGGTCAGTGTAAAGGATTATTCAGCTACAGTAATGGCAGCTTCAGGTGAGTCATCATTCACTTACCAGTCGAGTCACTTCCGGGTGAAAAGCAGCGCAGCATCCCACCTGCTCAGGTAGCTAGCGTTAGCATTTTTCTTGCTAGCTTAATTAGAACAGTCATTTTCCTCCAGAGTGAATTCCTCTCTCTTCTTACCAGCGCCGCTAATTTGTCCGTCAGCTTTGAAAAGATTGTTAACGGTGGGAAAGCGGTCCATAATTTAAACAGGGCTATCAGCTAGCTGCTAACTTTTACAGATGTTAGCCTCATTAGCCGTGGTACTCTGCGGCCTCTGTCTCCCCTGATTGGTTGAAGAGCTAACTGAAAATATGCATTCCCATTGGCTGATCGAAAACGCTGCATCATTTGTCTCCATGCATATTCCCAAGGACAATTTTTATATTGAAGAGGCCAAACCTAACAGTTATTAGAAAATAATAAAACCGCATTCAGCTGATTAAAAGTAAACAAACAAAAATGTCCAAAGAGGAGAATAAAGTAGAATAAATGTTTTTCTATTCATTAATCAACTCAGTTCAGGTCAGTTGTAATTTTCTTGACTACTTGACTTGGTACTATGGACTATACCACTATTCTACTGGCTACAATACAACAATGTATTATATTTTAGAGGCTCCTCAAATGTGTTGTATGTAAACAGTAAATAAATAAAACTTGATTAGAGGTGGCGTAGAAGTAAAATACGACAACACCACGTTTGCTGTAAGATGCACTATTTAAGAAATGTAAACTGTGTTTGAATAAGTGTTGAAATAGATTTTGCATTTTTCAGTGAATGTAAACAAATCTTGAAAGTCTCATCGCATCTTATCTCATCTCATCTTATCATATCTTATCTTATCTCATCTCATCTCATCTCATCTCATCTCATCTCATCATCTATCTTATCTCATCTCATCTCATCTTATCTTAGCATATCTTATCTTATCTCTTCTCATCTTATCTCATATTATTCTGATGTAACAGATCATTGTTCAAATGTGTGCAATGTAAAACAGGTGTATTTCCCTCTCCTCTTAGAAGATTAATTAAGAGCTGAATGAATTGGTTGTTGAACTAGTCAGAAGTCAGTGGGTCAGTTCATTGTACATTATTCTCCTCTTACAGCAGAGCCGGGTCACCAGCGACAGCAGATCCTCTATGTCATCCTCAAGATGAGTGAGACACATACCAGAGACAGGACCGTGCACATCCTATAACTGTCCATCTGCAGGTCTTCAACACACACATGCACACGCGCACACACACCGAAAGCTCTCGTCTTTCCATCTGGTAAAGTGGGCTGTTGTGATTGATTTGTGGATTTGCTCCTTCTTTTTTCCCCTCCATTTAAGTGAAATAATGTATGGAAGCAATCTGGCAACAGACATTTTGGAAAATCTATTTGAAATCATTTCAGCTGAAGCCATGGCAGTTTGTCTTCTTAGGGGAGAGGAGCAAAGTATAATTGTCTGCAGTCTAGTAAAACACAGTATAACTGCCATCACACTTGACTGAGCTTATAGCCAGCTAGTCCCATGGCCTCTAGAAGATAGAGCAGTTAATGTTCCCTTTTATTTTAGCGGATATGTCACTTGTATCGCAGATTTATACCATGATACAGCAATTTTGTCCAAACAGATGGATAATGGTGTCACCAGCAAAAAGCCCCGTTTTTTATTGAGTTTGGAGCATATTGTTTAGATAGGGGGACTGTGTTGAACAGCTCTGTCGGCGCTTTCTCTCTTTATCTCTCTAATCTCGCCAGTATTAGATTTGATCATTTTTGTTTGAAGGAGGAAAATGTGGCTGTAATGGCTTCCTAATAGCAAACACAGGGGATACAAATCCAGGGACCCTGTTCTGTAGTGCTTCCATAAGCACCACTGATTTATAGAGGTCTTTATGACAGAAAGGAAAATGATCTGCTGCAGGTATAAATCAGGTGAGGAGTAGGAAATTGAACTTAGATATCATCTTGTCAGATGCTTAATGCTCTTCCTCCTGTCACATTCGATAGGACCAATTTGGAGAATCCTGCAGAGGTAAAAAGAACACAATTAACAATGACAGTGTCGTAATAGATGAAGCTATAAAATGAGCCTGCTGCCTGCAGGATGCTTTGTATGATTTCCGCATGAGGTAGTGGCAGGGGTTTGTTGTCTCGGCTTTTCATTTCTTCTCGTCGGTCCTCGCTCTATTCTTCTTTTCTGGTTTTTGGCGTTTTCTTGAACATCGTCCACTTAAACGGCGAGAAAACAGAGGGAAAGTGTCGTCTTTTATGGCCACGAGCCTGCCCTGTAATTGAATTATTATGCTGCCTATGACAGGACCTGTTTTTATGTTATTGATTCCTAGGGCATGTTCCATCCTAACACTATATAAAATTAATCAATATATCAATTGTCAAGCACTAAAATTATGCATGCAAGGGGACATTAAAAGCACAACGAGCCAAAATAAATTCTAAAGCAGAATATGCAAGTATCTCAATTTTAAGTGAGTCTATTTTTTTATATTTTGATGAAATAGATGTTTTCAAGATGTTTTTCTAAATGCGTGTGCACTTGCTCATCAGCCTATCATCAAGGTGCAGCAAGGGTTTGCGCTACTAATGGTCTAACTGTGTTGTGCTCAAGCAGATGTCGCCACACTTGCGGTGTAATGAGTTCAGGAAAGGACAGAGAATGACAATGCTCCCTGATCCCTGAATGTCACTCTGGTATAAACCACGGCGCAGTGGTTTATTGCCGGCGCCATGCATTCAGCAGCATTCATTTTGTGATTTGACAGAGAGAGCGTGGGGGTGAAAAAAGAATTAAATGGAGGGGCCCATCCGTCTGGGTGTGCGTAGGTTTCAAATGACTTGAATTTTGAAAACTAATTTCTCGGAAGCTGATGACCTTTTGTTTCGTAGCCGCTCAACTTTGTCAAGTGGCAATTGGAGTCCAAACAGCTGAGGAGTTTTACAGTAATAGCCGGAGATCCGCTGAATGCTCGGGAACCATCGTCCCCTCGCTGCTCATCAAGCCAAGCTCTTGTATAATCTAATTTGATTTTAATGCTTCTCTGAAGAAGATTGTGCTCTTATTACTGTGTAATGATGCTGTTGTCAAGAAGCAGTGGGGATGTCTAATATCACCACCGTGTTAACTGCTTCTGTGACACTCATCTCAGCATTTTCCACATCGTCTCCAATGCACAATGGCTTAGGCTGTATGCTTTATGACTTTGTTGTTCGTCCTGTTGCGTCGAGCGCCATGATTGACAGAAATATGGCAAATCTTTAAAACCCCTCTTCTTTATTACCTACAGTGTGTCTGATATGGTACTTTTTTCGTATTCAGTACAGTAGATAGAGCATAACGATGAAGGTCTTTGCCGAGATGAGGAGAATTCTGAAGTGCTCGCACTCGGGGGCAGCAAATGGAAAAGTGACAAGCCTGGTGCACTTGTCTATTTTACTTATTCCGCGCCTCTGTTTCATATTCCGCCTCGCACCGCGGGGTTATTTTCCTCCGGGGTTCAGGAGGGCACGCTCTTTCATTTCTTCAGAAAATTGTTTCGCAGGATTTCAATCTTTGGCTGCGAGATATGACAAAACACAATATCAAGAACACTTATGTTTCTTATCTGCCATTTTTTCTGGGTATAAATAAAAGATCAGTATAAATTTAAGTCAAGGGGCCTCCAATGCACATGTGAGAGATGAGTGCGAGAAGCACTATGAACCTTGGGACAGCCCCACTGTACATTTTCCTCGCTTGCTCAAAATTACCTTTGCACGGGGGCTGTGTGTGTCATTTGTTATCCTTGAAAATCAATTAGTGTTTCCATGATAGCAATCCAGATGTCACCCTCGGAGTGTTTGGACAATTGGACAAGAAAACCTTTTGTTTTCACATTATGTTAACAGCATTTCTCTGGATCGTTTGTGCAGTAATAGGTTGAGGCGACGGTCAATTAGGTGCAGACTATGATGACTACAGTATAAACACCCTGATGGGAGAGTTGAAGGGCCATCCAAAATATTGATTGTGCCTGAATAAGCCTTCTGTTTTCCAACCGGGTAAAAAATTATCTAACCACACAAAGGCTTGTCCCAGAGTAAAAGCTTTTTAACTAAAGGCGAGAACACAATTTATACTTTTTGGGGTTTATGGGCAACCTACAAATCTGTGTTATCTCTCCATCTGTCTGAAATTCTTGGAGCATTGTATATAGAGAAAAGAGCCAAACAAAAAAAAACTAAATGATGTTACATAGTTGAAAACCTTGCACACAAATAATAATTCCACCGACTATAAAGAACAAACTGTCAAGGAATGATTCAGTGCTGTGGAATCAGAAATATCACTCAAACATACATTTTCAAACCACACAGTGGCGAGATGTGCTGGTGATGTATTACTTATGATGATGCACATATGGGCAGCCTATGTATACTGATCCACCTCCCAATGGTGTGAAAACATCCAAACATTGTCCTATTGATGTCCCGTTTTTTTCTCCCTGTTCGGCTCTTGTCAGAGGTCAACCTCAAAACAGCATGCGGTGGAATCAGGCGTTACTGTCGATGTCACATTGATGCATTACAAGGCCCGGGAGGTCACGTCTCTGTAAACATACATTATCAAGAGCCATAGAAGATGTGGGGCGTTGACCTCACCGATGGTTTACGGTGTATCTTCAGGGGAGAAGGGTTACGAGATGGCAGGGAGCGGCCGTGTATCCACAATGACTTTCTTGTTGCAAATGAAGAGGGTCAAGCAATCAAGACCGGCCGGGCTCTGCGTCAGCGCCATTATCGTGCACTGTCTGAAATGATCAATGAGCGAAAATAAAATGATCACAAGCTAAGATTGGCCTGCTAATGAAAATGGACCGTTTAAATATGATCCTCGGTGAGGAGCCGGAGAGAGGAGGGCCGCCAATTTAAAATACACAGGTAACAGGGATACATGTTGTTAGCATGCCGGCTGAATGTTTATTTATTGTGGCCTGTGACTCTGCCGAGATGTTATGTTTCCACCCTTGTCAGTTAGCAAAAACTACAGAATAGATTTCCACCACACTTAGTGTAGGGATGGGACATGGGCCAGGATGGAACTCAATAAACTTTAATGCAATCCAAACTAAGGGGGAGATCCAGGAGAATTTATTTTGCGCTTTCTTGAACATTTTGAGATTTTTTGGACATTTTCAGCAGGGACTTACTCATGGATTTTAATTACAAAAACTTGGCATATTTAGGGGACTGATATCTGAGTGTGTACAATTTGGTGCAGCTTGATTGTATGGCAGAGGTATGCACATAACGAAGTGCCATTTTAGTTCATTCTGCCTAGAGACTGATTTTACCTCCGTCTGTTGGTTGTTTGTTACCAGGATTACAGATAAACACGGAGCTCATTTCCCTGAAATTATTTGAAGATCTTACAATAAAAAATTAAAAAGATATGTTAGATCTAATGAATTTAAATATTGGTTTATAAAGGGGGGGGGGTACGATGATCCTGAGCACACATGTACACAGATGTTCAAAAATATTTATTTACCATTATTTATACAGGTCAGAAAACTCAGACATACAGCAAACAGATACTGTCTTTAAAGACTGAAAGAACTTACATTTGTATTATTGTCTATATGTAAATATGTCTTATCGACAATGAGACGGAGACTTAAAATGTAAAAAGGCACTTAAAGCAGGTGCACAGTACCGACATAAATCTCTTCCTTTTACAAATAAATACATATTGCATGTGCTTTCCTATTATGGTACCATGGATGTGTAAACAATTCATTAGCGCCACTGTGCTACAGAGTAACTCCATGTCACATGGTCATGAAGGCACTGAAGTGTAGAAAATATTTATAAATATTCCCCATAAATAAAAATGTATTTCCCGACAAAGTGCCTTGTTTTCTGTAAACCAAGACAGCAAAATGCAAGAATTCAGTCAAAAACAAATAAAATACGGAATAAGAGAGACTTTTCCAACGCAACATAAAAAACAAATAATATTTTACCACCATCCTCATTGGGCTGCGTACTACTAGGACCACGAGTTGTTTGGCATAAGTTACCAAACGCTTGTGCTACATGATTTTATATTTCATTAATAACAGCCACAAAACACTATTCTCAAAGGGAAGGACACTGTGTACAGTAAGTGGAAAATTGTATCAGCTGCTAGCTTGTAACCGTGTTATTCCAACTTACGGCAATTTCTTAAACTCATCACGTTTCTCCGAAGAAAAAACTAAACTCCAGCGTTACTTGTAAAGAAATCAATTCTCCACCGTTTTATTCCACTTCCATGGCAGACAAGTCCTGCTCTCCGTCAGATTTCTCCGAGGGCAGGTCTTGTGACTCTGGGGAGCTCTGCTCGTCTGACGTAGGATGGGACTCTGCGGTTGTTTGCGTTTCTGGCTCTTCAGCATCTGGTTCAGCAGATGCACCAGCAAGCTTGGATTTGCCTGATAATGACAGACAACATTTCAGTTTAGATGTGTAGATGCAGAAAACAAGACTCGAAAAAGAAAGACGGAAAAGAAAATGAATCCTACTGTATACGTGTACAATACAAATCAGAATTTCTAATTAATAAAGTCTGATCAATTTACAGATTGGCTGATATGAGCCTTTCGCAGACATATCAGTGTCAGTATTTAAATGAAAAGATGTATTTTACAGAATAAACAATGCAGAAAAATAGAGCTTGTATGTTTATATTTCACTTAATCCAAGTTCTACATATCTGTATTTTGGATTTATTTGTAGTTATATATAATAAAGTTTATGCTTGAGTGTCATTATTACCAATACTAGACTGCTCGTCGTCCACATCAGCATCAGACGAATGGAAGGACGCCTCAGATGACATCTTGAGTTCGCCGGCGACCACGGGCAGACAGGGCGCCTGAGGCCTGGTCTTTCTCGCAGGGTTCAAAAAATAACAATATGCACAACGGAACGCTGAAACAACAACGAGAATAACACAAGACATATAGTTAATGTCACCTCACTAATACACTCTCACACAGACATGGATAAATATACATGAAGATGAGCCAATGACAAAACATGCCGGAGATGCATAAACGTTTCAAATTGATGGGTAGGACTGGTTTGCATATTCAATCTTCAGCCGTTTTGCTTACAGGGGTCGGTCGTGGCAGAGGCATTTAAGACCATATGATATACTACACTGCCAAATGCTACAGTGCACAGTGTTAGATGGAGACTGACAGTGATTTCTCGGCTTTCCTCAATTTCTCTCCTCTCAAACAAACCGGTCGAGGCAGATGGCCGCCCATCCTCAGTTCCTTTTTCTTTTTTAATCTCTCCACTGTCACCAAGTGTCCGCTCATTGTGGAGACTGTTTAATGAAAACCTTACGATGAGCCTCAAGATAATGCATGTTGTGGTTTGCTGCTGTACAAATTAGATTGAACTGAATTTGTGTTTCATAAAATCTTACCAATGTATTCAAACTCCTCTTTTATTGCCATTCCGTTATGGGACAGACACTGCTGACATATGAGAGCATATCTGTAAAGGAGGAAAGACATCAGGTGAGGACAGTATACAGGACATGAAACATTCAAACAATCATACTGCCCTTAGCTTAAATAAAGCACAAGCAGAAGAAAGTCCCGGTTAGTTTTAACACTGAGCTCAGTGACTAGAGATACATTTAGAAGATTTCTATATTATGGAAAATGTTTTTTGTTTTTTATTTCAGTGTTTTAGCAATAAGCTTGAGAAACTATTGCTATCATCCGGCATAACGTTCCTATACTAGTGCTACTATATCTTACTAAACTATCCTACATGTTAGTTTGGGCATTCTTCATTCTATTTAATAAAAGTTGTCATATCAGTTAAGTTAAACGCTGATAGTGATATGTCTGCTAACGGCTCATTTTGGCCGAGTTTATAAACTAACCAATAACTTGGTCGGGCTTTAGATTAAAGGCACAAGTTATGAACCTGTTCTGAGGGCCGTCTCCAACCAGATACTCAATGACTCTGTCCATAGCACCTCTGTCCCTTGGGAGCACAGGTCTGGCCAGGGGAGGACCTGGAGGATGCATCCCTGTTAAAACACAACACCAGAGGCAGTTGGTCACAGTCTGCAGTCCTGAACAGAAACTGCAATACAAAGGGCCCCTCTTTGAAATAGCTGAGCCTCAGATTCACAGTTTACTGCATAAAACACGCCTCTTTTTCTTTAAAGACTTTACACAGGATCTCACTTGCGAAGCACGTCCAGAATCCCCACTGAGTCGGTGCGTGGTAATTAATATAATCTAACATCAAGAGCAATCATAGGAAGATGACTGGTCATTTCTGTGAGACTTGGCAGAGTCTCGGTATCCTGCTGGTTATTAATTTACCAACATATGGAAACTCTGTGGTGACTCTTTGTATCAAATTGCTTTTCACTTTCAATTTTCGACAGAAGCAGGTGATAACATCAAGTCATGTAAACCATTTGCGAGGGGTTCCCAATGCCAAAGGCAATTTCACCAAGCATTAAAAGACATTTAGTGAGATTCCAGCACCATTGCCCAGAGAACAAACGCAGGTCTGGCTAATTAATCACAGTTAATGTAATCCTGCTTCGTACAAACCTCACAGTTGGCATTCCACATGGCAATTACACCATGCGGCTTCCTCTAGGAACACACTTCCCTTACTGCTTGCACTTATTTGCATCTTCTATTGAGTGTTCATAGTCCAGAAATAATTTGTATTGAATATTCAACTCCTCTACACTGCACAGATGTCTTCTATACACAACAACTGCTCTTCTGACTATATCAAAGCTATTTATAATCCAAGTTCACAACTACACACTTATTTGAGGAAGGTTGAACCTTTTAATAAGATATTTAAAAACTACATTCATACAATTACCCATTACAACTAATGTGTAGCATACACCACCCTTGCTGAAAACACACAGTGCCTTGAGCAACTGGGGACACAGAGCCAGGGAAGAGTAAATCACACCTTAATCGAGCACATTATGATGTGGTCCCCCTTGTGTGGAGGTAACTCACCAACTCCTGGAACAGGTGTTCCCGGGGTCACAGGCCTCCTCATCAGGCTCTGCTGAGCAGCGATAGCCGACAGGCTCCTCTCTGGGGGTCCACCTGGAGCGGAGTGGGTAGCTCGTCCAGGATTCGTGGGCCCAGCGGCAAGAGGAGGGCGGGCGGCGGCGCCGCTCGCGAGATTCCCCATCATAAGGGTTTTTGGGATGACATTGCGGTGACGGATTTCTAAATACAGAATACAATGCAGGTTGCTTAACACTAGTATGAAATGCAAGAGGAGCAGAAAGAAAACAGTTCCATCTTCAGAATGCATTGATACCTTGTCCTGGTTTAGGAGTCATCTGAGGTCCGACTGGAGTAGATTCCAGCTCCTTCACACAGATAACGAGAGTTTTTATAAACACTGTATAAATCCAACACAATTAGACAAAGCGACTTTTATTAAAAAGTAAAAAAACTCACCATTTTCCTCTTAGACTCAGGATCAAATCTCTCCAGAATCATTTTAGCATTTTTGTAAGTCTCGGTTTCCATAACATCCTCAAGCTGCAGAAAAAGAAAGTAGTAAAAGACAGATTCTGTTTTTTTACAGAAACATTCCCCTAAAATGATTGCTATAATAAACTGTATATTGCCAAGTAATTAGAAGATGATCATCTGATGTGTTTTCAATTTATTATAAATCACCTATCATAACATTACAACTCAACGTGACTGATAAAGGCCACCAAAAACTTCACCAAATAGTGCAACTTCATTGAACATTAGTCAAACGTTTCTAAATGTTTACATATGATATGAAGAATAATTACATTCACTACTTCGATAATGGAGAGTGTGAAAATCCATCAGCCCTAATTATTGAAAGTTATTAGACTTGACGGAGGATGACAAGCAATTTCTCAGATTTATTTCTTTGCGGCACTAAATGCTATTAATTAAAGTGTCATTAGCGGAGTGGTTTACTGGGTTAAGGTACTGTACCGATCAAACACTGTCTGAATCAGCAAGATTGGACGAGCAAGTATCAAGCTGCTAAACGCTGAGAAGATCAAAAAGGGGAACACTGCAAGGCTTCCCATGTAACATTCGAATGAACTGGAGATCCTGACACACCAAAATTACAATGTGTTCTACAAAGGTAAGTTATATAACACGTATCTCAAACTTATCTCAGCCACATATGTGTGACAGCTGCTTTTTGAAGTGTTACTTCGCAGTTTTCTCAAGCTAAATGCTGTTTTCAAGGACATGAGAGACTATCTGTAGGCTGCTAGTGGAGCTGAAGATTAAATGTTCAAAGATACTGTTTATTTATGGATACTACTGCAACTGAGAAGCATTGTGTATCTTAATATAATATATACAATTATGGTAAGGTATTTTTCAGTACTCTTGCTATTTTGGAGCAACTCATCCAATTTTAACAATCAAGATGCTAGGCTGTTTCAAATGAAAAGTTATGTTATTGATTTTGACAGAAGAGGAAACCAAAGATACACATGAAACAAGTGAATATAGGAACAAAACTTACAATTTTCCTTTTTTGTGCTTTAAGATCCTCTAATTTTTCATCTGGAAAAGAAACATTTGGAAAATTCAAACCCAGTTAGAAAACGACATGTGTAACAGTGTTTGTATCAATAGCAATAAAGAACCTTACTATTTTTCTCCGTTCTTCTCGAAAAAATGATTATAAACATTTTTCGAAGTAACCAGACTCTACAAAAGAAAAAATTACAACGGTTATTGGTTATTTATCAAGCGTAGTAAAAAAGTGGGACTGACCATCATGTATACTCACAATAAGGGAAATATTAGGAAGGGAAGAGACAATATGAGCCGTCCCATTAACTGTTCCGGCAGGTACCAGGAATACACGACTATAAATGCTATCAAGAAGAGGAGAGACGAGTAGAGAAGCAGGCGCCCAACCCAGATCTTCAACTGCCTCTGATACTTTTCACCATATTCTTCAAGTGTCTGTACATCCTGTGGAAAAAATAAACAAGTGTTCAGTTAGTACAAAAACACATTTCTATTAACATCACTGTGTTTTTTAAGTATAAGAAAAAAAAATTGCATTATTTCCAAAAGGCAATATATTTACAAACAAAATATCTATAAGTACAAGACTAAGAGAACAATTAGTATTTTCTGAAAATTTTATAAAATTATACTACCACAACAACCGCTGGGCGCCATTCAGCATTTTTTAAGAAACATATTAACACTGATCTAACTAAATAGTTTCCCCCCAAAACAACATTAATTCCATATTTTGTTATTGACTTTCAGTAAAATCCTTTTGTAATGATATGAAAGTCAACATTTATTATTTAAATGTATTAAAATCACTGTCAATCAAAGCAAGTATTTAACTCTTTTTTTTTACCTACAAAATAAATATGTATTAGTAGTCTGCATAACAGTGATATGCGATATGATATAGTTGAATTATTTCCCAAATCAGTTAATTATTATTCTCACAATGTATAAATGAGATGACAAATGTTCACAGGCAACTAGAAAATGTGGATATTATAGGTCATCTTCCATCTTACCTAGTTTTTAAAAAATAATTTTATGGAACGGAGACAACAGCAGCACACAACACCTGGGTAATGCAAATTAACTCTATAGTGACATGTTTGTGTTCCTTCTCTCAGGTCTGGATCAATAAAGTCTCACAGGAGGCTTTTCAATGAGGCCGGGAGATCCATCTATATTGTTTTCTTATCGGAACATATTACTCTCATCTAAGTTAAATGTTGTACACGTTGTGGTTTGAGGATATTGTACAGTCGGACAAGTCTGAAACTGAACTAAGATTATTTAACCCGTTGTCGGTAGTATTTCATAATACAAATCACCACTGGCCTGAAGCCACCTCTCCCAACAGTCTGCATGAGGGCCATGCCTTTAAATAGATGAAATGGAAGCAAATTTTATTAAGAGTAACTGCCCAACTTGTCAAAATGAACATAAATTATAAAATTAAGTAGATGCAGATGCATTTTATTTATCCCACACACGCACAGACATGCAAACGCACACTCATGCAGGTAGGGAAATGTAACCTCTGCTTTTGACCCATCTGTGTGCGGGACACACAGAGCAGTGAGCGACTATGTACAGCGCTCGGGGAGCAGATGTTGGAGGAGTAAGGTGCCTTGCTCAGGGGCACTAGACAGGGTCTAGAGAGACTCTTGGATTTTTGGGCAGATCAATCCAGGTTCGTCTTTTTATTGTCTTTCCGTGGAATCGAACCAGAGACGAACCAGAGACCTTCTCTGCCCATAGTCCAAGTTTCTGCCACTAGACCACCGCCTCTCCTAACACCGACCTCCTTGGCATACCGAAGTTGCTTTTTGTCAAATTACTATCAGAATTCCCCTCCAGTGGAAAAGACTATTATTTTTGCAAATGACAAATGACTCACTTATCTCTAGATTAAATTTTAAATGAAATGTTACACCGCTGCTTTACAGGGCTGTTTGACCCGTCCAAAAATAGTTGGTGGAGAGAACAGGACCCACTACTGGTCACTATGATTATACTGTAACATGTGTGTCTGTCACTCTCAGCAGTGGATAAACTGATCTTGCATTCAGTGCTGCAGCACATCATGCATGCGCTTGTGTATCTGTGGCCTAACCGTGCATGGGTAATATTAGGACGCTCAAAACATTCTGTCAAGAGAGATGAAGAAACCAGCGCTCCCCAACACTCGTCTCTTCACCATTTCAACGCAACCTGACCTCTTCCGTGTTTGTGCCGTGTCTCTTGCTCCAAGGACAGGTGCTCAAAATAGCCTAACACCCGCTTGGCTGCAGAAGAGCTCTAAAGCCCCATCAGTCAGCAAATGAGGATTTGGCATTCATGAATGCATCTGTTTGCTTATGGTCAGAAGATAATGCGTGCAGACACAACCTGTCCTCAACAGCATTGTTTCCACTTCAAAAACCAATGTTCTGACTGTACAATAAACGAAAAACTCAACACTTTGAACTTTTCCATATTTTGGCATGTTATTAATATTATAATATTGATACATAAACATGTATAATTGTATCAACATGTACAAATACAGGGGGGTCTGTGATTTTGGATCAAATCATCTTTATAAACATCATTACGCTGATAACTGCCTTTGGTCCCTTGAAATGATAATTCTTCATTTGGTTGCCGTTATTGACTAAAGGTGTGTGTGACAACCCTGAATGGATTTGTTAAATCCATGTTTTAATCCAAACATCAAATAAAAAATTAAGTATGAATTTATAGTTGAAATTCTTTACTAAGGCATTATCATATCCAGCAATAACAAGTTAACGGAGGTTACTGAATTTTTGTTTTAAATATCACACATATGGTTTTGTGTTTTATATGAATGACAAAATTAATGGCTTTTTTTAGTTTGTAAAACAACATCTCTCTGTAAACCAACAGTTTCAATGTTTGTGAAAATGTTACTTGTCATGAAGGCTTTGGTTGTCTATTCCTGTAATGACCCACTTAATACCATAATATATTGTACACTGTTCCCACTGTGCAGCTGAGGCTGTTAGTGCTTCAACATATTTAGAGCATGATGTCTTGTGCTTCAGTCTTTTTATGGCATGTTTGTCTTTCACCTCAGGCAAATATAAAAAGGAACGGTTCTCATTTTTACTATACCATGAAAGTAAAAAAGTGTTGAGACAATTATAAGTCAATGTGGAAACTTCTGAATAGTGGAATACGTTAGATTGAACATACCTTATCGATTCCTTCCAAAAGCTCTACAGTGGAGGGTTTAGCCTGCAAGACAAGACATTTTAAAAGCCATGTCAGTGGAAAACAATCTCTACTTTTGCCATAGCAACGGCCCCCGATTGTGTAATCAACTTCTTGAAAAGATCTTGAAACTTCCTGTTTCATCTTCCCACTTTTGCACATTTTGTCAACGTGTGTTCTTCTGTTGGTGAAACAAGTTAGTCTGTGCATGGCATTATAGAAGGGAATGGTGATTCTAGGATGAGTATTAACAAAAACATCTGAACTGTGATCATTTATGTAGATCTATCCAAAGTGTGGGTGGGTTCATGTGAATCCTAAATACTAATACAACAGCAATAAGTAGAAAGACAAAGTCGGTAGAAGTTAAGAGACGAACCCTCCACCGTGAGACCACAGCCCCCATGTCGGCGGTGAGGAAGTTGAGGGAGTTCTACTCCTGGGACCTTCCTCTGATTGGCTCTCAGGTTTCCTCTCCACCTGTTGACAACAGTGTCTGGGATCAATAAACACTTGTTTACTCATTACATGCATTAAGCTGAAACTGATGCACTGAATAACCACATTCATATAATGCTATTGATAAAGCAGCTTTAGATTAGATGAGGTTTTGAATCATTTTAAATCCTCCCCTATGCATTCATAACAAATAGGTTTTATAGAAGAGCTCAAACATATCCAGTGTACAGTGTGTTCGATGCCACAGCACCACACAACAACATCAAGTCAATAAAACATCAACATGACGACGTGGAGTAAGGTGCACTGAAGGGCTCTTATAGCTACGTGGTCTTATTGTGAGTTCAGTTACGATCTCACAGCAACACACACACACACACACACAATGGAAAAC
This sequence comes from Pseudopleuronectes americanus, assembly GCA_038501795.1. Classification (NCBI taxonomy): domain Eukaryota; kingdom Metazoa; phylum Chordata; class Actinopteri; order Pleuronectiformes; family Pleuronectidae; genus Pseudopleuronectes; species Pseudopleuronectes americanus. The sequence continues at coordinate 10,925,024 of CM076727.1, read as the reverse complement.
TGCTTTCACATAAACTAACAATAACTACCACAACACAACCCGTCGTTGTGTGTTGTTGAGGTGAACACAAACAGTGTGGAGCCACCAGGCGGAACCCCCTTGTGCTAAGTTGAGTTAGCAAACTTCCCAGCTGAACTCCGGACGCGGCTGACATTTCCAGCCGATGTTTGCTGAAGGCGGCGTAAACCGAGCGGTACCAGATTCCTCACAGAGAAGCCAGGAGACAAACACCGTGCAGCGTGTGTGTCCTCCAGAACTTTAACCTACTTCACAGATACACTGATGAGAGTTAGCGCCGCCGGAACACTAGCTAACCTTGGGGGTGCTAGCTGCTAGCTTGTAGCGCTAGCAAACAGCAGGACCTCAGAGGAGTGCAGCCAGTGCGACCTGAAGTTAGCTGACGTCAGCACCCGGACTTTGAAATAGCGCGAAAAGTGGAGTGACCGGAAAGGAAAGTTCAGTGTTAGCAGAGAAATGTTCAGGAATTAAGCAGTTTACCTTCTGAGGGGAGCTGTTCAGGTTAGAACAGCCTGTAGCTGGACACTCTTTAAACAGAGGGTGTGAGAGCCAAGATGGGGGAGTGTCCTGTAGCGGCAGCAGGGACAGGACCTGCAGGGGAACAGGACCTCCAGGGGGGACAGGAGCTGTAGGGGGACAGGAGCTGTAAGGGGGGACAGGAGATACAGGGACAGGCAGTGCAGCAGAGACAGGACCTAAAGGGGGGACAGGCAGTGCAGCAGGGACAGGACCTGCAGGGGAACAGGACCTCCAGGGGGGACAGGACCTAAAGGGGGGACAGGACATAGCTGCAGGGACAGGAGGTAGCTGCAGGGGGACAGGACCTAAAGGGGGACAGGCAGTGCAGCAGGGACATAGCTGCAGCTGGGACATTAGATAGTTACAGGGGGACAGGAGATAGCTACAGGGACAGGACCCGCAGCTGGGACATTAGATAGTAACAGGGGGACATGAGGTAGCTGCAGGGACAGGAGATAGCTACTGGGGGACAGGAGCTATTTTCCACGTGGCAGAACCTGCCCTGGTTTACATATCTTTAAAACAACATCAGTCTTTCTGCATTGTCTTATGTGCAGAAAATGTGATGTTCTTTTACAATCATTAAACAGGTGTCTCCTTCCAATATTAACATCACTGTCCAACTGATTCAAACTGTTCCTCATTAGAAAATAGTCCAGATAATCCACGAGTCAGACTTCAGCAATCTGAGGTTATAGGGATAAAGGATCATTTTCCATTTTAAGACTATATATTTAATTTGAATTCAGCCTATGAGCACTATATATGGATATCTATACAAAATTCAATATCCATCCATACAGTGATTGTGGGAGAAACTAGTAATTCAACCTCAGAGCCAGATTAAAGGAAATGTCAGGGACTCAGCCAAGTAAAAAAGGCTTCATCCTTTGGGCACCATGACTAAATCCTGTGCCAATCTACATTTTGAGATATTTTAGTCCTGAACCAAAATGGTGCACTAACTGTTTCCATGGTGCAATTGCTGCTGTAAAATTCTGCTTTGCTGCGATGATGCCCGCATTTAGTTTTTTGGGATATGAAAGAGGAAGAAAAAAGCTGGAGGTGAAAATACGAGGCTTAGCCTGACTGCATCCACCACTTCATCAAGATTTGTAGTCATCATGAAGGCTCAACAGAGCCAACACACACCACAAGTGCAGTGACCACAGACACTCACTGAGGCCAAATGATGCCCAAAGGCTGATCACCTCCGCTGAAGCCTGATTAGTTGGCAGCGCTTTGTCTTTTTCACCATTTGGATCTCTGTGATGAAGAAAAACATATGCAAGTATGAGCTGTGATGAACAACATTATTTTAAATGAACCTGGTAAACCTTGCCTTCAGGGTAAAAGGTATGCTGCACATACATTGATCATATGTTGGTGAACTGATATTCTATACATTTTGAATTTTTATAAGTTTATTTCATATACATTTATTTATTGTGGCACTTTAGCCTTATTTGGTAATATAATGGAGTGAGAGGGAGAAATCTTACAAAAAATGTCACTCAAAGCACCATCAATACAGCTTTACAATACAACAGTTGTTAGGACACCATGATGTAAGCTACCTGTATCCCCAATGTGCAGGTTTGGAGGAATTGCAGGTAAAGTGTAGCTTTCCCTTGTCTGAGAGTTCACAGCCTACAGTTTATAACCGTGTACATGGTCTTCACCACATGCTGGCACACACCACATGCTAAAGGTACAGCTTATACACACAATGTTTGGCTAAGGGGTGATAGTGATTTGGGCAGCAGGTGACAAGGGCATGATGTGGATTGTGTTCCAGGTATTTTTCTCTCAGCTGGTCTTGACTCACTGAGCAGGGCCTGAAATAAAGAGAAGATGGAGAGATGCCCAAATTGAGTCAAAGCAAAGACTGATATTATCTTTTGTTTTCCCTCCTCCTGTATTGAAAGGGTCCTCAAGCAATTTTAAGTCTTTTTATACTTCCTGGTTGTACCATGTTTGAAAAGAAGGGGGAGAGAAACAGGGAGCAAGACTCTTCTGAAAAACAAATAGATTTTCGTGAAAATAGTGGTTACATAAATATCTATCTCTGTAGTTGCTTTGCCATTTGTAAACATAATGCTACAAATTGTTAATCTATTTGGCTAAATTTCCTGTTTTTGTTCACAATGAGCTTCCCCCCGGTGGTTTGGTCCTAATTACTGGTCGGGTATATAAGGAGTGGTTGTGTAGCTTTTCTGGTTTGCTGTTAATTTTTGTTATGTTACTGTGCTGCTGATAGAATAAACATATATGTATATATGTAAGGTCTTCAAATGTAATTTAATCTTTAAATATAACTAAACTCTGTGCTTCTCTACACAAATAAAATATTAACACATGTATTACTATTATTGCAATGTGTGGGATGGCTTTGTAGCATTGATTCCACAAAATGTTTGAAACATTCCTGTGAGATCCTCTCCATGTTGACATGTTTGCATCACATCATTTCTACAGATCTGTCATCTGCACCTTCATGTTTCAAATCTCCTGCTGCACCACGTCCCAATCGTTTTCTATTACATTCAGATCTGTTGGCTGGAGCAGCCACTGACATTCACTGAACTCATTGTCAGGTTCATGTAACCGTTCATGGTGTATTATCATGCTGAAGCCACCACAAGGTGGTTAACATAAAGGTTTTCACACTGTCAACAATACTACTCAGATAGGAGGTGGCATCCAAATCATGATTGATTAGTAACAAGGGGCTCAAACTGTGAAAAACCTTCTTCACGTCATTAAACCAGCAGCAGTAGCCTGGACTGTTTTGTTCATGTTGTAAAATCCAGACTGTGATTCCATTATCTTCAGCCTCAGACAAAATCCAGATTCATCAGACCAGGCTACATTCTCCTAGTCCCTCAACTGGTCTGGTGTCATTCTTGGCTTGACTCAAGCTTGACATGGTCTTCTACTGTTGGAGCGTGTTCACCTCAAGGTTCGACATGTTGTGCTTTCTGAGAAGCTTTTCTGCTCACGAATCTGTAAAGCTGTTCTGTATTTTCAAACCAGTCCAGCCGTTCTCCCCTGACCTCTCTCATGGCAACATGGCGTTGAGTAACATGACAGATACAGGGACTGTTGTCTGTGAAAGCCTCAGATAAACACTTTCAGAAATATTCGAACCAACCAGTCGGACACCAACATCCATGCTCTAATCAAAGTCACTGAGATCACATACATTTTTTCCCTATTCTGATGTTTGTTGTGAACATTAACTGAAGCCCCTGACCTGAGGCTACAGGACTTTATGCATCAAAATGCTGCCTCGTGATTGGCTGAATAACAACCAGATGCAAAAGAGAGTAAAACATATTTTCGTTGAAGTTAACTCCACAGTCAACATGATTAGGAAACGGGGGAGCAAAGGCTAATATGGACTGAATTGTTGTTTTTTAGAGCAACAACATGATCTGGTGATATACTGAGCGTTATTTGAGCTTGTAAGGGATCAAACCTGTGCTTTTAATGTTGTGAATATCTGTTGTGTGTTGGTCAACACTGAGTTTATGGGTGAGCATGATTCCAGGTTACATAAAACTCTAGTTGTGGGCATCTGGTAGCGATTATGGCGAATGCATAAAGCGACTCTGCCCCTGGTTTGCATGTGGCTGGGGACCTTTGTTGCATGTATTACCTCTTTTTCTCTCCCCATATTTCCTGTCTATTTGTACTATAAACTATAATGATACAGTTTACACTGAGATTGCCATCCTATAAAGTCAGGTTTATAAACCAAAATCACCATAACTGTTTGTAATGTGGGCGATGTTTTGAATGGATTATTGACGTTTTTCCAGTTAATTCAGATTTTCATTTCATTATTCTAATGATTTCATCTATAAACTTTCTGAATACATTTTCTTTAAAGTCACATTTTATGGTATAACGAGTTTAGTGTAAAACAACATATGATGATGTTCCATGAACTCACACTTAGGTTCAGGGCAGTGCAGTATGTGTTGGGAATATTTACCTTGGTGGTAATGTTAAGTCAATATCTGGATCTGAACCATTGTAAATTGGACCTTGGTGTATTCATGATCCATCTAATCCTACTGAAACACAATATGGTGCCTATGATGCTTCATGGTGATTCTGATGGTCATCAAATCTGTTTTATAAAATCTGATATAAAAGTAGTTTAGATTTGCTAGTGAATCAGGATTACTGGGCTCATTTTCAGTGTGATCATCCATGAAGTCATTTCTTTTAAATTTTAACTTTATTTATTGCCAAATCAACCAACCTTTAAACTTTCAAAACTGTGCAAGCTACAAAACAAAGATTTCAAATCTTTTGACACTTCAAAAACCCTACGAATAGTGGCTCTGGGCGTGTACTAAATGTAAACCTGTGGATGTTCAGCAGGTATGATGTTTACAATGTTCACCATTATTCTACTTTGTCAACATCTGAACATTTGCCATGTTTTACCCAAAAAAGACAAAGTACAGCTAACGTTGATGTAATATCTTTTTTGGTCATAAACCAAAGTATTGGAGACATTAGTGTTTTTGATGACGGTGCGAGATGTGTCCCTGTGTTGTGCTATTTAAGGGCTGGACCAGTGGATATACTCATATTGCCATCAACAATGTGATTGATATATAGTTAAGTATACAACATTTTTGTCATAATCTGGCTGACCACAGTGTCCGTGCCAAGAAGATCAGATGGACATTGGATTTAGTCATATGTTTACCAGATTAGCTTTCACACATTTGGAAAACTCGCCATCAGATCTTTAACAACAACTGGCATTCATTCACACTGAATGAGAAATGCTGTTTTTTTTTACACTTTTTATATCTTTCAAAATTAGGAGTAAATAGGTTATACTCAAATTTTAAATTTGGGTATAGGTTCATCCCTCAGAAAGTGCACTTTCTTTGATCTCTATCCACCACCATCGGCCATTGAGATTACAGCATGATATAAAATGTGTTTTTTCATGACCAGTATGTGGTGAATCTGTGCCCTTAATACTGACTGGTTTCATGGAACTCTTGATATTGATTTGATTTAGAAATACAACTTTTCAGCATATTTATATTGTGGTTAAACTCCTGAGTTTCTACAATGGGTCCGTGTGAATGACGAAGCTGGAACAAAGTTACCATACAGGATTTAGATATATATTGTATAATATATAAACGTGAAGGTCATAGGCTTTCAACTCCCACCTCAAAAGCACCTTTACAATGACATTATTAGAATGAATGTTTTATTCTATTTATAAAGAAATGGTCCTAGTTTTATACATAGTCCTTAAATAATCCAAGGCATCACTTCATTTCATATCAATCTATAATATGAAATAAGAACCCAGACTCATGAAAAGAAATTGCACCAGAGACCTATTGACTGCAACTAATAGAGCCACAGAATTGAAAATTATTGGAAAAATATGTATACCGGCAAATGCATTCTCACAAAGAGTGTTGAAAAAGTACAGATTTAAAACCAGATCAATATGATGTTCACGTTAAGATGGATTTCTTTTTTGTTGGATTTTTTGTATGAAGCATGTAATAGTATGTAGTTGATTTAACACACTGGCTTGGGAATTGTTATGACACACATACTGACCTTTCTGTGTTAAGTAAATTTGATATATTTTAATGTGTTTGTAAAAGGTCTTTGTTTGACACAATTTCTGTTAATTCTTTCATTTCTGGGGTTAATATTGGAAATGAGTGACTTTTTAAAAATTCCCAACATATGATTAGAAACATATATGATATCAAAGAGTTAATAATTAAGGTGTCTCGGGCTGTGTTAAGAGGAATATTAATTTATAGTGCCACCTTAACCATATCCATAGCCAAGGACCACTGGAAGAATGAGTCTTTAAGCCAATAAAAGCAATTTCCAAAGATAATTGAGAACACGTTTCAATACATATGCATGAAAAAAGGATTTTCCATGCCACCGACTCGTATGCTCATGTAATTTATTGAGGGGATGACCCGTTCTATTAAATGTTATTTGAGAACCATCAAAACGCGCAAAACTGCAAATTGCCCAGCTTGTATGTGAATTAATACCCCATTCATCATCATTATGAGTTGATAAGTTAATTTAACCATTTCATTCTGTCTTAATGAGCTATAGTTGAATTAATGTCATGTAATATATGAAAGTAACATTTGAACGGAGGCAATGATTTGAGACAAACCGAGCAGAGACTACTTTAGAAGCATAATGGTGGCATAAATCTCATCAGGCTGCAGCTGATGTTCACCCACTGGCTTTTAACATGTTGGTACAAATATGTTACCTGAAATGAATATAATTTTTTTAAACTCTGAAAGGTGTTTGGAGTGAATGCTGTTGGGGTGTTTTTTGGTGAATTTTGATTGATGGAGTCAATGTCTGGGTGGAACAGCTGGTAGGCCAGTTGTAAACACTCTGCTGCTGCATCAGATTCAGATGTGAGGACGAGATGCTTTAAGCCGTGTTGTGGCACAGGCTCACATTTGTGGAATCGGGTCAAAACCGTTTATAGTGTCAAAAGAAACCAGGATTTGTATCTGGTTTTGGTCCTAAACATGCTGGTCCCGTGCAGTTGGCTCACTGGGCCTGTCAGTCCCTCGTCGGCCGCTGGGTTGACATGCGTTTGACCATCCGGGTGCTGGTGCTGCCTCCGAGTTCCACCTTAAATGCGTTTTGGCCCCGCTTGCTCCCTGTAGTTTAGGGTTTTTTGTCCTTCCGCAGCAGCTGTCACCCCGCATTACTCGCAGTCAGCTAAATGAAACATTATTCTAAACATATGCATCGTAATCAGTCCGGTCACACTTACAAGAACACGCGTTAATAAGGCAATCAATCACTCTGGAACAAGCAAGTTGTTCTGTAACAGCTCATAAACAGTGTGTAATGAAGAATTGGAGGTTAGCGTGACACGGCGCTGATCAGATAATCAATGTCAAAGATGCGATGAATGTCAGTAAATGTAGTTTTCATGTCGTTTCTATAAAATCCTCAATTTACAACAAGCAGTTCAATTACCCTGAAAATACAGTCAATTAAATAGGGGTGATTGGACAGTAGGGGCAGGATCATCGATCTTTGCATTTCTATCTCGCTGGTGGACATTTAATTTGGTTTTTTCTATTAGCACCGAAATAAAGAAAATATAAAATGTATTAAACAACCCAAAGATTTATTTTCTTGTCAAAAACCATTCAGCGAAGGTGACAGACAGTCCTCTGCATTATGATGAATTCTTTTTTCAGTCGTGCACATTGGATACAGAACTAATCGTGTTATTGTGGGCAGTGTTTTTCTGGCCTCTGTCTTCTCCCTTTTACACCTCCATCTATCTCGGCGCCTTTGTTGTATGGGTTGCAGCCCTCACTTTAGTAAAGAGCAAGGAAACATGGTGATATATCACGCCCATATTTGCTGCCCTAATCCTATTTCTATAATGGGGACGTTCAAAAAAGCAACTTATCTTAAAGTCTCTCGGGGCCATTCTTGTGGAGGCTATATTTTAACCAAGTGCAATTAACGACAGTATCAGCTTGTATCATTTAGAGGTAATGTAAAAATAATGGTAAATTATAGGGCCGGAATGACCCGTGATGGCAGGCCTCATATTCCCTGTAGTTTTCCACATATTTTTAATTAATGTCAGACACAGTCTTTATTATAGAAATGATGCCATTGCACTAAATAAGCCTATAAGGTGTTTTCAGTGTCATTGAAAAAATGAATTATATCCATATACTTAGATTAATATATATGCTTAGATAAATAGAATATTTGTACTTGGATAAATAAATAAATATGCTAAATAAATATATAAACTTATACTTAAAATACTAGACCTCATTACCAGTAATGTAAACATACGAAAATGTGTAAACATTTTTTTTATTTTCCAAGAACAAACACGATCAATAAATAACATGATTTACATTTCATATTGCACATTTTTTTTCAAGTTAAAATATTTAAATTCATACAGTCATTGATATTTTAAATACAGAGATATAGAGTTATAACAGAGACTCGAGGGACAAAAGGTCAATACTGTTTTTCGCCATTTAATTTCCGTGCTCGTCCATCAGCCCTTTTTCCAAACGCCTCTTTGAGTGGACAGTGAAGAAGAAATGTTCTTCCTCTCCATCAGTCAGTCAGAAATTGTCTTTCTTTTTTTCTTTTTTTGTTGCACGAAATTCAGATCATGAATTTTGGAAATATTGATGTTTTACAGGCCAATTTGTAGGCTTCTAGCGTGTACATCCAGTGTTTTAACATTTAAAAACATTCAGCAAGTCACACAAAATAAATAAATAATAATAACAACAAAATATTGTCCAAAACTCAAACAGAAAAAAAATAGCCTACCATCCACAGCTCGTGAAGCTTTTCCAGGGCGATCAATAACTCAGCTAAACCAGTAGTAGGACTATCCATGATTTTCTTTTTCCATGAATATTTTTTGTCACGATTTACAGTTCACATGTTTTATAATCAACATATCGGTGATGTCCCAACAGGAACGAATAAAGTAGCACATGGCCATGTTTTTTTTTGTACAGGCACAGACAGAGTGTTGGATCTGATCTCAGTCCCGTCCCCCTGCTGAGTGAGCAGCTCCAGGATCACACACCTATGAAAACACTGGGTTTTGATATAATGAGCCCTCAATGTAAATAAGGAGGGCAGTGAGGTATTTCACATGATCTGCAGACGAATTGTGAGTGGCCCCCTTTTTTTTCTCTCTGCAGGCTGCTTGTGTGTGTATATATAATATATTTCTTACGCCTTCCATGTGTCAGATATTATCTTTTTATGCAGTGCATTGTGTGCACCAGGACTGTCGCCTTGCTCCGGGTCTTTTGTATGTCTAATGACTTCCCTCCGCGGGTTGTTAGCACTTGACAGCGGGTCTCAGAACGGGCAACTTTCTTACAGTCACGTATTCAAAGGAGCTCCATCTAGGTACATGATTGGCAATTTTTGTCATGATCCTCTCGTTATTAACATAAAAAGTGACACGAAAGACGCGCTGCAGAATTATATGCACCTCTCCGGCTGATTAGGGCTGTCCCCACAGAGCAGGGGCTGGGGTGGTGGAGATGCTATGGCTGCCAAAAAAATCACAGTCTATTAGGCCTATAGTGAAGGAAGAGATGGGGATGCTGGGCAGAGGAGCAGGGACCCTCTGCTATCTAAATTTAGATGGTATAATTAGCTCACGTTTGTGTGTTCAAACCATAGGATTTGTTCACATTGGATATTTGAGCTGCAGGAATATGTGGATGTGACCCAGTCTGAGTGTTTATTCTAATAATTTGAGGGAATTGTAGAACTAAATGCATCCAGTTGAAATCTTGATCGAGGCATGTTCGCAGGATGAGTACACTGATATTTCCCCAAATAAGTTTCCAGCACAGTCCATAAAAAAAGTGGTTTACTGGCACAAACACAGGAGCTTTATAGAAAAGTCTTTTCATGAGCTGCTAAAAATTCACTGCTTAGCTTGTCATGTTATAAAGAGTTTTTGGAACTTGAGTCTGACTTTTTAGAAATTAATCTTCACGTGTGTGTTTACAGTGGTGTCAAAGGAAGGAATGCTTTACCCAGACGTGACATTTACAGTAGGCCTATCCCCTAAGAGCAGAAATAAGAAAGGGACGCGTGAGGGTGCGTGATGAGTTATCTGTTAAGTGACGTTTCTTCTCGCTGGTCTGGGGACGGGACCGACGTCTTGCTGAGGACTGCGGCAGAATACGGCAAAAATCCACTCTCGGATCGTGGCACCGAGGCTGTGCAGGCAAAGTCAGCGCTGGAGCTCCTGGCGCCCAGCGCGCTCGCCGCCTGGCTGCTGTGGCAGCTCAGGCACGAGCAGGGCCCCGCGGCCGACGGGGCGCAGACCGCCGCCGCTGCCGCCGCGGCCGCCGCAGCCGCAGAGGCCGCCGCCGAGCTGTTCAGGCCTGCGGGTGACTGGTAGAGTCCCGGGTGCCTGAAGCTACACAGGAGCTCCGGCCTCGAGTAGGGGTGGGAGAGCGCCCGGAAGGTGTCGAGGGGCCGCATGGAGCTGGCGAAAGGTGACGACGCCGCGCTGGAGGCTGCGGCGGCGGCTGCTGCTGCTGCCGTGACACCGACGTGCGGGTAGTAGTGTAGAGGCATGTGCGAGTGGAAAGGGTACGGTAGACTCCCTGTAGCTGCCGCGTGCGTCATCATGTAAGTGTAGAAGCTGGGGTCTGCTGGATGAGGCCAGGACATCGCCAGGCGCTGCCTCTTGTCCTTCATCCGCCTGTTCTGGAACCACACCTGCACCCACAGTCAAAACAAGGCCCATATTGAAGCTGCCATGTTGTTTCAAGCCTCTAAATCTAGACCCGAGGAGCGGTTCAGCGTCCGTTCATGCAGAACACACACTCATCCCTGCACTGGTACTAAACACTCCTTATAAACACTACTATCATTGTGCGTAAAACATGATCCGCCCTCACATGCTGATGGGGTTACAATCTAACTATCGAATCCAGTCAGTAAAATATTTAACATTTTGCTGTTAATAATTTATTTTAAATAACAAGCATGGGCTATTAATTAAATGCAGCCCAACAGTAGAATTGATCACCATGCAATGGAGCGTGCAAAATATAAAAACATTATTTGTTGCCCAAAATAAAATCATAAAATCACACTGCACCATTAATAATCTTCACTATATTTTAGTGTCATTATTTTCAAGTAACTTTTTCTTTTGTATACCTGCACCCTTCACCATTCATTTCCTTGCACATGCACACAACAGGCTACACGCTACACGTTGTACAAGAATAATGGAGATTCTTACCTTTATAGTGGTTTCGGGCAGATTCAGCGACGCGGCCAGTTCACACCTCCTCGGTCTCGACACGTAATTTTCTCGGTAAAACTCCTTCTCCAGTCGGCCGATCTGCTCCCTGGTGAACGCGGTGCGGTACCTCCTGACCTGGTCGCTGTTTGAGTTGTTGGACCCGTTGCCGTTCATGTTCTGGAGGGAGTTCGAGCTGGAGCAGCCGGAATTACTGTCTGAAAAGCCTAAAAGAAGAAACGATAACAGAAATATTTTTATTGATAATTTTCAAATAATAAAATGGACCACTTGTGTGCCGGCCTACAGTTTATTTCAAAGCTTAATAAGAATACAACAAATGCAACTATTTTAAAATGTTGTTTTAAAAAGTTGAGACTAACATTTGTATTCATAATAATTTTGTTTTGCAATAATGGTAGTAGTAGCAATAATTATTATTTGTCTACAAATAATAATATGATAGTAGTTTAAACATTGTTGTCTAATTATAATAATAATAATAAAAGTAACGGTAGTAGTAATAATAGTAGTTGCCTTGCAGGTATAATTACTACTTAAAATAATTAAGCTTCAGGTGGTTACAATCAGTAGTGGTATAAAAAAGATAATAATTATTAATATTTTGCTTTATTTCTATCTTTAGTTGTGACAATGATAGCTGTACAATAATGATAGTAATAATAACATTATCCGCAGCATTCGAACACAATAACACAAATCTAACAAATGGGAATAAAATGAGGTGTGTACCTTTGTTGTTTTCCTTGTGCTGGCTCGGGGAGCGGTGCGAGGGGCATCCCACCTCCACATCACTGTTGACGTCGGAATCTGGCGAAACTTCGGAGTAAAGACTCATTTTCTTGCGGCTCTCCGACGACGAGATCTCCGCCGAGGAGCTGTTCTCGCTGCCGTGGTGCGTCCCGAACAGGCTGTCGATCTCAAACTTGCCTTTCCCCGGGATGTCCCCGAGGTTTCCGTGGAGGGAAGCCGAAGTTATTCTCGGGCTGAGCCGTCCGCCGTGCTGGGAGTTTTCCAGGGCCTCCAGCACCGAGTTCCCCGGCGCGTCTGCGAGCCTCTTCCCCGCAGCAACGGGACTGTGCAGCCCTCTCTCCATCAATATCATCTCTTTTCTTATCCTCTCCATCATTAAGCAGTGCAGGACGAGGAGGAAGAGAGAGGGGGGAACGGAAAACACACACACACACACACACACGCGCGCACACTCACGCACAAGGCACGCACACTTGTCCAGGGGGCTGGAGCACCAATGAGTTGTGTCGGAGCTAAATCCGCATGCAACTGCAGCAACTGTTTCTAAATAACTGTCTCTAAAGCTTTTTTATAAGCAAGACGCCGAAAAACGAAAGAATCTGAATGCAGCCGACGAGCTCAGGATGAGGCGAGCATCCTCCCCGCCTGCAGCGAAATGTCATTCATCAGAAAAAGAAGTGCTCGCTGCTGTTTCGTTGTTAAAATGCTCGGCTGACGTTGCTCCAATGATCATTTATTGTAACAGGTTTATAAGCAAATAAATAGGAGAGGGCTGTCACTTGATGATGGAGGCGGCCTTCGGTCAGACGAATAATATCCAAGTGGAGAAGGAGGAGAGGAGTGAGGAGCGAGCTGCACGTCCCTGCGCTGATCTGACTCTGTCTCTCTCTGCTCCTGGGTTTGGCCTCTTGGGTGAAATTGACAGTCTGATTAATAAAATGAGCGCTGCAACATTTCCCTCTTCATTTAGGAATATTATCATGCTTTGATTCTCTATTGTTTCTCCTCCTCTCTCTCTCTCCCTCTCTCTCTCTGCGCCCTCCCCCTCTCTAATCTTCCCCTCTTTTATTTATTTATTCCTCTTTTGTCTTTTTATTTCGTATCGTTTTTCCCATTTACGCCATTAACGCATATTAAGGTGCAAGTTTGTGATTAAACATTAGAAGTGATAATATTTCTTCTGATTTTAGGAACATGTTGGTTTTTACTTGTGTGCAGTTTATATTTTTTCTTTTTTTGTATTATTCGTCAACTGCACATTTTGATGTGGTGATAATGCGACCATTATTACACATCTTCACACGACAGCACACAGTTGTGTATTTGGAATGCATACAGAAATAAGTAATCTTTTAAACTAACTAATACGTACAAATAATCTTTTTACACGTAATCCTTATTTTATTTTCATTTCTTTTTGGTGTTTCACCTTTTTTCGATTGGTTCTTCATTTAAACGAATGAAGCTGCTCACATTTAACATCTTATATTCTCACATTTACATTGTTAACACAATCTTTGACTAGATTACTTAGTACTTAGTATTTCTCCTGAGTCATAAACCCTCTCTTAGCTACGTGGTTATTGTTTGCATTTATCGGAAATGACTGGTACATGTTTATGCAGCCGGATAATTCTAACAGAGGCTTCCACATGTAAAACATCACAGCCATGCATGGACTCCTGGTTTCTCCCAGTGAGGAGACGGTGCCTGCAGATCATCCTCTTGCACGTCCTCTGGCGCCTCCTGTGGGATTTTAATGGTAATTGCAGTCATTGATGATAGCTGTTGAATGGGTTTGGGCCTCACCTGATGTCCTGACCTGAACACTGGGTACATGAACACGGATATAAAATAGATAATGATATATGTTTTAATTTGGGAGCTGTTAAATGATTTTAAAGGTTTCAGTGAGAGAATTTGGTGACATCTAGTGGTGAAGTTGCTTGTTGCAGCCGAACACCCCTCACCTCACCCACCCCTTCCAAACATGAAGGAGAAGCTGTGGCATCCTTCAGTTGTCATAACAACTCAAAAAGTTGTTTAGTTTGTCCAGTTTAGGCGACTGTTAAAAACATGGCGTCCTCCGTAGAGAGGACCTGCTCCCGATATACATTATTTAAATATAAAGTGTTCATTCTAGGGTAAAGAAAACAATTGGTAAAATTTAGATGATTACACACAAGTAGAAACATTAATATTTTATATTCAATTTCTGCCAATAGATCCCTTTCACCTACAACTTTAAGCTGCTGTCGAGCTGTTCATTCTTTGTCTTTTGTATTAACACTATGGAGCAATATGATGTTAACCCTAACCCTGGAACCTACATTATTATAACCACACACTTCATGGAGCTAATCCTGTAATAGTATAATAGTATAATACATTTCAACTTATAGCCATTTTGTTCAAAAAGCTTTTCATGCAAACTGTTGTTTTGATTTTAAGCTTCTGAATATCATGTCTTACAGCCCACGCTACATGATAAAATCAATAAATGCAAAATTCACTATCTAATATCAAAGTTAGTTAAGTTTATTAAACACAATGTTTTCTTTTGCGTTCTTGAATTTATAAACAGTGAATTTAAGAAACACACTGGTATGCATTCTCCTCTCTAAGAGCTTTAGGAATTAGCATTTAATATAATTAGGTCATTTGCATACACATGCAGCTGATGAATCTCTATGAACAGAGTTTCATCTTAAGGGACAATCTTACACTGTAAGTGGGTTGTAGAATGTTTGTCTTGGACTTTTGTGTGAAACCTCTTTTTTTTACTCAGCTCAACAAGGCAGAGAGAATAAAACATGTCTAAATCTTGTTTTTGTTTCATTAGCTTGGTTTCATTACAGATACTAAATGTTTTTCTGAAGCACATGCAGCACAGTATAAAAATGGTTGGATGATAAGGTTTACAAAGTTATAGCTTAATATTCACTTTTGTAGATTAAGGGAAATCCCTTTGGTCCATCCGTCACACATTATATTAATGCTGGAGTCTTCCCTTCTCCTCTGATGTCTTCCCTTCTTCTCTGATCCATTTAAACTTGGGCATGAAGAGTTTCTGGTGGATGGTTTGAAGTGGCTCTCAGGCTGTTCTTCAGGCTGATTCATGGTACAGATACATTACAAGCTCTTCAGATGAAGTTGCACTAAAGAACATCATACCACTCACTGTGTGGACATGTAAGAAAAAGCTGAGGTCTGCACATGCACGAACCCACAAGGGGATAGATTAAAACATTTCTTGGATTATTTTTAAGTGACTTGTCTCTTCACTCAGGTACTGAGGCTATAGACTGAGACTGTTAAACTGGGGGAGGAGGCGAAGGGTTAAAGTCACAGGGTGAGTTAGGTTTACTATTCCCACTGGATACTTCTATATGAAGTTATAGTATGTTTCTATAGACTAATGAATTAAGAAAACTAGATAATTGTAAAATATACATTAAAAACATATGCTATATTAAAATCTGTAAATGTCGGTATAAAAATAACAGGGAGGAAAGCTGTTTTTTTTCACATAAGGTGCATTTTCAAGAAAACCCATAGATTTAAAAAAGAAAGCAAACATCCACATTTTCCTCTTCGCTTCAGTTGCAGAGCTGTCGTTCCTCTAACCATGACCCAGTCTTCCTCATCTGCCTGCCTAAGTGTTCTTTGGCAAGGCACTGAACCCCGAATTGGTGTACATAGAAAAACTGCTATCCATAGATGCACTGTATGTATGTGTGTGTGAATGGGTGCATGGCAATAAACCAAACAAACGCTTTGAGTGGTCATTAAGACCAGAAAAGTGTTATATATACAGACCATTTATTCATGTGTAAGTATCAACATTTCTTTATATGTGTACATGTTTGCCAGACAGCTAATTTTCTAATAGCTGTTCTTTGTCAAAATGGTCTAAAATCCCTGGAGTCAGGTTGAGAAATACAGACAAGATACCAGAGCAACAACAATAGTAACGCGATCAGTATTCTCAAGTGTGTCTCCAAGCCATTCAAATGATCTGAGAGCAGCAAAACATTGATGGAATAACTTCATAATATCAGACACTGCTGGGGAGCATTAGCCGAGGAGGGAGCCTGCAGGGCTGAGCTGAGGCTGAACAAACAAGCAGCAGCCGTCATGGCTGACTCGAACCGGATTAGACACCTGTCAGTCAAGCAAATTTTCCTCAAACAAACATTTCTCTACGAACGTTAACGTCTCTTTTGTGGAACCAGCTGTCAAATTCATCAATAATCATATACAAAAGATGTAACACTGTTTTCTGGTCAGAGGTCGTAAGGGGGCGCTGGTCACGGCCCTGATCCTTTATCTCGTCCCAGGCCTGGTCCTCATATTTCTTGCATTTTGCACAGCTAGTTCTTGCTGATGCTCTTAGTTATAACATGTGGAAATGTAATGACTTCAAGGAGACGGGAAGAAGGATAATTAATGACATACAACATAAAACATAGATATTGGTTAACGATATATCTAATCTGTGTCGAAAATTTGAAAAACTCAGTCCTTATTTAGTTGCTCATCAGTTTATAAGCTAAAATATTTGATAAATCAGCAGAGATATAGACAATAACATGCTATCGATGCTACAGCCTTCAAAATGGATTCATTCAGTTGAAAGCTAGGTGAAGATAGTTGGAGATCCTACCAACATGCTACAGATAATGCTGTAGAGATCATATAGTAAAGCAACATAGTTTGATCAGAAAGAAATTGTAAATGAGCAATCTTTATATACAACTGATTTCCAGCACTGGCACGTTCTTAAGGGCACATTTTTACACAACTCTTCATTTCATTTATTCTATTGTTTCCTGCATGGTTTCAAATCCTATTTATTTCATTTATTATGGTCAGTGTAGGGGAGCTAGATTGTGGAATATGTATGAATATCTGTGAGCACTTTATTAAGAACACCATACTTAGACTGGGTCGTTCCTCCCTTTGCTCTGCAGCCTCAGTTCTTCGCGGCAAAATGTTAGAAACCCTCCTCCATGTTTTCCATGATTACACTGGTGATTGTGCAGATTTGTCATCTGCACATTCATGCTGTGAAGTTCCTGCTCTACCACACCCCCCACTATCATCTACAGGATTCCTATCTGGCGACTGTGGAGGCCAGTGAAGGATACTGATCTGATGAAACGACCTATGCTGGTGCCATGGGGCATCATCAGGCTGGAGGTGGCCATTAGAAGATAGTGAACTGTGTCCTTACGAGGATTCACATGGTCAGCAGCAGCAATCCTCAGACAGACTGTGGTGCTCAGACAGTGACTTATTAATAATTAAAGGACCAACATGTGCCAAGAAAACATTCCCCACACCATTCTACTACCAAAACCACCAGGAGCAGCCTGGACTGTTGACACCAGGCAGGTTGGGTCCATGGGTTCCTCTTGTGGATGCCAAATTCAGACTCTACCATCTGCAGCCCCAGTAGATCCATCAGACGAGGCTATTCTGTCTTTATAGTTCCTTTGGCCGAG
Organism: Pseudopleuronectes americanus; assembly: GCA_038501795.1. NCBI lineage: Eukaryota > Metazoa > Chordata > Actinopteri > Pleuronectiformes > Pleuronectidae > Pseudopleuronectes > Pseudopleuronectes americanus. The sequence goes on along the minus strand of CM076727.1, from coordinate 10,907,360 downwards.
ACGAGTGGAACCTGACGCGATCGCCTGCTGCTGCAGCTCGTTCACATGAACGTCCGACGTGTTGTGCATTGTGAGACGTTCCTCTGCTCACCACAGTTGTAAAGAGGGGTTATCTGAGTAACTGCAGCATACCGAAAGCAGGTGTCCAGTTGCTTCTAATGATGTGTTTGTGGAGTGCTGATCCCACTGTTAACACTGTTATGCCAATGATTGTATGAGCTGCCATGAACACTATGCTAGTATAGACTGACCCGGTGCTGCAGTAACGATCTGTGTTGTCATTCAGTCAGTCCAATAAAAATGAATCTGAGATGAAGATACATTGGACACAGTGAGGGGAGAACTCATTTTGCATATTTTATCCTGTTTAGATTATTTAAAATTGTACAGACTAAGTCTGGTTTTAATATTTTATAGCTCTCTTTCTTGTAATGAGTTTTGCACTCTGCTCACAGATATTTAAGACCTGTATTCCCATGCATGTGCAGATTGATCCTCTGAGTGGCTCTGTACAATCAAGTTATAATTTTATTCAACATACTCTCATGAGTAACACTGGAGGAAGTTTGCGATCAGTCTGGGAAAACTTACTTTTCATCTGAAAGCAGGTTTATGAAAGCTAATGCTATGAAGCTATCATGCTGAAGGGGTGTGTACTGTATGATATGCATCTGAGTCAGTGAATCCAAACTTTTCTTCCTCCAGCTGATGATATGTTTATACATCAATCCAGTATAGGAGTTCAGTTTTTCCTTCAGATACAAACAGCTCATATTCTGTGACGTCACTACAGTTTGGCCTTTGCGTCCTTTCCTTGACAGCAGACTTCTTTCCTTGACTAAGGAGGCCATCTAGTGGTGTCTTCGTGTGTATGCATTCAGCTCAACATAAGGATAGGGGACCAGCACGATGTATCCTCACCTACAGTGTTTGAAACATACATCCTGTCGTTAATAGAGATGGAGGCACGTTGAGTAAGATCTGCAAGAATCTCAAATACTGAGTTTAGAGGTTGAAGATTGTCTGGAAGGTGGAAAATGCATCAGTGGTACGTGTTAAAGTTCCAGAGACGTTTTTCCACATTTGAATGAATGGTTTTAAGATGCTGCTCCTTATATACGAATAAAATACACTTCTAAAATGTTACAGTCATAAACTAAAATACAGTTTATTTTGTTCTAATCATCACTGAAGTTACTGTAACATTGATCTACTGTGTTCCTTACTAGACCTTACTTACTGTGTTCTCTGTTTTCTCGTGTGTCGTTGAGGAAGTAATTGCAGAGTAGTGATGGAAAAACACAGATGTGTGTAACTCTGGTGTGAAGATGTTTTACTTACCTGTATAATTGAGAGATTCTCACACTGACTGTTCTGTATTGTGCAGCGGTCAAAATGTAATGCAATGCAATGCAAGATGTTAAAGCTTTGCGTGTCTGCAGTTATGGTTGAACAGGAATGCGTTTCTACACATATTTAATATATATTCTGGAGTCAGGCTTGAGCTTAACTTAAACTAAACAATATATAAGCCTACCCCATTTTACCAAGTTAACATTGCATTCTCATAATTGTTGTATATCATGAACTAAACTGATAATGTGCATATAAACTGCTAGCTGCATGACAAAGGATTAACCTTTGAGTCCACGTGGGAACCGTGTTAACGCAAATTTCCTGAATATAAACACAAACAATTGGATTTGTTAGAATTTATAAATAGCCTACGTTTTAGGGTTAATACTATTTTAACGAAATCTTCCCCTCTGTGAATATATTTGTGGCCTTTTCTTGTAAAACTCATTATTGTTCCTTCATTTGCAAGCTGTCTCCACACTGCTGGAAAGGCACAAAAATACTTAAAAGGATCGTGTACAATTTTCGCCTGCGTCTTGTTTAGTTTCTAAGATTGATTCTGTAGATTCGTCAGTTTCCTTGAATAAACTCTCTTTATTATCGTCACCACACCTTTCCTTGGATTCCAAGTCCCAATGCCGTCGTTTAATTCGCCGGTTTCTTCAGCCAAACAAAGTCAGTTCCGCGTTTACAGGAATTTAACTTCTCAAGGAAATATATTCAAATCAAGAAATACAAAAAGATGTAAGTCCTGTTTCGTTAAAGGATCTAAAGCAGCGTTTCCTACTTTCTATCGTCTGTTACCTGTGAGGAGAACCGCTTGATTTTCCTCCGGGACTTCAGATGTTCCCTTTGCGCCAAATGGACATAAACAGGAGCCAGCAGATCATCACATATTTATCCTCAGCTCAACCATCTGAGAGAGGTTTCCTTTGTGAAACCTGCTCGACACCAGGAGGGTCTGAGGTGAGCTGTACATCCTGTGCGAAACACTTTGTCCTCCACTGGCTCCCTAATCTGCTGAGATTTCAGGGCAACGTTTTCTCAGGCCAGAGAACTTGAACGAGGGAAGCAGCAAGTTTATTACCAAGGACAATAGACGGCGGATAGCTTCCTTCAAAGGGCCTGGGAAAACAGCCGCAGACTGCAGCTCCTCAGTTTGGCTCCTGACGCACTAAACGTGAAGGACGCAGAGCAGTAAAAGACACTAAAGGTCCGCACTAAAACTTCTTTCTCTAATTGTGGGAGTCTGGCTGCTTTTTAGACACAACACCGGAGATGGGGCAAAAACTTTTAAACGTGCGAGTCCCGAGTTCAAACGTATTCATTGAGATAACACAACACGTTTTGTGGATATTTCATAAAGCATGGAAACACATTAAGATTACCCTCAGAGGTAATTTGGCAAACATTTTCCTATAGATAAGTTTAAAATGTAAAAACTGTGACCTATATATTGTTGTTTCTCATTTGTTTGCATTATAAAGAGTTTTAAAATAATTCGTTAACCTCCGGATGTTTTTCTTTAGGGGCAACAGGCGATTTAGACATGTTTAAAATATGAGTAGTTGGGCCTGAACATTAAAAACACATCATAAAACCGGTTGAACCTAATCTAAATATGTTTTAACTCCTTTTAAAACAAAACAAATATATTGGCTGATCCAAATAATTAGAAAGGCGCTTGTTAACCGGTTTTTATTGGCGCTCAGCTATTTCTAATACACTTTATAGAAAAAGTCTTCAAAAAAGGCTCGTTATCTTTGTTTTTATTTTTCACACACATCTTTTAATATTAGACCCGTTTGAAAACACTATTTCAGATTCAAATACTTATTATTACTGTTTAATTTTCTATATACAAAATGTTTTCATCATCTCTAAAATAATCTCCGTTGCTCAGTTCTTTTCCAGTTGCTTTGTTTGTTTACTTCTTTTTAAAATGCAGCAGCTTACTAAGAGAAGTGATTTGGAACCAGTATGTTTGTTTAAGGAGGTTTTCCGTGTAGACTACTCGTCTTAACCTTGACTGCGACACTCACAGCATGAGACAAAGGCAAGTTTACTAAACGATGGTCGCCACTAACACAGGGGACTCATTGCCTTGACCACCTCCTTTTTATTTTATTTATTCTATTTCTTATCTAGTCAAAGTTTCCTGTATTGTACGTTATTCTTCAGTCTACATGTGGAAATAGTAAAAAAGGGAAAAACAGGACTGGTTGTGTTAGTATCACATACATCAGCACGAGGTCCCTCATTCTGCCACACAAACATATTCATCATTGAACCTTAATGTACTCACCTCCAGTTATGAAACTGAAACTGCTGCTGATGTTTAATTGTTGAATTAAACCACAGTCAAACAATGAAGAGAGGTTATATGTATTAACCTATACTGCCCCCTATTGGATTACAGCCGGAACCGCACGAATGAAAGCATCAAACAGTAATGAAGAAATGTGTCTGGTTTTAACCCGAGCTTGTCTGACTTAAATCTGTTGCTGTCTTTTCTGGTGGTAGGTCTTATGTCAGGGTTATGCAACTCTACGTGTGCTGCTAGAGATTTCTTCAAGAAAAACAAGCAGGTTCAGTTGTCCAACCCCTGAGGAGATGTGTCCTTGACTTGCTTTTTCACATAACCCAAATAAACCCGTTTGAAACTGGCTAGGATTAAGTCTTAAGGAATTTGTGTAAGATACAGATTAAGTTTAGTTTCTAGAAAGGTAGGACAAGCATCTCCTAAATGAAATGTTCTCCACACTGCACCACTACAGGCTGAAGGCTCGATGAAAACACAACTGCTTCTCAATGTCAACACCGACACACACTTTTGTCTCTCTATAGTTGTGAGGACACTCATGGGCATAATGCAAACCCTAGTCCCTTACCCTAACATTAACCATCATAAATTAATGCTTAATCCTTAACGTGAGTCTCACCATAAAACTAGGTCTTAACCCTCAAACAGCCTTTTGAATTTGTGAGGACGAACAAAAATGTTCTCACAACATCAACATGCACACACACATCACAAACAAACAAACACACACACACACACACACACACACACACACACACACACACACACACACACACACACACACACACACACACACACACACAGAGAGAGAGAGAGAACATTGCCTTTCATTTGTATGTGCAGCCCAACACAAACTTTATCCCTAACCTCAACCATGACGAATTCACCATAACCTTAATCTGATAGATTTAACTACATTTCACGTACCTACAGAGGTGACGACAAACGAGTGCACACACACACACACACACACACACACACACACACACACACACACACACGCACACATTCACTCACTAAACTCTTAATCCTAATCTGTAAGGAAAATTGTAAAGATGTAAAAATTGAATTAAAACGATTATTAAATGGACTTTCAGCCTATAAAGTGTCCTTGTTTCTGCTGTAGTATATACTAGGTAATGTGAATACTATAGGATTATTATTATGACTGAATATAAACACGCAGTTAAACACCAAACCATATACATTGTTAAAACCCCGTCGGAGTAGTCCGTAGCAGGGTTGGTCAAATGCTCGTGGAGGATGATTTTTGTCTTAATATATTAGTTTGGATAATTAATACTTGAATCCAACATGAGCGTGAGTTTGTGTAATAATTTTGTTGTTGAAGATGATTCTTTTTCCTCTAGTTCAAGCTGTATTTATTTTAAGGTATACACGCATTTGACCGTTTGCATTCACGGTTGTAGTTTTGCAGTAGCGGTGTCACACAGACGGTGTAATAGATATCATTGCTTGTAAAGATACTTTTCCCTACTCTCGAAAATAGTCAAATTGGCTTTTCTCAGAGATTATCCTCCCAAAGTATTGATATGAGATATGACTTAAGATAAGTACATTCAGAATTTACAGAAGCCGTATATATAGGACAGGTGGTAAACATGAGGTTTTGGTATAATTATTCCTAAAAATAATAAGACTTTTTTTAATTTATTTTTTCCTTGAATGTGAAATCTTCGGCATGAAGACATTTCATCACATGTGTTGTCTTCAGCTCATGTAGCTCCGAGGCGAACACGAGCATAAAGGCCGCATCGTCTACAGGGGAGGTTCCGCAGGAGTGTTCTTTGCAATAACCTCCAGTGTGTGGGGATAAAAGGGGGATTTGTATGATTGTGATGATGTATGCAAACATGTATTGTAACGTGCTTAGTAAGTAGCTTATGATGTTTTCAAGACATTGCATTGTGCATTGATTCTTGGAAGAAAACATTTTTTTAAGCAAATCATTCTGTTATTTCCTGATTCTTCTAATTATGACATATTGTTTCACGTGGTGGTATTCATTGCCTTGGGACTGTTCTCTTGTGCGTGCATGGCCGTGCGTTTCTCCCTGCAGCCTGTATGGCTCAGTCCATGGAGTCACATTGTTTCATGTCACAGCACCAAAATACAACCCGTGCTCATGTGACACAGAAACTGACAGAAGCTCCAGAATTCTTCAGATATGTGACGGTTTTTCTCAGTGTAAATATAGAGCACAGCACGCAGGGCTGGAATTGAACCTCATTCCTCCACCCACAATACCTAAATATTTCCTCATGGAGTATTTTGCGTTGCAGTGTTGGGGTGGAGCGCAACAACACATTTTGCATATCACGTGACACCGTATTAACAAATCAACAATTACCCAGGCTTTATTCTTCAGGAGTTGCTAAAAGCCTTTGCAAGAAGACGCGTTTGAGGGGAGCTCCATGGAAATGTGTGAGCGGAATCCGTTAAATCCCGGCTACGTTGGATCTCTGCTGAATTTCGCTCCACCTGATTCGCTTTATTTCTCCAACTTGCGGGGCAATGGAGCCCACATACCCGGGCTGCATCAGCTCCCGTACAATAGGAGAGAGGTGTGCACGCTCCCGTGGACTTCCTCAAGTTCGTGCACGTCCAGAGGAGGACAGCCAGCAGCAGCTGCAGCAGCAGCAGCCGCACAGAGCCGCGCCTTCGGGGGCTACTGTCCGCCGTTCCTGTCCAGCTCCGTGTCCCTGAACTCCTCCGGCGGCCACATCAGGGCGCATTTGGACGAGCCCCTTCGCTGCTTCCAGGACGCGGGCCACAAGGCGCAGGAGGCTGCGAGGAGAGATGAGGTTTACACCGGGGAGCACGGGGCGCTGAGTGACGGCGGATACTCGGATGTGCACGGCCGGCCTCACGGTGCCGCGGCCCAGACAGATGCGGAGTCAGCAGGCCCGTTAAACGTGAACGGCACCAAGCAGGAGCACGACCCTCTGCAGCCTCCAGCGAGTAACGCATGCTCCAGGACGAGTTTTTACTGAAGGTTAAGTAGCATTTATATTCTTTTAATGGTTTCTACCATTTCTACTATTAATAATACTCTAAAAATCCCCACCATGATATCACAAGGACGATTTGATATGTGCCCATGTGTCCTATTTATTGCAAGAACGCTTTATCCAGTATTAGACGTCATCATTATAGAGCTATTGTGAAATAATAATTATATTCAGGCATATTGTGTAAGTGTTCAAGTCCCTTTATTTCTCATATGGCATCAGTTTTATTCTGATGTTCCTATAATGTCCAAGTAGATGCTAATTTACATAGTAATATCATTATTTTTGCATTTACACAGTAGGTGTGCCTCCTTACAATTGCAATACTATTAAACCATATTTCGGAGTGAGGCATTAGCAGCACGATATATGGACAGTGCCACTGGGAACTCTTATTTCCCTTCAGAGTTTCTAACTGTTGCTGAAGTTGGTGTTAATTTAAAAGTGTAAAACTCTGCCTCTCCTCTCCAGGTGCCCCGTGGTGCTCGTCTCAAGTGAAAATCCGCAAGAAGAGGAAGCCTTACTCGAAGCCACAGCTGGCTGAACTTGAGAATGAATTCATGATGAACGAGTTCATAAACAGACAGAAGCGCAAGGACCTGTCAAACAGACTGGACCTGAGCGACCAGCAAGTGAAAATATGGTTTCAGAACCGCAGGATGAAGAAGAAGCGGCTCCTGATGCGCGACCAGGCTTTCTCCCTGTACTGATGCGATGACCTTTGGACTTGATCGTGACCAGCAGCGAACAGAATATGTTGTGTTGTGTGTGTAGGGTATGAGTGTTGCAGCACAATGCGAGCCCCCTCGGTTTTAAGACATCGACGTGTATTTATAAATATGTACAAGTGTTTACAGTCAAATCACAACATGGTCTATGCAGTTGTATCAATGATCACACAAGCAGTGTAAGGAATATTAATAGGAGCCTGATTTAAGAAATTATTACGGATTCGATTTTACGCAGTGCTCGTATCGGACTGGGATTCTCCAAATGCGCAGGAGGCCTTCTGATGGGCCGTGGTGCGTTTAAAATAAACCTGGGAGACTAATTCTTTCTCATCCAACACAAGCGTCCCTCCAGTCTAAACAGGATTATAGTCCAGTCTGTCTTTGTGTATTTTTATAAGATGGCCTGCGCATGAAGTGTAGGCCCAAACAGTCAAGTTCATGTTTACCGACGGATCAACATCGTAAACAAAAAGTCAGTATTTCAAATGTATTATAGCTGCATGCCTACCCCAGATCTCCCCTGTTTATTGTGAGTCTGTTAAAATAAGCAACGTTACATTTTGTTCCATGTGTGACCGCGTCCACATTCAAGGTCGCTGTGTGGAGGAGAAACAATGCGCCACATTCGGTGGTGGAAAATGTTTTCCTTTAAATGTCTGTAAAACAACTCGAGTTTGTAGATGTGAAACGTTCAGGATTGTTTTCCACATTTTCCACTGTGCTGAAGTAAGATTTGATTTTCATTTCGAAACCCTGGTTTTTGTGTCGCTTCAAACAAACATGGCTGTACAGTCTCACATGAGATTGCATTGGAATCACTCTTGCTTTGAAACTCTGTCCTTTATAACTATACTTGATTAATATTAAATAAAGATATTTAAACATCAGATTTGACTTATTTTAAAATATCATTCCATAAAGCATGTTATTAGTACATAAGCGAAATGGGATTGCGACCGGCCATCTCCTTACGCACGGCGCAGAGAACTTGAAAAGTACCCGCAACCTGAGATAAATTATAAATACTCCATCCTTTATAACTATACTTGATTAATTCAATAAAGATATTTAAACTTCAGATTAGACACATTTTATATTAATATAGTTCCATAAAGCATGTTATTGGTACACATGAAAATGTGAATACGAGCCTCCATCTCTTTACGCACGGACCCGAGATCTTGTAAAGTAGCTGCAACCTGAGAAAAAATAACATTTATACATAAAGACCATTTTAAATAACCTGTAAATAACTTATTGAACATCATTGGAGTCCTTTTATATTTGTATGCAGGTACTTAAACTGCGAATAGTATCAACAACGAGGCTCCACTTTTACAGATTTAAAAATTCAGGATCTTTCAGTCAGTCGCTCACTGTTTGGTCCAAATATTTATCTTTTGAGTTTATATAAGCTCCCACCAGTCTACACCTCGTCCAACAAAATGTTTGGAATTATTTGTAGAATGTATGTCAGAAGGGTTTATGCAGGAAACATCGATGGTCATGTCTGCGGCAATGGAAAACAAACCGCTAAAGCGATTGTCCTTATACGTCTTCCTTAGGATAAACAGAATGGTCCTCACTTCAGAAAAGGGAGTATGGACTTATAAATGCATGCATAATGAAAAATATTTGTTTCTGTTTGAACAAAAATCTTTATTTTTGAATACGAAATTAAACGTCCGGGCTTCCAGCTTTACCATGTGCAGATATCTGTCCTCGCCTACTCAAAAACAGAAGTACACATTTTAATATAGTAACACAAAGCCGACTGTTCAAGTAATATTTCATCATGATCATCCACTTTATTCTCATTTCTAAATTCTTTCGCTAATGCATCAAAATAGTACATTTTCCTATATTTTCTGGCGATTGTCTCATACATATGTGCATGCGTAATATTTGGCTCTTCTCCACCTTCTTAGCGCTGATGCGTAATTCCTCCTCACAGTCGACGCTTAACACAGCAGCAGTTCACAGCCACAGCCAAGACCTCCACACGCCAGTTGGACCGAGGGTAGATACTGTGCCTACGACCAAATGGATCTGGTGTAACACAAAAGTTCTTTATTTCACTAGAAACACATTTGGAATGGCGGTGTATGCGCCAAAATAGTTTTTCCTCTGTGCGTATTAGAAGACATGTTGGGGACGTTGAGGGCTCTTCGATCATATATCGTCGTTTATATTTTCCAAAACAATTAACTGTGATATTAAGTCTTCTGTCTCTACATTTTGGTTTATACAGACTGGTTTCTACTATATTTAATCCTATGCTCAGTCTGGTTCTGCGAGCAAATATCCGAGCTGCAGCTATTTCAGAGTAGCCCACCTCCAAACAGATATGAAACCTTACAGGAGACTGGATCTATTAATGGTCCCTCCCATTGCATCATCACCATCACGTCATCATCACCTCATTACTGCTACTATCGTGTCCATGTACCACTGCAGTCACATTATAGCTTCATGAAATTCACAGTAACATTTCAATCCTGTGATTTGTAATGAAATGTGAGGGAGATGTGTTTTCCATCAGAGAGACAGGTCTCAGATCATCATTCTTCTCCGTTTTTGGCCGAGGGCTTTTATTTTGTAGAGCAATGTGGGCTAAATTCGTCCGTTTTAACATTCACCGTGTTGTTGGTTTTCTTTTAATGTATGATCTGCGTATTCTGCGCCCATAGGCTGCAGGCCTGTTGTCCCCCAGCTTCTTGGACTCCCAGTTTAAAATCCTTACCACACGCTATACTTCTCCTACTGTTAGTTTTTATTGCTCGGACTATTTTGAAGAGCTGTACGCTGAGTTTTCTCTGTGTGCAACACGTAACGTTTTCCCTCTATTTGTTACTTTATTGTTTTACTGCCAAACGCAGACAGACTGCGCCATTGCTCCGGCTCCTTTCAGATAGTGGGGGCGCCAAAACAAAGTTAAGGTCAAGTTAGTAGGACGTGCATCGATACTTTCTACAATATTGGCACAACGTTATTTCCTTGTAAGGTTATGAGGAGTATTTTACACAAAATAATGTTTTACTCATGAATCTGAAGGATGTTAAAGTAGCATCTTGCTTGGATTTGGTAAATAAAAGCGTTAAAGGGAAGATTACGCACAGCACAATGGCACAGCAACTAGATGTTTTATACGTTTTTTAGTTCAAAATAGTAGCTTATACTATATAATTACAAATGTAAAATATTTAAGTGAGTTATCCAAAGCGAATTCTCTATTTTGGATTTATTTGCAGTCATGGAGGATACGTTTAATCTTAGTTAATGCACACGTTGTATATTTGAGCCATTCTAAGGTACAAAAGTGAACAGTGCAAAATATAATATTATATAATAATTGTTTAGGACATTTCCAAATTATACATGAAGTAAAATAAAACTCTGTGCTTCACAACAAATATAAATAATAACAGCAACAACACAGAAACAATGAGAAGTGACACTCAACAGGTCCAGGTTCACTAAGCTTAGTCTATTTTACAGGTAAATAAAGTTACTCAGTCTCATACGACGTTTAGGATTTCACCTCAATGTTTTCCTCGGCGCATTTATCTGGAAATGTCCCGTTTTTTCACCCTCAATTTGCAGATCACTGTTGGTGTGACAGTGGTGCGTGTTTTTTTTGTTAAGTGCCCAAGGGCTTTCAACGTGAAGTATAGAGAGGGGCTTCAGACTGAGAAGCCGACCACAAAGCTGATTTTACCCCCCAATAACAATAAACTGAGTCGCCTTACAGCTTCTTCCACATTGTGTGTGTGTGTGTGTGTGTGATAGAGAGAGTGTGTGTGTGTGACCTTCAAGCTCAAAGCAGTGAAGGAGCTGTGTCTTTGGCCACAGTTAAACTGAGCTACAATTAGAACAGTCAGCGACGCCGTGGTCACTGATTCTGGCTTGCAAAATCTATGAAGTCCTTTGGTTTAAAATTCACAGTTTTTCTGCCTTTTTCTGTAGTTTTAAAATAAGAATTAAAATGGTAATTAAATCATACTCACTCATTCAATATCATTGGTCGAAGATATGAGGTCTTATCCGTTCACCAGAAGTTTTGCCTCCTTTTATCCCGGCGACGTGCAGGGAGGCCTAAACACTGCAGGCATGGCTGCTCTGGCGCAATAAACAGATTTGGGCGCAGCGGCTTGTTGGTGAATTCTTGCTGGACATCACCTGGACCACAGACGGTCAAAGCTGTATACATTTTTTTCTGGCCTTGGCCGTGGTTTGCTCAATGAGTCATTCTTGCAGTTGACTTTGTTTATACGTTTAAATGAGATCCAAAATCAACTGCTCTGCCTTAACTAGACCACACCGTGCACTGTTGGATTTGGATGCGTCCAGAAACGCGTTCGACTGAATTCAACGTTAAGGTGCGAGCAATGAAAATATAATCGATGCAACAAATGTCTTAACATTCCAATGCAGAAGCTGGAGGCAAATGTGGGAGAGTGCATGCTGTACAATAGAATATGTCACAGTGCGTAATGGCACAGCAGTTGTTTAGTATTCAGTGTATTGTGCATGAGCTTCTTTGGCACCGTGCTTCAAACTTCAAAAATAAAATAAATAGCAACCATCCTAAATGGCCTCGAAATATAAATTCTGAATTCAAATCCAGGGGACGAATTGATTAAGAGAGCTCCTTGTCATACTAGTGACCATGAATCATTACTGTACATTATACAGATCATTTAGCTGACGCTTTTATCCAGAGCAACTTACAATAAGTGCATTCAACCACAATGGTACAAACCCAGAACAGCAAGAATCATGTGAGTACAATTAGTTTCCGGAAAGACAAACTACAACTGCTACATGTAAGTGCAATGTAAGTGCAACTAACGTTTATTGTTATTTTGTATTTAATTTAAACACCAGAGTAGATTTTATTACACATCTTCTAAACCAAGGTGTAGTCGGAAGAGACGTGTTCATCTATTATTCTACCATTCGAATGTTTCTTTCGTTCGTGTGTATTTAACTGTCCTGCAACCATCACGGTGCTGGGTGCATTATATGCAATGAACCCTAAAGTGTATTTGCATAAAAACTGACTTAATGAGTCGCTCGTGAATCACACACACGTACACACAGTTCTGCAGTATACTGTGTTGCCGTACACACACACACCCACACGAACACACACACACACACACACACACACACACACACACACACACACACACACACACACATGCCTTCACACACATTGGCCTTGGTGCCCTTCTACTCCAGCTTTGCGTCTTGTCGGGAGGTCAACTCCAATGTTTGCAGCCGAACTGTTGCAGCCAACAAACATGCCACCTCCCCAAAAGTGCGCCACTATAGCGGAATGCGCCTGTGAGGCTGTCATTACATGTCATTACAGGATGGAGAGGGTGCCGCTGTGAAGCTTTAAATCAAATATTCCAGCAGTGGTTCACAAATTTTCTTTTTTTTCTTCCCTGAGCTATAGGGCAGGAAGGCAGGAGAGGAGTTTCCTCCGCAGCCAGGGAGCCAATGAAGTCTCTCGCATGCGCTCACATGAGTTTCTCCGGACAGGTTTTAATGACTGATATTATGTATGGTAATTTCTTAGCTGGATCACATGACACAATTACCTCAAGAATCGATCAAGATGTATTGCAGGTCTGCCTACGTTTCCGATTTCTTCTCCCTGGCGGGGTCTTTGCACGCGCCCGCGGTGCTATAGATGGACAAAGTTTAGCACAGCCGAGCTGCCAATTCCTCTCCTCCCTTTTTGCACAGAGGGAAAGGGAAGCAGAGATATGACGGAATACGATGATCGCAGCTGTGCGTCAAATATGTATTTACCGAGCTGCACTTATTACGTTTCGACGCCCGATTTCACATCAGTCTCGTCGTTTCTACCGCAGACCACCTCGTGCCAGGTTAATTTCCCCTATTCCCCCAACATATCCCAGGTCCAACCTGTTCGAGAGGTCGCTTTCAGGGATTATGGACTGGACCATCCCAGCAAATGGCACTACAGGGGCAATTACGCGTCGTACTACTCAACGGACGAGATAATGCACCGGGACTTGATCCAGTCCTCGGGCAGCAGGGCGGAAGTGATCTTCAAAAACGAGTCCTTGTACGGCCACCACGGAGGGACCAGCTCGCCGGGCACTTTCTTCACCGGTGTCGGCCGCAACGGGGTGCTCCCCCAGGCATTCGACCAGTTCCTGGACACCCCTAACTCGGACAAGCTCGGCGCGGAGCTCCCCAAACAAAAGACAGACTCTGCTGCGCCCGGAGACGAGGCGAACAACAACAACGACGACGACAGCGAGTCTTTGACCAAACTCGAGCAGGACAAAGCGGACCCGAGCGGGAGCGTGGACGAGGACTCATCCTCCAACTGCGGCGACAAGAGCAGCCAACAGAGTAAGTCGCCTTTTTCCTCCTCTTTTGTCCTACAAGGTGTTCACTCGGGGACAATAGCAGGGTGTGCACCGCGCTATGCGTCCTCCGCTGTGACCGTGCACGGTTATGTGGCTCCTTTATAAGCATGCAAACGCTTTTTATATCCCAATAAGATCTACTTTACGCTTGTAAAGGTATTTACTGTGGGAAACGGTCAAGTATCCGTGGTTTAAAGGTTACCTGGCGTCTAGTAACAATACGAGGCTGGTGGAATTGATTTTTATTGGCAGTGAACTGCAAATAAAAGATGCATCTTTTTATTAAAGTTAATTTAATTGGCTTATAGGCTGCGTTGTGCAGATATTGCAACACTTAAAAGGGAATAAATCTCCAAACAGCAACGTATGCGTAAAATCCAGTGCAATATAAGTTCATTTTGATGCTAATTTCTCTAGTGGTGGTGTGTGTAGTCTGTGTGTGTGTGTGTGTGTGAGTGAGTGTGTGCAGAGGAACAGAGGGGCCTTTTTGTGCGCCATTTGGTGTATAACTAAATCTGCAAACACGTTAAGTGGACTTTAGTTCCAATCTAACAACCTTTTATGACATTCAACAATGTTTTCATGTTTTTTCTGTTTACTTTTCCTGCAGGTTCATCGACCAAGTCGAGGAAGAAGAGGTGCCCTTACACCAAATACCAGATCCGAGAACTTGAACGAGAGTTTTTCTTCAACGTGTACATTAACAAGGAGAAGCGGCTGCAACTGTCCAGGATGTTAAACCTGTCGGATCGACAGGTGAAGATCTGGTTTCAGAACAGACGCATGAAGGAGAAAAAGCTCAACCGCGACCGCCTACAATATTTCACCGGGAATCCTTTATTCTGATGCGTCTGACCCACACACACACTCATAAACACACACACACACACACACACACACACACACACACACACACACACACACACCACACACACACACACACACACACACACACACACACGCACACACACACACACACTCACACACTGCTACATTTTTCAAGGACTGCTCTCCTCTGTACATATGACCCCTGATCATCCTTTTTTTATTCCACAAAATTCTGGCATTTAAAGAAAAAAGTCCAACATGATGCCATATTTTTTGTGTTTATTCTTTTTGCATTACAATCCTATATAAGCCATTTATTTATTTGCGTTCCTATATTTTTTTTTCGCCTTACTGGCAATTGAATATCTCCGCAAAGCGCGAGCCGTGCTTTGAAATAATTTATATAAACCCTATAATATGTAGCCTCCTTCCTTGTGTACTGTATGTGCATTTATAAAAAAACGCATGTAATGTACGTTGTGGTGTGAAATAAAGTAGACACGAAAAAAAAATACACAAACATGTTTCATCATATAGTCACGAAACCTGTCACATGATCCATATATGTGAGATTATATGGAGGGAGTCTTCAGGCCTGTTTGGTCCAGTTATTTCCTTTCAAACACTAGATTGTTTACTAAACCTTGAACCGTCTAGACAGTACAATAAAAGCAGCTGTAAATGTCTAAATAGGGGGCTATTGGACTTTGGTGTCCCAACCCCCCAGACCACAAGAAGACTGTGTTTTTCGTCACCTCCTTGTCCCAAAAGTAGTTTCACTCCAGGCTGCAGATTCTGTGGAGAATTCAGGAGATAAGCTATCTGCGCATCTCGCCCTGAATTTGGCGCATTCGGGCATCCATGGGGGGGGGGATTGAAATGTAGCAGTGGGCACATTGGAAGATATTCTGTTAAGGATCGCCATTTGAGAAAAGATAAGTACATTCATGCGAGTGTGAATCTGCCTGTGTGTTTTTCAAAATGGACGAAATGTGGATTTTGACGCAGAGGATGAAGGGCGAAGGCGCTTTTTCCCTCTATTTCTTTTATTAATGCAGGGGAGGCCGCTCCACAATAAGAGCCTGTGGTGGTTGTAGGGGACTCATCTCAACGCAATATCTCAGCAGGGTATATTTCTGTAATCACTAAGCACTGTACAAATATTCTCGTGATGCCACCAGCTAATTTCCACGCCAGCAACAATTGGACCTCACCCACTTTCCTTGTTTCAGCGAGCTTTATAACAATAACAACGGATTGGGAATACTGCTTATTTCATTTACTAGTTTCTCCCCAAAAGGCTGTTGGAGAACTGAGGTTTCATTACGCGTTTAATTGGCTTGTCATCATGTCCCACAGTGAAATTGCGTTACCAACTGTGTGGAGGATCTCACTCTGATTCTCTCTGTATCCACATGAGGGCAGACTTGCCACTTTGGCTCGGAGTGGAAACGCAGAGTTCAGCCAAATTGAACACCGAACACCCTGCACGAAAACCAGGAGCAAACCGCCCAACGCAGGATTTATTTAGATTTATTTGTATTCTTACTGCACCCATAAGCCATAACAATTATATTTTTGCAGCATAAGTATCTTCATTTTGGGGTTTAAAGTCCCCTGGTTTTATATCAAACTGTTAAAAGGTCTATTTTCTGTGGAGCTTTGAGAGCATATACTGCTAATTGTAGCTCAGATTATTTTCCCACTCAGTTTAACTCGTGCAAACGCTACGTGGCGTCCCCTGCACATGGCAACTACATGTGCGAGTCATGTTCAAGTGTTAAGGAAGGACAATGTAAACAAAAGAAATATCCTTCTTCTCGTGTCTTTGTCCTGTGAGCCTCACACACTTCGATCTGTACCTGAAGGCCGTGCAGTCCCACAGGCCACACACATCTGTGGGCTCCAGATATTATGGCACCCCGGGTGGAAATGAATTATACAACTGTGCTTGGTTTCTTTTTTATTATTTAATTCACGTTGCAGCTATATAAATCTGTTTAAACTGCTTTTTTGTCTACGTCTGTAGTTTCCATTTCCAAAGCTCCTCCGTAGGAACCTTGTTGTAGTTTTCTTGTCGCTTTTTTTATTTCCACCCCTTTTTTGTTGTATCCCAAACATCAGTATATGTCTTTGCAATTGTGTATTATTATTATTGCTAATAGTTGATTATAGACGAATAATATACTCCCATATTTTATATTTTTTTACTGCGTCACTTGGTGTACGAAATTCCAATGTTATCTCTGAATAAATTGTCATTATAAGAAACATGATAATTAAAGCAAAGATTATGTCCGTGTCCATCAGAAGTCTCGCTTCCATGTTTACTTTGCCTACATTTAACATACCCGAATATATGGAAGACAATATGAGGAATAATACATTTAAAATACACTTTCTAAAGCTTAATTTTAATGATTAGAATTAAGACAGTTTATTAGGCCTGAGGAGTTTTCCTCGTGTAGTATACCATGTCGTCGATTTGCACATGTTTATTTAGAACCAACTTTTAATGCCCAACACGGTAAGACGATACCTACAAATCTCAAACACGTATGATTATTTCCAACTTGTCTCAAGGCCATAGATCTAATTATTTCAAGTAACTATTTTCTATTTTTGTAAAAACCAGGAGAGTTTGTTAAAAATAACTGCGGGTCCTCATCTTTCACATTTTTTTTACACCTAATATTTAAATTGAGTCCCCTCTCAGTTTATAGTCTTTAAGCTACACATGTTCCTTCTTCTGCGGACAAAAAACAATGGAGCCCTGCAACAACAACACAAAATAGTCCCCATGACTTATAACGCACCTTCAGCAGATTCTATATTTTTTTAGCGTTTGCGTTTGAACTTCTAAAAATAAACTTGTGACGAAATGCGAACAGCGGCTGTGGCGTGTGCAAATAATACAAATAACATGAAGACACGTTACTATGTGCGTTCAATGGACTTTATTTCACAAACAGTATTGACCTTCACACACAAACACAGCCTGTAGTGGCTGATAGCTTTAAGTTTGAATGGTGGATTGTCCAGGTTGTTTATTCTAAAGCTGACATGTTGCAGGAAATGTGTCTTTTTGTCTTTATTTCCAGCTGAACTCGTCAAGATTCCACAAAAATATGGTCAAATGAGCATAAAGCAAAATAAAATGTGAAACCTGAATTGATTACGATAAGGAGAGTATCTTTAAAGCACAAC
The DNA here is from genome assembly GCA_038501795.1 of Pseudopleuronectes americanus. NCBI lineage: Eukaryota > Metazoa > Chordata > Actinopteri > Pleuronectiformes > Pleuronectidae > Pseudopleuronectes > Pseudopleuronectes americanus. The sequence goes on along the minus strand of CM076727.1, from coordinate 10,889,470 downwards.
ATTTTATAATTTTAATACTTATTTGAAGTGAAAATATTGGAGACATGTTAATGTAGGTTTGGAGACATTTGAATGATTAACATGAATAAAAAGACACAATGAGTCTGCAGTTGTCGCCAATGCGCCATGTAGGCATCATGCACACACACACACACACACACACACACACTCAGACGCAAGCACGCACACACATGTACATCCTCAGTCTTTCACACAAAGATACACGTGTCCTCTGGGTGTTGTGCAGGGACTCTGCAGAGCCTCGATGGCTGAGCGGATCCAAAATGAAAGTCTGCGTCTGCCTCCAATTCAAATCAAACGTGATAATTGCCTGGGTTTTATTGAGCAGCCTGCGTGTGTGTGTGTGAAAGTCCCGCGATGCCCCCGCGTTGTGCGCGCGGACCAATTTCAAGTCCGCGTCCTAGGTGTCGCTGTTGACCACGTCTGCATCCGCGGCGCAGAGCGAGTGCGAGGGAGAGAGGAGCCTGCGTCTCAAGGCCATTTTCAAATCTCATTGGTGGACTCGTCATGTGGTCGGGAGGCATCCTGACTTGCAGGGAGATTGTTTTCCTAGATATGTCAGCTTCCACAGGACATCTCTCTCCTCCAAAGAGCCTAACCCCCCAAAATGTCCTTCCCCGGTAGCTCTCCTGCGACCAACACCTTCTTGGTGGACTCCTTGCTTGGTGCGTGCAGGACGGACAGCTTTTACTCCGGCAGCGGCAACATGTACATGCCGTCCGGCTCAGACATGGGAACTTACGGAATGCAAACCTGTGGACTCCTGCCGTCTTTCGGCAAGAGAGGGGAGGTCAACCACCAAAACATGGGCATGAACGTGCACTCCTACATACCTCAACTAGAAAACTGGACTGATCCGAGCAGACCCTGCAGGATAGAGCCGTCCAGTCAGATGACAAACTGTTCCTTCTCCCAGAGCATAAAGGAGGAGAGTAACTGCTGCATGTACTCGGATAAGAGAGTCCAAAAAGTCAGCCTGACAGAAGTCCCCGCTTATCCCCATGTCGCCCCCGAATCCTGTCCCGTCGACGGACCCGAGATCCCGGTGCCGGGCTATTTCAGACTGAGCCAAACTTACGCGAATGGGAAGCATCAGGACAACTACTGCCATGAGCCGCCGAGTCCAAACCCAACACTGATGCAGCTGAGCCGGCTCACCCCAAAACCGCAGTCCACTTCCTCCACGTCCTCCTCGTCGTCCCATTTTGCAGAGGTGGAGAAGAAAAGTGAGGACTTACGGCACGACCCCGAGACCTCCAGGACCCCGGTGCCCGCAGAGAGTCCGGATCCAAAGTCCGGCTCGGAGGAGAAGAGCTGCTCCGCGGAAATGGAGGCGCCGGTGTCCAGCCCGGAGCTGCTGCAGCAGAAGGAAAGGAAAGGTGGGTTGGCTGCAAATGAATGCTTTTATCTTTGTGGCGCTGTGTTGAGAGAAGGCTCGAGCATCATAAAACCAAGTATAAAACACAAACAACCCCGAAAGTCGTAATGTTTAATGAGAGTCTTTCTCAAGTTGCAGTTATAGCAGCAGAGAATGGTTTTACCATGCAGCATGCAGACTCTGACCCCCCTCCTTTAACTCACATTTAAATTCTAACATTGCATTAATTAAATGTATATTGCATGCTTTATTTTGAAATGCATGGCACTATTGCATTATGTTTAGACTCTAAAGCTGCACTGATAATCCTACCATTATGAACATATCTGTGGTGTAAATTAAGAATGCAGGCTCTTTAATAAATTGGTGCATTTGCAGCCACAGTGCACAGTTCGGTTCCTGCAGCCTGGCCACATATCACAAACCACTGTGTTTGAAATTCACTTTGCAATGGAGTACTTTGAGCATTGCATTAATTACACGTTAATATATTTAATATGTAATGCAATTAATGGCTTTTTTATTATCATCCTCTTTCAGGCTGCACGTATACAGGTGTAATCCCCGGTGTGCGCCCTGATCAGTTGGGGTTTGATTTCATTTCTCTTTTATTAGTGGTGGCACGGTCGTGACTAATAACATCCGCTGCATATGAATTATTCTGGGAAGGCGTTGTGATATTGTGTGTTATTTCCCACGAGGTGAGGTGTGAAGCAGCAGGTGAGGCTAAGAATAGCCGTGTGTGTGTGTCTCCACAGAGTGCAAGAGCGACACGCCGACCAGCAACTGGTTAACAGCGAAGAGTGGGAGAAAGAAGAGATGCCCCTACACAAAGCACCAGACCTTGGAGTTGGAGAAGGAGTTTCTGTTCAATATGTATCTGACCCGAGAGCGCCGCCTAGAGATCAGCCGGGGCGTCAACCTGACCGACAGGCAGGTCAAGATCTGGTTTCAGAACCGCAGGATGAAGCTGAAGAAGATGAACAGGGAAAACCGCATCCGGGAACTCACCTCGAATCTCACCTTCTCGTGAGCTCGCATGCTCTCAGTGGTTCTAGCTGGGTTTTTTTATTTTCTATGTCTCTTCGTGTTCAGTTTGATGCTTTTTGGTGGCATTGGACGTTCATTCTCAATTTCAGCGAAACTGTGACTATATATATTTCAGTATTTTGTGTGGCATCCAGTATTCTGTTTGTTTCATTTATTATTTTTTGTATTGTATCACATCAGGGTAATACTTTGTGTTGTTAAATTATTGGAGACATCTTCCTCTCCCCTCTGCCCGTATATGGATATAAATCTATTGTGTCAGGGTGGTGGTGGTGAGCTGTGTGGGAAAAGACGTTGCTTTTATTTCAGTCATGAAAGCACATTTATTGTCGTATAGTGCAACATTTGTTTTACAGTGTGTGCAAGCCATTTGCTCTGTAGTGAAATGTTTCTATGGGCCTTTTAAAAGTGGCGGAGAACAGTGTTAATCTGTGAATTTACTGCATGTTTGTGGCATGTATCTTGCAATAAACTGATTGTCAAATATCTCTGTTTTCTTTTTGTTCATGTTGCGGTCTCAACGACGGTCAATTATCAGTATTTGCTGCACCAATGTGGAAATGTAAGGTACTGTTCGCTTTGATGCAGGAACTATTTTTCCTTAAAACAGTTTAAGATCGGGAGGAAGAAATTAAAGAATAATATAATTTCTAAACCAGGCTGTAGTACACTGGTCAAAGTGAATAAATGGCATCCAATATGTCCCTAGTGTGTTCCTGATTTAACTGAAGGGTTAGAGTTGTGCACTAACTTCTGCATTGATAAATATTTTAGATTGTGTCCCTTTTACGCGCCGTGCCACATGTCCTTACGCACGCACTTTTAAGATGTAAGGAGAAAACTACAAATCTACCATCACTTGTTTTTAAGATAGTACACTTCCCCTAAGAGACACAGAGAAGAAACCACTGATATTTGGCAAACTAAATTATAAATAATGAATAAAAATGGTTTAAATAGCAAGAGAAAGGTCGCAGCCTTTTGTGCCGTTATCTTCCACTCGTCGGTTTCTGTGAAAAAGAAAAGCTGCAGCAGAGACGCAAGGGGGCGGGGGTCTTATAATCAAATAAATATGCAGTTGCTTTTATTTGCAGGCCTGTTTGTAACTAAACTAACTGTCCACAGGACTCATCCGGCGGGGTAAGTTACGTTCAAGCACAAATTCACAGACGAGAATCGCCTCTTCCTCCATGTGCGAGGGACGCAGGCCGCAATATCCACATTGTCCTCCTTATTATAATCACTTGTTTTCACCTTATGCGTGATAAAACAACATAAAGCTTCAGATCTGACTTAAATAGCAACTATCATAGTGAAAAATGTCTTTAATTCTGGAGCGATTGTAAAAAAAGGAAATCTGCTCCATAACACACAAAAACCTACCTTCTTTGTTAATCCAAGTAAATTTAAGCCATTACTTCTAAATTACACCTTTCACGAAGCAATATACAGATGTACTTATCCTCTTCAAGTCTCTTTTTTATTGACGGCATGTATAATCACACGCACCTCGTAAAACATTTATTGATACATAAAGGCATTATTGCCTTCCTTTGAATTAATGCAATCATTTTCACAACTGCCATTTCCTGCTCGACTTTTTACAGAACTAAAGCAGACCCAGAAAAATATGTTTCCTCGCCGAAATATTAACAATGGATCAGCCGCATTGTGTGAAAAGGGGGGAAATGGCGTCTGTTATTTTACAGCATGTTATTACATCTATTTTACGAGGATCCAGTCAGTCTATAAACCATTTTACTGGCATTGAGGGTATCGGGACGATATTATGAGAGTTTTCCTCAAACATTGAGATACAGAGAATCCGTCTTTAAGGAGTGTGTGTCTGTCTGTGTGTTTGTGCGTAGGGAGTGACTTTTTCCTTTTTTGTATTGTTGCAACATCCTGCAGCCTCAAGCTCACGAGAAACGGAGAAAAAAAATCATTTGCATTTATTTGCGCGATGGTTTTCTCCCTCCAGTCACATCTGACGGAGCTTTTTATTATTTGCGAAATGAAAAGCGAAATTAAACCTGACGAGAGAAAGAAAAAAAAACCGAGAGGGAGCCGGGGCAGGATTGATTTACTTGCTGTATTGGTAAATATGACCACGTGATCCATGTAACCAATCCCTGTAGATGCAGGCCAAGCAAAAATACCATGATTGTTCATAGAGGGAAGCTTCCCCGTAACAGTGCAACCCTTATTATATGAGTAGGAAGAGATCAAAAATGTCTTCCAGTGGCACTCTCAGTAACTGCTATGTGGACGCTATCATGGGGCAGGAACCGGAGGATGTTTACGGCGCTCGCTTTCTCCAGGCTCCACACCCGGTGACCCCGAGGCCGTCAGGTGCCGGGGACAACGCAGACTTCTCCTCATGCAATTTTGCACCCAAGTCCGCCGTCTTCCCCTCGTCGTGGTCCTCGATTCACCCGCAGGGGATTTATCATCCGTACGCGCACCACCACCATCACCACCACCAGTCCCCGCATCTGCCCGCGTCGGACGGAAGATACGTGGGCGTCCGCTCCTGGATGGACCCCATCTCCAACCACGTTTCGTTCACCGGATTTCACGCCGGCAGCCGCTCGTACGGGACAAAGCCCGAGGTGCTGCCGCCCAAAGCCGCTGCGGAGTGCGACACGTTGGAGGCAGAGGCTCGGCCGCTGGAGTTCGCGAGTGCAGCGTCGGAGTGTCCGGAGAAGGCGAGCAAAGAGCACAGTGGCAGCGAGCTGTCGAGCCACAGCGAGCCCAAAGAGGAGAAACAACAACAACTTGACCCAAGTAAGTAAACGAAATAGCCTGTAATGATTTACAACCCCAAGAACTGTATGCGCTGGGTGTGTAAAACTGGAGGTTTTACTAACCTATAAAAGTGTCTCGAGCGATACCGCGGCTCGGGAAGGGGAGAAAAGACCCACCCTACATGGGTTATTACAGGGGGATTCTAACCTCTTTCATGTTACAGGACACCCAAACTAGATACACTGCTTCATTTCGATAAGATTTTACCCGGGGGCTGGATTTAGAGAACGTTCACTTTCTTCCTTTTACAGGAACTCGTTGGACAAAATGCGTAAAAGTCATCTTTACGCATCGTTTATCATAAACACAAACCACAGTGCTCATCTTGTTTTTTACTCCTTGCATTCAATGTCCCCCAACCCCACTTTAAACCCCATTTACTGAAGTCATTTAAGTTGAATTTTCAACCTGTGCCTCATGTTTTTTCCCCCCACCAGGCAACCCTGCAGCAAACTGGATTCACGCACGCTCCACGAGAAAGAAGCGATGCCCGTACACGAAATATCAGACTTTAGAGCTGGAGAAGGAGTTCCTCTTCAACATGTATCTGACAAGAGACCGGCGCTACGAGGTGGCCCGCATACTGAGTTTAACCGAGAGACAAGTGAAGATCTGGTTCCAGAACAGGAGGATGAAAATGAAGAAGATGAACAGGGAGAGGGGCGGCAAGGATCTGCTATGAGTCCCCTGCCGCTGCTGCCATTTCACACGTTTCCATGTTTGTACCAACTGAAGCCATCTGAACCATTACATTTCTTTTTTGGTGGGAGCCTCGGTTGCCAATCTTTTAGACTTTCTTTTAGCAACATATTGAGTGTGAGTGTCACTACCTTTAAGCCCAATGCGCAGGAGTCTGTCCCGGTGAGACTGCTACGCACAGGATCCTTCATCAGAGACTTCAGCCACTTGGAGGTTTTCTGTTTTTACCTTTTTCCGCACAATCACAAACTGCTGGTTGTGGAGCAGCCCCCCTTTCTCCCGAGTAGGAAACGTGCCTATATGTGTATTGCTTTTATAGTTGTTAAGAATTTGGAGTTGTGTATATATAAAACCCTTTCACAGCTAAACTACTTTGACTACTGTTTGTATCAGGACGCACACTGTACGCAGACTGTGGGGGGAATACTGCGCCTGCGTTGCCTTCTGAAAAACCTTCTTAAAACCAGGAAAGAAAATTTCGTTTTAAATATATGTACGTCTATTGAACATGTTTCCCTTTAATTAACACATTTAACAACTTTTATTTCCTGCGTGCTGCTGCTATTTTGTGACCTATTTTATTTCATTTCTTTATAAACCAAAACATTGGTCCCTGAGGCCTTGTTTGCAGGAAACGCTGCTTGACTCCAGAAACAATGTCTTGCAGGCAAATAATATAACGCACAATTTAACCATGCGGACTCACTCGATTTCCTTACTTGCAGCCAAACTAAATTGATACATTTTTCAATTCCAAAAAAGCTTAAATTCTGCACTACCCTTTGTTAAATTCCACTTTTCTAAATGTTGGATTTGAACGGTAGAAAACACAAGTAGTAAAGTGTTTACGACATGGGAGAGGTGTCGCGGCGCATTTCCAATTTATTGTTCAACTTGTACGAAGAATTGCTTTAAAGCAGGAAGAGACGTGGTCCAATAAAGCGATAGAAATGGCTAGACGTCTGGTCTAAATGAGTTTATGGCCAGTAATTACACCCTCTCCTTTGAAACTAGTCTTTTCTCTTCTTTTTCCGAGGCGTTTGCGTCTGTTGCTGACAAACAGAATGTGGATACTTTTTCCACAGGGTGTCTGTTCGATGAATTGTTTCAGAGGAAATCAACCCCCCACCCATCCACCGTAATGGTCACGTTTATTCATCAACTCCACTTCCCACCGATGGGAAACAAAAAACTTAACTTTGACTGGTGTGTGTGAGGCAGTGGTGAATTTCTTCTGATTTAAAAATGTGGTGTCTCCAAGTGTTAACCTCAAATGGGCTGTAACAACAATATTTATTAATACTATTGCTGAATAATATTGAAACGTTCAACTGCAACATTTCCACGATAAATATATAGTTTTAAAATAGGCTACAGCATGCACAACCTTTACATTGGAGTACTGGTCTGCATGGGATACTGGGATCGCTAGAGGGCGATGTTGATCTTTAGTCCCAGTCCCAGCAGTGTATTCACAGCTGGAACATGCAGACATTTACACCACACCTCATGTAACCCATTTACGGATCCATTCATACATATATATATAAAACAGGAAAAATACTTGTCCCATATATCTGTATTGGTATTATAATATGTATTTATTTTTTGAGGCAAATCTCTAAAAGGTCCATGGAAGTAGATTTGAAAGCTGCTAAAAAAGAATCTTCAAGCTCCTTTTTAAAAAACCCTAAACTTCACATTTGTGTTTATCAATCGCTCCTATCAGCTCCTAATGTAGTTGTTCAAATATGCAGAGGCCCCATTTCAGCACTTTGTCATTTTAAACCATATGGAAAGAGGGAAGAAAAGTTACAGGAGCAGCCTCTGTTTATCACCATTTACATTAACTTCCTTGCAAAGTCCATATCCTCTTCTCAACTCAACCCCACTGATTTATTATTTTTGAAAGTCCGCAGCACAGTAAATCTCCTGTTGTCTTTCTGTATTAATCCTGGCCTAATGAAAATACTGATGGCAGACTCGTATTTCATGTTAACAAACGTCACATTCGCAGTCACTGGTTTTTATCATGGCCACACACACAAAACGCTGAAGCACTGCAGATCCTCTTTTTTTCCGTGCTGTAGGTACGGTGAGCACAGAGGTGGTGCTATACTGGGCCTTGGGAAGGAAATAGCCTATAGATATTTTCCTGTTTTTCCAAATGGTGCAGCCTCCTCCATTTTTAAAAGCACTGCATGCGTAAAAGAACATATACTCTTAGTTCCAGAGTAGTTCAAAGGGTTGATTGAAGTTTGAGTGACCCACAAAACCCTCTTCAGGCCTCTGGAGTCTTCTGATCTCCATTATCTGATACCGTCAAGTTTCACATGAGGCGTTCACTGTACATGTGGCTGACCTTCAGCGGAAGTATACGCGCATCACACACCACATGACTCTTATATCACACATTGGATAAGGACGGCGCTCCGCTCTTATGTGTCCACATACACTGCACATCTATGTGTCCCGGGGAGTTAGAGGGAACGTGTCTTCAGTCGTCGCCGCCACTCGAAGCGATGATTGTCACGAGGTCACCAGTTGTTTCAAGCATCCAGGCAATGACAGCCATTGGCAGCGCGCGGAGAGCACAAGATGGATGCAACAATGAAGCAATCAGAGAAACTGCTGAATCGATTATTTGCGCCTTGAATGCGACATTTGATGATGAACACTGCGGCATATAATTAAGTCGACTGCTGACTTTTATTGCTGGAGACCTTGACCCAGAGGGACGACGTTCTACGTATTTTTTTAACAGAACAAATACATGTGGCTACACGATTACGCACAGGTTTTACGCACACAATACTCGATTAAACAGCATATGGGCATGCGCAGAGAGGATTGCATGCAGTCGTCCTCGCTGTACTGTTGAAGGCTACATAGTCATGTGTCTTCTGACTTTACAGGTCACGGGTGAGGTCAGTTATTTCACTCTCACCATCAGCTGCGTTCGAGCTGCTCCCTGTTTGTCGCTACACATCCACAGACTTGTGGTGCGGCGTTATTTCGGTCAGGGCTGCACAGGCCAAGATGTCGTGGCTGTGAACATGAGCAGATCGTGCGTCACCGATTTGGAGCACAATCCCATCCCTCCCTTATAATGGTGAGCTTTTTTAGGGCACTGTTAAATGTTGCATAGTTTTAAAGCCACACAGGAAACAAAAATGGACAACAAAAAACCCCACCAGATGATATAGGACTTTGCTTTGGCTCCTAATTCTCACACTAAATGTTAATGTGCACATGCTACTGTTTTAATATGCACATCAAATTGTCTCTATTCTCTTTGCAACATACAAATTCTTGGCGCATTTATTTCAGTCACAATTTCAAACTTTAAAATCCACTAATGCACTGTTTCTAATTCTTCTCCTTTTCCAGTAAACCAATTGCTGCGGTAATAATAAATTGAAGTTTAACAAAGCAACAGATTGAGATATTGAAGCGGTTCTATTATTCTGGTTTTGTGGGTGATGAGATGGAAGAAAGTGCAACTCGATGCCTCCGGAAAAAACACTGACAGATGATGTTTCGGTTTCTTGTAGAAGAGATACAATCTCACAGATGTAATTGTTGTGGCTTTGATCCAAACCACTGCTGGTGTTAGACTCACCGAGATGAGCATAAGCGAGATTTGTCTCGCCCATCAGTTTGTGATTCCTTTTTATTCACAATGAAAGCAACAATACTGTATTTGTTCCAGGAACTACAGTGTACATTAATGCACAAACATCGTTGTAATTACATTATCAGTGCAACTAACATCATTGGGAAGAAAAATTACAGGAATGGAGAAAGAAAAACACAATCACAATCGAGATGTAGCCTCAGGGTGGACTTCAGAGGAGTCGGGCCGCACAGAAAGCACAATACGAACCCTGTGAGCTCAGTAAACCAGAACATCTGAGCCTATCAGAACATAATGTCACATTAACCATGAATTCACCCCTACACTGTCCTGTTAGACTCTGCTTGTGAGCACGTGTCCAATTTCTGAGATCATTCACATTTTCATTTAATAATAAAATATGTCTTTATCTTTAAATAATTATTTTATTTGGAGACTACAATTCAAACAATTTGAGTTCATTTATCCAGTTTGATTATCTTGGACGTTTGGCTTTATTAACATATCTGGTATAAAAAGGGTATAATTTGGCCTTATCTGGTTAAAGTGGATAAATGGGACTATACAGTGGGGGAAAGCGTAAAAGACCAGAATATGAAGGCCTGCAGCCTTGTGACGTGCTGAGCCTGTGGGTGCCACATATTAATGTGCGAGGTAACACTGCTGCAGCTGTGTGCAATATAGATCTGTCCGACACACACACACGCTCACACACACACACACACACACACACACATACGCTCAAACACACGCTCTCCCAACGTCTAGCTTCCTTTTTAATATTAATCACACCAAGGACATGTATCTATTTAGGCCCCATAGTAAAGTTTGTGCCTTGCATTTTTAAAAGGCCCATACTTGCACCATGTTTACATTATTAATAAATCATGGAATTTAATTTATCTCATTTTCTAAACGTTATTTATTTTTCCATTATCTAATGCCCCTGATTGGTTTCTTTGGTTTGCATCTCTCATCCATTTACTTTGCACATTTTATTTTGGAGCCACAGCAGCGTTCTTTCTCAGTGCAACGTGGCCTCTCTCTTTCCATCTGTGATGTCCAATAAAAAAGGCGGTAACATCACGACAGAAGAATGAGCAGATAAAATAGTCCCGCATCTTTGCACCGAGACTAAAGCGACGCTAATCCAGATTCTCTTTTTCTCCAATTGAACCATCTAATCCACATAGATTATACTGGACTATAGTGTTACCATACTGTCAGAGTCGTGTAATGCAACAAATCCTGATCTCTTGCATCGCCATTGCGCACAACACACACACACACACACACCTACACATACACACACACACACCCCCCACACACACTACCCCACACACACGCACACACAAACACACGCACACACACGCACACCCACACAAACATACACACACGCACACTATAAGACAGGAAACCAGAGACAGAGCCTGACTATAAATCGCACATGCTGACTCTGGCATGCCACCAGATGACCGAGAATGAAATGGAACAAATTCCTTTTTGCTGCACAAATATTCAAACACACTATATTGCACTTGCAGCAATTGGCTTTTCAAAGGGTCGAAAGAGGAAAAACCTCGAATAAAATCATATGTATTAATAATGTAGCCCCCATCTCAATATTTCGTATAGACGCATAAGGAATGAGAACAATAGCTGTGCGTCAAGATGGAGGCCAGCGTCAAAATATAAATAAATATGTATTCTTAGTTTACTCTGACGAAAACTGCTAAAGTGTTAGTCATAAGACAAATAAGCCCACTGCTTTTATAATGTTTCATTGTGTGCACAGGCCTCTATACTGGAAAAAGCTAAAAAGAAGAAAAACACCCTATCTCGTTGTTCCTCGTTGGTGCGTAAAGGATTCCATTCAACCCAGAATGATTTATACTTACGCGTAAAATGTGTCTTTATTATCAAACTTTTAACAGAAATAGGTTGTCCTTCATTTTAAAACAAGCAAACGTTGTAACATTCTTTTTTCCAAATAGTGGATAAATTCAAAGTAAGTTTTTCTGTTATTCCTCAATATTTGCTCGATTTTGTAGCTTAAACATTTTAAGGCTACTTAGTGTGTTTTCAGATGGAGCCTAACATTTAACTGTGGGGTTGCCCAATGGAAAAACAGAAAACAGAATAGTGGGGCGACCTTATTGTGTGTGTGTGTGTGTGTTTTTTGCTAGAGGACATGGAGGGGCTTCAGCCATTATGCGCAAAGATGGGGAGCACTGCTGCAGTCGAAATTCCTTTTTGTGAGAGGACAATTTACAACTTGGTAATAGACCTTTTTATGTGCCTCCATCGCCTGTCATTGGATGCCACTGGTCATGTGTGAGAGGCAAACGTCTTCATGGCTCTTTTCCTGATTTCCCAGGCGATTCTTTTTCCCACTGCATTCTGCGTCTATGCTGCTCAAACCGATGCGCCACGCTCGGCTTTCTTATTAAAAAAGAAAAAGAAAATAGAAGAATTCCCACTCTTTCGTTTGATCAGCGTCCGGTCTGCTGTTATCTGCGGCACAAGAGCAGCCTCCTTCTCCTGGATGACAAGAGGAGCGATTCAACTTTCTCCTGGTCTCACCTCGTCGCTTACAAACAACAGCAGCAGCAGCAGCAAGCAGCCCTGTCTTCTCCAGAAAACAAAAACATCCCAATGCAGCGCATAAGTAAAACTCGCAGAATGAACATGGATTACCTCCTGGTTATAGGTAAGATTTGCATGCGTGTGAAAACAGCTTTTCGTTACATGTGCATGTGAAGTTTGACAGCTTCCTGTTTCATTAGTCATGTAAATTAGCTGAAGGGTCATATGCAGCTCGCCGGTAATTTGGCGAATTCACGTGTTTGTAGGTGTGTAGGAATAAATGTTTTTTAATGATTTAGACGTAGAAAATGTTTGGGATTTGTTTTTTAGCGACGATTAAAATATGTTTAACAGCTTTTATGTTACACGAATAACTAAGAAATGTATGTTTTTCAAACGCTGGATTTTAAATGGATTCACTTATAAATATTTTTGGAAATTTGTTCACAATTTTGCTGCAATGTCACTTCAATTTGGAAACATTGCTGATTGGTCATTGCAGTATTTACCCCACTTATTAAGAGCTTCTAGTATTTAATTCACTCTTAGTTTTCGTTTTGAATCTCTGTCAACGAGCCTTTTCCCTCATTTCCCCTCTGCCATCTAAAACTGAGCCCCTCACTTGTATGATCTCGCGTTTCCGCAGCCACTGGAAAATCTGCATCCATCCCTTGAACCCACTTTATCGCACTACAATCGCCATAGAGCAAATCCGTGTTGCTGTATATTGCACACATGCAGGTCGAAGGAAGAGGCTCAGTTTTCAGAGCTGCTGCGTTCAGCTGCCTGGAGATGGGGGCCAACTGAACAAAGACAGTATTTCACCGCTGGCTGACAGGCAGCTGCGAAAGTATTTACAGCCTTGCTGCAATGCGGCAAAATGGACTCTGTGGAAGAGGGAGCAGGCTCCAGTGCAAAGCTCAGGAAATAAGAAAGGATTCAGTTTGTAATGGTGAATCTGGAGCTGTATATACATATATCTCTTCTATTGTCTCTGTTTGTGTGTGATTATGTAGATCAATGTCTGACCACATGGGGCCTGCATGTGCACATTTGAACAGAGAGCAGCTTCCGTGTATCGACGTGGTTTCATCCTTCATTCAAATCTATTCACATTTATTTTAGGCTTTTTTTGTTTTATTGTGACACAGTGAGAGCATTTCTAAACATGTTTTACATATTTGAAACCTAAAAGATACAACAACTACTGTTTGTCCTTTACAGAATTTATTCTTTATTTATTATTTGTTCTAGTCATATAATCCAATTATTGCACTGATTGATTTACTTAAATACATTTTGCTAAAATTAATCGCCATCTTCACAAACGAGTTTATTTTTGCTTTCTCTGCTAAATAACGAGTATTAACATTTAGCCTACTTTCCAGAATATTCTGAAATAGCCTACCGGTTGAAATCAGTTACTTGTTCTTTCTACATTTTTATTCATTTCTGAAATTTTCAGATTTTAGAAATAAACAAACATAATCTTTCAAAAAGGCTGGGAGAGAATTTCTTTTGAATTTAAATAAACCAAATGTTGAGTCAAATATCAGCAGCTCACTTGCTTTAAAATCTTTACTTAATTGAACAAAATATTATACGTTTGAATTGAAGTAGACAATCTGAAAGCTTATTATTACTTCCTTCTTCCTCTTTGCTCATCTGCACCAGCAGCTTCATGAATGATATCACTTCTTTAAATAGCCCGTGTGGACACATGGACACTTTTTACAGTGGAGAAGGGTGGGGGAGTGGGGGGAGGTCGTTAAAATTCCAGCAGAAGGCGCTGTTGCCCAACGTTCAGGCTCTCTGCTCCCACCCTGCAGTCCTTTCCTGGCAGCCTTCTGAGCGCTGTGATTGGCTAATACGCGTGGTCATGTGATGTGGTTCCTGTTTGAAAGCGGGCTTAGGAGAACTTGTGTGAGTTTGTTTCAGACTGTAATTGCAGCTGAATGAGGAATGTTGTCTCTGAATCTCAGTGGGATCAGCCATTGTGAACATGTATGAATGCATCTGGGTTATTTTTGTGTTTGAGCGTTGAGAGGTTGTTTCCTGTTGCCACAGTGAAAAGGAAAACGACTGTTTATGCATTATTCTACCACAGACAGCATTTATATGAGACTGGGATCATTTCAAAATGTTGCACAGACCAGATTCCACATTGTGACACAGATTATTGAAGTCTTATACTCTGACATCTTCCTCCTGATGAAGAGGAAGCTCATGTTAAAGAACATAAACCATATTTATGAAGAGAGCAGGTGGACATGACATTTCCTACAAGCCATTAAATCACACATACACCAGGAATGATGCTCCTTAAACACCCAGGAGGTGATGCTGGGGCTTGTACCCAAGATGAATCTCCTGAGAAACAACTTTTATTTTTACGAGGACATGCATGTCAAAAAGTAACTCTGATTTCAATCTCCCCCATTCATCTTAATACCTGCCTCACTGTGGCGAGCACCCAAACATTGAACCCCATCATGCAGCTCAGTGGGCAGCTTGCACAGGAAAGGGAGGGGCTAACGTGCACGGCGCTCTGGGATTGGCCCGGGAGGATGAGTGACATCAGTCTTGTTGTGGCAGGTTCACTGGGGGGAGACGTGTATTTTGGCACGAGTCAGTGACGCACGTTTAATGTTTGTGTTTTACTTTAGAGGTCAAATTGCAGCGGTGACATCATTTAAGTAAATACGTGCAACGAGGGGAAATGTTTTGTTTCTCTAAAGTTGGAACAGTTCGAGATGAGACCATAGACAAAACGATTATGAGTGTGAATGAGCAGATGCAGTCATGAAACGTTTCTGCCTGAAACGTGCTAATAACTTCAATAAAAATTAGATAAAATACTCAAGATCATATTAAAACTACTTCTAATTGTAATCCCAGTGCACTGTGGTTGCCCCTGTGTGCAATGAAAGCCCCTGCAGCCCCTGCAGCCCCTCGTTTCCACGACTTTTCCTCGGCACACATCAGAGTAATCGGCGTTATTGAGTAAGTGCAACTTTGAGGGTTATTTATGGGCCAGCGCGCCGCCGTGAATGGCTGCGGGGAAACACGTGACGCCATTAAAGTTTGTTTTATGGCCTGAGACTTGACAAGCCAAAATATAATTCTCATTGTGTATTAGTAGGGAGCGTGCAGATGGGTTGGAATAGAGCTGGACTTGGCAGCAGCGGCGGTGGCGGCCGAAATCCTCCTCCTCCTCCTCTTCTCCTTCTTCCTGCTCCCGGGTGCGTGGATGCGTTTTGTTGGTGCGCCATGCGTTGCGGTCTCTGCGGTAAGCTGCGTTTTATTATCGTGCTCGTGGTGTGCTATGGGCGTGTGATGTCATCAGTGCTGCTTTTACTGTCAATGCTGCAGCAGTGCGAGCGCAGGAAGGTTTCAAAGCAAATGTTGTGCTGCTCTATGAGAAGCGGCGTGTAACTGTGAGTCCGTGTTCTGCGTTTAAAAATGTTTTTATTACCATGATCCAATCGGTGGCTTTCTTTTTTTTTGCTGGATGTTGTGGAAGTCACATGATTTTGTTATTCTGCACCACAGGGCTTCTTATTTGATTATTTATTATATTGTCACTATAGGGCTCGTCTTTTAGAAAGTGTTGCTTGATTTTCTTCATCAAATTAAAACGACTTTATTTTTTAATTATTGTTATGATGTTCTGTTGTTTTAATTCTAAGGTAAATCGGAATTCGTTTCAATGAGCTTCGGTTATAACCACACAGGAATTTATAAATGACGAAAAACCTGCAAAAAAACCTGCACTAACTTATAAATATAAAGCCATTTTAAAATGTTCTCAATATAATCGTCACTTCAGGCCTAATGCATTTCAATTATGGGCCTTTAAATTATTGATTTGCGCCTCTCCTGGTTGGAGATCCGCTCTAATGATTAAATGGGTTCGTTTGGAGTATTTAAGCTTTATTTTTGTATTATTGTCAGTCAGAAAAAGGCTTCATATGAGGCCTGCTTATCCCGAAAATTTGATTAAACAGGCCTCATGCTTCCGGCCGCTGCCACACAATCACACGAGGCTGTAGTTCTGATTTTAAAAAGCGCGTTAAAGTGAAGGAGTCCAGCTGGAGCTGAGAGGCTTTTGGTTGAAGTGGAGCTCCTCCAGGAAACGCTGACTTTATCTTTCTTTTGTTGGGATTCTCGGCTTTGACCCGTCTGCAGGACTGGCAGGGGCAAGGTGAAAGACAGGTCAGCCTGTCTCACAAACACTGAAATGCTGAAGTGCCTGAGCGACGTTTTATTTTTAAACAGATAATTATTACAAGGCTTTTAACTGCGGTTGAAACGAATGTTCTATGGTTTTACTGGAGTTTAAAGAGGAATTTACAGCCCCAAGCTGCGTCATGATAAAAAGTTGACCTCTCGCACTTCTTCCTTGTTTTATTCTCGCTCTCTAGGGGCCTATGATATAACTTTAAACTATGACTTTTAGGGCGTGCAATATGTCAATAAAGGGAGAATATTAAATCGTAGTCAAAAAATGTCGCTCATATTCCAGTTAATAACCAGTTCGTACAAAATGTCCTATTTATTCTTATTAAAGAAGGAAACTTGAACCTTTATGTTTGGCCCAAATTGTCTTCAAACTTCCACAGAGTTCCATTTAGCCATCGTTTCATTTTGCCTCACATTCAAACCAGAAATGATAATCGAATTAATTTAATCTGACTGAATGCGTAATGCAGCTCCTTTAAATCCTAAAAATAGATTTTGGGCGGATTATTTACATTTCACAATTGAAGCTAAGTCTCTAAAATTATATTTTTCTTGATAAACATATTTAGCTGGAATTAATTCATTAGCATATATTTGTGTGTGGGTCCCTTTTTACTATGATATTTTAAATATAAAAGCCCAGTTTCAATCATTCCCAGCCTCCATCCATTTGTAAAAGATGAGTTTCTTGCAGAATGTGGTCGCCACGGTGGTTTGGTTAATGGCTGGCGAGGAGTTGGTAAACTTTTGCACCCTTTGAGCTGTCAGCAGGGTGGAGACATAATCGAAGTTTCTTGATAACTTTGTAAATGGTTCGGTTTGACCTCGGTGGCCTCTGGCCCCATCTTTTGGCCACTGATGATAAACACTCTGCTTTATGAGCCTGATAGCTGCTGGTGTGTTTACACCACCGATCTCTTACTGGACATATGACTTTATACATTTGATTCTGAGCCGGGAACTGGTTTATATTCTCCTTATTTTCTTCTTTCTTACTGTGCACATGGAGTTTGAAGAGGAGCCACTGCACTGCACATAAACTTTGGTTGACCTGCAGTGTACAGGCTCATATTTTCGTTCAGTGTGTTTTTTGTCTCTTGACGTGTTACAGCTGAAAATGACAGGGGTGGCCCGGTCAGCTGTGCCCTGAGGTCCTGTTTTACTTGTTTCTTGGAGAAGCTTTGAATGACAGGACCTTTTAAAGACACTGTCTGACTAAGGTTTGATGCAACAACACAGAAGGTGAAAGAGAAGGAGAGGCTTCTGTTGGAGAATTGCACCATACGGAAGTAAATGAGTGATTCAATGAGACAAAGTTACACAGATATTATTATAACCCATAATAAGACTTATTCAGTGGGTTTTCACGTCACTTGGTTGTGATGCTTGCCTCCTATTTCCTTATGCAACCTTGTTTCTGTGTTTTCCATCTTCAGTCTTTGGAACCTTCAAAATCCTGTCTCTTTGCAAACACAAAATAAAAGTGCGTGTGGTTGGTTCATGGGGCCAATAGTGGCCGTTTCCCGTCGTCTATATATACCCTGTAGAACCGAATTTGTGTGATGAAACCTCAGTCACAGATTCGATTCTAGGGGAGTATATGGTCGATGAAAAAACTTCGATTGATTGGCTCTCATCGGGAGCTCCGTGGTGCGCGCACAGGCTACAGTGACACTGAGTTTTATGAATGAGAGTGGATGTGACAACAGCACATGCCTCATAAGAAACAGGCTCCTGCGGGGGCGTGCTGAAACTCTAGAGGCTCCCAGGGAATCCGATGCAAAATGTTTCACATGTTCGAGGACGGAGGCTGTTGGATGATGTTTGTGGTTGGAGTGCGATGGATTTGGTAAAAGTGCGCGCACACACACACACAATCCAGCTGCATCTTCTCTCTCCTGTGGCTCGTTTCTGTCTCTGCCTTATTGATTCCCAGAGGCTGCTGCTGCTGCTGCTTTTGGCCAATAGGCTCCTGCAAGAGACAGTTTTTTTTTGTCAAAGGGATGGGAGCAGATGAAGTGATGAGATTCGTGTAACTTTTGGATGACCCCTTCTTGACAAAGACAGTGTCCATCAATTGTCCTCAGTCATTATGCGCTGCTTTTATGCCAAGGGGCTTTTTGTGTCTTTTGTTGGTTTCTCTGTTCAACACTGCGCCTTCAAGTTAGACTTTAGAAACTGATATGTTTGTATTTACGTGGAAAAAAGAACCTGGTGCAACAATATAGGTTTATTTTTTATTTTGTACATTTAAAACATAAATATTGAGATACATTCAGACTATGTGTATTTTTTCTTTTAATTTCTCATCTTTTTTTTCCTTTTTTCCAACGTGAATGTGTTTAAAAGTATTATTATTATTAATGTATCCCCTCCGGGGTTTGATTTAGACGCCTCTTAAGTTGTATCAAATTGCTCTTAGTTGTATGTTTACTCGCGTGTGGACCTGCATCACCTCCATTGGCCGATCTGGTCACATGGTTCGCTAACTTTATTCAGTTGACACCAAGTAGGAGGGCTTTATGGAGGGAAGGGGAAAAAAAGACAACTCGAGAAAAATTAGTATTTTCTACCTTCAGAAATTAATGGCCATGAGTTCGTATATGGTGAACTCTAAGTATGTGGACCCGAAATTTCCTCCCTGCGAGGAATATTCACAGAATAACTATATACCTGACCAGGGCACGGACTTCTTCAGTCCATCGCAGGACACAGACTTTCAGCATCCAGGGATCTACCCACGGCCAAACTACACGGAGCAGCCCTTCAGCTGCACCACTGTGCAGGACTCCACGGTGCAGCCACGGGGTCATGTGCAGGAGAGATCCGGCCGCGGGAGCCCCTTTGGCTCAGAGACTGAACAGGGGCCCCCGGTGCCCGTGGCCGGACCCCGGACTTGTGGACAGCAGCAAAACACAAAGAGTCAGAATGGGATACTAGCCAAGCAGCATGCAGTAGTTTACCCCTGGATGAAGAAAGTCCACGTTACTAATGGTAAGTGTCCTTCTTCTTCTTCTCCCCCCTCCCCTAATATGGACGTAGTGAGAGCTGCAGTTTAGAAATCATTCAGTGCAATATTTATGGGAGTCTTTGAAAGGCCTCGCCAATTATACAAGTCATAAATTTTTATAGCTCAGGAAATAGGCCGCGAGGTGAGCACCTGAAAGCTCCTGAAAAACAGATATTGACCGCTTGTAATCGTGCTTCAATCTGCTTTAATCCACTTTCAAATCACTCATAATTTCCTGCTCGGGTTTCCATGTGAATTGTCTTGAAGTTTGCGCGCCCCGGGTAAAAAAAAGAAAAAAAACGAACCCACTCCAGTATTGTTTTTGTCTGCATGCTACACTGGCCACATTTGCTGACTTCTTTTGTGTGTGTGTTGTTTTCTTTATCCAACAGTGAACCCAGATCACACGGGACCTGAGCCCAAACGGTCCAGAACAGCCTACACCCGGCAGCAGGTCCTGGAGCTGGAGAAGGAGTTTCATTTTAACAGGTACCTGACCAGGCGGCGGCGGATCGAGATTGCGCACACGCTTTGTCTCTCCGAGAGGCAGATCAAGATCTGGTTCCAGAACAGACGGATGAAATGGAAGAAAGATCACAAGCTGCCCAACACCAAGGGCAGATCCGCACCAGCCTCCAGCCATCTGCAGAGCATTCAGAAGGATAACCAGACTGATATCACAGCATTATAAGGAAGGATGGATAAAAGGAAGGAAGGAGAGAGGTGCCAAGTCTTATTAGAAGTTAATTGTACATAAAAAAAGACAAAGGTTGCATCTGACTTTTTTGCATGGACTGATGTCGTTCTTTACCTTTTATTATTTTTTTAATTTAACGAAAATGACCCCAGCAGTGTTGACTCAAGACTGAGTCAGAAAATCAATCGGTCTTTGTAACTGAGAGATTTGTAATTTTGCAAGTTCCTTCTTTTAATTTTCCTCAAAGAGACACAAATGCATCGAAACTTTATTTTTTTCTTTACTTTATTTTTTTATTTTTGGGACGTTTCACCCCTGAGGACATTTAATGATCAACCCTCGCCTGATTTCGTGGATTTGAACCAAGTGATTCTGCGCCTCTTATAACGTGGATTCACAGACTTCTTTATTCAGAACAGGGAAGCCCTTCGTTCCAATTACGCACAAAGGTTGTTTCAGTTTTATTTTTCTTCCCGGTGAAACTTCATATTAAACGCACAATAAATAAATAAACACATGCATATATAGGCCTATATATATATATATATATAGAAAATATATATACTTGAAGCATTTATTTGCATAGAGGCACGCCAAACACCATTTCGTAAATCGCAGAATTCCCGCTGGATATTTCAGTTCCACCTTTTCCTTTGTGACTTGTATGTTTTTAACTTATTTTGTACAATAAAGCTTTGAGAAAATAAAAATTTCTAAAATAGCCTAAAAGCAAGACATTCCTGTGTGCAAACTATTCTGAGTGCCCTTATAAATCTCTCCTGACATCTTTGTAAACAGTGTACATTTTCAGAGGTTCTCTCGTGCCATCTGAAACCCCTACATGAGAGATCATTTGTTTCCTGCATGGCATCGACTGACTTCGATATTGGATGTTTTTTTCCCTCTCAATCGGAAATAATCAAATCCAGAATATTTAGGATTATTATTATAGTTTATATTTCTTCGTTGATATGAATTTCCACGTTATTATTTATTTGTTTAAAGAACGTGTCGATTTTCTCGTGTTATGGCACACATGCAATTTTTTAATTGAAAAGTATTCGTTAAACATTAATTAATCAAAGAAAATATGTTTATTGTGCGTCATTGGCATGGCTTTACGCAAAGGTTTTTCAGTCTTAGTTTCTCCTTTTTTTTTAGTTTTCCATTCACCCCAGGACAACCGAGGGGGTTTTCACGTCACGTAAGACAGCTATTTCTTGTTTTACACCGTTATTGTCTTCGGACAGACACACAAAAAGCCCAGAAGCTCTCCCAGTATCCGAGGAGGTCTTCCCTCTGAAGTCTTCGCGATGAGAGAGTTGAAAAGGTATTTGAAGCGAAGGTCGACAAAGCAGCAGTGGCAGGTTCAACCAGGGGACACGTTTCAGCCGCAAGGACTGACCCCAGCACCCCTGACCCGCCGGACAGGCAGCATTTTCCCTCCCAGGCGCTTCTTCGCCTCCCTTAGTATTGGAGCTTCTTTCTCCTCCAGCCTAACAAAAAAAAGCTCCAAGAATGCACAGTAAGAGTCAGTGCGTGAAATCCACTCTTTTACACTTTTTACAACAGTATTTATATCAGACCAAAAGCTTCTGGTTTGCGCATCTGTCTCCTCATGTCAAGATATCGCCTACAGTCTTTTTTGGTTTTATTTTTGTACATGCTTTCTACCTTGTATTGTGCATTGAGATGTGAGAAGTATATTGGAAAGAAAATAAAGATTTCTACTGATTATGCATTTAAATGTTTGCAAAATGTACTTTGTCGTGATATTTAGTTATATGTATTCTATTGCTAGAAACAATTTCACATGGAGGGAATACATTTTTTTCCTCTGTCAAACTAAGGATTTTATATTTCTCAATATTTCTTTAATTTTCTCCAAGCCTAATTTTTAAGTAATTGTATTTCTAAAATGGGTTCTTCAGCTCCATCAGATGCACCTTTTACAAAAGAAACACTTTTGGTGAGAAAGCAGTGTTTCTCTTTCCCACTGGTGACAGGAACGTGGAGCCAAATGGAGCTCTAGACAAAACACGCACAAATGCACCAAACGTGCGCTGTTTGGGCAAAGTCTGCTTCGTACCCTGTCAAGTGTGAGAGCTGAAAACGCAAATGTGCCTTTTTTTTTACAGAATAACTGGAGTAAATCTTAAATCTGATAAAGAAGGAGTTTGTATTCCTCCCCGTCTTTATTTTCACTCGTTAGCTCTTATCAAAACCAGTTCCTCGTGAAAAACGCTCTGAAGCTCTTATCAAGCTGATTACGTTCCACGAAAAGCACATTTAGATTAGAAGTTTAATTCAACTCTTCAATGTAGATTGATTTCCCCATGACTTTAAAAAAATTGTAAAACAAACCCAAAGTCCACTGTGCCCCTGAGACTCAAACTGACAAAGAGAAACCAATCCAGATTTGTTCGTCTCGCTCCAAAACCAGATTACGCCACATTGATTGCTGCTGTATAACATTACGCACATGATATAAGCCACTATAGGCTTGATAGTACACCTCCCCTCCCCCATCACGCACACACACACACATACACACGCACCGACACACACACACACACCTTTATTGAAGATGACCCCCTGCAACACTGACCCCCGACCCTCCACATTGCAGGAATCAGTTCTGATCCACAGACAGTGGCCATATAAACAGACATGTGGAGAAACACTGTGCGCTCACTCTGCAGTGTTTTCATCCCCTGTGACCACTGTCTGATCCCCACTGACCATCTGCGGACATGAAGACGTGCACAGACGCATACATGTTTATGTGTGTGTGTCTGTGTATGAGTGTACAGGCGTTTGTCATATAGATTCACATTGAAGCTGAGACAAAGTGATGCCACCAATCCACCATCCTGCCATAAATGATCTGCACACAGATGCTGAAGGGAGGATGAGAAGAGGAGGGAGTTATAGGTGCTGACAATTGCACATCTAACTAACCTCTTCTAACTAACACACATTTACTACAAGACAGTGAGTTCAGCTCTTTATTTGTTATTCAAAAGTCATTAAACATGAAAAACAGGAACACAAAATGGCCAGACGCCAACATTAAATGAAAAAGAAAATACGTGATAACACTTTTCTCTCCCTCAGCTGTTCTCAGGTCAGATCAGCCTACTACACGCCGTGCGGCGTGTAGCCACACTGACCTACATGTCTGAGCAGCAATAAATGGGAGCCAAAGGCAGTGCCATTTTCAATGACACTGCACCGAATGGAAGGAACACAGCGTCGTTGCTCTCCATCCGGCCATATTTGATTTCCAGCTGGTTTCGCAGAAGCCTCCTCTCCTCCGAGCCCAGAGTCCAAACCCCCTCTAAAGATACATTAAAGTGCGCTGTCTGCATTCAGAGATATCATCCAGAGACCATACCACTCCGCTCTCCACTCCTCGACCACGTGATTGTCTAAATAATTAATGCAGCACGTCCCCCTAGAAACACGGCGTCGTCATTAATCGCAAGGACTCTATCAGACTTGAAAACTGAAGAGATCCCCCAAGAAAATAATATCCGATTCCCGAACGCAAGCGTAAAAAGCCGCGCACTTTTAGCGACACATCCGAACCGATGGATGCTTGGGTAGGTAAATATTTCAGCATTTTCATGTTGAGCGCTGTGGCTGCTGAATGACGATATCAAATGTCGTGATATTTTGATAAATTGCTCCTTTTGATGTGTGAGAGGAATTGTGTACGGCTGTGGCTGCAGTCGCTCTGTGCATGTCGCTTTCCTTTTCTTTTCCAAAATACAAATGATAGTAGAAATTGCAGCCCTGGGTGTCGGAGTTTGCAGTTTTACGCATGCATCTTGAAATGGATTGATAGGAGAAGTGGTGGAAACGAAGGGACGCTGACATGTATTTATGGATGCTCGCTCTAAATAAATGCTCTTTCGGACACATAGCTCATTGGGGCTCCTCCACCGGGTCCATTAATTCTTTTATTCTGTCTTTAAATACGATTTAACCAATTTAGCCCAAAATAAAAACACATGACTAAATGTTTTCTTTGAAAACATCCAACATTTAGAATTCCAAACTGCCATGTTTTGCTGGCAACACATCTTCTCTTTTTATTGTGGATTTTTTCCCTCTCTCTATAAGATAAATAACAGGTTATTTATCTCTCTTTTTTCTCTTTGTGGGACAGTCTGTTTTTATTGTTAGAGGGAATGATCTCATTTTGATTTCTCAGAGGTTTAGTGGAAGTTTGGCCAGGCTGACACTTCTGCCTCCTTGTAAATCATTCTCAGTAATTCCTGAAAGGGTGCGAGGCTGTTGGGGGGCCGGGCGAAAACTGTAAATCTTTCACTTTTATTACCCTCCGAACATATGCTGCGACGCTACCAGTCCTGCATCCCTTCTTCTTCAGCGTCTCCTCCTCCTGCTTCTTCTTCTCAGCAACGATAAAACCATCGGGGCTCTGCCGACGCTCTCTGCGGCTCCAAATCCTCATCTTTCAATCCATCGTGGCCCCTTTTTTTTAATCCATTTATTTACCACCTATCAGACAGTGGTATTATTTAATTTAACTTTTATTTTTTTTTCTCTCCTGTGATGGATAGTGAAAACAATGCAGGAAAAGACACGGTTCCTTCACTCTTTGTGTTTCTGCAGAGTGTGAAGACCGACACAACAAACAAAAGATGATAATGTGCTTTATTTGAATACAATCCAGTCCCAGATGGAGGAGGAAGAAAAAACCCACATGTCATTTATTTCATAAATCATTTTCAAAATGCACTTCCCACATCTTTGCAGTAATTGGGCGACTAAACAGGACGTCTAGAGAAAGTATTGTATTGTTATCATTATAAAATAATGCATGTGGGTTAGGGTATAGACCAATTTTATAGATGTTATTGTGCAAATCCTGGTAGTTTATATTCGTGGATAAATAATGTAAAAGAAATCCCCAAAAAGGATGACATTTCAAAAGCTGCTGCAGCATTGAAAACGCACAAATCCTTTTTACGCAAATGCACTGCACTGAATCCTCCAACTACTCCCCCAGAAGAGTGCACGAGATCATGCACATCTTTAATACCCAAACAAAACCATATCTGCTCATATGTGTTTAAATACTGGATGTGGCGCAGGCGAGATGCAACGCTCGCAGTTCAGGGGCAGATGAGAAGAAATGGGCAGTGGGACATTTCCACACAGTTGAGGAGGAAATAAACGCCACCCTTTATCAAAATGGATTGGTGAGGTAAGGCTTGGATGAAGAAGGGAACAATCACGTGCACAAATATGCTTGTATCTTAAGGCAGCGCCTTTATTTGTCACCATAACGCGTCGGAAACAGCCTAAAAAAAAACCTCACTGATGTTATAGCTCCAAATCTGCACAGGCCTATCACCTTCTGAATTCCTGTATATTCCAATGGGTGATTGATTGCCAGGGATTTTTTTTTCTGGAATAAGGATACCTTGTTCGCTTTTTATTGGTAGTTGAATGCGAGTCCTTCCATTCTTTCGGGAATACTGTCTCCATTGGTATATGGAAATGTCTGAAAAACAGCAAGATCAGGTTTAGGACAGCATTGTCTGCAGACAAAGGGTGAAGGATTTATTCCAGTAGAGGAGCTGAGGCTGAGAGGGAAACTGCTCCATGATGAATTGATTCACAGGTAAGCAACTGCGAGGCACAAAGCAACCTTTAACCACGGGTTAATATAATGCAAGGGAAATATTTATGATTTATTCCACTCAAGGAGCTGATGCTTGTTAATGTCGCTCTCTCCGGCGAACCTGCAGCGGATCTGGGATATCCATGCACAGCTACTCCTCAAACAGCAGCGCTCCTATCCATTGTTTTTCCTCAAATATTATCGACACATTGAGCCTGAGCTGCCCTGCTGCTTTTTATTCTTCTTTTCAGCTGATTTTCTAAATCCTCGACTCGGAGGAAGAAGTAGCAGAGGAACTTTTCTCTTTTTTTTCGCCTCTTGGATCGTAAATCACATTAATTTGTTGTCTTATCGTCACAGTGGCGTTTGCCGTGATTTATGTGGTTTCAACTGTATGGCTTTGTTAACCTGCGACGTTATATTATACATGAGTTCATATTGGATGTTTGGAAGGATGACCGGGCTGGAGAGTCGACAAGGACAAAGGCACATACTCATATTTTCCTGCTATTTGGACACTTTTCTCTTGCATTTTGCTTAATTGTGGCTCATGCGTAATTTTGTTTATCTACATGGGAATAAACAACAGGCCTGGGATATTGTTTATGAGTCAAATGTTACCCATGTGGTCAACATACAATTAATTATTTGACAAGGAATTAAGTTTTATCAGCATTGCCTCTTTTTCAATATACCCAAGATTCTGCGTCTTTTTCAGTTGAACCTCTGCCTGGTCGCTGCTGAATTTCTACCGAAAATTACGCATTTTACGCATTTTGTTCAACAGCACATATTTTCTACACGGAAGAAAAACACACCTGGCATTTTCTCACAACAACAGCGAGCTTAGCAGAATAATACTTTTTTAAATTATAACAAGCTGCTATTATAGTTGAATAAATGTAAATACAGACGCCTCTCATTGTTGTTTAACCCAGACGCTGAAGGGAAGAAGTGGGATAATAACACTCCACATTGACTCCGGCCCTTTTGTGCGAGGCAAACTTACCGTAACAGCGCGTAGGCGAAAAACACTGTGGTTTGAATGGAGGACCATGTCTGCGACTAGTAGCTCAGTGTGCACCAACGCACTTGAGGCGCTTATTATTGACCAGCTTTAACAAATAGTCCAGACCGAAGGAATTCAAAATCTCCCTCGCATTTAAAACCAAAAAAAATATCCTTCAATTTGAGGAGGTAGGAACATCGATGCTTTCCAATAACCGAGAAAAAGTCATAAATATAAATCGGTTTTCTGAGGTTTCATCTCTACTCTCTTGCCGCCGCTCCAGCATCTTTGTCCTCGGCTGAAAATCTGCTCTGACTTTTGGTTGAGACTTGAGGCTACTTGAAGCCAAACTGCTCGTTGTTCATTAAACTTTGCCTTAAACGCTGAATGACCCACGGGTCACCCAAAAAAGCTTATGACTGCTGAATATTTGGCCCTTTGTGTCAAAAGTGCACATGCAAGACTTTTCACTCTCAAGCCGTTGAAAGCAGCGAGTTAAAGAAAAGCGTCACACATGGTCACTGCAGGGAGAATATTCACCTATTAAACAGGCCAAAAATAGCATGTGACCAAGAGATAATTTTAATTATAAAATGTTTTTTTCTGACTGGAGCTTGAATTTCCATATCTTCTAATTAATTATATTAAAAAACAGGTGAAAATAACCTGGTGTGGTCCTGGTGTTAATCTTTCTTTTTATCCACAATATGTTGGATTTAAGGTCCATTTATTTTTGCTGGGATTTTAAAAAAAATAAAGAAAAAAAAATAAAAGAATTCCACTTCAACGACATTTTTATTACATTTTATTTCCTTTGCAGGTCGAGGTGAGAGCAGCGGTGATGAATGCGTGAGGGAAACAGAGGAGATCTGCGCAGCTTTCGGTGAGTAACACTTCTTTAATGAAGGGAGTGGAAGACACAGCCAACTGCTAACCAGGTGAAAGGGCGATTTGTTATTAGGCTGCATATTAACGCGCTCAGACTTTCACAGGAGGCTTAAATCACACAAACAGACATGAGGGATGGCTTTAACTTAACCTGGACGTGCCATGATTTACGCACGCAGGCCGGAGTCCCCATTTGCAACAGAGCCGCTGGAATAAGGCCTGATAAACGAAGGGAATTTGCCAAAAAATAAATACATGTATACATCCTGCACATTCTCAAATTTAACAAGTAGAATATCCACGCAAAACAAAAAGTGCGAAGAGCTTCCCCAGTCCGTCCCACGATTTCCACACTTTAACGGGGCCTTCTCCAAACAAACCCCATTACCTCTTTTAAAACCAGTCAAACAGCTCCAGTCTCTCAACTCGGCGTGTGTGTGTGTGTGTGTGTGTGTCTGCCTGCAGCCTCGCTCACAGCCAGAATGGAGGCATCATTTATAAGCCCGTGTATGAAGTGGGAGAAGTCGCCGAGTATGAAATTCTTTCCCTTGCCTTCCTCCTACGCGTAGTTTTACACTTCTGAGGGGCTGCGAGTCCCCAGCACTGTTTTGCTTCCCATTCCTCTCGCAGGCCGTTTACAACCATAACATTTGCGGTCATAAATTCTGCCGCGGTCCACACTGACAGGTGCAATTGTTATGCACGCCGCGCACTGCGCCTCCTCAAGCCACCAACATACAGTACAGCCCGGGCCCTTTGATATTTGTGTTTTAGTTAAAACACTGACATGATTTCTCTGTTAGGTTCCTGAAACAAATGTAACTGCTGTATAGAAAATGTAAACTCGAATTTTTTCTTGTTGATTTCTGTTTGTAAACAATTTTTTTTTAAATGATATGGGGCACAAAAGGGAAACAGACCATCTAGCCTAAATAAATTGTATTGGGGCATGCGTAAAATCTAATGAAATGTCATATTTACCTCAAACCCAATCTCTCTCTCTCTCTCCCTCTCTCTGTGACCATCCCCCCTCTCTCTCACTCTATCTCTTGCACTCACACACACTCACAGCTATCACCTACATTTCTGATACCAGCATTAATAGCAACCAGTGAAGGGTTTCAGTATTTAGCTGTATCTCCTATGCAGTAATCATGTGATCCAACATGCATGCGGGCCAGCCTTGGTGGGCCATATATTTCTGCTGCGGGGGAACAATGAATGACTGGCTTTGTCAGGCCGTGTGATTAGTGAAAGGGGTATTGTGTGTATGCGTGTGTCAAACGCTGATTCAGCTTATTTCTAAGGGACTCCCAAAGTCCCCCAGAGGGTCATTTCAGTGCAAGTTAAACTTTAACTGTTTTGTGCCATATAGGAGTCATGTGGACGGCTCTTGGCGTTTTTGGTGGGCTGCTTGTAAGACTGTGATGTGACAGTGTTAGAGACAGTTGGTATAGGCCTGTAATGTCTGCAGCCTGAGTCTGGGCCCAGCAGAGGCAGTCTCCTGTGATTTGGTTGATTTAAAACTTCTACTATAAGGATTGATGTAATGTGAGGGAAGGTGCATGTATAATGAATATAGGCCTTATCCATGAGTGCCCACACGAGTCTGATGTTTTTCTCTTTATAGGTCACAGACTGGAGCAACGGTGGGAAACACCAATCACGTGAATAAACAACACCCATGCCATTGGATAGAGCTGCACTGGCTTATTGGCTTTGAATCTACAAAATGCAGAAAGCAACATACTACGATAACTCTGGACTTTTTGGAAGCTACACCTATCCCAAACCAGACTCTTACAACTATGGCCCCGCACACCAGTCGTACCCTTCGTCCAACATTGAGAGTGACTACCAGGGCCCAGTGTGTCCCATCCAGACCCCTGCTGTCCGGCCTCCAACTCTCAAAGACAGTGACCTGAACGGAGACTGCATGCGGCAGAGCAGCAGTCAAAGTAACAGCAGCAGCAGCCAGGCCACGAGTATTGGGGAGCCGCCGGCACCACCACTGTCCGCGTCCTCCCCCAGCTCCAACAGCCCCACGCCCCAGAAGAAGAAATCCTCCTCAGGTGGCGGCTCCAGCTCTGCCACACCAGTCCTCACCAAGCAGATCTTCCCCTGGATGAAGGAGAGCCGGCAGAATGCAAAGAAGGGCTCCAGCTGCTCCACTGCAGGTAGAGGTCACGATGGAGGAGTGTGTGGGTGCATGAGTGTGTGTGCATGGGGGGGTGACCTATTGTGACCTGGCCTAGTTGTGCGTAAAGTTTAGCTGCTGTGCGTAAAGTTTAGGAAGTGGTTTTTATTATGGATCATAACATGCACATGTGTTGCCTTGCAGGTGGCGAGCTGAGTGATGAGAAGAGCCCCGCTGGACCTGCATCCAAACGGGTCAGAACTGCGTACACCAGCGCGCAGCTCGTGGAGCTGGAGAAGGAGTTTCACTTTAACCGCTACCTGTGTCGCCCCCGGAGAGTGGAGATGGCGAATCTGTTGAATCTCACGGAGCGCCAAATTAAGATCTGGTTTCAGAACCGGAGGATGAAATACAAAAAGGACCAGAAGTCCAAAGGGCTGGCGCACTCTCCCCTGGGACACTCCCCGGACAGGAGCCCGCCGCTCAGCGGCCCCAATCACATTGGATACTCTGGGCAGCTCCAGAACGTGAACAGCCTCAGCTATGACGCGCCCTCGCCCCCGTCCTTCGCCAAGCCCCAGCAGAACATGTACGGCTTGGCGGCCTACACGGCGCCCTTGGGCGGTTGCATCCCGCAACAGAAGAGGTACCCGGGCTCCGAGTACGAACACCACGGCATGCAGAGCAACGGCTTTGCCAACGCCAATTTGCAAGGCAGCCCCGTGTACGTGGGTGGGAACTTTGTTGATTCCATGCCAGCCTCGGGCCCCATGTTCAACCTCGGCCATCTCCCCCACCCGTCATCCACCAGTGTGGACTACAGCTGTGCCGCTCAGATCCCGGGGAACCACCACCACGGACCCTGTGATCCCCATCCCACGTACACAGACCTCACCTCTCACCAAGCGTCTCAGGGAAGGATGCAGGAAGCGCCTAAACTCACACATTTGTAATATGTGGTCTCTCTCTGTGTGTGTATGCGTGCGTGCGTGTGCGTTTGTGTGTATGTTCGTGTGTGTGTGTGTGCCAAAATTACGTTGCGCTCTTTTTATTACCTCACTAGTCTAATAACTGCGCTCCAAGCGAGTCGTGTGTATTATTACAGTATTATTGATATTACTATTAATGCTATTGTGTAATTATTTTCTAAATACTACAGCTTTGTCCATTTCTCTTGAGTATTTGGGGATGCGCAGAGGAGGCACACATGCCTGGTTGTCAGTTGTTAATCTTTTTTTTGTTTTCTCTCAAGTGCAATGCGCAGATTTGTTTGACTGAGTATTTTGTTCTCGCCGTTACTTGAAGGTAAGTCTTGTAGAATCATGAAAAGTAGAAGAGTTCATCACTAGAGAGAAAGACAAAGGAGAGTTAAAGACTCTTTGGGACATTTTTCTGTCTGTTTTGCGAAGGATCTCACTCCTATTTATTTATTTTCTATTATGCTGCATAATCTTTTCATACTAGCATATTATAGCCTATTTATTATTTAAATCCTTTTGTATTGCACATTATTTATCGTTTTTATATGCGAGTATTTATAAGTGTGTGGGGACTATTTTGGACATGATCAGTGCACTTGGAATTGTTGGTAAAACAGGGTTTGGAGAAAAAAGTGCTTTGACTCGCGGTGTATTGTTGCAAAAAAAAAGAGCATTTCTAATTGTAAATCTGGGATAAATGGGACATTTTTATAGTGTATAAACACCACTATACAGGATGTCCATGGTTAATCTTGTTGTCAAACCTTAAGCAAAACGTAGACTATCGAAGTATCAAATATTATTATTATACACACCAGCATGTCATTATTTTTGTGTAGTCATTGCTATGTTTGATTTCGTCTTCCATTGTTATTCCATTGAGTTGGATTACCCATAAATTTACCTAATGATATCGAAATGTTATATTTTATCGTGTTTAACATTTTGTAAATAAAGTGCTGAAACTTGTATTTTTTGGATTATTGCATTTTTTCTTATTTTGATATTCACACGCCCTGCAGCAGGAGCACACGCACGCTCACCCACTGCCTGTGTGTGATGATTTTAATTCCTCCCTCGGTGGAGCTGTCAGGTTAACAGTATAGAGAGGAGGCTTATTGACTCACAGCTCCACTGTACGGTCCAAACATTGGGATCCAATCGATAATTAGACACCGGGATATCTAAGACTCATCAGGCGGCTCCAATGCAAAGTGCATTTCAGCAAAAATAAAGGGCTCTGGAGCTTATTGATATTTTATTGGTGCATGAGGGGAAGTGAGCTTATTGCATCTTTCACTTGTCACATCATTGTTTTGAGACTTGGCCACAAGATTATCAGAATAAGCCCAATCACTGCAGACTGGTTAAATTGATCTGTGCAGAATGATATTAAATAATAATAATCATAATACAGTGGAAATAAAAACATGCCCCTTTCCTTGATGGCTATTCAGAGCAGATTATTGGTAATAAAAGTATAGAGGAGTAAAAAAGGAGTCTCTTTGACACTGGAAATGATGCAACGATGGATGGAGGCCCGTGCGTGTGCGCGTGCGTGAGAGCGCAGTTCATCCTTTATTGCTCCTGGAGAGCCATTTCAAAGCTCATTAATCAAAAACTCGTCGCTTTCAGACTCCTCGCTGATCCCTCCTCCTCGTGAACAAAGCATTTGCATTCCACATCCAAAGCAAAGCGAGCAGCAAAAAAAATGTAATGGTGGAGGGGGGAAGCTACAGGGAGAAGAATCCCAACTGCTTTCACATTTCATTTTTTTATCATTATTTTCTGTAGGTGATGTATCCAAGAATTTAAGCGCACATCAGGGCAAATGAAAACTCGTGTCACATGGAATCATCAGCAGGTCCCACACAGCCACAGAGGTCCAGAAACTAAAAAATAAAAGCCTGCAGCCATGTGAAGTGAGTGTGTGTCAGCAGGCAGGTTTTATCCTAAATACTCCACTCGACTTTATTCCATGATCAGATCCAGTCCGGATGGTTTTGGCTACAAGCTTCTACTTTGGGCTACAGATCATCTCAGTGTTCAGGTTGGCGGCCATTTTAACCCTGGCTGAGCTCTTTCTCTGTTCTCCCCCACTGCTGCTCCCCGCGCTGCAGGTACTGAGCCCCCTGGAAGCAGATTTAAAAAGGAAAACATATTCAAAACAACATGTAGTGCCCCAAAACAAACTGAATATAAATCGGATTCTGGCGAGAAACTCTCATTTTTTGATCCGCATCATTTTAGCATAAAATAGAACTGGAATTAATATAATTAAATTTTAAATAAATGAAAATAAAAGGGAAACAAGTCAAGCTATTTGATATAATAAAATACTAACAATACACTTATATGTTTAGCACTTTTCTTAACAATTTTATGAATACAAATAAAAACCAGAGACTTGATGGCCGAGGGACAAAACAATAAAATAAAACGTCTTTCTGCATGAGATGGTCTAACTTCAAAGTCTGAACATATAAATAAATAATGAATATACTATATTCTGTTATTATGTGTTTATAGGCTAAATTTGCATCTATATTGTATTTTTACATGATTCATTCGTAATATAGCCTTTTACTCTGACATATGATGAACAGATATTTTGGACAAATGCACCATCAACAGAGGAACAAATCTAGAAAAACGTTGCGCCTCAGAAGCATCAATAGTAGCCAATTGATTTCTAGTTTTTATCTAAATGTGTTGTTGAGATCGTAGTCAGTAATAATACAAACAATAAAGAAGAATCACAACAATACAATGCAATCCAATACAACTTTATTATATGAGAATGCAACACTAACATACACCCTTTTAATGTTATGCAGTAAATATATTTTCGTCTCAAAAGTAAACGTCTGTGTTTCTATGAAACTACATTTATGGATCTGTTTTTTTTAAGTACATTTTTTGCATGTATGACACAATCTGGTTTCTGTTGCTGAACAATGTCAACTTTATATAAAATATTGAAATGGATCAGGCTACTTCCTGAATGCTATAGTCAGCCCGGTGCTTTGTTGGAGCAGCTGGGAGCTCATTTACTGTCCCTGATTGGATAAAGGCAGAGGAGACCACGCCTGCTCAGTGGAGGCTAATGTTTACATGTGGGGAAGTGTATAGTCCTAGTGTGGGATCACTATTAATGAGAACCAGGCACAATCTCTGCACAGGACACGCGAGGACAATCCCTATTTTAATTCACATTTTTTACTTTTGACAGGTTGAGGGACAGAGTCTGGAGAAGATCTTTCTTTCAGAGACTCTCATGTAGAATAAAGGAGGAGCAGTCATGGCTGCGTTTTGTTGTCTGTAGATCTTAAAAGGCAAAGCTGGGAGTGCACCAACATGTTGCAGCCTTGGAAGAGAAAGTTGGTGGATGTGCACGTCGTCCTCGTCATATCGCGATGGTTCCTCCGTGCGTAAGTGAGCAGCAGCTCTCCTCTCCATCCCAGGAGGGCTTTTATGTTTTACGCGCGCTGACTCCAGAGACAACAGGGAGCTTGCAGCTGAGAAAAGGTTTTTCATAGAGCCTATGTGTATTTATATTTATATATTCTACTCTTTAAATTCTTCTCTGAACCCAGCACAGTTATTGTGGATTATCTTTGGATCAAGACTGAGCAGAGGAAGGATTTTTTTTTAAGTCAAAAGGACATGACCCGTAGTTAACAGGTTTAAGAGCTGAGGAGCAGAAGAAGTGAGATGAAAATGGCCTGAAAGTCTGATTTGATTTTTAAACAGCAACTCATTCATTTTCTGTTATGGAACAACAATAATATGTGTTTTGTGACTTCTACGGTCTTAAACATGATGGAAAGCTCTGACTGAAGCATATGTTACTGTAATGGGCAGGATTAATTGCTGGTGTGATTTAAATGTTTCTAAAATTAAACCACAAATATTATTTTATTGAAAGATCCAGCCTCATTTACCTTGACCTTAACTGACTAAAATATTGTGGCCAAATTTGTGTGATAACTGGAAGCTATCAATTAATATTACCGTTTAATATAAGTTTATTTTTAATTAATTCACCTGATTTTATTATTCTGTATAAGCAACTCATAAGATGATAAAAATATGCTATTTTTAATGTTATTAAACCTATTGTTCTAGTGCCATTCTCTGATTAAACATTTTTCTAAATAAAATTTCCAGGGACCTCATTTTGTATTTTTATGTATAATGATAAAAGAGTATGTATCAATATCTGAAAAGCAATATTTTTCTAAATAAAGGACTTCATTTGATGCTTGTTCTCTGACTCTTTTTCTTATTTAAACTATTCATTCACAATACAGGATAAACCTATATGTTTTTATCGTAAATATTTATCATTTCTCCCCTCACAGTATCCACACATCTACAAACAGTGCTCATTCTATATAAAGTGCTTATATAAATGGTTTTACATCCCAGATTTTCTTGCTTCAGTCCCTCACACTGACAGCCAGGATTTCATCTCTTCCTCCCCCACACAGTGCTGCAGTTTAGTGATGTTCAGGGATTCTCTAGTATCAGACGAGAGGAGGAAAAATGATCTGTACCACACACCCTGAGCATCTGTAAACACTGACAGAGGATGTGAATGTTAGAGGACACCGTTGTCACAAGTCCTTCCTGTTCTCCGGCCTCTGCTGTCATTAAGGATTCACCACACACACAGTGTGGATGTGAGTGAGCAGAGGAGGCACACACTGGGCTTGTGGTGCAGGGGACGGGGGCATCTGTGTTGTCTGCCAACTCGGTCTGCACTGTATGTTATGTGCACAATCACTGCATGACTTACTTCACCATATTATTAATGCAAATCAACCCCGAATGGCCAGAAATAGTTTGATAAACGTGAAAACCCTGAAATAAGTCTGCAGCACTCCAATCAGGAATGACTGACTGGTGCACAGTTGCTTTCCATTTTTTCAAAATCCAAATCTGCAGCCCATAAAATCTTGAAATACTATTTTCCCTGTCAGCTCCTTCTCTCCTCTTCTCCTCCCCTGCTGACAGAAATGGATTCCCCATGCACAAAGCGTAGGTGGCCTTTGTTTTGCTCACCCATGGGAGCCCACGCCACAACAGCCGTCTTAGTGTTTTCAAATCAGAACATGCAAAAAAAAAGCTGAAGAAAGATGAGAATTGATGTGAGACTGAAACTCTGGCTGTGATACATTCATTTCTGTGGTGCGGCTAAAGTGTCGCTGATTCATAAAACATTTCAACTTTGAGAAAACCAAGCAGCCAAACCGCCAAGAATAACAGTAGCCGAGGACCCCCACATTGATCATGCATGTTGTCACAGAAACTGATGTGCGTGGATTTATCGCAGCTCTTATGTGTTAGTGATATTGATATAATTGTAACTATAATAAATGACTCGCTCCTCTGGGTATGATTTAGAGGGCTTGGCCAAAAGGCTCCTCTCCTCCTTCCTTCCTCCGTGTGAAAGATGGCTCAGTGATGTGAGGAAACCTGAAGTAACTCATACATTACCCGAGCCTTGACTACAATGCACTGGGTAGTCTATATCAAAAAGTATTAGTGCCTCAACCTTCTTCTGATTCTCATATGGATTTCTTTCACAGCATTTTCTGTATGAAATTATGAGTGAATAAATTGCATCTTCATTTATCTTCGAAAAACCCTTCTGTGCTGACTGCGATACTCAGCTCTCAGCACTTTACATAATTATATTAGTCTTCTGCTACACCACGAAATTGATTGCCCAGGAAAATGAACCTGGCTTTGCTATAAATTACACCTATGGATCATAAGAAATGTGTTATTTTGTTTAAAATAGTACCTAATATAATTAGAGCTCTAATTCATGGCAAGCTACAAGTGTGCCTATTACAGTAACAGGGTTTGGAATTTAATCTGTCTCCTGGATAAAGAATGATCCCGTGTGGTTTTCATTTGTAATCCCAGACACATTATTTCAGTAAAATAGTCTATGACTTTTAGATATGAGAGATGGATTGTTGAATGAATAACTATATTCATATAACTTTCAATATCAAAGTTAACAATTCAACCATGGAAGGAAGTTTCAACGTTTGTCCCAAGGCCTATAACTTTTCTTTGTACATTGAAATAGACTCTGACTTCTGGTGTAATGCAGATCTCTATATGTGTAAACGCACAGGATCTGCAGAAGATTTACTGCGATACGAGTAAATACTGTAAAGCAGATTTTAGGAAATGTCACTCAAATATGTATAAATACTGCAGTTATATGAGATTATTATGATGCAGATTAACACACATTTGGTACCACTGTTAGTCTCTATAACATTGCAGGTTGTTCTAATCCGGGTTTAGTAGGAAATTCTGCGAAAAGTAATGCACTAGAATTCATGTGAAATCCATGTAATCGTGAGTCAGGAGGTTTGGGGACACTTGACCTATGAGCTTCTATCTCTCTCTGTGAAAACAAAAAAACATGATGGACATTAATTTGATTCTTTATGGGAAATTGAATATTTTGATCATTTAAATGTGTATTTGATCAAACTTGAAGCAGAACACTTGTTCCCATTTTCCAATGTTGTTAATGGTTTTTGAAGGTCAATGAATGTCTATATCATAGAGGAATATGAATATATCAAGAGCTATATTGATGTCAAGATATCAGATCAATAGTCATTGATTTAGACTTATCCTCCAACTTTCACATCAGGAGGGGAACTTCTGCTCGGTCATTGGATCCAACAGCTGATCATGTCTTGTGTCACATTTTAAGAATAAACTGTGTTTTGAGTAGTAAGAGTTGTATTGTAATCTCAAAACCTACCCTTGTAACACAACTAATCTGTGACTAATAATAAAACAATATCAATAGACATCACAATATCATTTTCATTGATTGTAATATAACAATGGTGGAGGTTGAAGGTTCAGCCTATTGCATTGTGTAAGCACCGTGAGGAGGTATAACACATAATTGATCATGTAAAAGGTTTGGTTGTTTTTCAAGTGTTTGTCATTTTCTGCTCATGAAGAAGAGTTTAATTCTTCAACCTTCACTCAGCAACAAAAAACTGTAAAAATGTGTCAATATCGAGTCACATTTATAACTTGATATCATTTCTGGCCATATCGCCGAGATGTAGTTTTAAGTCTTTTGTGTATTTAGGGAAATCAAATTGACTTCTTTTGTCTTCATTATAGAGTCAAGTTAAAAAATTGTAGCAGATGGGTCAGTAGGGTAAAGAGAACGATATTTCGTGAAATGATGGTTCCTATAATAGGATAAAGCAGCATTTATTCACCATCCACTACAAAATTATGTTTTTGTGACTTCACAGATTACATTTATGATTCTGAACATTTGATGATTGATCACGTTTCTGGACAACAAATGCAAATATTTCCAAATTCCTTTTAAAATCTTCACTCTAGGTCCTGAATATCAGTTTTCTAAGCTACAACGTGAAGCCACATTTCTCAATTCCGAGGAGCATTTCCTCCCTCCATTGTTCTCCTTACCTTCAGACCCCTGCATTACAATCTGAAATCCAAGAGCACCGTGGCAGCGTGCAGGGTTAAGTAATTCTGCACCACTGAGGAAGACATTTGATTTCATTTGTAGCATGTCTTGCAGTGGGTGGAGGTGAGCCCACCTTTGGCTGCAGGAGGAGTGAGGCGGCACACATATCTAGTGTTGGGAGACACAAAATTGACAATGCATTTATCTTTGAATAATGTAAATGTCCTGAGAATACGGTGGCAGTGGTCCTGGTGTGTCCGCTGAGGGCGCGGGGCTGTCAGACTCGCAGCTCTCTGGCTCTGCTGCGGCATAATGTGGCCCCCGGCTCCCCTGGAGCATCCCGCTGCTCTGCAACGCTTTGCCTCGGGCCCACATTCCTGCTTCGGCACACTGCTCTAGCTCCCCACTTAATTTACACTCCGGTAGGAGAGGGAGTTAATGCAGAAAACCCTGCCAAGAAGAATCGTGTCTGCTCCCCCCTCTTTAGAGGTGAGGTAGTTTAGAGCAGGATATATTGAACAGAGGTGTGGAAGGTGACAGTGTTTCTCCAACACATCCTGTCTACTCGTCTGAACCACGATTTTATCATTACATAAACAATAACATCAGACAATCGTGTGATGAGAATACCCTTTACCAGTGTTTGAATTGCTTCCATTATCTTAAGAAGCCGGGATGTAACTTAAATGCTGCTATGAATACCTTGAGTTATTGTGTCCAAGAAATGTGCAGCTTGGAGACTAAAACATGTATTGTTTAAAATGGATGGTTCCTGGCAGGCTGACAGTGTTGTTCAGTGAAGCAAAGTGCCAGTAAATTGTTTGTCTCCTGCAGTGCTGCCCTATAATTCTTCTGGGAACCAATGGCATTGTGTTTGCCAAAGAGAATAATGATAGATGGGATAAAAATCAAACTAAAGGATTTTGGGATGCGCTCTGACCACCAGGCATCATCTGAATACATTTGTGATGCTGGCAATTCTTATCCCTGCGTTTTTTTCCTACATCTCAAAGGAACAACTGATTTTATAAAGATGTGTGATGTGCAAGTTATGATTAATATCAATTCCATTGCATTTCGTTGCACAACCAATCCAGTTTATGTCTGTTTAATGCATGCACTGATGAATAAGTAATCCTCATGCAGTGACAGCGTTCTGCAGCATCTGTCCTGGACTCTATATGCTGGATGCAACAGTGCGTGTTATGCCGCATAAAGCGCCGGCTCGTAATGTCTCCAGTTCAGAGGCACAAATGTAAATGTGCAATCTGCTTGTTCAAGTGTCCTGTTGGCCCAACAACAGGAGCACGTCCCCATCTGTTCTCTCACTGGAGTGCCCAGACAATACATTTCCCCCGCCAGACCTTCCCATTTGCTGGAGCAGAGGTTTCCCAGCCATTTCTAAGGTTACAGGGAGGGTAAGTGCCTCTACCATGTGCTCACAGTTCCCTGGTCAGAACATGTGAGTCCTTATTAGCAGGTAAAGTTCGTCAAAATATTTTTCTGATGCTGAGTAATATGTAAATGTGCTGTCCTTGGCTTTCGGGCTGTTTTTTGTTGCTGTTGCTGCAGTTCTACGGGAAAGACGAGCTTGGCTGTCAGTGGAGTGTGATTTGTTGCAAGCCCAGCCTTGCCAACTGTGAGGCACTGAGGTGTGACCACAGAGATGCCTAACATCTCCAGTTGCCTCGGGGCCAGCCAGTCAATTACACAATACTGTCTACCCCGAGCAATGACATGTGCTCAATAATGGACCAAAGGCAAAGAGGAAAACACACCTCAGAACAGTTTATACATGCGGCCACACCATAATTAGAAAAGTGTTAGTCAAATACTTTCTCATTATGTTATATTGTGCTGGGGTCTGTTGTGAAAATGCATGGATTGCTGTCTGTGCGAGCATCTGCTTGCGGCATAGTGCGATTTTGTATCGGGGCTGTTACACACACACAACAGTTTGTTGTACTTGTACATGCATTTATACATTTTCATCAGTTTGCCTCAGAAGAAGAGCATTTGGTTATTTCTGGACCACAGCTGTTTATGAAGACCATGTGTGTGGAAACTCTCAGAGGGTCCTCGTTCAAAGAACTCTGCCTCTCCTTTGTGAGGGACTTTATCGTGTAGATGCAGATGTGCTTTTTGTTTCGAACCTTGCACCTCATCCATTACCCCCGGCCTGCCACAGAGATAGTGGAGAGTGAATCCATTCAAAGGGACCATGACAGAGCCTGCTGCTCAACTGAACTTTCCATGAACTAGGCTCAACAGTGGGATCCATGCATCAAAAAAATAAGTAATTTCTCTTTGCTGCTCTGGCCTGTGTTTCATACAGATTGCTTCTATCAACACTCCGGCATCCTCATGTATCAATCTGTCAATCTGATATTCGTTTGAGCACTGTATCTGTCTCAGAGGATCCTGGTGGGTAGAGAACAAGAGCAAGCTGGGAATCTCTGGCTATCTTGTCTTGTTGGATCAAGATTTCCCCAAACAGACTGTACAGATATACATAAAAAATATACAGACAATGGAACACAGTGGTGTCAGTGACATGGAAACTGCTGTTTCATAAGTTTAAATTAGAAAACTGAAGCTGAAATGCTTACCTACTCAAACAAGATATATTGTTCTTAAATCACTTTTATTTCCTCTAAATAACTAAAGACAATAAAGTGTTTTGTATTAGTCTTTCTCCATATGAATTACTACATGAAAACATTCCCTTGCATTGCTTAATACAAATGCAGAAGATCTTTGTCTTCCCCATTATATGAAATCCTCATGCTATGGTCTGCATGGCCTTCGTAAACTGAGTAGACCACAGTGGCCAAGCCAAAATGAGATTATCTGGATCACTGAGGATTTCCTGTTTACGTCATGAGCTTTTCCCGCTCTTAGCGCTGCATCGTTAGCTACTTGGAACTGCTGGGCCTAAAGCAGCTGGTCCACCCACATAGAAAACTAGCGAGCTTCACCCACAGCATGCGATAGGTGATAGGTTGGCCCAAGAAGGATCCACCCATTGGTTGGGAATGGGAAGATGAAATGGGACATGCAGCCTCATCGCTCCACTGTGACGCCCTCCATGTATCCCTAAAGGATCCGGCCCCTGAATTGTGACACAGCTCTTATATCACCTCTAGCACTAACATGCTATTATTGTGGGAATGGGTTACATTCATGCATTCATTATCTATTTCACTTATCCTTCGAGTGTGAGCTGGAGCCAATCCCAGCTGACTTTGGTCACCAGTGTATCGTTGTAACAACCACTCACACTCATATTCATACCGACGGTCAATTTAGTCAATGTGATACATGTTGTTCCAAAAAGAGAACTTTGGAAAATTGGCTTAAATAGCATAATGGAATTTTTTATTATTAGTAGAAATGTATGTGTCATATATGTAACATATATTACCTATATATTAACCTTTAGTGAATAGTCATTTATAGTGAAAGCTTTGTAGAAAAGGTGTAGAACAAAAACACCCTGTGGCAACAGACTGTTGCTAGGCAACTTACATTTTAAATTCACCGGAGTGAAAAGACATTTACTTCTGTTCTACTGCACGATCAACCATTCAGATGTGTGCATCACATCAGAGCTGCAGAATTCTGTAGTCGGATCTGACTGGTGTCATTTTAGAAAAGGAAATGAGAGCAGCATAAAACTAAATAACAGTAGAGGACGTTGCATTTTAAGCAGCTCACTTTACTTTCTAATATCATTGATATGTCATTACTATCAAAAGTTCATGACATGGCATTTTTTATTATCTGGATTTTTCATATGGTTGCAAATTGCTTTTTTAAAAACATGCAGAGGAACCTTTTTTAACTAATCAGTGCAAATAAATGGCTGATATGTTGACTGTCATTATATTTCCCGGCTGAAATTGCACCATGCTTCCTTTATTAGAAATTGCTCATGTGTGAGAGCAAGATAAAGGAAACTGAAAGCTTGACATTTGCAGTACAAACAAAAATGCTTTTTTCGCCTGCTCAGTAATGGTATTGAGACGGTGGCACTATTGACACAGACCTTGGGTTCGCTATATGAAAAGTCAGTGGACACAATTTAATTTCTGTCAGCAGTCAGGCTCCACAGCCACAATGGATTTCTCTTTATGCCCCAGCCTCTGACTCACCGAGCATCTGTGTGAGCGGGAAACACAGATTCTGCGGAACGCTCCTCCACCCACTGCCTCTGCCCTTAAGGTGCATTTCATCCACATAGAAAATGAAGTTATATTTGAACTTCGACCAATACTCTTACTTGCCCGGGGGGAAGCTCTGTAAGGAGCTCGCCTTAGTAAGACCAGGCAGCAGAGACGCCAAGTGCAGCCCAAGTTCATCAATCTCCTTCTGTTCTACCCAATCTCAAATGTCTGCACACATGACATAACCATCCTCTGCCTCTGAAGCTTTACTGATATGAAATATAAAAAAATGGTAGAAATTATGATAAAACCCCTGTTTTTCTTGGTTGCTTTACCTATTAGTGTAAATGCCTCTAGGTCTTTATAACTATTGCTGCAATATCTTAAACAAGTCATCAAATTTCCACATGGTTTTACATCTCTTGTCCTGAAGCCACTTGTTGATGGTTTGGATTAAGTCCAGAAAGCTGCGTGTATAAAGCTCTCTGGTGAAAAATGGATCGCTGACAACCTGGAGCAGTTTCCGATCCTAATGGTACAGTATGTCACAGGGCAGCGTGTTCAATGTTTTATGGTTACTGTCTGACTGACAGGAAAATAAAAGACATTCGCTATTTTATCCTGAACAAGCACCAACGAGGGGTGGAGTGAAAGGATTTATTTTTAACTAATGTTTCTCTCATAGTTAATAAATGCAAGGAGCTTGATTTTATAATATTTTGTCTCATTAAGCACATCACACCCCGTGTATTCACAATCCAACCTGTTTACACTGTGAAAATGCATGATCAACAATTTCACAATGGTCTGTTTTATTTCGAGCTGCCATTATGAATACTTTGTATGAACAATGATGCAAATGAAAACATGTGATGTGAAGGGGGTCACTTGTGTTGATAAACCCATGTTCATTTACAAACTGCAGTCCCCCTCGACTACACTAGTCTTAGAGCAACTTCCAGCTCTTTGTTTTGTTTTCATATCTCATGACTATAACATTCATCGTGGTTTACTGAGGCAGAATTAAGCTGTTTCCCATGAAATAGCTCTGATGAACCCACTGTAAACTAGCTGACCAGCACCGGACTTAAACGTTCATCAGATGGTCCTGAGAGTTCAGTGAGGAACTGTTTCAGTTGATGTGTTGAATTTTTTGCATAATACCCATGTGATTCTAGCTATTGATTACATTACATTATTACATTACATTTCATTTAGCTGACGCTTTTATCCAAAGCGACTTACAATAAGTGCATAAAACCCCAAGGGTACAGACCCAGGACAACAAGAATCAAGAAAGTACAATTTCTTCAAAACAAAGCGAAACTACAAAGTGCTATAAGTAAGTGTCATCAAAGTGCTACTAAAGTGTTTCAAAAATCGTTAGTGTGTTTTTTTTCCCTATTCAAGGTATAGTCAGAAGAGATGTGTTTTTAGTTTGATGATCAATATAAGGATATAACCAAAAAAGGGTGATTGCCTATTCTCCGTAGCACTGTGAAATCTCATTAGCGACATGTTGTTGACCTTTTTCCTTCCCATCATGCATCAGACTACCTTCAGGTGGGTTGTTTGCCTCATACAACTGTAAAATTGACCCTATTTTTTTCACTGTTCTAATTTTAGGTGCCTATTTGTGCGTCAAAGAGACACTCACAGTGTTTATTGTCGCCCATTAGACGCTCAGCAGCATTTCCTCCCTCTCTCTGTCCTCG
This sequence comes from Pseudopleuronectes americanus, assembly GCA_038501795.1. Taxonomy (NCBI): domain Eukaryota; kingdom Metazoa; phylum Chordata; class Actinopteri; order Pleuronectiformes; family Pleuronectidae; genus Pseudopleuronectes; species Pseudopleuronectes americanus. Next base: position 10,845,293 of record CM076727.1, on the reverse strand, counting down.
GCGGTTTGTGTCCAGCTGGTGGTCACGTGATGTGGGAAAGCGACCTAAGAGATGGTGCGCTCTCTCAGATCATTTGTCTTAATTAAATTTGAATGAAATGTGGCTCTCTGTACTATTGTATCTTACCAGCTCATAAATGAAACATTGTGCTTTGTGGCATCGCTCACACAGCTCCCCTTATATACGTAGTTCATTTTTAGCCTGCTGCAACAAATACCAAAGCCATGTGAAAGGCTCAATCAATACTTTTAAAAATACTGCTGGCTCCATTTAATGAAGCTGTTTTAGGACCCCTGCATTGTTGAAGTATTGACTTATGTATTTTGAGAAATACAGTATGTGTTTCTGCAGACTTCCAACGACTCCTCATTTTGCCCCAGTGTTTCAACTGTGTTATTGAGTAGTCCAAATCCTCTTTAAGCTTGTGGGACAGAGGCCATGCTCGTTCTTTCCGGTAGTGACACGGGTGTGGAAATGTGACCAAGCCAAAAGCGGCCTTCTTAGGAGGCTGCATTCATAGAGCAACTGTGTCACAGCGGCGTGGCAAAGCCGTCATTCAAATGGGGACAAACAAATATGTCCCTTCATCGTGTGGATCCTTCTCTGTGCCAACACATCCCAGGATTCAAGCTGTTTTTCAAGGAGATTATGGCGGGGGCATGCGACGACAACAAAACATGTGATGCCAATTTTTAAATGTAAGTATCAGGTTTCAGCTGAACCAAACAGCTTTGGTACATGTTTACAAACCAAGGGGCATTAAAACTTTCTCACACCGTGTGCCAACTGCAACAACAGTAGGGACGGGACAAGCGGGTGACACAAATCACAGAAATCCTTCGTAGACCAGAACGTCTCCTTTCTCTTCTTTTGAGGGCTGCGTAGAATCTGTCATCCAATAGAGTCCACTGCCCATTTGGGAAATAGCTCACATCCTTAGTTCTGTTTCACCAGTAAAGGTTTGTTCAACATGCTTTAGAAAGTTTATCACTGAAGAGTCTTCTGATAAACCTGTTTGCATTTGATTATTGGCCCCAGATGTCAGCCAATGTAAACTGCAAACATTCAAGCTCTCACAAAGAAAAGCTATTAAAAAATAGGTGTTTGCATCACAGCTCTGGATTATAATGAGGTGAGGTTCTCTCAGTAATGAGTGATGAAGAAACTCTAATTCGAATGTACAACACCTCACACTGTTACTATTATTTTTGTTTTTTTTAATAAATTCTAGGAAAGTTTATCAGGCTCTGCGATCAATACTCAGGTGATCAATTTAACAGGAGTTTCACAGTTTGTGTCACAGTGTCTGACTCGGTGACAGTTGATAAAAGGGGGAGATTTATGGCTCTGGATGGGAAATGCATCACGTTACGGAGAAAAATCACAAACAGGTGTGCAGAGTCTCTCATCGTGATCCTGATGAAGAAAACATTTCACATCCTGCACCAGTGCACTTTATTATGAGGGACGCTTCACCTGCGTGCACACTGCACACAAGAGACACAAAGATGTAGGCTCTTTGTGTGTTTTGTGAGGGGAAAGCTTCTCTTTGAATTCTCTCCTCCTGTAAAGATGGCTGTGCAGTCTGGATTACTACTGCTGCTGATAGTCCTATTCATAAATCAGTGTAGTTAGCAGGATCTGTACAATATAGGTGGTGAAAAGGAAATGCAAGGACAAGTGCTGCACACAAATGTACCTCTAATCTGCTTTTATGTAAAATAATTATTTTCATTTGTAGATATATTTGATGTACCACGGCCAATTTTAGCTATAATTCTTACAACATATACAATTTTCGTGTGCATAATTACTATTTGTGTGCAGTATGTTTAAAATGCCATGCACTATTCCATATTCCTTTTATCATTAGCCTACTACTTGCTGCCACTTTTGTATTCGTTTTTCTGTCTAAGATTTTATTCTCAATTCTATTGCTACTTCTTTGAGTCACTGGCTTGGAATTACTCTGAATTAATTACTTTATACTTTATATTTCTATTTCACTTATAAAATACTTTATATTTGTATTTTAGACACATTTTGCACACCATCAGTGAACAGGTGTGTAGCACTGATTCTGGTCTTTGCACCACTTCCGGGTTGAGATCTTTCTGGAAGCACCTGGAACGTGCTGTATCTGAATAAACACTTCCTGGTATGTGACGCCACAGAGTAATTGAAATATCTTAATTATTCCTCGTTTGGACACTAATAAGTAGTTCGTATTTATTAAAGACTCTACCGTGAAAGAGGGGGGGGGGACATCCTCTGTCCAGTTGTTACTGTTGGGACTCAGTGGTGAGTTCAAAAACACATGTCTTTGCTAGCTTGTTACTTCCCAGGAAAACCAGCTTATGAGAATGACGTCTAATATTTTCCCCGCAATTGAGTGCTTGTTGTTTTATTGATTTAATGCTCTGAATAGATGCTAACGCTAACCGCTGATGCTAAACGCCTGTGCTAATTGCTAATCGCTAGCTCTGTGTGGTTGTGGGTAACTCCCATTTCTATTTTGGTGCGTGGAACATCAGCGTGGTGAAATCAATTCACTTCAGTGAGTAGTAGTAGGACAGTGTGGTTCAACTTAGCTTGCTTGTTAAATTGTACATAAATCGAACTGTTAAATGAATAGAAATAATGTATAATTTGAAATTATGTAGTTTATGGTTATACAAAATTAGTATTTTTGTGTAAAAAACACTATGCTGTCATGTTTTAAAGGAATTCACTATGCTAATTATTGTTTATACTGTACATTATAAGTAGCTCTAGATGTAGAAAACGCAGTTCATGTGGTCTCATGCAGAAGAAAACAGTCTAACTAACTGTTTCTTTCTTGTATTATTATTATTATTATTTGGAGATACTGGATTGAATCTGGAGGATTATGTGATGCTGACTCCAGCCTGTAAGACGGAGGACGTGTGAGTCCCTAGTAGACGACCTGCTCGATTCATCTACTCCAACATCAGATAAGAACTCTATTAAATCTATCCAGGGTGTAGTAGTTATATTACTAGAACATTCAAAGGGTCAAAAATATGGACTATTGGATCATAGACTCATTTTGTTGTTTCATTTATTTGATTTGATTTAAATTCTATTTCAGCAAGTTGTTGCTCGGTCCTCAAACCTAAGTAGATGTTAGCATCTCAGTTGCTCCCATTGGTTAGACAAGAGGGGCTACATCACCAACTGACCTGTATTCACCATTAAATCTGAGAAATTTAGGCATTTAAAGAAACATATTAACCTCGCCCCCAACTCTGAGAATAACTACAAAACAGTATTTTAGTATACCCCCAGAAAATGGGTAAGAGGGGTTGTTTGTGTGAGTCAGGAGCTATTCAGTGACATCCTCAGGCCAGAGAGAATACAGAGTGACATAGAATCATGAAGCACCTATGTCGTAGTGCTCTTTATAGCTGAGTCCCCTGAAGTAGACCCAGCGTGGTAGAAAACCGTGGGGGTCTCAGCTTTATCACTTTGAGCCATTGGCCCTAGCAGCAGCAGCAGCAGTGATACCCAGAGCTGGAGCTCTCATGAAAAATTCCAATTGCAAAGGTTCATAACAGTATGGTGGTATCAAGGGATCGTCCTGCCATCTGCAACCGTTGTCGAGCCATATGAGGATCTGAAGGGAAAGAATGCTGCTGGTTCCACAGCGACTGCACCAGATCTGAAAAAATAAATAATTATAATAATAGAGCAGTGTTTGCAAAAACGCCTCAATAAGCAAATGTTTGAAAATTAGCATGGATTTATTGACTCACTGTAGAATAAACTTTGGGAGATGTGGGCTACCCACCACTGATAAAGGGTGTTAATATTATTTTTTTAATAATATCTAAATGTTTAACTATATAACCATTGGGCTTGCAAGCTACTGGATAATTTAAAACAGATGGCATGAAATGCAGATTCTAATAACTTTTGCTGCTCATGCACCCATCCAGTGATCTACTGCTTTAGAGGAGTGGTTAAACTGTTAAATGAAAATAAGTGTCAGGCAACTTATTGTACAATTTAATCACACAGTATTACCAATTACCGTTATTTAATGTACAAGGTATTCATATTTTCATATTCATCTATTTTACATGACAGATTACAAGCGTTTATGGACCAACAGTCACTCACTCTGACTCTGACTGTAGTTTTAAATTCATCGATTTAACCCGAGATGATGAATTCCGAGACTGAGGAACTTTTATGAGGTGCAAATTAAAGGCGAGGGTCATTAGAGATGATTAGAGGTGATGTAATGAGTTTAATCCCTACCTTTGTTTAATATTGGGCTATTACCTTCTAAAGAGTGACTTGCTTTTCATATTCTTGCCTTAGAGCCTTTAACACAAATTAACTAAACTTAACTTGACCTCAATATCTCTGAGTGCTTGCTTTAATTTGCAGCTGATAGATCTTCAATGAATATCTGTGCACAGTGGCTGCTCGTGTCATGTACACTTTGTGTCTGGCTTTATAGATGTCATTGTAGAGTACATTTTAGTGCATTTGTTTCTGTCTAAACAAATCTGACTTGAGTCTTATTTGGCGATGTTCAAATTGTTCCTTCGAATGTGAAATAATTTTTCGACCAAACCAACTGAATTGGATTTTCTAATACTTTTTGCAGATTTAATAAACAAGGTAGCCATCTGAGATCATATTCAGCACTTTGTATAATAATGTATCATTAACAACAACTTGATGGAGACATATAATCCCTGCTGGGCTGCTGTGAAGCTGCAGCATGGTCAGTTGCCATTATTTATTTGAAAATCTGAATAACTGTACATGACATTTGCATTCTCTATTGATATTGCTGTTGTGTACATAAATATATATGTATATATTTTTTTTAAATGTCACAATGGAGGTGGGACCTAATGGCAGCTTTGATATCAGCCCTCTTGAGTTTCTTGGCACATGATGATATGGGTAGAGATTCTCTCTTTGAAGTTTCTCATTTGTGTCTTTCTTATGCACAGTGGCTGCAGCGAGGACGTGAGGAGCACTCGCTCACTTCTTTCATTTCATTTACTTCCAGGGAGGGTGAAGGGTAAAGCCACCGGTATGATGAAACACGGTTACCAAACTCTCATTGTTTTTAAGGGACGCCTGTGTGCGTCCACATTTCTCTTTAACTCTGAGCGCAGGGGGAAATTATAATTAATCTGTTAATGACAGTCGGGGCTGTCATAAGCTTGGGGAGTGCATAATAAATTGCTGTAATAAAAATTAAGATTGCATGCATCATTGAGGCCTTCAGAGGGTTTGTTTAATGTAGTTACAAAAATGGTAGCAGCTGATGTGGCGTCCACTGCTCTACCAGGAGAACGCTAATTTCTGAGTGACACTTAACCTGCTGTTGCTCAACCACGGCTGAGGGAGGTGAGGGGAAACCTAATGAGTTTTTCCATCGTCCCATTTTGAAAACCACTGAACTGGATGGCCTGGTTTGTTTCCGAAAGGCAAAAAAAAAGAAGAACTTTCAATGTTCATGGGAAATTAATTACACCATCTGAAAATCTAGTCAATTCAAAATTCAGCTAAAAGAATTCATTATGGTCCACAGCTCTGGACATTGAATAATTGGTCATCGTTTTTGAGGGCACAAACTTTAGACAAATCACCACATGCTCTGAAAAGTCATGTGAGGGTCAAAGGTTGAGTTGTTCACTTGTTCCTCTTCCCCTGAATTGGAACATGAAAGATGCAACATCGTCTGCAACATGCACTCCGAGGGTCTCGACGTGGTTACAGCAGTAGAGGACTTCCTCCTCTTTGATGAGAGACAAAGCTTCCTCTGTGGTGCAGGCTCCCATTAGAGGAGAGCCCTCGACTTCTGCCCCGGAGGAACAAAAGAACAAATCGTGAGCGTCCTTGCACATTAGAGGATTATCATTTCAGCTGATGTATGACTAGTGTTAGAATGGCTCAACAAAGATGCTCATTGAAGTGTCTTTACTTGCGTGGCCATGTTCATATAGGCTCTCCATCTGTTTCCTGTGTAGTCGCCAAGGCGGTGTCCCTTCTTCTGACCATTTCAACCAGAAATATTTGTCAAGGAGAAGACTTGGAACCTTATCTTTGGTGGTGTTGTTTGGGACACAAGGGGCCTCGTTTGGGTTTTTAGCCTGCGGGCAGCCTGCTACATTGCACTTGTAGCCTGACACCAGTTGACACAGCATAGTTGCCCAGGTCACCCTACAAAAACATTGCTCGCTCTCTGGACGAATCCAGCGAACAATGGAGATATTTTTGTTGACGGACAGCCCATGGTGCTCTAATTGAGACTAAGCTCACTTAGCTGGAGTTTGTTCTGAAGTTTAAAGTAATGACATCCTTCCTGTCCTGCTGTTCAACTTGGAAAAAGTCCTGTTCTGTTAGGGTCCTAGAAGGTCACATTGTCTGATCACTGGATTTCAACTTGGTAAGTCAGTAGTAGTAAGCAAACAATGTGGTAAAAAAATGAAATATTGATGAAATCTTTTAAAACTAGAATAGCACTCAGTACAGCCTATACTTCGACTAAGGCCCATCAGACCCCTTACATTCAATCAAGCTCCAACTAATTGTACATAATAGTAGATATCAGTCCTCTAAAAAATCTAAATCAATGAATCACTGTTCTGTGGGACAATGGTGAAATTGTAAAAAAAATAAAATGTAAATAAAAGTTGAAAAAAGTGAAAAAATAATTATTCAAGGATCTAACTTTTTGTCCATACCTGCACCAACATTGAATTGGTTATTTCTTGGCCCGTGTCCAACCCTTCACCTAGTTTCTTGGAAATTCAGTTGATTTTGCGTTATCCTGTTTACAAACAAAAGAATGAAGAATTGTTACATAGGATATCCTCAAAGAAGGGGAAATATGTCCTGTATGTGCCCCTTAATCCACAACTGCATCACAAATGAAAAGGCTCCTCCCAGATCCCATCCCTCCACCAAGTTTGGTTGAAATTTGTTAGCTTGTGCGTAATCCTGCTAACAAACAAACAAACAAACATTGGTGTGAACATAACCCCCTTGGCAGAGGTATATCCACAACAAAGACCAATCATCTGTTAAATAAAAGGCATCAACAGGAAACATTACCCAAAACTTTCAAAAGCATGGATTTGATATCAAACAGTGCAGCCTTATCACTGATGGTGTATAACATGGTTCTTCACCATGAGCCTTTAAAGCTGTAGCCAGGAGTCTGTGGCTGAAACATGAAGCTTGTGAGCCAGGTCTAATAGGGCCCCAGTGGAAGCTTGACTGCAGCAGCAGCAGCCTCCACTGTGATTCATCTCTATTGTTTTGCTGGTTTGTTACCTTTCTCTCAAAGAGCCTATAGCTCCAGCGGCTCCCACAACAATTATCACCCACTTGTCTCTCAGCTTGTCTGATTACGCTGCGTTGTTGTCTCGCCTTCTTTGCCGCCTTCCTCCCCAACTATGTATTTATCTTTAAGTTTCTGCTGTATCAATCACAGATAAGCCTGTTACACATCACCTACCAGCCATGAAAGATAATTATAGACCAAAAGGAGCATTGGGCATAATTTTCCAAATTAAGTGAAACTTAATAATACTTGCTCAAATACTGGCAGTGATTAATAGCAGGCAGAGGACTAGGCAAAACTATTATGTACATCCAGTTTAGCTTCTTTGCATGGTAGATAAACAAAGCATTCGTTTTCAGGACATTATTGGGTATAAAAAATGAACATAAACCACCACTATACAGAAGATTATTATGATGAGGGAAGGAACAGATCAGATGTACATTATTATATGTGCTGTAATTCCATCACACACTTCCTTCAAAGCACATAAGGGCATTGTACACTATTTATAATAGCAAACCAGCAAGCACTTTTTCATACATTTAGATAAAATATAATCATTCTTTTTAATTACTGCACCTAGGCACTGTATTAAAATTCTAATTCACCTCATCCACCTCGATTGATCTGTTCACAGTGGGTGGCTGTGGTGAAATGCACTGTATAATATTCATGCTGCTACGCCTTGGTTGTGCTGTGTGTCAGAAGCCATCTTGCAGCGAATCCCTCACCCACCTTGGAGCGCAGCCTGTGGAACTGATGAGGTGAAGAGCATTGCTCTGCAGCTCCATGCTAGTAATCACGGGACTGAAGAAACACATACATCATCTGCCACACAGGTTGGCATGGCGAGTGAAAAGCCTTCACATCACGTAAGATGTTGGACAAATGATGGCCATACGTGTGTTTGTCTCCTCACAGATGGCTGTGCATCTTCAGTCAGGAAAAAGCTGAGCCTGGCACTTCTCCCCCTCCCCCAATCCACTCCTCTTGCTCCATCTTCCTTTTCCCCTCCATCAGTCTTTTTGTAGCACGTCCCTTTTTTTTCCCGCCTCTCCTCTGCAGGAGGTTTGATATTGGCAACGCAGTTAGTGCCCTCCACGGAAATAACAATGGAAAAAATGACATAAATTATTTGCCAATTGTTTGACACATGCAGGGCATTGTCCTTGCTATAATCATCAGCACTCTGTCACCTGAAGGTATGAACGGTGCCACTGCTGCTTTGTGTCTCTCTTCTGAGCCTCTCGGGCTGTTTCAGGGCTCCTGTTCTTTCCAGGAAAGAGTGTGTGACGCACGTTTCCTCAAAAACGGCAACCAGGGAGGATGGAGGAATGAATCACATCATGACTTAAAAATGTAGGGCTTCTGTATTGGCAGCTGCAAATGTGTGAAAAACGTCAGGCTAATCCCATATTTAAGCAAAAACGATACAACAGTGACATCTTATTGGGTGACAAACACATACTGTTTCTAGCTCCTAATTTCAAGAAGCAGCCAAGTTATACTGCTTGAAGTTACACATGTGGAAATGACCTCCTGACAAGCCGCAACCATCAGGCCACAAAGAGGCAAAATAAATAAATAACAAAAACTAAGTAAAATAAATCAAATTCATAAAATGGTCATAAATATAAATGTTTTTTAAAACAATCATAAAACGCCATTTCAATTAAATTCTAACACAGTGTATGTTATTGTTGACTAATTTTGTGGAAGAATGACCAACTGTCGCATCACATTCTGTATAATATATGTCCTGGAATTACTAATTGAAAGATTAGTCGGCTATATATGCTTTTAAATGGGTAGGAAAAAAACACATTACAACATTGGATGAAAGCAGAAATCTACAACTTACTCTGATTCTGTCCAGGCCTGGTAAACTTTTCACAGCAGTGAATGGCATCAAAACATATAAACAGTGTTTTCCAGTCATATTTCCCCGGGCAAGGAAATTATACTCAGCAATTCTGTTAACAGTGGTGACTGCATGAGCAAGAAACTCTTAGAGAAAAACAATGTCAGTTTGTGTGCAGAAGTGTTTGCTTTGCTAACGTCATATGAAACACATTTAAATAAGCCCATGTTAAGACTATTGTTATTAAATTGTGGATGGTGATGCGTTTCAGTAAATACTTAGCATCCATAAAAAACAAGAGGGTCTCCAAGTGGCTGAGGCCCGTTTTTATTGCACAGTACACAACATATTATATGAGATATTGTGCTGGATCAATATGTGATTTAGTTAGATGGAGAATGATGTGCGGCCCTGATCAGGAAAATACAACAAGAGACGAAAACGCTCCCTCCTCATGAAAAATGCTCATTATCAATGGGGGAGGTGTTTTGTCGAGATGTAATGAGATACTGTCATGCTGTGGCACAGTGCAGAACAAGCAGAGCCACCCTTATGCAGCCTGTACCATTCTATAATGTCCTTGCCCTTGATCAGTTCCCGCTGTCTTCAATTGCACTGAAACCCATTATAAATTAATCACCTCATCTTGCAATTTGCATAAAACACACACAGCACCATTTCTATTCACCTCTATCTATGAACTGGATTAGAAGAAACTGCATTAAATGGCACATTAAAGGAGACAGAGCTGATCTGTAGCAAAAGGCAGTAATTCGGTGTCAATGGCAGCCTAGCAATTCCTGGGAGCTGTATAATTAATGTGTGCCTCGCAACCATACATGGGGAACAGCTCGCTGCATTCGGGAACAGATAAAGAGATATTTCTCCCATGATTCCTCCCGTTTCCTCCTCCTTCTTCCAATTTCTCCAGCATAATACAATATGATTTTGCTGCCATATACTGTAATTTTGACATCTCTCTGCAAACAGAATTACACTGAGATTTCAAGGATTTCACAGGCCTTATCTTTTTTTGTTTATTTTGGCTGCAGACACAGTGAGATCTACACCTGCTTACTCAAATTATAAAAGATTTATCCCGAAGTGAGAAGGCAATCAGATATCTGAGAACGCCTTGCGATTACTCAGACGATGAGGAGCCGGCCACGACAATAACTTAACGGAAAGACTGAAGATTGATCACAGAGTTCTTATTTAGACAAACACGACTTTGAGAAAAAGGCAATTCATCTGATCTGTCCTGGAGTATTTTCCCTGTGAATCAGCAAAACTATTGGGATGCCATCCATGACTTAGATCAGGAAAAAAGAGCATAAATCATTTAATTACTTTGTCAAAACAACATCTGATCATTGTACACATAGACTTTTGTTTACTCTTATACTCACCATACACTGATACAGATACACTTGCCGTCCACAGTATTCTGAACTTTGAGACCTGCTTAAACAGAGAAGTTTGGAAACACTGCTGGTCCAGTTTTAGTTTACAATGAGGAAATATAATGAGGAGAAAATAACATAATGTATTATTTTTGTCACGTGACATCAAGTTTCATGGGAATCTGTGTTGTAGTTTTTGTTTAATGCTACTGACAAACAAACAGATGAGTGAAAAGATAATGTCCTCCTAAGGTAATCAAATTCTAATGCACCGAATAAACATAGATTTTTTGTTGTTGTTGCGGATTCATTTAAAATACAGCACCTTATGTTTCTCCAGCAGGGGATTCCACAATAAAAGAGAATTAAAAAACTTTAAGGGCTGTGTATTTAAAAAAAAAGAAGAGAAAAGTCCATGCAGTTTATTGATGAAATGATCCGGCTGTGTAATGGACGTCAAGCTTGTAGAACTCCCTGCCCAACAATCTAGCTTGGCAGTAAGGAGGCTGTATTAACAACACAACAGTAGTTATTCTCCCAGTGCTTTCCTAAATGCCACAGTTTGCATTTGTCAGATTGCAATGTATCACTTAGAGGGGGGTGATGGGAAACCCTCCAAGAGTAACCTTGAATGGCAGCCAATCGGCACGGGACCAATGGCCTCCCATTCCTCTGCTTCACTGCACTGCACTGGTGCTGTGCTCCACAGTATATTTAAACACATGCCGACACCCAAGAGGAGGAGAAATAGCACCTGACCCCCTGAAACTGATACCCTCGCAAGCAAGGGAGAGGGGAAATTGTTTAATGAAGATGGATCACGGTGATGGCTTTACATTTCATTTCTTAACAGCGGGCATACGGCTTTATTACAGCCAATCCTCACCTTTGTCCTCTCCCTCTCAGACGAGGCACTCGGGAGGCTCAGTGTACTAACTTTAGTTTGGGTTTTAGTGCCTTTTTCGGGATGTCTCTCTCTCTCTTTGTCTATCTCTCTCTCCCTCTTTGTGTGTGTGTATGTGCATGCTGTGTCTGTTGCCTCCTGAATGTAAAAATCTCCTCCTGCATTGTAGAACTTGCTTAGCTGGCTAGTCAACAGGGAAATGTTGACAATTCAGCCCAGTTCCATCTGGCCACATTCTTCCTGGTCTAGCTGCTCTGTGAGGTCTCCTGTGAAATGATGTCCTCTATCAGCACTGAATGTCACAAGCCCAACACCATTATTGCAGAATAGGATCCCCACAGACTGTACAGAAGGAGAGGGTTTCAACATTTCTTTTGTACCTTATTTGAACCGCTCCCTCCTCCATGTAGTGGAGAAAAAAAGGTTGAATATTTTTATAAAAGCATCGATGGCAAAATCATGAATTAATGTAATGTGTAAATTAAGGACATGTGCTACCGCTTTGGATTAGAGTGGCAGTATTTTTTAAACCTACTGGTTCATATGATATGTTGTCCAATCACAGTGGAAGACAAAGGAAGTCTAAATGGCTACACCTACATCAAGGCGTGGTGAGGGCTTGTCACCTATCGAGGTGAGATGCAATTAACTGATCAGATACAGGGATAAAAGCATGTACTTTTAGACAGATTTTCCTGAAAGACATTCATAGTATTGCACTTAGTGTTTTTAAAAAGTAGTGGATGGTTGGGTCAACAAAATCTGGTACCATAGTTAACTCAAACTTTCCTAGAGACAGTAAACACTGGTTCCTAGTAATTGCGACCGCATTTATCATCTGGTTGGGCCGCCATGTATCAAAGCTATCTTTTGCTAGCTTTTCCAAGATTACTGACCCGAGATGTAACCACAAAAAAAATAGATAATGATTTGTAACCATTTTAGAAGGCAAAGGAAAATTAGGTAATTTTGCCAGTAGCAGCGTCAGAACAGAAAGGACTCTGTGGTTCAAGCTTCTGACAAACACTATTGACGCTTTTAGATTCCATTAGATTTACTTACCGTATATTACAAATTCCTGTTTTCCATTCAAAAAAATAAAATGTGAAAACGATAGCATTAATAAGCATTTGCAACACAATCACATTTTGCAAACACATGGCTGCTGTAAATATCATATCTTGTTAACAAAGTATTTAACCTGCATGTAAACAGGTTGTGAACAGGGTTCTGATGCAACATTCGTCCTTGGTAACTGAGGATCTCTACAAAATCCTAGCTAACCGACAGACTGAGAAACAAAGAATAATTATTCTGATTAGCCTGTGAGATTTATGTGGAAGTCTTTAGAGTCTGTGATCTACTTGTGGCCAGACAACCAGAGCTGCCTGGACTCAGATCATCGAGTCACAGGCTTTGGTGTCATCAAGTTCAACCCATCTGAAAACGCTTGTGTAAAAGGAAATGGCGTTATTGTGCTATAAATAACAGCAGCTTTGCAATGGCTGCTAGGAGTGTTTCTGGGATCGCCTAACGCTCAGTGTAACTGCATGCAGAGTATTCTCCTGACACAAAGAAAACTGTCCTTGAAACCATATAATTTTGGATCCAGGCAATACACTCTTTTACCTGCCCACCATTATAATTATCCTTCAAAAAGTTAAATCTTACCTGTGATTAGTTCTTTTTGCACACGAGGCAATGCTGTGAATGTTTGAGGCGGAGCAGAGTCTGCACCTCTGAACCTGGGAACAAAGGCCATGGGTTCAAATGAACAACAGAGCCCTCAGGCACAAAGTCTGAACCTTTATCACCTCAGATGACAGACCCGAAGTGCATCCGTAGTTCAGTGTTTCACTGAAACTGAGCAACCTACCACGTATTGAATATTCTTTACATCCTGGAAAGATTTTTAATACATTTTACGGTACCAAACATTCTGAGGATTTGAGGCTGTGCTGCAACAAATCCAATTTAGCACCACAGGTAATTCATTTTTGTCCGGTGTATCGAGATATAGATGGACATGAGGGTATGGTAGTTCCTCATACAGCAGCTAGTGAAATTTAAATGGAAGTTAATGGAGGTTCCAGTCAACAAAAAAACTCAGAATTTGCTCTGGTCGTGGACCAAGGGGAGCGTTTGTCTGATATAACAATGATGTATGAGTCCTGCCGCACACAGCTCACTGCTCTTAATGTTAGTTACCATCAAATTGTATCATCACATTGGTGAGTGTACCACAGCCCCGCCCATCACCTTATACATTTATGTATTTCAATATTAACCGGGACATGGAATACTTAGAGGAATAATTAATGCTGGACTAAATTGAGTTTGAAAAGCCTGTGGTTTACCGTGTCATTGGTGCACACTGTCAGCCAATTGCAGCCGCTGAGGGATTGGGAGGGTCAATGTGTAATGTCCATGCGATGAGTAGTGCTGCTTTACGACTTCCATTTTGCTCCAGTGCGGGCAGCCTTCCCACTGGTCCCCGCTAATGACCCCTCTCTAATGCTGTGCGTAAGAGCAGGGGAGGGTAATGTAAGTAGAGATAGGGGAACCACTAGGGTAAAAATTAATACACGATAATTGATAATATTTCAATGTGGCTTAACGGAATTGCTCCATATCATGTTCAAGAGGATTATCAATGAATAATTAATAAAACATTCACATATTTCATAATTGAACGATACGTGCAGCGGATGTTGGGCTGCTGAGTGTTGAGGTAACTGCAAAAGAACAGTATGAACCTACAAATGCTGACAATGAAGATATTGTTCATGGAATTCTCCAGAAAATACAACTGTCTTTATTTGTGTTTTTGTGAACTAAATTTATCAGTGTTGACGATGTCCAAAGCAGCCCACAGTCCTGTCTGGCTGTCTCCCCACATCTTACTCCTTATTACCACACTGGCTTGTGATTGGAAGACTCTCACACAGCTCTTCAGTGCTTGCTTCACACACTGTACCCCTCATACATATATAATGCTCTACTCTCTATAATGTCTGGAACATGCACCCTTTTAACCTTCAAGCCGTTAGCAGCATACTTTGTTTTGCATAGGTCTGCAGTTTTATGGTTGCACTACAGTGAAGGTACAGGGTTAATAAATGGTGAGAGAAGTTTTTTTATTTGTGTTAAAGTGGTAACGTGCGCTCATCTTATGACCCCTGTTTGTTTGTTCATTAGTTTGTAAGCAGGATTATTCCAAATCAATTGAACCAATCCCCGTGAAAATTTGGGGATGGGGTGTGGGATGACCTGTGGAAGAAACCGTTACATTTGGGTTTGGATCTGGTTCAGAAAGCGCATCCAGGGTTTTTATTGTCATTTTATTGAACATTGTAAGATGTTTTTTGACCATTTTAGTTGATCTCTCAGAGAATAGTTCATGGATTTTGATTGAAAAAAATCCGGCATGTTTATGGAACTGATTTTATTTAAGGATTCTTCTTTATTTACTTGGAATTCCTCACTAAATTCCTCACTAAAACCAATGCAGTCCGATACAACAGCCGTCCAATTATTCCTCCTTTCATGAAGTTTGTGGTTTATAAATATGTATAAACATATATCAATATCAGTCATGTAGAGGAATCAATAATATTTCCCTGTGATTGTGAAGCACAAAGTACGTCAAATTAGATACTGACCTGATTTTTACCACAAAGGTTAAAAGATATCCAGATTCTGCCGTAGATGAACTGGTGGACTCACTTGAGTGAACCCACAGTGTTGTGAAGCTGCAGGCGTTGATGGCGTTGTGTTTGGAAGTAAAATAATTGCAGGAAGCGAGTGACCCGGCTAAATAAAGCCAGTCTCGGGGAGAGAGGGTCAGCCGAGAGCCGGAGCATTCGCCCGTGATTCCTATGAGTGCGTTTCCTTTTCCAAGCCCTCCCTCCAATCCAGCTGTCCCTTATATCAAAGATGTTCTGTTTATGTTTGGAAATCGATTGATATTGTGCATGATGGATGAGCTGTTGGCAGACCTGCCCTCTCTTTGGAGTGGAGTCGGAGGTGGCCCGATTTAATGGATAGCTTGTCTGCTCCGAAACTAAATGTGCAACTACACTGCAACATGAAATACACAGCTGGTAGAAGGTGGCGTTTTCTTTCTGATAAGTCATGATACAGTATCTACAGTGAACAAAAAGCTGTATGACATAGTCCCCTCTTAAACTCAAACTACTCCCAGCAGGGATATATATCGTTTCACGTCTTGTAAAATGTCTTGTTTAAAATCTGCAGATAAATGTGAAAACATGTTTTGGAAGACACTGTGTGACTTGTTAGACAGAGAAGCTTCATACTCCACACTCTATAAAGACTGTCACACTGCCCTCACAGGCTTCTCCTTATAATGCAGTGAAGTTTAAGGTAGATAATAGGTGGGTTATTAGGAGCTGGACTGTATTCTAAAAGGAGCTGCTGGTTCCTCTGCTCTCAGATAGGCTGGAGAGTAAAAGACAGATAGGTGGCCTAGATTAGATAAAGCTGTGAGTGTGTCTTCACAGTCTTATACAAATAGGGAGAACCCAGCAATAGCCCTCGTCTGAACGTATACTTTCATCCTGGTGCTTTTTCTTGCCTCCAGCGATGGGAGTGGATGACCTTTTACTGTCAACTTCTAACATGACAAATTACAGAGGCTGGATGACCGTGTTTTTTAGGAATGCGAGAGTTCACTGCCTGGTCAGGCCGCTAGCAGGGCAGCGGACCCCTACAATGGAGACAGATGTATTAATTGATAGATAATAGTCATAGATATATTGACTGGGGGGCTCCGTATATTGAGGCTAGAAATGTGATAGCCAAGGAAGTCTTTAAAGGGTTTCGCTACTCCCTCGCCAAGGGGACTCCCTGAGCTGTACAGACCTGCACAGAAAGTAGATCATCTACCAACATCAGAGCAGATGAGGTCAACACCGGCGCTGCGACCCGTGGTTTTATTTAAATATAAAGACAAAATTAAGTGTAACCATTACTTCAATGCTTTTCTTGTGTGCAATTGTGCATATGTGTGCGTCTGTTTTCCATAATGGGCCTGTGATGAAATCTAAGAGAGTGTGTGGGACATGTCTTGGCGAGGGATCCGGAGGTGGCTCACATGGTCTGCTCTGCTGTGTGATGTCAGTGCCCTGTTTAATTGGAGATCAGCTGGGCCAAATGCAGCGAGAGCTTTTCTTTCTGACCTCATGCGTCTGATCTGTGCCATCCATTCAGCCCACTCTCTTGCAACCACATCAGTCACCGGCCTGTCAGTTTGCACAAACAGCTCGTAAGTATTTACTCTGCTGATTATGTGCGCTGTGCTCCTCTGCCACGGATCTTTCTTGTAAGACGCACAGCTGATGCTTATATCTAATTCAAAACACTTCCTGCTAAATCGCTGTAGTGAGGTCAATGGTACGTTTAGCGCGGACCAGACGGGCAACTGCATGATCAGGGTCATTCGTAAAGACACAGTGAGGGCTTTTGTTCTTTGCATCAGAAGTGCAGCCATGTGGAAATCATTACATATTTACTCGCAGCGTTCACTCTGTCCCACACAGATTGGATCATTACATATTCCTCATTTGTTCAACGACACCACTGTATTATGCAAATGCTTATTGTAATGGATTTAGTCCCATACACCAAATATCACTGGCGTAGTTATCACATATTGCAGTGTAGCCAACATTTAGTGAGCTGAGAAAATGTTGCGGAAATTGCCCAACATCCCATCCACATTTATGGAAGTGAGCATTCTGCATCGTGGGAAAAATTACTATTTTACCCCTGGGGTTTTGAAACACTTCAAAGCAATCCCACGGCTTTCCATGCAGGCAGAAATTTGTGTGGCCATGATATTAACTCAGCCTCTCTTAGGCTTCAGTGCAGTTATTCCTTTAGAATTAATTACATTCAGTACATATAGCAAGTGTTTGGTGCATTAAGCATAACCACTCATTTTATTTTACCCATTTTCCTCAGCGTGAACTACTTTGCAACACACACAGCGAATGTAGAAGCCGATATATAATTTTTCCGAAGTAAAACGCAGCATTTTACTGTAAATAAAACATCATAAAAAGCACAATTCCAGGCAACACACTTTAGACCCAACACACATCTGTTTGCGATTTTCACCATTGAACTGGAAAGACATAGTCCTGGGTGCTTTCGGTACTAAGGAACAAATGTTTGGCCAATAAAATCTCTCATGCAGACTGAGGGGCTCAACCTCACTGTGGCAATATCACTGAAGGCTACCTAGATTCATGGCTAGTCCTCCAATAAAATAAACAGCCAATAAAACATCAGGCCGGGGCTCCCCTGACAGCACTTTAACATCATTACACTTTCAACTGGCTTTCATTGAAAACTTGAATATATATTTGACTGTTCCCTATTACTTGTAGTCAACCACATGGGCCCAGACAAGGTTTTACGGCCATCTACTTAATATCACATATCTCAATGCGCTGCGGCAGAGTGCTGCTAGCTCGGTGAGTGCGAGCATCTTGCGGGGAGATCTGGGGCTGATTTGCGCTCACCATTGCTTACACAAACTCCACTTCCACCTAATCACTCTGCCTTGACATCAGTAGCCACAGAGCATATGGAGTGTATATGTTTTCCTTCCACAGAGGAATTCACAGGGACAGCACATCTCAGAGGGAAATACATTACGGGGATTAAATAACGATAATAGTCATATTAATATGATTTTGCAATGATGAAAGATTAAGAGAGAAACAACTTGCTCGTTAACCAGATAAAAAAAACATTAAAATGTTATTATGCAAATTATGCCTAAATAAAGCGCATCACTGTTTACATTATGTTTTCTTTTCCTGACTTTTTTTCACAAATCTAATTTTGGAACAC
This sequence comes from Pseudopleuronectes americanus, assembly GCA_038501795.1. NCBI lineage: Eukaryota > Metazoa > Chordata > Actinopteri > Pleuronectiformes > Pleuronectidae > Pseudopleuronectes > Pseudopleuronectes americanus. The sequence goes on along the minus strand of CM076727.1, from coordinate 10,826,901 downwards.
TGCCACTTTATCTCTGTTATTTTCATAATTCAAGTGCAATACCTACTAAACTTGTAGGCTTTGTAACATATATAGTACAATAAAGGAATCTTAATCTTAATAAGAAATTATTCAATTGCCAGAATAAGAGAGGGTTTTTAAATCTTAACATGCAGCATTGCCAAGAAACACGACTGAACTAACTCAACTCAGATCGGTTTCTGTGAGGTTAATCTCTTTGACCTTTGCTGTTACTACAGTATTTAACCCAGTGTGTATACAAGGATCTTCAAGAGGATTACGGAGGTCCTTAATGGGGGATAAGCCAAATCTTCATGTTGTCTGCCCCAAATTCTATCGCACCCGGGGATTAGTGGTTCAACAATGGCTTAAAACAGCCAGGTTAAGAGGGTGATGTTTGACACGTTGCTCACTTCGTTCTAATTGCACTTAAATGGCTCGTAAGCTTCACAACATGGTGTAAAAGTTAAAGAGCTGTGTGCCACTTCCCAATGAAATAACGGAGCAGGGGGAATAGTGTGAAAGACGCCACACTGGCACAATCTGGAGAGCAGTTATTTTTCTCGTGCTTTTTTAAACTCTGGAGGTTGGATCTCGCTAGTTGAAGCCTGTAATTACGAGCTGATGACAGGATTGCACATTCCATCAGTGTGTGGTCTATCCTGTGTGTGTGTGTGTGTCCCCTCCTGACACACAGAGGTGATGCCAGGCTCCCCCTATAGGATGCCAGAGGTACTTCAATAAATCATGGAGGGCTGGGAACTGCCCTCCTCACTTAACAGCCATTTCAACCACAAACAAATCATGAATATGCTGGTTTTTGTTGATGTATTGGTCATAAACATTCTATGTTAATCAATAACAGCAACCTTTACATCATATTATGTGTATGTCAGATGCAGTACTGTTTATATTGTGCAGTAAATGGTTAGTTCTAAAATAGTGCTTCTTTGTGGTTGCATGGATGTTGTAATAGACTTTTAGTTTTGGGTAGGTGTAGCTAAAGCTGTTTTCAGACACCTTCAAAAATAAATGAGAATGAGACTGATAGTGTATTGCCAATAAACAATAATAAAGTAATCTATGTTTAGATGACAGTAATATTTGTGTCAGACATACTAAGTCAGTTTTATCACATTGTGTGTATAAGTGTGTGTTTGCTGTTGAGCCACAGGTGCAAACAATGGCCAGCGCACTCCTCACGCCAGATCATGTTCTTCACTTGTTTACTCCTGAAGAAACACAAATGCCTCAATTTGTTTGCAACTTATGTTTCGAGGAATCTCGCTCGTCGACTGATATTCATGGAATTCCAGCGAGAGCTTCACAGTGAGCCTGAGCAGAGACGCGGGGAGGCTGACAGCGCTAATGGCTATAAAGATAAGTGGAAGAATGTTGACGCTTGAGAAAGCCACAGGCAAAGGAAGAGTATGAAAGAGAGAGTTCACCACTTAGACAGCTCCCTCACAATGGGGGGACACAACTAGTATTTATCAGCTCTCACACTTCAAATTACTGACTTTAAATGCTGCTTACGACACTGAATATATGACACCGACTCGTACAATCCCCACAAACCAACATTATGTCATGTCTGTTACGTCTTTGGCCACTTGCCTGCTGTTTGAATGACACTTTGCAGAAACTTCAAGGCATAAATAAGCACAGAGAGAACAGTGATTGCTGCCTGTAGAGAAATTAGATGTTGAGAATGGAGCTGTCTGCTCGCTCGTCTCTTCCTCTGTCTTTTATCTGTCTCTTTCTGCCCTCGTCACTGCCTCGGACTACCTCCATCTGCCTCTCTCTGAGGCGCAGCCAAAGTAAACACAGTTTTCAACACTCTCAATCACAGGATCTCTCAGAGGAAGAAGGGGGCAGTGCCCTGGCATGGCGCTGGCGGCCAGGCCTGGGGAGGGGGGGAGGAAGTAGGCCACTACCTAAGATACATTCAATCACCGCAGCTCCAACTGGGAATACACATCTATCAGAACATGTGCTCGCGTACTTAAGTGTTCCTACTTGACATAAATATTTGCATGACATGGGCTGACATGGGAGATCCTATCATAAGTCATATAAACTCATCATAGCCCATTACAAGTAGCACTCACGGTGACCACCAAGACAGACAGTGGCTAAGTAGAGAATAATGGCTGACTCCTGGCCCGGCAGCAGCTACAGTTACAGAGACATGGGATCATTCTGTCACCACGTTTTAAACAAAATGTCATCCCGGCTATTAGATTGTCATTTTTAGCTGCTCTGTCACGGCCCTGCAAAAAGAAGTCCGGTGACAGATAGTTCTCCCGCTGCATGCCTCTCGGCTGTGTTACGCCTGTGCTTTTTCCCACGTACTTCAACCTTTGCCTGACTGCAGTGACACATCGCTCTCAATTGTGCTTTGTGTTGTAGCATGAGGAAGAGCCAGTTATTTTTGGTGTATGAATGTGCCCATGAGGTGTTTCTTTTTCGGGTGTGTGTGTGAGACAAAACTATTAATTTTACTTTTGTCCATCATCACCTTCTGTATTTGAGAGGAAGCCACGGCTTTCATGCAGCACTGGGGCCGTTTGTCTCCATGTGGGCATTTCCTTCATTTAGTAGAGAGAAAAAAATACATGCGCTGTGACAACATCTCTTGCTTTGCTCTCCTGCTCAGCCTGCTCCTCTGATTCAAACTGTGTGTTACTGATAGCTTTGGCTGGGAACCAGCACAGTTTGCCAAGCAGGTTATCCTGCTGTGCTCTTAAAAATAAATCTACTGCTAAATAGTAACTCCTCGACATGCAGACAAGTTGGTCAGAGTCGCCTGAATGAAATAAAATCACTTCGGGTTTGGGACCATAAGGTACAAATTATATGAAGAAAATGGGTCAAAAATGATTCTAGCGTGCACATAAATCTCAAATTTGTCTTAATCTCAGTGTGAATCTCTCTTCATTTTATTGTCTACATTCACATCTAAACCCAGGAAGTCCTTAAATCTTTAAAACCGCATTACAGGACTATAAGACCTGTATAAATAATGGATGTCAATGCGGTCATTTCACATGACTGTGATCAAGATAAAGATTATTTGCATGCATTCATGCTGCGACTCTGTAGAGAATGATCACTGTCATCCCCAAACAATGGAGCTGATTTATGAAATATGACAATACTGAGACATTCATGATTATTGATTGGTATTGTTAGCAGCTTTAAAAGAGCCATATGTCTTCATCTTCAGAAATGACACACGTATAACAAATAAGTTTACCATACTGCGAGTGGAAAACCCAAAGGCAACATTTTAGGGTTGTGATGCACATCCTGGGGTTACTTTATTACATCTTGTGTCATGTCATTATAGTGAAATTCTTGCATGAATTAACACAATAAATGAATATAAACCTTTTCTCTGACAAGCACATCCATAAAAACAGGTGGGGAGAGTTTATTATGGTAATTGAAATGTCTTTCTTATTAGACAGGTGTACACTTATTGTACTGTAATAAATATAATATCATGATGCACTTATAACTTTTACACTGCAGCTTGGTGAGAGAAGTGCACTGTGCAGTTTAAGGACCCATACGTCTTAGTCAAGTGTGATTCCTCTTGGAGATGTGTTTATGAAAATAATCTATTCTCTATTTGTTTTGAATTGTCACAGACAGGAGGATGTAGCTTCCTCTCAAGGTTGGCGAAGTTGCTCAGATGAATGGCTGTTTGAGACTGCGCTCATATGTCAATGTTTACCCCATTAGTGACAGCTCCGAGGCAGTAGGCCACTTAATTTTGTCTGCGTAGCCTCGACTGTCCCCGCACGCTGGTTCAAGAGTTCAGCCACTTCCTCAAGGGTCTCATCACATTCTCACCACATCTTGATTTTCAAAGCTTCACGAAGAGACTCGACCTGTCAGGAGAGATATCGCAAAAAAATCCCAATGATGGAACACAGGTTTTGAGGCAGGGCCCGTCAGGCCAACAGAGCTGCCTCCTGGCTCTCTGGTTAGGAGGCCTGGACGATGGAGCTCATATTAAAGGCTGTGCAGTGGTCCGGGGCATGGCTGCCTGCATCCAGCTAGAAGAGCAATTGATTGTTCTGGAAAATGATGAAGCTTGGGCACAATTAGATTGCAAGGCAGTGCTGTGAGGTGAGAGAGCACCCTGCCTGCCTTGCTTTTGATTGATGGTAAAATAATAACCGCTGGGTATTAACTACAGAGTTCACCACCAGGTTAAGGTGGGCCAAAATTTTTTGCTCTTATTAGATTCCGATATGACTCATGATGTAAAAAGATTATTTTCGTGGTGGCGGTGGACAGTTGTTTTTGCATGCAGCGAGGTGGTTCCCTACACTGCCTTGCTTTCAGACATCTACAGGAGGGTTTTGAGTCACAAGGCCACTGGGTCAGGAGTCACACCAGGACATTAGCTTATGTTATTCTGACATTCCAGCCTGCCAAAACAGATGTGAAGCTTATTCAAATACAACCACTCACTGTGAAGGTCACACAGGGTCTCTTTATGTTTCACTGTTTCCTCATATCTCCTGCACTGCATCAATGTCCGCTCAGAAATGTTGCACCTAAAAAGCTGGGGGAGCATCAGTTCATCATATTACTGCACCTCAAGATGAATATCCTCTTTCATGCACATGTCGTGGAGCCAAAACCAGTGGGTGCGCGGCCACATCATAATATATGAGTAAAGAAATATGTTTGCTCGTGGACAGAGGTAGTTGCACTGAGCAATCTATCCAAAGGTTTAGATAAGGATTAGGGAGGCCAATCCAGTCAAACAGCGAATGCATTTTTCTGGAGGAGCGTTTCCTCTCAGTGTCCTTACAAAACAATTTTCCCTCCCAAGCTCAAAGTGTGTAATCCTGCTGGTCATTTGTTAACCGGTGCATCTTCCCGTGTGGGGGCGAGGCCACTGGCAGAGCGTTGGGGGGGTGCACAGGAGGTGAAAGCTTATAGTCGCATATCAGGGCTCAGGGATTCACGCTCATTTATCTCACTTTCTCGCACACGGTGTCTCGTAATAAAGGCTCAAGTGAAAATGGTGTTTATCATTGGAATGACAACATCTCCCAGATGCTGCTGAGAGAAATCTAGAGAAAATAGATAACGCATTACAATAACAAGTCCTTATACTCTGTGGAGAATCCAATTAAGAGAGCCTTACATCATGATAATCAAGCGGAGGTGGACTGGTTCATTTAGACTGCAGGATAACAGAGCAGAGGGGTGGTCTGGTACTGGGGATCAGGGTTAGTTGCAGTTAGACCGGCTGCACACATTATCAGCAGCCATCTACTGTGGGGAGCTTTACCCCCTAGTGGTTCAAAGGAGGAATACAGCCTGAGCTGCTTTTCATACACATCATGGAAAATGTGTTTTCAGTGCTGATTGCTGCAACATGGTGGAAACACCCAAAAATAATTGAAAGCATCTTAGTGGGTTTCAGTTTCCTTTAGAGAAAAAGAGTCGAGTTTATTTACAGCTAACCATATGAATTGGTTTTTTTTTATGGGATTATTTAGGTGTGCTTGTACGTGCAGATGTTTGTATATAGGAACCACAGTGGCCGTGGGGATGTTGTTGTGCTGTTGTACCACTGAGCCTGTCTGTTCTAGTGGGCTGCTTTCCGGCTGCTCAGCATTTCGAAGGGCCTCTGTGGGACAGGAGGGGGTGGGTGGGTGATGGAGGGAGGGGACATATGACTCGACCATGCAAAGCTGAACTAGTCAATCCTATGGTTCAGCAGCAGACATCCCTTTGGCGTCCTACTGTCTCATCCCGCTTCTCAGCACGACAGCAGACGCAGCGTTGAGCCCGGTGGTGTCTCTCTCCCTGTTAGTCTGCAGATTCAGGTGCACATGTTGCCCAAGGGCAAAATGGACATTTTCTATGTGCCTTTCTAAGCAAAGCTCTTTGCTGACATAATAGTTTACCACCCACCAGCGCATCCTATGTTTGGCTTGCTCTTTAACATTTACATGACCATACAGTGATTTATGGATGCCACGATAATTCTTTGTTCAAGGATGAAAGGTTTACTCTAACATGTAAAAAGGCGGAGATCATCAATGCTGACGTCTTAGATATTTTTATATAACAATGCAAAGGCTTATTAGTTATTACTTATAAGTCACTAAACAATAAACATTGTTATTTTAGATTTTGAATCAGGTAAGATTGTATTGATTTTCTGGCGAAGAATTGACTTGTAACAGTAAAAGTAGGTGCCATAAACCTGTTTGACATGTACAAAGTAAACCGTACATGTGTTATTTTTAATATTAATAATCTGAAACTGCATTACAACTTCAGGAATATTCAAAGGCAGAAGCTATATCCCATAATTACACTCAGGCTCATCTGAGCAGCCTGTGTTGTCTGTCTTCTCTCTGTGCTGTGGGCAAAGCAATGCATTGTCGGTGATGAGCATGAATGCTGACCTCTGCCCTCTCGGCCCTGTGCAACCCCCCCTGAAAGTTCACAGGAGGGTCAGAGAGTCCTTGTGCCTCTGCAGACACTGTGTTGATGGAAACTCACCCCCCCTCCACACACCCGCAATCTCACCACTCTACCCCCACCCCTCTGTTAGTCTGTCTGTCTGTCACAGTCGGACAGAAACAAACAAAACAAAACCTGGTCACAATGTGAACACGAGAGAGAAAATACTTCAGGTCTGACATTGTCGGCTCATTAGTTGATGTCAGGACTATGAAATATGTGAGGTCAACACATAAAAACACAAATTGAACTACCTTACTGATTAAAAGCAAATTTCAGATTGATGCAGAGTCAGTTATCTCTAAATTTATCAACACCGATTTAAAAAAATGAGGCCCATTGTGTTTTTGCACTGTGATGAATGATGCCTACTTATTGTGAGTGTCACGGTTAGGCTTTCAAGACCTCAGCTGCCGGGGCAGATTCATGCATTTTACTATGCTCTGTGACTCCAGGCAAGACCAGTGGCAAATGGGGTTGATGCTCATCACATGAGGTATCACATGCTGCTAGGTAGAACATCTACCATGTCCTGTATGGGAGATACGCTGCTGCAACATGAAGATCATTCTCGTATGGGGGAAGCCATTAATTCCAAGGATCTTACAGAACCCACCGATTTCACTATGCAAATTTTTTTTTCATGAATCCGGAACAGAGAGGGCTCTGGGATCATTGTGATAGTTTGTTTAGGGATCAGATTAGGCCCTGTGTCATTTCATGCTAGAGATGATAATAATGGCTGCCACTGCCAAGATGACTGTTGACATCATTACTCATGTGTTCTGCCACATGCATCAATCTTCACATGCTGTACAGACGCTCCTGAGGTGAATGAATTTTTCACTTTAGAGTTCAGAGCGGGGTCACACAGACACATACCCTTACATATGAGAAGAGCACAGCAGGTAAACCAGAGGATTTACCACTCATTTTTCTTATGTGGTTCCACAGTATCAGGTTACCTTGGCCATTTTTTAATTGTTCCAGTCAGCGGACTGGTTTCTCACTGTATGTTTTTCAGGTGCATCTCTGATCTAAAATGCATTTGTATGAATATCAGTTCAGTGACATGCTGGGCAGCAGATGAAGCATGTAATCTGGTTAACATTACAGGTTCACTGGTTTAAACACAAAATATTAAATGAAGTCCCTCATAATTGCACGAGTGCATCCTTTATGTAGATCTCACACTTTCTTAACGATGAGTGGCACAGCGGTAATTTTAGCTGTAATCCCGCAGCTTCAATGTCATGGCCTAACAAATATACTGGATATGATAAATAAAGCTGATCCCCAAATGAAATATTAGGCCTCCACGATCGGTTCCCCACCTTTCCAGATGTCAGAGAATCCATGTGGTCAATATAGGTGTAGATGTGATGTTGTTCTATCAGAGGTGTACGCCAGTGTCAGGTGGAGTGAAGGTGTGAGAAAAGGCAGGATTTACCTTCCTAAACTGGGTGCTGTCATCTTTACAAAGTATGTTCAGGGGGTGTGAAAGGGATCATTAGTTGTGTGGCAGCGGAAGCAGCCGTGTTGTCAGCTACCTGCTATTTACTTCCCCTCATTACTGTATGCTGGCTGGCGCTGGTGGGAGTGTCAACATCATTAACATGACTGTCATTAGTCCTGTCCCACACTGCATGGAGAAGTTAGTCCTGGGGAGAAAAATGAAGCGTCTTCCACCACCAGCCTCTCTGCTCTCTGCTGCTAAAGCGACTGTGCTGTGAACACCTCCATTCACTTAATAGACAATCTGCTGCCTGAGAAGAAGGAGCAGGACTTCTTCACAGTGGATTGAAATATCTCCCAGCTGCAGTTGATGCAATCGAAGAGAAAAGTCTACAATTCCGAATAACATAAAAATGCTTGGCTGAATGTCAAATTTGATGCATGTACAACAGCCAAAATAACAGCACCAGTGATTCCTGTATACTCACAGCTGTTACAGACTTTTTTTGAAAACGTTCATGTTGCATTTTTGTTCAGCTGTTTTTAGATATATATACTTTATTTTCTATTTTAAATTTTGAGATTCTATTTTATTCTATTTTATACTATTTCTATTTTATTTTTTAGGTTGTAATTACTTGAGCATTGCTAGAAGAGAGTCTGTGTCTCAAGCATTTCATTGCCAGCGACTGCTTAATGTTATTGTTGTGCATTTGACAATAAAAAATCTTGAATCTCTTGAATCTTGCAGTGGTTAGCAATGTAGCCTTGCAGCAAGAGGGTTCCTTGTTCGTAACCTGCTTGCTTGCTCCTCTGTGTCTGCTCAGCTTTCCTCTGGGTGCATCCTCCCAGTCCAAATACATGCAGATTGTGGTTAGGTTTTATTGGTGTGAATGGTTGTTTATCTGTATACGCTGGTGACCTGACCAAGGTCTTCTTTTCATTGTCCGCTTAGATTGTCTCCAGCTCCCCCTGCGACACTCAAAGGATAATCGATACAGATAATGGATGAATGAACTTCTTTTGTTTCTTGAAATCATGACGAAACAAAATGGAATGATAAAACTAGAATAATCTTACATCTCTGGATTAACATAAATTACACCTATGTTGTTGTATTAAAATACAGAGTCTCACTTTTGAGTTGGCATCTCCAGCAAGATTAAAAGAAACAGGGTCCTCCACACCTTGTCATCTGCCTGACTTGGCTGGATGTTATTGTAGCCAACTTCAAGGCCTCAGCAGCAGCTGCAATCACTTATGGCAGTCTGCCTCAGTGCTCAGCCCCTTCGTGCCCCCATCTAGTTTCCCATCAGCCTTTAGGGGGTAGAGCTTCTCACACTCGGTCTCAACCCTCCTGCTCTCTGTCTTGCCTGGCTGAGACCTCCTCATTCTCTGCAGAGGTGACTGTGGATCTACCATGAGCGTAGCAGTGCAGAACACGTCCCGGTGCAAGTTTCACCAAGTGGATCCCCATACTGAGTAGTTTCCAGGCCATTTGTACGAGGCTCATGTCCGGAGTGGGCTGGGCTTTTTCGGAGGCACAGTGTCCTCCAATGGCAGCCCCGGGATCGCTGTGTGGCTCATCTGATTTACGGTTCATCATTAAGTCAGCGCATTCCTTCTCCCTGTGGCCCAGGTGGCTGTGGGGCCCGAGGCCCAAACTCACAGGAGCAGAGCAGGTCTCTCTGTGGAGCAGAGCACATCACTAGGAAGGCAGCAGCAGCAGCAACACACAACACAGAGGGGCAGACCAGCAGATCCAGCTCCATACCACAACCCTAACACATTCCTGCTTGACAGGAAGCACTTAATACAACACATCTCAGCACCTTCTGTTTCTATGAAGGATATATGTTGTCTTATTTATAGATCCTCAATTCTGTTTAGTTCAACTTCAACTCTGCCGCTACTGAGTCAAAGATTAAAAACCTTGAAGGTTGCACTGACCCATGACCTGTGCTCCTGCTGGATTTGTCAGTTTAAATGAAAAAAGATTCCTCCTTAAGAATGATCTGTCGTGCACTTTTAATGTGAATGTCTCATTGAAGAAAATGTATGGTTTGTTTCCTGTAACCAACAGATTTTATTGAGGATTTATGTTTTATATATATTTCATGGTGTAATTAATAATTTACACCATTGGGAATGAATGACATGTCAAACTGTGTTTTTTTAATATCCTCACAAACCTTCAAAAACAACTGAGGTTGGCAAAAACCATGACAGATTTTTGGAGCTGCTTTGCCCTCTAGTGGTGACACACAGTGCCAGAGTCACAGACGCAGATCCCCTCCTCCAAAACACCACCAGGCAGCCACTGCATGAAACACAGGCTGCAGTCCCAACTCTTTGAACATGTAACAAGACGACTTGTCAATCTGCACAGAATCTCACATCATCGGCTTTATAATATCCGGCAGACTGACAGTAAAAAGAATTAGCCATTAGCGATTTCAGCACTTTATGAAACTTTACAAGCAGACTTTAATATTTACAAGGCCATTAAAATCCCTGGCAGACCTCTCAGCTCTGACCCGCACATTAGTGACATACTGTTGTTTATGTTTGGGAAAGAGGCGACTTTACTGAGTCTGATTGTACGACTCTGCTTGATTTATCAGTTTTATGGTTTTGAGTAAGTGAAGAGGAAGCTCAGCAGCAGACAGAGCGCCACACCGTCCGCCATCAACAAAGTCACATTTGGCAGTGAAGTGTTTTTATAAAAAGTTTATATAGTTGGATTTACCATTTCATCTGTGTGTGTGTGATGTTTAATTTAAAATCTACTATAAGTTCATTCAGAAGGGAAAACATTGTGGTTGATGCAGCTCTTGGTCGCAGCTCAGGGAAATAAAAACAGTGAGTGTGGTGAGGAGGTGCTTCCTGCATGCTGTTCCTCCACATGTGTGTGCATGCGTGTGTGTCTGTGTGAGAGCCTCTGAAATTGGCGTTGGTGTTGGTGAAAAGCTTCCCGGCCCCCCCTAGCTGACAGTGGTAATGGGAGACAGACAGTTTGCCATTTGCTGCATGTCTGGCTCAGATGTCTTGACCTGACCAACTGGACAGGCCTGACTCTCAGCTCTGGCTTATCTCGCTGGCACAGCATTGGTCACTTAACACCCACCCGGCTTGATCAGCCCCTGAAACGGACGCTGAGTCAGTCGGCAGCATTTTGTAATGATGTGATTATTGCAGCAGAACATAAACCTGAAGTATATATATCAGTCTTTTACAACAAATCAAGTAGGGTTTAAATATATGACAATGGTTTAAATAGACAAGTTACAATATTAATTTAACTACTAATGTGATACATTATCAGTGATCATTTTGTTAGGTAACGGTCCAATCTGATCCAGTACAACAGCTCGGCCTTTACGAAGAGTTTAACTACATGGCTATATTTGAGGTCAAAGACTGTGTGTGAGGGGCAGGTAATACACATTACTGTCTATTAAAAGGCTTTGTATAGTTGAGCTGTTGTATTGGATTCCATTAGTTATCACAGTTGTAACTAGAATGTCCCTCAGTAGATCGCATACCTCCACTGGGGTCTGATCATCCTCTTAAATCACATCAAGCTGCACTACATTGCACACACCCATAGATGACAATTAATTTTCATCAAGATCCATTAATTATATCCATATGACAAACGCCTTATCTCGCAATTTTAAAGAAAGTGGAAAAAAATCCTAGATCCATCTCCTGATTCAGAAATCTGTTATTTATATCCATTTGTAATATAATAATATAATGGGTGTATGAGTATGTTAACCTTTAATGAGTGTTGTTCATTTTTACTTAACATAGCATACAGCTAAATAATGAATAATCAATACTATCAATAACATAGTATTAAGAATAATGTACACATCTATACATATGCTTATCATTAATTTAAATGTCATAAATATTTTAACAACTTTCTATGTCGAGTATTTTTATTGTAGTGGTTACACAATAGTGTATCATATATAGCTGGCACTTACCAAACACGAGTACTCGCAAATCAGTTTTTGTATCATAGGTGCTGTAGCATGATTATGCACATCAAATTACCGGCTCAGTATTCAGCAGCCAAGCTCATGACGTCTGAGGTAGCTCTGTCGTACTAATACTCGAGTTCGGTTTCTTAAATACTGCATTTTATAAAGAAGTTAATATGGAAACATAATCATCACGATCAGATGCATCTGGCTCTTTATTTTTATAGCTGCTGTCATCTGCTCTGATCTGTGCTTGTCGCATTATATCTGCACCATGTTACTGTGAAAGTAAAAAAGTTGAGGGATCAACTGAATAATATAAATTAATTAGACATGATATAATAGGTGTGATTATAGCTTAAATATAATGTTTGAATTTGGAAATGTTGCCCTTTATGGACACACTATGCTCGAGAAATTGTACAACTCTGCAATGAACAGCCATTAAAACTTCCAGGAAGAAAAATACTTGTGAATATAGCTAACACCTACACACAGCGCCCGAGCCTGTTTGCTGACACAGTAAGCCTACACCCGTCACACAAAATAAATGTTCTGCCCAATAGGAAAGCAATTTTGCAATGCATCACTTTAAGTGAGTGGACCTCTGCGCCGCAACCAGTGTCTCTTAACCTTTCCTTAATTTGTCTTGTCTTGTTATGAGCTCTCAGGAACAACAATGTCCTTTCACTATCAACTTGTAAGTGCTGTGCAGAGGAGGAACATGTGAGTCCAATGCAGCTCTGGAGTCAGATTTTGTCGTGTTGCTCCCTGCTGCAGAGTCCATGCAGCTGTTTCCTCTCTCTGTCTTTGAAGACGTGGCAACGTGAATCCAACACTCCGGCCTCACGCACCACTTCCTATTTACCCAGCACCATCATTAGTATGGTCAAATGAGGGGATAATAAAAGCGGAAACTTTCACTCTGGATTTACTGCAGTCGCCCTTTCTGCAGCGCACAAACATCAAACACTTCATTTCAACAGAGACTTGATAAGGAAATGTTATCTGAGTGACTTCCCCTGCTTGACTTGGAAGAGGTTGCAGGCAAATATGTGCAGCTTCGTCCAGCATCAGCCTCCGCTCAAAGCCAAGTAAAACAATTAATAGCTCGTTTGCAGGAGCTATAGCGTGCAAGGTGAAAATATGCACTTAGAGAGCGCTATGTGGTTTTAATGGAGTTGGTGCTGAGCGCAGAATCCCACTTCAAGCTTTGGTTTTCGATTCAGCATTTCAAATTAAAAAAAGAGAGTTTAGCTTTCCCACTTGTACAGGACGTCATCACTCTTGTTCAACAACCTGACACGTATTTTGGCGGGATTGTCACCACAAGAAGGAAGTTGTAAACCAGAGAGGCTCCCAGTTCAGGAAGCCTCCTTTCATTGTGGATAACATGGTGGTCCTTGGTCAGACCCGACTGAGAGTTTAGATAGTGAACCATGGTTACGCTTACACAGACTCCAATATTCATATATATAGTCGCAATAGTCTGAAAAAGAAACTGACCTGTAAACAGCATTTTCTTATAACCTTAATCCAAATAAGGTCTTACTAATCGACGTGAGGTCACCTTAGTTGCATTATTTAGACATGTTGAAATCCTAATCACAAAAATCTAAAAGAGTTGTATTCTTTACAAAGTTAGAAAGAAAAGACCCTAAATGGTAAACTAAGTAGCATGGCACATTCAACTATTTCATATTTGGGTTTTAAAACCTACTGTACTAAATTTAACACAGCACAGATGGTGAAGCTATAGTAATGAAAAACTGAAAAAGCAGGTAACGGTGGCAGATAATGATGCAATCAGAATTTTGCACAAGCTTTCAAGATGGACAAGTGCCAGCCACATGCTTGTGGCTCAAGCAATGTCCCCACCTTTTATGCTTTCAGGAATTTTATGCATAACTTTATGTTTCGATTAACAAACTCAAAACACATAGACCATAAGGGATGCAATACCAACCACTCATCTTGTTTTTAGGAAACACCGTGAAACAAATAAAGTAATCTCTGTGTAGAATACTTATAGAGTGTGATTATAACATTCTATATTTTTGCTGTGTTTTGTGAATATTTTATTTAGCTTTTCTCCTGATATAGACCTACAAGTCTGAAATAAAACTTAACTTAAATCTGTCAGAATAACGTTGGATATAATGACATAGTGGGTGTAATGAGGCGAGTCATAATCAGACTATGATCATTAGAATGTAGACCGGATTATGAATGGAATATTATATTTAGAAATCAGGTAAACACCATTATTGAAATATTGTTATATTCAGAATCAGGTAAATATATAGAATATTGGTGTGTATGTCAACATCAATGTGTGCCTGCTAGGATATTCCTATAAAAAAAGAGCTGGTCATTGATTGTTCGTAGAAAGAGAAATGTACATACAAAAATCTCTATGTAGTCTGGACCGGTTGCATGCAACATGCTTGGCAGGTTTAATTTTTAGGACTTGTTTATGTGTTGTGTTTATTCCCTCTCATTCCCCTGGACACTTTGGTAACTCCAACCCTTCATTAAGCCTTATTACGCACACCACTCACTCAACATCTGGCTTGGGGCTCCCAGAAAGCCTCATTTGCTGTGCCTTTTTATTGCAGTCATATAGTTGGAGTTGTAAATGCCTGTGTGGCTATGTATTGTTGTCTGTTGGGGGGGAATCACACAGTATTCACAGCAGTGACATGCAGTGTTAATGTGCAGAAGTTATAGTCGGTGTCCGATGAGTCTCACGTCACGTTAAATGTTGTATCTGTAGGTAGAAAAAGAAAGTAAAGAAACCCTATATAACAGCGTCGTTTTTCAATCCTAGCGTTATTGGAAAATACCATCAGAAGCATCAGTATTAAGACTTTAGGAGGAAGTGGGTTGTTCAATTTAGCCCTTGGCCTGTGATTGGATGAATGTCATTTGAGTAAGTTCCACCAAGTGGAGGGATTGGCAGTTCTATAACTCCCTCGGACAGGTTTGTCATCTGTGTCAATGACCCACCGGGGAGCTGGTCCTATTATCAAACCCAGTGGTGATGGATGAGCACAGTTCCAGCTGTTAAGGCACTGTCAGAAACAGGTTCCTCCATGGCCTGTCATGCACCCTGTGTGTGTGCGTGTGTCTGTGTGAGAGTGTGTGTCTGTGTGCGTGTGTGTGTCTGTGTGTTGTGAGTGAGATGAAAAGCCATGGTCAACCTTGGTTCTCAGTCTGTGAGCAGTGGTGAAAATCAGAGCTGCTGCTGTCACCATTAACTCACAGGGACAAATCTGTAACACTGCAGTTTTCTTTGGCTTTGTACAGAACATTCCCATAAAACATGCCTCTTTTTTTCCCCTACTTTTAACTTTTTCTAACTTTAACTTCTTGTTAGATAATATTGCCAAAACAACTTCTCATGATAATCTTGTATTTATGATAAAGGCTGAACTGCATCTGCCAGACGGGGAGTCAGAAGTAAAAATTCCAGCAGGAAATTTTAAATAAGATTTGTACCACTCATTTTCTTTGAATTTCTATTTTAAATGTTTTGGATGTCCTCCTTTGATATTGCGTGTTTACTTATTACTTTTACAGATGTTCTTTTTAACTTTTCCTCTTTGTTGTTGTAAAAATGTCCCTGTTTTGGGACTACTAAGGATTATCTTATCTTATCTTATTGTATTTGGATTTAATTGCCCTTATTCTGCACTAGCATCAAAACAGCAAATATGTAATGGAGCTTTTAGGTGACAAGGTTTGAATTACTGGGGTGAGAGTGATTAATATTGAAGGACATCATGAAGGTGCTACAAACCCAACCTCAAGCGTTCCTCTGTCCTGCTGTACACGGCCAACCCGCTCCGCACGGCCTCATTGTTTCATTGTTCTGCCTCAAACGTGCTTCACAGTGTAGTGGCTCGTGTGTAAACTACAGTACATATCTCAGGAAGGAAGAGGGACCTGGTGGTGGTGGGGGGTTGGGAGCAGGATCCCAGACCATAAAACCTGGCAACCGCCCTCCCTGCATTGTTCGCCGCCACCATTCCAACCCGGTTTCACTGCCTTGCTCCCTGTGCTCTGTGTATCCTGTCCTTTTTAGAAGCAGTAAATGTTGCCGTTCATCAGGCGAAAACATGAGTCCTGCAGCAGGCTGCTCATCTCGTCTTTGTTCTCAACCGACAGGACTACTGCAGGCAGGAAGAAGGGCTGCGCTTAAAATCAAATAAATAACCCGCTTATTAAGTCTAGCACAGGCTCATATGGGTCCAATCACACAATATCAGGTTGCATGCAGCATGCTACACAGCAGAAAGACTATAATATATACATACTTAAAAGCAATTCCCGCCTCTCAGCTTGATGTTGACTTTTCCAAATCTCCTCTTAGAGCACCACCTTGTGGTTGGACTGTGGCATTCTCCCCCACATCTTGGAAAGCATCAACTGCTGCATTGACTGTCATATGTCAAAAGAAAGGATTATTAAAAGTAAACACTATAAGAAAATACACAATTTATAATTTTGTGTTATTTTATCGCGCACTGTAATTCTCATAGAATGACTTCTTCTTGTAGTAGTTATAATTTGATAACACTTAAAGTTATTTTAATTAATATTAAGTCATGTATGAATAGGGCTTTTATACAACTAATAATAGAGAAAACCTACATGGAGACAAATAGAGAACGTGTTCATGTAATGGCTGTTAATGAATCATGCAGGTTCTTCTCCACATTTACGATTGCTATCTGTTTGGTTCTGTAATAATGCCACAAAATGTGTCCATTAGGCTAAATTTAAATCGTAAACGCAACATTTCTTTCTTAAATGATTTCCCTGTTTCCGTTAGTGCCATGAAACATTCAACAAGACCGCAGGACGACCGTACGACTCTTGTGGAATGCAGATGTTCTCTCTCAGTCTATTTAGTTGATTTAAGGCTGTCAGGGAAGCTGAGCAGCGGCAGGGCCCAGACAGGAGGCTGGACATGACAATGAAGCTGAGGCGCTGCAGGAACGGCTCCCTCTGCTGGCAGGGCACAGAGGCATGTGATTGGAAATACTGCAGCAGGAGTATGGTGTCAACTTAAAATCTTCACCTCATTTGCTTGAACATTATGAGTGTTTCTCTTCTGAAAACTGTTTTAATGTTAATTTAAAATCATTTGGGAATACAGAACCTAAAGACTTGTAATGTTTTCCTCATACATTTTAAGTATCCTGGGTCAGTTTTTCTCAAGCACATCAATTAAAGCAACACATTAACCCTGACGTGTTTACAAACTATATAATTATTGCAACTTTTCCTCACATGTGTTAACTGCCAGTTGAGCTTATAACCACATGACCGCTTGTTCTCCTCCAGTATCAATCCCTCTGCTTGTTTCCCTCCTCTTGGCAGGAGAAGAACCATAAACACAGGGCAGAAAACAGCTCTGTGATCCCAGCTGCAAATAGAAAGCTGGGGTCGCAGGAAAAAAAATATTTTACATGCCACTTTACACACACTCTGCAATAAATGCAGCCTTTCTCAAAGATCAGAAGAACCGATGGAGCCTGTCATAGTCATTTCTATGCTACATTAAGAGAAGCAACACTGTAGTTTGCCTTGGAACGCGCAAAGTGTTGCTGCACGGCCTCAAGCTTTAACGCCAACATCTACGCCCGCTCATGTGAAGGGTCATTGTCTGTCTGAGTTTAAGAGGTTTCACATCAGGAGCACTTTGCCTTGTTTGTTAAAACTCTGAGTGTTTTAGTTTCATGGAAAAAGCAAATATCGTCACATCTAGTGTAAATACAAGAACATGTCTGCAAGCCTATCAAAATACCAGGATGTATATTCGTTTGTATTGTATCTAAGATGTTCTGTTATATGGAATAACTACATTTTATAGTCCTTTATCAGATCAGAGAGCCCATGGGAAACGCCCCACTCTTTCCTAGCACATGGTCTGTATTTTGAAAATCAATTTCTGTCTCACAGTTGGATGCGGTGCCACTGAAGTCATCAGGGTCATGCACCTCCCTCCATAGTCGTTTGCCAGCCGCTTCCAGCTGAAAAATGGAGCTTTCTGGACTGGAGGGGTATATGAACAGAGATAGCTTGACACCACCATTTGTTTGGCTCAGGTGAATACAGCCAGACAGCAACACACTCCCTGCTCTGCAGCAGGGCTTGCACTATGGCCAGATCCTACTGGACACTCATTCCTCAAAGATACTCCCGAGTTCTGCTCAGAGACATTGCTGCTGCACTGTACTACATGTAAAAAGACACAGCTGCTCTTTTTATTTACTGTGTGGATATAAATTTCAGAGTGAAGAGTTTAGATTGACCGGTTTATTAGAAGTTGTTAGTAAAGAACAGTTAATGTAGAGAATATACTGTATGTATAGCTTAAATAATACAAAATACATGCCTTTTCTGTCGTGGTAATACAAATTTATTCTCAAATTCAGGTGATCTTGGATCGCTACAAAAGTGTTAAATTATTTCCCATCCCTTTGCCATGTTTTGGTCGAACTTGGTAGAGGGATGTCAGTTATTTTAATGTCTCAGAATTTGTTGATCAAGATCCATGAATTATGTCCTTGCAAAGGGGTGAAAGCCGTCAAGATTTAGAAAAACGCTTCATCTCGCAAGGGTAAAACATCTATTCAATGTCTCGATCCACATAAACCCTGGAAACCCATAACACATTTTCCACCAAGTTTCATGGTAATGTTTTTAGATATTTAGGAAATAAGAAACTTCTTGGCTGAGGTAAAAATTGCTGCCTGCCTCTTTAGGCTGCACCACAGACGAAAAGCAGTACTGTGATATAAAGCACTTCAAGTCCTTATTTAATTAACTGGGACCTGGCATTAACAGTCTTCACTTATTTCCCAGCATGTCTGTCTCCTTTGTTGTTCAAAGGTGTTGTCCCTCTTTTTTTTTACAAATGATTAATCCATTCACTTCAATATACAAGCTTCTATTGTCATAGTGAAAAATGCTCCAAGTATAAATCTGTGAATGCAGAAGTGAGAACAGCCATGGTGATAAATATAATTAATAATGAATAATAACCCTACAGCCAGACTCGGCTGATATCATGCACATTCATTTCTCTGCTCTTTATTGCCTGTGTCTCCTGCCTTCATATCAAGAGTTTGGCTGTAACTGTTGTGTCGTCAACTTCTGTAATATCCATGGCTCGATGCAGGTATGAGCCGAATCAGCCGGGCAGCTATAATGAATTTGAATCCGTGGATGCTCCAGTATTAGTCTGGTCTTACTGTTTCTGCCCAGCAGGAAATGAATTGCCCTTTATTTAACATTACAAATTACAGGTGACCCACGGTGAGCAGCACTGTGAGTTTGAGTGGTGCGACAAATAGATTTAGAGGGGCAATGATTCCCCTCCCAGATTCCTGTTGTGTCAATGCAAGAGATTAGATGACAGAGGATATTAGGAAATAATTTGTGATTCCCACTGTGATAAATGTAACGTGGTTAGGAAGAAATGAATATGTCCGTTTTTGTCACAATTAAATCCAATTAGGTTTTAGATTGCATTACATTGATTTGTTGTATTGCAAATTGTCATGTTGACGTTGCTTGCTGAAGGCAAAGGAGGATATAAGGTTAGCTTTGCTGCAGGGGCGGATTTTGGAGCTTACAACGTGCTTGAGTTCTGCACCGACCAACACCCTCATTCGATACCCTGAACCCTGTGGTAAGGGTTTAATCCTCACTTTTCACTCAGTATAGCCTTTTGCTTTCGTGGTTTCCTGTAAGTAATAACCAACCTAAGTGCTGTGCTGTAAAATCCTGCTGTCAGCATGGAAGCTGAGTCATGCAGCAGCCACTTTTAACTGTGTTCTCCCAGAGATTATTCAGTCACATCAGGCCACGTGTTTGGATCATATAACCTCAGAGATAAATCCATCAGTCCCCTCCTGGATGCATTGAGGCAAACAGGCTCAAACCGCGCTTTTGCACCGTCCTCGGCTCCCTCTCCGGCGAGTGACTTGGCCCGTTGAGTAATGAAGTGTTGGAGTTCTGTAATGAGACTGTTTACAGGGCGTGCTTGTTTCACATGAATCAAGCCCAGTGTGTGGTTAGATAAATACCAGCTTGGCCCCGCACGAAGCCAGTCAAACCTTCTCCCCTGCTCAGGAAATGGCAGCCAAATTCCTGTGGAATGAATGAAGAGGAAATCTGCGAGTGGCAGCCTATACTCCGCGAGATCGCTCAGAGAGGAGAGGGTGGAAAAGCCGTGGCCCTTCCTCCGTGGCTCGGACCTGGGCCAGGGCTCACTAGGTGAGACTGATGGAATAATAATACACATCCTGAGTGTTCTTTTCATTAGCAGCACGGTTTCATGTTTTTCATCATCCTGCTGAGAGAAATGTAGAGACCCTTATTTCTGAGCTGGACAAATTACCTTTTCCCCTCTGGGAGATGCAGCTGCATTCAATATCGTGTGCGTGTGTGTTGGAGAGAGATTCTGTATCAGTGTGTGTTTGTGGTGGGGGGTTGTAGCTGGATACTGGGATTTCCTGTGGAAACACTAATTAACCACAACATGCTCACAGGGCCGGCGATAAACGCTGGGCCCTCTCACTAAATATTCTCTTTTACAAGCAAGCAGAACCAGGTACCTGGATTAATCTAATTTCCTACACAAGCTTTAGATGTGAAGGAACCTTCCATTAGGACATAAGGACGATTGGTTTAAGTCCATGACCTCGATCCTGAGAGTTGTGTAAACCTATCAGTCCGAGCCGTTTGAACTGAAGTGACAGCGCGGCCATCCGTATTTAAAACACATTACCCGTGATTCATATTAGCCCTTAACCAAAGCAATCCCTCCATTAACTCCACCTGCAAACACCTCATATCCCGAGTGACCTATTTTCCCAATTACCAGTGCGATTACTCTGCACTTCCCCTCCACGCCGTCACGCAGACGTCCAGATTAGAGCGGATTTCATTCAAACTCCTGCGACTACTACATTAGCGCACATTTTTCTGCACTTATTACAGAGCACAGAGACGGAGAGTTACAGCGCCTCTCAAATGAAACAGGCTTGAGTGATAAATCTCCCGCGCTAATGCACACGCTTAAGAGTTTTTGACTGTAAATAAAGTCAGGGGGAGACATGCTGTACTTATATGGGGAGAGCCTGGAGCAAATAGTTTCCCCCTTGAAAGAACACATGGTGTGTGTGTCTGCAGCCAATCATGATGCATGTTGAAAAATCCTTTTTGTTCCCTCAGCGAGGCCTCATTGCCTTTTTTGCCTTCTTTGTTTGTGTTCTAATATTTTAAACAAATTATGACCTAACCGTACTTGACTCACACTGTTGTTTATGTCAGTTTCTCCCCAAAATAACAAGCCACACTCACCTTTTCTAACAGCAGGGCTAACAGCTGCGGGAATATTTGTCAGATAAGCGGGACGACAGTTCATTGTGGGTCAATATATAGCCTTTCATCATGATCATCAATGCGTCATCCATCTCCCGCGCAAACACTGGTGACACCCTAATTGCCTTGGATAATACATTCATCCTGTCAAAACGCTGTGATAATCAAGTCGTTGCCACAGCAGCCATCGATGTTTGCTCTAAATATGTATTTGGAGAAAGATGGTACAGTAAGACGGCTCAGAGGATAACGAGTGCACAGTTCACCACCGTTTCTTGTTGGTGGAAGATGGTCATTCATTCATTCATTGTTCAACCATATAGCTTCACACAAAATGAAAAAGCATGATCTGTAACAATGTAAGATACATTTGATGAAAAGGAGCAGGGAGACCTGTACCCTCCCTAAAGTGCATCCCACTCTGTAAATGGTCGACCACTCAACATCCAAGAACATGTCCTGTTACATATTCACTGAGGCTCGACTGATTTCTGAGGCAGATACTTGTTGAGGAATTTTGCACCATCCTCCCACATTACTGTATATGCCACTATATATTATGTATATTGTATATTATACGTTTTATCTGTGCAGGAGAATAGTTCCTGTCTAATTCCATAGATACTCCCTTCTCTCTCTTAGCAGTACCCAAGGTCAGGTTATAGATAAAAGCCCAACCAGCAGTACATTGTAGTGTCTACGTTGAGGGACTTTCATATCTAACTCAGATGCTCCAGACAGAGAGGCACCAGCTTCAACTCTCACCAACTTCAACTCTTTTGTGTATTTCACCATTGGCAAGAGATAAGGACACAATGTGATGTAGGATTTTACTTTAGGCTTAACTATCCAATAGGATGCAAACACCTACATGTAACATAGAGAGTGATAGCAATTCTAGCCATTCATGGATATGCTGTAATGGCTGACACAAGTAGAGGGACATATATGGGGATGCTGTGGGAGACATCTTCCGACTTGGGGGTGAGTTTCTCATGTTACTCTGACGTTTGTACATTGTTCCACCTTCTGGTCCCCTTGATGCATCAAGTCTACATTAAACTCTTCTGCATAAGACATTAGCTGCTGCCTAAGTTCTCCTTTCACCAGCTTTCAGCAAAACTTCCATTACAATACTGATATCAATATTTTAGTGTCTGTAATTCAAAAACAATGTATCACCTGATTTATCCTAACACATGATATCAATGACTTTGGATCACAGTCCCAAGTTGATCAGAGTCTAATATGAAACTTCAGCAAATTAAGATGTTCTGCACAGATAAACTAACCAAAGGGTTTCTTTGCTAATACGACCTTCATTGTGAATAGCATACACTTGCTTTGACTGATTCAGACTCTTGAAGTCTCAGCTTAAGTTCAGATAAACCTTGAACTCTATTTTTGCAAAGAACAAAGACTGTGGATTTTTTTCTCCATCACTTCCAATGGAAGCATAATTGTAGGTCATCTATTAATAGCCAGCATGAACAAGAGGGGCATGTACGTGCTCTTTAAAGACTTAGAAAATGTGAACCTGTTCTTTATATTAAGCAATGCCACCACTAACTTGGACTATTGCTATTCAAAATAAAGAAATAAGTGAGAAGTACAAATACATACACTGGGCTTAGCTCTTTTTATACAAAGTATTTATAGTTGCTAATGCTTGGTTGAGAGTTTCACTCTGAATCTCCTGGCACTTAAACTCAAAGATCTGCTGGCTGGAGATGTATTGACTGTTGAGATTGGCTTTCAGTGGAGTGGAAACCACCTTCACGCAGACCATCAAGTGCTAATTGGTTTGGAATGGAGCGAAGGTATCAAGGTACAGATTCCAGATGACACAGCAGTGATGGAAACGTCATTTAAGTAAATGTAGCAGTCGGCTCCAGCACGTTGCACCATGCTTCATCTGCTCGAGATGTCTGATTACGCAAGCAGCGAGCTCCAGCTGAAGCACAGGGCTCCTGGTATAGTCCACTCTTCTCTTTAATGAAGTGCATTGCTGCAGTGGGGTCCTTGCGGAACTTATCTGCTCAGCCGATGTGGGGAAGCCTGTGAGGTGGCAACATCCCGATGGGACGCAGTACAGATGGAGCAATTAAAGGCGGGCCACAACAATCGTCTCTCCTGTGCCTGACATATTGGAGAATGAGCAGGAACAATGCATCCCGTTTAGAATATTTTACTGAAGCTTGCAGACGATATAACTGGCCACTGGAGGATGGAAAATGAGAATAGCTAGCGTTGTTGTTCAGGGATTTTTCTGGTAAGTGCAATTAGCCAGTGTTAGTTTTGTTCCAGACCTCCTTTATACATTAAAACAAATCATAATACATAATTTTGGTCCTCATACATTGGCAGGACTTCAACTTTTTATGCTTCAACGATTACCAGTTCTACAAAAGCCACATTTCCCTATCGGTTGTACACTAATGAGAGGATTTATACACTGCATGCTGCAAAAGAAGACATCCTCGCTCCCTTTTGAAGATCCGACCTGCCTGCCACGGTGCCCTCTAATAGGCCGCTCAGTTTCCTCAGCTCAGTGGGAGTGGGACGACAGCAGGAGGGAGTTGTTGGGAATTATATTTTCTCTCTCATCATGGGGTCTTCCCTCGACTCGCTGTGCTCTGGAGGCGTCAGGACTCTGAGCCAAGCTTGATGATATCTGGCTATAATTAATACAGAAATTAAATTTCACCCACTTTGCCTCCTCCCTGATTTAATTATTTTTTGCGTTGATTAACATCATAAAGCACCGTCCTCTCCGTTTGAAATATTTTAAACTGTTTATCGTCTGTGCGTCACACACTAAAAATAGTCACATCTCTAAAGGGTAAAATCATATGTCCTTTCTAAAGCAGTCTGGCTCCAGTCCTGTTAACACCTTTTTTTGGGGATAATTTACTCTCAATTGTGACTTTTAAATATTTTATTTCTATAAATCTTTTAATCAACATGCTTTCATCCTGCTTGTAGTGTTAGGTATTGTTCTTTGAGCAGCCCTAGAACCGAAACCTCTTACACAGATGACTCCTGCACCATATACTCAGCGCATTATTCCCTAAAAGAAAATCAAGCAGAGTGACGAAATTAGAAGTAACCCACTTGTCCGTCACAGGGCCAGTTGGTCAGCAAGTCCTCATCAGTGTATCTGAGCTGTAACTGAGTCATCCATGGATACTTTCCTGTATTGGGACTTCTATTTTTAATGAGCAGCTAAACTCTAGCCTCATGGCCTCCAGGTCATATTCCATCCATCCGTCCGTTTGTCATCTAAACTGCTCCTCCTTTGAGGGTTGCGATGGAAGCTGGAGCCAATCCAAGCTGATATTGGGTGAGAGGCTGGGTAAACTTTGGACAGTTCTTCAGGTCACATTGTGTTCCCTTATTGATATCCCACAGTAGGATGTATCTTCAAATTTATTTTCATGGTCCCACAGAAGTGATCTGTCCATTGGAATAAAATATTTCTATTTAAGTAATTAAAAAGGAAAAATAGGTGTTTTTTTTCAACAATAAACATATAGCTTTATATAGAGATATCAGAGGGGTATAATCTTCAAGAAAAAGCAAATACTGATGTTTTCCAAAGTCAGAAACTATTTACTGTCATTGGTCTTCATATCGTAGTTTTTGACAGAAAGAAATCTGTCTATCTGTGAGATTTCAAAGTTTCATTAGAAGATGCACTTTGTGGCTGAATTAATGGTAAAAAAAAATAAAGTTTCACGCCTCCACAAAAGTTTGCAAAGAAAACACTGAATCACAGGCTTGAAAACTTTGAGGACACACATGGGGTTTCTATGTCAGCTTTTCACACATCATCGTGAGGTAGTGTGCGTGCGATTGTGTCGTTAGCCACATACCAAGTGCTTCCTTCCTGCCAATGCTGCAATCGGATCCTGATTAAATAATGAAGACGGTTTCCTGCAGTATGCAAACCATAAGGACACTATAATAAACAGCTGCTTGTGTGTTCGATAGCCAGGCTCTTTCTTAAGAATAATGGCTTTTTGCTACTGTTTAATAATGACAAACAAGGGCAATGCAATATTGATCTGCATTTATAATGATGAGAAAAAGAAGTTGGTTGTTGCCTCTCAGCTCTGGTCGGAGTAGTAATGAGTGCAGCAGCAGCAGCAGCAGACGATGCATATATCTGTTTAATGAACACTGAACTGTGTGTTTGGAACAAGAGCGTAATGTGAAAAGTTCTGAACCAACGCTGAGTTTTAGTTGCAGCAGATTCACAGTTTGAGCCGTGGTGAAGATATAGATCACGCTTTGACAAATGATTATGATGATTTTGATATTTCCCGTAGACAATTCTACTTTTTCATTTCCGGGTAAATTGTCTGAGCTCCACGCGGTCCCGTCCTGGTGGGCTTCTCTCTCGGTCCCGTCTCCGCTACGTGGTTTTTATTAAAGCCAACATTTGTCAGCAGGAAGATGGTTGATATGCAAAGTGTGGAGCGGCGCGCACTTCACGCTTTAGTAATTCTGGCTGTTTGAGAAATGAGATATGAGGAATGCCCTGCTACGACACAACAGATAAGAGACATGAGTAATGTTCACAAGATTTCAGTGTTATTACTCTTTATTTCGTGTTTTTTTTTATTTGTACCTGAGTATGTTTTGAAGAACGATGTTGCTGGAGAGAAATCACAGCCCACTGATTGTGAAAATAGAAAATTAATAGTTAAAAATGCTTAAAAAGGATTTTATGACAATAGAGTTAAACGCAATTTCTTTGGTCTGGTACTTGACCTTCTGTTTCTTTTTACTGACATTTTATGATCTCAAATTTAAGATTAAAATAGAATTAATTAAAAAAAAAGATGGAGAAGACGAAATATAGAATTTTTAAGCGTCATTTATTTGGAAGAACTAGATTCGAGCACTTACAGTCCCCTTGTGAAACCAATTTTGTATTTGTATTTGGATCTGCACCAAATTGCTCACACTCAATCCCAACCTAAATGTTAAAGAACTCCTTATCTCAAATTTTCAGAGAAAGTAAAAAAAAACTCCAGGATCCAACCCCTGATCTGGATCTGCATCGAAATCAAATGGCTTCTTTCTTGACCCATAATAACGTTCTTCCATCAAGTTTTCTGTTAATCTGTCCCATTGTTTTGGTTTAAGCTTGCTCACAAACAGACAAACACTGACAAAAACCATAACTCCTTGGCAGAGAGGTAATAATTTAAATGTTCAGGCTTCTTGATGAGATGAGAGAATAATTTAAGGAATTACATAAAGAGTACATTTCTCATTAAAACGTATATACAAATATTGTAAGTCTTAAACACTAGTACATAATATTAGTCAATGGCAAATGTGCTGAGTGAATCATTGTATATAATAGAACTCAAAGGGACAGATCTGTGTTTCTCCCCTGATGTTGTTGTCAGACCACTGACACAATAAGGTAAAGAAGCTTACAGTTTGGAAAGAGAGGCAATTTCTCAGAATATAATTTCTGCAGGCAAGATGAAGCAAAAGGGCCATGCTGTGTGAGGAAATTGTTCTGCTAAGTGATTCTTCCCCCTCACCCGGCCAAGCAGCGTCTCTCCATATAGATGGCCGTCCAGGCCATTTGTCAGGAACACACATCAATCTTGTTGCGTATCGCCACAGAGCCAGGAGGCGAGTCGGTGTAGGCTGCTGTTACCAGTCAGAAATGTGTTGAGCTTGTCTCCCCGGGCCATCCTCACTCCGTACAGTGCAGGCACAAAGCTGGAGCCACTGTTCTGAAGACTGGTCACTTTCATTAGAGAAGTCATTAAAGGAATTACAGGAGCCTGCTCATAGATTTTTCCTGGATTATTGTACTTGGATTTGGCTCCATGTACCAAGCATATTACTGAAATGCTGCCGCGATGGTTGCAAAGAGACAAGAAAAGACAGAGAAACAGTTCTAAGATGTGTAATACTTATCTTTGTATTGACTCACTATTTATATTAAGAGGAAATATGAATCCAGTGAAGAGAATTTGAATGAGTAAGAATCTTCAATCTGTCTATTTACATCCACAGAACAGACAGATGTCTTCAAAGATTTGCTTACACTTGTCGGACTTCAGTTCAAACTGGTGCTGACACTTTGTTCCTCTATATCTCAAAAGTGCTGTTTCTCTTGTCAGAAAACTACTGAAATTGAGACCCTGTTGCACTGAGGGACATCATCATTCATTATGGTGAATACTGTAGTTTATTTATATTCAAAGTAACATGCAGCATCTTGCTGCAACTATGTAATGCTTGTATTAAGCCCCAGTTGAAAGTAGTTAACAACAAATGCAGTCCTTCCTCCTGTCCTACAGCCACGTGTGCTCAAAACTACACTGCCCAGCTGTTTTAAGATATGACGTGACCATTTAAAAAGTTAAATTATAAAAAATGAGCTGTTTTTGAAGGTTTAGATCATCAGTAGGAATGTATTGGTGTCTGTCTGAAGCCAATACAACAGCCTTTTTCATTCTAAGGGTTTTTACTTTCTACTACTTCTTAACTTACTTTTACTCTGTCCATTTAAATCCTTTACATACATTTTAACACAGATGACATTGCTTAATGGTATCAAGTGTTTATTATGTGCAACCTCTGAACTAATAAACTGATCATTACATTCATGTGCACAACAGTAGCAGAGAAGCAATGCACGCACTCAGAGGAGAGCTAATGTGCTCACCTAAGGTGTTACCAGAGGGTGCAATGTGTGCTGAGAAAACATACATATAAAAACCATTAAAAACCACCTAAAATGCTAGAGTGGATCAGCAGGGATTCAGATTGCGACTCCTCTATAAGTGCGTTGCTTGAGGGATTCTTTCTATGGAGACCACTTTGCCAGTGTTGCGGGATTGCTTCATGTCTGCAGGACTAAACTGAGTGAACAAAGTAAAACCCGAATAAAACGAATCACATGGGGAGTTATTGACAAAATAACCATCACAGCACAAAGTCCATAGCTCTTTTGAATGTTTCATTCAAATCACACAATCAACACCAGCAGAGTCAAGCAGTTGGCATGGAAATGTAGATGTTCACATTTTTATGAAGTGATTTTAGGTAATTATTTATTCCCCTCTTAATGTGGTTGGGTCGTTTTATTCATCCTGTAAAATCACTAATCGGGTTTGTGGTAGCCAATGTTGATTTTCTTTTGTGTAGTGTTTGGGTGTATGTGTGTGAATGTGCACGTGTGGTTATAGGCAGGTGATGATTTGTCAATAAAGGGGCGTCACCGGTGAGTCGGGGAAGGAAGAGGAATCGTATATTCATGGCAGACCTCGTCTTTGCATCACCACGTGTTGGAAAAGAATTCAAGTCCCTCAAGTGGCCTTATTTGTAGCTTGATCGTCACCACAAGGTTAAAAGTTGTTAATGGAAAATTTTCACTACGACTTCGACGATAAATCTTCTTTGTTTTGATAATTTCAAATAAAACAACAGAATGGAATTGCATGTGCACTCTACATGTACACCTTTATGCATTAATCATGTTACTAGTGCGTTGAGAATTATAGTTGATTCAAGAAGTCTTTTTAAATTAGAGCCTTGACATTTCTCAATCTTCCCATTTTTTAAATTAAATAAAATCTGTCTTCTGTGTTGTTCTTTTTTTAAAGGTTTTGTCATCTGATAATAATCAGTTATCATAAATGTTGCATATATATATAAATGTGATTTTCCACCAGTTTTTCCCCCCCTCCATTAATTTTTCATGCTTATATTGTCATGACCTAGAAGAGAGTGTGTATTCAGGGGGATGTTTCTGATCCCGTGTCCTGAGCTGTGGAATAATGTAAGAGCACTGGTGTGTTGCTGCTGCAGCTGGGGGAGCGTGTTGCCATAAAATATTAACGACTTGGAAGCCCAGCCACATGACAAGATGAATGTAATTGGCCCTCGCAGCTCTATCTGTGCATGTTAATGAGATGGGATGGTATTTAAATCAGTCGCGCCCCAGACACTGTGGCTGCAGTTGAGAAATCCACAAACAAAGACACAGTGCGAGAGCACGGATGCACCGAGATAGATACAGAAAATGTCACTTATTATTCCGTTTTGGCGGCCGGGGCTGCCGGCATTTCCAGTGCATTATCATTGTTTTTGCGTTTACTTGAGCAAAACATTATTTGCTGCTCAGCCTCTAAATGACTTTTGATCGAAATAATGGGAAATGGTGCTGACATTAATTTGTTTTTCAGAGGATCTGAAAGGTGGAACTCACAGATAGGAGATGCTGAGAGTTGAGGACAAAAGCTAGAGCTATAAAAGCTGAGGTAAAGCTGTGCACCTGCACAGCACCTGTCCTGCCGAGGCGCCTGGTTGAGCCCTGGTTGTCACTAATGGTCTGGAACAAAGCTGTAGTCCCTCAAACAAACTGTGGCCACCTCAGGAGAAAACGCTGGGCTGTGATCGTAACTGTAAACAACAGCGTCAGTCTCCTCTCCTGGGGGAAATGTACCAGGTAGTAGTGATGATATAACCTAAATCTTAGAGGAAAAGAGGGCCAGTTTGTTTTCAGCCCTGATGGCCTGGTTATATGTGGACGAGAGGGGGAGAGTGCTGTGTGGGTAAATCCTCTCAGATTTCCGGAAGACTGGAGGAATAAGAAAGTCAGCAGATGGGAGACTGTGTCACTTTACTTTCATTATTCTGACAACTGGCCGTGCAGGTCATCCTCACTTGCACCTCATAAATGCCGCACTCATGTCTTTGGTGTAGTCATGTGATGCTGGGTGGACCAAAAGAAAAAAAAAGATCTTGCCATGTCTGTGTGTGTGTCTGTGTTTGTGTGTGCTAGCTTTTTTTTGTGCAGACTGGGAGAGACCTGACGCCAAAGGGTGGGGGGAGGTGCAGGCAGGAGGACAGATGGTCTCCCTCATGGTGGCTGAAATAAAAGAGGGAATTAGAGGACTCCAAGGTGTACACTCTGACGGCAATTACAGCAAATAGATTGGAAGTGGACCTCCAGGCACCCGGGGAGGCAGCTCTGTGGGGGAGAGCTCCACCTCGCCGCATCTGGTCCGTACACCCTGAAACCAGTCGAGATGAAACCACACCGCCTGTCTGTTCTCAGAGCTGAGGTAGAGACTCACTGACCATTAGCACACGACTCTGCATCAGTGTTAGGACATAAAAAAACTGAAAATAAACTTCACGTGCACTGAGTTTGAAATGGATTTCCACATTACCATTTTTCTCTTTTTGCATATGTGGCTGAAGGATTTGCAAAAACCAATTTCAGACTTCCCTGGGAGCTGTTTTGGGTTAGTTATTCTGCCGCCTGCAGGAGTTTGAAAACAGTCAATTATTTTTGTCTTGCTTGCTTCCGCCCATTGATTCTCAAACGATTTCCACTGCCTCTGCAAGTAAGGATACGCGGCAATTGAATTAAATAAGCCCACCCAATCAATATAAAATACGGCACACGTCCATGCTCCTTCTTTCATAGCCTGTGGAAACTTGAGAATTCATTGCAGATGGAAATGCAAACAAACCGAAAGATGCTTTTATAGATCTCTGAGAGCTGTTATGAAGTTTATTGATAGCCATCAAATATTTTGAATATAAAATATTTAATGCACTACTGCTGCGGAAAATATTTGCGCGCCGACGCTCAAGACAGAAGTCGGGCGGCTGTCTGTCTTTTCTGCAGCTACTTAGACGAGTAGGGATCAGCAGATTCCATTAGCCTTGCCCTGTGGCTGAATGAGTGAAATACCATTTAGAGAATAAGTGTCTCTAACCCCAAAACCTTGTGTTCCCATCAATGCATAAATGATAAAGACGCAGTCTAATGAAACAAAAGCCTCCCTGCCAAAGTCAGCCATAAAAGTAACATTTGGGTGAGAAAGTCCTGAAGCCATTAACCTCGGTAAAGTGTCTTTACTATTACTCCCACACTGTATGCTCTGCGGTGCCAATGCAAATGAAATACACACAAGACAACAGTAATAAAAAGTTAAGTGATCTAACTGCATCACTTTACACTTCAGCGAGTAATTCTGCGATTCACGTTGAACATCCAGCGGTTACACGCATCCAAAATCAACATTCAAGGTAATATAGTTTGTTTTTTTTCAATTCTGAATTAAATTTATTGCTGATCCTCTCTATAATAAACATGGCTCATATCATTACTAATGTCTTAACAGAGGCAGAGGCCCAGATAATAGATACTATAGATATTCCTGGCTGCTACTTCAGAGTTTCAGACTTCAGAGTATCATTAGCTATGTGCGTTCTCCATGAAGATTTACACACCAGGCTTAAAACAAAACGAGAGCCCGGGTTCGTATTGTATACAATGTAAATAAGGCTGACTTTTGGCCTATGAGTTATAGCTTCCAGAACTGGCTGCTCTCCCTTGTTGCATAAATTCATGAACCGTAAATCACTGGCCTCTGAAAAAGAGTGGAAAAAAGAAACCAATACATAAAAGATAATTAGGCAGAGAACATATGTAACCAATCAATTGTTTGTACCCACGTTGTAAGAAGATGCAGAGGGAAAAACTACAAACACAAGCATGTCCTGAATCCCACTTGCTTTGCAACGGTAGTCGATTGAATAGAAACACTTAAAGTAACAGTTAACAAATGTGAGAATTGTTTAAGCCAACCTGCAGATGTACAACATATTTCAAGTTCAGTGCTTTTCTCTTAACGGAGAGGAACAGTGAAGAGGAAAGAAGCGAGGCGAGCAGAATGATGTGCTACAGTCCGTGACATTATTGTCTAATAAAATCAGTTTGGTGTTAAATCATAGTCTGTATATAAAGATGGACGACATGACTGCCCCCCCCTTAAAGTGAAACCAAACCGTCTTGATCGCCACCTGGAGGCTGGCTGCAGAATAGGACAGAAGCTAATAAAAATGTTGCAATAAAAATGGGGTGAAACGTCATGTTTTGACAACTGAGACTGATTAACGAATAATCAAACATTGTTTAACAAATTTTGTCGATCAGCCCACAGATACGCTATTGTTGAAATCGCTACTGTGCAGTCTCTGGCTCTGAATGTGCAAGATGGCAGCGTTCACATCTATTAGATATTTTGGTTTATTTCTGGATTGTGAGAAGAAGTACTGTAGTCTTCCATCTTCATATATAGTCTGTGTGTTAAATCACCAGAGACCAAACGGATGGATCAAAAGAGAGTAATGACAACTGTAGTCAGATGACATCATGTGGAGAACTTAGTTGCAGTTTCGACCCTCAGCAAAAGTCAAGAGTCAGCACTGTAGGGAATATCAAGCGAGTTCAAATCTCTTGTTTTCTCTTGTGGTCACTGATGCTGCTCCTAAAAGTTGCCAGTGTTCCACAATCATATGATTTAGGACTAAGAGAACTGGATCACGAGTACAGAGAGATGTAGACATTCCCAGAGATAAGTGCTAAAAGCAGTTTCCAGGATGCTTGACCATCTGGTCTAGAGTGTTTTGTATGGGTGGTGGTTATCCATCTTAGGTGTTTGTTGTTTCTGTGTCAGTATCATGTCTTTTATCTCCTTTTTTTTTGAGTTTTTTTTTAATTCAAACATTCTCCTCCTCTCACTTTCATTACAATTATCAAAAAGAGTCCTGAGCTGAAACAACTGCAGATCTCCATGTTGCCGTGCCTCAGAGCAACTCTTCAGATTACCTCTCTCTTCTTATTTCAAGAAAGGAGCCAATCTTTTTTTAGCTTCACATCACTCTTCCACTTTCCACTTTATTTGACATGCATACCTAACAAATGGATATTTATGTGCTTCTGGAATTTGACTCATCGTCCGAGTATGTGCAGCAGCTTCCTAACATGCAGAGGATAAAAATCCTCAGCCCTTCACTGAGCATGACTCCTCTGTTTGTGTTGGAGCAGAGTCTGAGGAAGTCTGTGGGACAGACCTTGGACATGTGCTCATAAATCACGGACAATATTTTGTCCAAATAAAGCCAAATCGATGGTGAAACTCCAAAGTGCATGATAATGAAAACAAATTCCAAACCTCTGAATATTTTCTGATTTGCTTTTTGTGAAAATGTCTGCTTATTTGGCATTGAAGATTGTTACTTCCACCAAGTGGGGTTATTTTTTTTCATCTGTTTGATTGTCAGCAGGATTACGCTAAACCTGCACAATCAATTTCCATGACATTTTATGGAGAGGTTGGACATGATCCAGGGAGGAACCGATAACATTTTGGTCTGGATCCAGATCAGGGGACGGATCCTGGACATCCTTTTCACATTCCTAAAAAAGCGAGATTGGACGTTTTTCATGGATCTTTGAAATTGAGTTTGTGCAATTTGTTGCTGTTCCCAAAAAATCTGGATCTAGTGAATTTAAATGTGCAAGTTTCTTAAGTCGTCTTTTGAAAATTAACTTGAGTTATATTATGACTCGAAAAAGTAAATCAGCAATACCTAACTCACTCACTTTCTATTGAGAGAAGAAAAGAGTGGTAGTGATGCTGTATTGAGATGTTGAACATAACAGTGAATTCATGTTTGTAATAAATAAATAAAGCAAGGGTATGAAAACAAACCAAAATAATGACTCCACAAAGTCACAGTGGGGATTTCTGTGTGTTTTATCTGCAAACATAACCTTTTGCTATACTAGAGGTATTTCTGTCTCTCTGTCTGTCTGTGTGTCTGTCTGTCTTTCGGTGGTGTCTGCAGGTCGACTCAGGTCCCATCACTGCTGTGAACAAACAGCAGCTGCAGGAAGCCTGGCACAGAAAACATGATCTGGTAATTAGGATTCTGAGACCAAGACATGCTTTTGCAATGACTTAACAAGCCTCATCTATTTCAACTACAATTTGTAAATTAATTGAAATCCTCACTGTAAAAATGGTGAAAAGTCTGACGGTTAAAAGTCACTTAGCATCACATAAAATTTTACAAACCTTTAGTTTTTGTATAGAGTGTAATAGAAGGGACATACATATAGGTTGTGTATTTTAAATGTTTTTACATAGGATTCTATGTAATTTACCAGTCGAGACCATCCAGCGACTGAATTGTTTTTACAGTGTAACTTTTCCCAGCTGGAACAACTCAGAAAGTTATATTAAGCTCAGGAAGAAACGCTTTCCCAATTCCATGTTGAGTCTGCTCTCGCACATTATTCACCAGAGCATTTGAATGTGAAAAACAGACTCATAATTTACCCACCTCTGGTAATGTCGTATAAAAGCTGCGTGTTTCCAGAAAGAGACATTTGTTTTTCCCACAAACAAACGCATCCCACACCAAACTAATAACCACACACCATCTGTGCTTTTGTCTGATATGTAACCCTCATAAAAAGCATTTCATCAAATGGAAATAAATCTTATCCGATATTTGAAGTCTTTAAAGAACTATTCAATATCCTCCGCGAATGATTTTAATAGACTGAGTCATATTTCAGGTGGCCTGCTTTTCAGATTGTATCACTGCTCAACATTTGTCACCTGTCAAATTATTTTCCCCCCACATGTCATGTTCATTTGTCAAAACCGCGTTGTTCAAAGTTGCCCACTGCTTCACATCCAACTAAATCAGATTTGGGGGGGATTTCTATTTGGATGTCATATTAATGGTAACGCTGGAATAATAAAATTGTGCACAATTCTAAACGCCATTTATCTAAGTCTTAATGCGTTTAAAGCAAACACCAGGACTAATGACTGAACCATAAAGTGAGCGTGAGCAGTTGAATTTGTCAGGGGCGGACATATTTAATCAGCTCAGAATACATACACTGGAAATTTTTTGCAGAAGCAGCTGCTGCAGACTCCGGTCCTGTTCGCCAGAGGGAAACAATTGCAGTCCTGTTACGTGAAAGGTGAAAGGTGAACATAAGTGTTACATTCACAACTACCTCATTTATTCTGTAAAGAGCATTTAACCTCCTCGTGTTAATGAGAGCTGGACTTGGCCAGAGTCTAGACCACCAGAGGCCACAGCTGTTTCCGAATACTGCTGCACGCCTCGTACCAGGATTTTAGGGCGTTCATATTTCTGCAGTGTCTGATCAATGCCGGAGAAAACCATTTCTTATCATTCTTCCAACTACTTAGAGCCACGTCTGAATTACGGTTGGTGTATTCGATGCACATTTATTCTTCCCCCCTGACAGTTTTATGGAGCTCATTATCCGCTTTGTGGCCATGGCTGTGAATGGCGAACCTGTGGGGGTTTTATGTGTAGCCAGTAGCTCCTCCGCTGACCACATTTAATGTCCTCTCAGAAGAAGGAGGAGAAGAAGAAGAAGAAGAAGGAGGTAGAAGAAGGAAAAAAAAAGACGGGCGAGGTCAAGGGGGTGCATCCAAGCCGCTCGGACAACACACAGAGCGCCAGTGTTGGATGTGTTGATGTGAGGGTGAGGGCGCCGGCCGACAGTCGGACCCCCAGTTTTTATTTACCTCAGGTGCAGTGGCTCATTATAATGGTGTTAATGAGGAGCAGATGTAGCCGAGTGAGGGAGGAGGGGAAGCGGGCGGCTGGAGGAGCGGGTGGTGGCCTGTCCAGGGGCAGACCTACATGGAGGTCCGGTGAGGGGATTCCCCAAATCCCCCTCTAACTACGACCAATGCAGCCGCTTCTCACGTGTTAATATCTACTCAGCAAGTGCTATTAGCAAACACTGAAAACTGCCGACTGCAGTGATTTACTGAGCCCCTCTAAGCCTGGCTGTGCTGAAAGGTTGTTGGGATATTACTGGAGTCATAAAGGATTTGTAGCTTTACGTTGTTGAGGCTTTGAGAGGCGGAGTCTTTACACAAAGGATTTTACTGTGAGCGTACTATAAAGTGATATCTGTGTATCTAAAGATTATTCCTCTGTGCCTTAAACTTCCTTTGGTGTCCAGAGTTTGACTTTCAGTATTATTCTTGTCTCTGGTGTGTCACGTTCATCATCACAAACACTAAAAACTGAGAAATTCTCACCTCGCTGTCTTGCCAGTGTTGCATCCTGCACGATACAAAAAAATGCTGTTGCACGTTGTTCTCAAGATGTAAAAACAGTACAACATTAACAGCTATAAATTCAATAAATAACATTGTGCCAGAAAAGTTGGAGCTCAAACTCTAATCTACAATGCGGAAACGTGCAAATTTCTTATTATTTATTTTGGCAGTGTAGACGCTGATACCACAAGTTTTCTGGCTGTAAACACCCAGAAGTTCAATGGGGCGTCATAGTGTTGTGCCAGAAAAGTTGTGGCGTCAGCGTCTAGACTGCCAAAATAAATAACAATAAGAAATGAGCATGTTTCCATCATTGTCCATTAGAGTCTGGGCCGATAAAACCATGTGTCTACTGCAGAGTCTTTCGACCCGGGACTGAATGCAGACTGAATCCCACTGCAGAAAAAAGCCAGATGTTTTTGGACCATTGGAAAGAGGCTGTCGAATAGGCCAATATCTTATCCTTCAAACAAATCTGTTACATATGTTTTCTTGTATTTTGCCTTTACGTCAGTTTCACAATATCTAATGTTATTATGTTTAATCATAGGTGGCGAATTTGGCTGACTTATAAAAAAAACAAGATTACAGAATCAAAAATATTTAAGATTCAAAACTAAAAGTCATATTTCACAACGTAATAATCCACTTTTAAATACAAATTATGAAGTGACTAAAGTATAAAGCTGCAATGATCCATATTTTTCTTCCATATCATCTGTGTATTCTGTGCCATAGGGGCTTCATTGTCGGCCAAAAAATTATGTAAACATGACAGTGAGCCATAAGCCTTAATTAGAATAAACATTGGGACTGAAGTTTTTATATACATACTTACAGCCTGGTTCTATAAAATGCTCACTAGTGGATCAAATGTGAATCAATCTGTGACTTCAAATAGTCACCAACAAATATAGTACTTCATCCTATTCGAGAAACATCTGGTAAAAGCTACAATTCCCGGATGCTTCAGGAAATACCTTAGTGTCAAAAGAAGATTTTTTAATTTTTTGTGGTCCATATTTAAAGATTAACATCTTCAGCAGAAGGGGTGGACATTGTTATCTGCCTCATCTTTTAAACAAATCCTTTTATTTATTTCTTCTTATGTTTGTCCTTGGCTGCACTTAATAGATGTCCTTTAATCATATGGCTAATAGATGTCAGGCCGGGGCATCAATCTGCCATACTCAGAAGAATTAACAGTCGCACCATTATTGTCACAGATGACAGAACAAGGTTAATATTGAGTTAAATCCCCAAACTCAAAGTCTATATTTTAGGTCCTAAAAACATCTTTTCATAAATCTGTGATATGGCTCTTTATCTGGCCCTTAATGCTTCCCCTGAATCCCTCGGCAAAGAGAACTGCATCCCTCTGCCCGTGACAGGCCCCCTTTTCGCTGATGACAATGGAATGGCTGCAGCTTTGAGTTTGCCATTGTGACTTCTTCTCTGACTGAGCCATGGCAGTAATAAGCTCCATGAGCCCTCTGTGTGTGCCAATGGTGGGCCATAACAGTCTTTATTCACCATGAAGCCTCCACTGGGAGCATCTCGTGGTCCCCGGGACAACAATGCTGGCAGCCAAGCCCACAGTCAGCCGGCCCGTCTTTTACGTTTTTATGGGCTTGGCCTTCCCCCTGCTATTGAGGCAAATGTAGGCCATCAAACAACACAATTTATGACCCAGTCTAAATTTGACCTTGGGCCTCCTGAAATGCCTTTGCTTTCAGGAAACGTAGAAACCTTATGCATTAAAGCGTGTTTACATGTGAAAGCATATACTTGCTTCTTCATTTCATTCACTCCAAATGAGAATATTGCACAACATGTTCATGTGTAATGGAGAATTGTAGGATCCACGTCAGACATAATTATGTTTTTCTTTGTGCCTGGAGCTTGAGCGACTGTATTTTTACTGCCTGACCTCAACTATTTCTCTGCTATGTTTTTTTTTCTTGGTTACTGATGCAACACAGTGACCTGGTTGACTTTTGCCTTCTGGTTTGTGAGTAGAGCTGCAGGGAATTCCTTATTTACTGCAGGGGTGTGCCTTCCTTGTCTTCATTCACCAGCACATGTTAGATTTCTCTCTCTCTCTCTCTCTCTCTCTCTCTTCTCTCTCTCTCTCTCTCTCTCTCTCTCTCTCTCTCTCTCTCTCTCTCTCTCTCTCACTGCAACGCTTCAGTTGTTTATGGCCTTGGTTGTTTATGGCTCATCCCTTTCTAAGAAGTGGAAAACCCCAAGCTGCTGATTGTGTTGCTCTAGATTTCCTTTTTTTTTCAGATTTGCCTTTTCTCTTCACCAGCTTCCCAAAGGATTGTTTTGGTTTTATTTGCCATAAAGCAAGATGTCCAAATACTCACAAAAAAAAGAAGAAGAAGAAGAATCACTAAGTCAATCCAAAATCCAACATGAAATCTAAAGAGAAACTGAATAAATCCAATAATGAATATGAATATTAAACTGAAGATATGTGTGTAAAACCTGAACAAGACACAGCAAAATTGCTGTACCTCTGTTTCATAGACAGATGCAAGCTGTGACATGCAAATTTTATTATACCACTATTATTTATTGCAACATACTCAAAATCATTTGGGTAAACAATTTACAAAGGGAACATGTATGTAAATGTGCTGCCATTTGAATTAGATTTGCGGTTTTCATTACATGGAAAGCATCCTCTTCTCCTCTGAATGTGCCTGCACGTATTCTGCATTCTTACATTTGATGTAGGGAGTGACCAAGAAGCATGAATGATACAAGATGAGAGGGGGGCTCTCCATCTCTGTATGTTATATGGATTCTTCTCACGCATTTCCCTCTGAGACAAGGG
Source organism: Pseudopleuronectes americanus (assembly GCA_038501795.1). Classification (NCBI taxonomy): domain Eukaryota; kingdom Metazoa; phylum Chordata; class Actinopteri; order Pleuronectiformes; family Pleuronectidae; genus Pseudopleuronectes; species Pseudopleuronectes americanus. The sequence goes on along the minus strand of CM076727.1, from coordinate 10,787,734 downwards.
GTTCAGTAATCTGTATCCTTTAGTGAGAGAACCCCATGGAGATGCATTAAAGAGATAAATTGGTATCATCCCCAGTGTGACAGACTCCTCATCTGTCTCTGCTTGCCTCCATTGATCACAATTTATTTTATTTGTGTTGTTTCATTATTAGGCGGAAGAAAAGCATTGCATTAATAAAGCCCTGATTATAAAGTTAAACAGAAATGCTATACTGCTGCACAGGAAGCTGGGGTCAGAGTACGAGGCTCCTGCACGCTCGCCCCTGTATCCTCTTACACAGTAAACTGGGATCGGAGGCTGCGCTGATCATTCACCGTGGATCTAATTCATTTCTTAATGATTATGAGGCTCTACTGGACGGGGTTACACACTTTAAGCAGATCACTAAAAATCTGGCATTTCCCAGTCGTCTCATCAGATCTGTGAGATGAAGCACTGAGATGAACTCAAGTGGAGATTTCACTGATACGTTTCAACAAAGAAGCCCCACTCAGGTTTGTTGTTATACACTCGGTTGTATTAATAAGGTGTAGTCTGCAAAATTAACTGTAATTAAATGTTCTATATTTTACATTTCAGGCAATGGTGCAATGAAGCTGACTCATATTAGATATAGCCACAGTGACATTTTATGCATTTTCCATCAATTGAGAGACAAAGAACCTTTAACAAAGCATTTTTAATATCAACATGTTAATATAGTGTGAATGTAATTCACCGACCATATAACCATCATCTTTGTGATCTTGTGAGTGACATATGATATAAATGTTGTTTAATTAAAAATGTATGTTTGGTCAGATCTCTGACTATTGTATACATTTGTGTTACTATTTTATGTCTGTATATTTTATATACAACTTGATATAGTTATAATTTTTGTCTGCCTGTATACGTACAAACATAACCTGCACGTATATAGACCTGCCTATCCCAACATCTCCTTGTACACAAAATAGTTTTTACATGCCCCTGCAATAATCCTGTGCCACTGCACATTACTCAATAACATTTCTATACTGAAAAATGTTCAACAGTGATCATTAAAGTTTGATCTTATCTCATCTGATCTTATTGCAATTAAATTAAAGTTAAAATAAACAAACATAAGATGATACTGAAAAACAAATATATGAACCTTTTACTTGATATAAAATACAATGATGTGCTGAACCTCATCAAAGTCAGTAGAACTGTAAATGTAAAGTGCAACAATATAATGTTACATTATTGGATGTTGTCATGCTCTATGATGTAAGGGTCATGATATCTAAATTAAAGGAAAGTTATTTGAAAATGTAAAGAAAAATATCTGCATGTACAGGAAGAGATTGTCAGATTAGAAATATCCCACGTTAAAGTAACAGGAACGATAGAAATTGATCATGATCATAAAGGATGGCACTTTCACTGTGTCACTGATTACTCACAATAAGTCGGCCACCATGTGTAATTGCAGCTGCGTTAGAATTCTGTAAAGCAAATCAGTCACATTTTTCAAACTTGTTATATGAGGATTTTCTCTCCACCGTAAAAAGAGGCAAGTCAGGAGCTTCCCAAAATAAAATCTCAAATTAGGTGTAAAAATGCCCTCAGCTAGTGGCAATATAATTTAAAACATTTTGTTTATAAGTAGGAATGTATTTAGTACTAATCTTGCAAAATGACTGAAGTTAAATAATCGCAATCAAGCTTCCACAATCTGATGTTTTCAGCTGATTCCAGGTTTAGGTCAGAACAGCTAGGCAGCCAGTAATAACACTGTGGTAAAGGGCTGGGTCCTGGGCTCTGAGCTCCAACTGTATGTCATGAGGTGACGTGGTAATGTGCTGACAGCACAATATCTCAACGCCGTTTTAAAGTGACCTGGCTTCATATTTTTTCTTATGAGTCACTGTGATTCACCATAAACACACTCAAACACACAGCAACCCAGTTTGTTACTTAAGGGTGCTCTATTTGAGTGCTGGTCCAGGGTCAGGCTCCAATTTGCAGGGAACGTAAAAATTATTTCATGTGGTGATCAAGTCGAGTCCATTTTAAATTCAGTTAAATGTCTGTGGTGTTAGAATAAGAACATGAGGTGAGTGTAGATAGAACAGTTTTATTGTTACCACTCAAACACAACTGTAAAAAGGGTTGTGAGGTGTGTAGAGAGTAGAAATGGAAAAACCTCAATCATCTTTGGACTTGGTTAGGCAACTTGAATGATGTGATATAAAAGGTTTGAATGTATAATGTCAAATATTCCTTACATGTTTATTAAAACAAGATAATATTTTCACTATCAACCTAATGAGGCAAAAAAAATCTTAATTTGTTAATGCGCAAAAACCACAACATTGCTTGTAGGTTTATAGACACTTGAATTAGATTACGATATTTTATTCTCCAAGTACAGGAAATATACAGTATATTGGAGTTTGCCTTTGTTAGAACTGAAATATTGGATAGATGGCTGAAGATGATAGTAGTAGAATGAATTAGAATACCTCATAGAATTATATATACATCATATGATAATAAATTAATATGCATGTCCACCTAACTACTACTAACTAAACTATCAGCTAAGTAGACATGGGAAGTCAGTTTCTGTTGAAGATTCACTGAGACAAATCATCTTTTGAAAGGTAAAAAAATATATACATTTTGTGCATGATATTATTGACTTAAGGGTTTTAGATGGTCACATGCTGTCGTCTTATTGTCAGTAAAGACCCCAAGGGGAAAAGACAAGTAAGTCATACTGCTCAGAAAAATCATCCTTATTTATATTCTTTTTAATTGCACAATCACGATGGCACACTTTTTCACTCAGATCTTAGGTAACAAGCCAGTACGAGTCATCTGAACCACATAAAGTAACTAGTGAAACATGAAATAATGGTAACATGCCCTGTGAGATTTAGCTGGGAGCCTGTGGCAGCCTCAGTGTGACAGAACCAGACTGGGGCCGCTCTGGATGCCCACATGTCATGAGTGCGATACGCCCTCGTACAGCAGGGGCTCCTGTTGGGGTTATTTTTACTCCAGCACCTGGAGGTGCCACTGACTTGCTCCGGCCTGCACATTCTTTCCCCGCTGCACAATCAGGTGTGAGAGCAAGTGATCTCCGCTTGCAGCAATTAAGATTCTGCCTTCATCTTCTCCTGGTACACAATTACTGCTCTGCTGCTGTTTGCTCTAATTGCTCTTTCTGCCAGGATTGGTGGGAAGCCAGTGATTGGGATGGCAAGGGGATTATCTCCTTTCCTTTACTCTGGCCCCTTAAAAAAATCATTTGTAAACTCCCCGGTGTAATTACTGAGCCTGATGATTAATTGTCTATTGAAATTAGTGCGGGTCTAGCTTTCATTTTTACTGCTACGAATATTAATTAATGTTAACTCTCCCCTTTTTTCTTTTTTTCTAAAGCATATCTTTTGAATATTCATTGTGGTCTTGAAAAATGGGCAAGAGCCAGCGCCTTGAGCCGGGAACTGACACTTGGCTATCACAAAAATGCATTTCTGGAATTAAAAGATGTGTTTTAGGCCATAAATAACATTTACAGGAGGTCGACAGGTGAAGAAAGGCAGCTCTTATTTAAATCACGTCTCATCTGTTTGTGGAGACGTGTCGGGGAATATGCAAAGCAGCATCTCGCCTTTTGTTTTCCTTTGGAGACGGAAGAATAGTCACATTTAATTCAGTCTGTGTTTATTTAACCCTTGTGGACAATGACATGTTGAATAAGTGCCACATAATCACATTCAGCATATTGTCATACCATAATGTACAGAGCACAATGTCACCTTGAATAAGGCATCCACCAGTAGAATACATTTGGGTAATAATATGGAAATTTGCACTAAGGTCTGAATCAGATTAACAATAGAATATCTCCATATATAAAACTTTCCTTGGTCTGGGCACCGTGTAGCTACATGCACATCATGTGTATGTGCAAGGCTGTTGGGAATATGCATCAGTTAGAATTCAGATAAACTTATAAAAGTACAAAATATCATATGTATATTCATAAAATGTATTTTTAATTATTTTAGTCAGATACTTATTTTTTTGGACTAATATGCTTTTGTTTGAGTTTTCATTCTCTCTTTGTTGAATTGTTTTTCAGTTTGACTTTTTGTGAGTAGTGACCACTTTGAAACATCTTGGCCTGACAAAGATCCATGTGGGATTTAAATGTTTCTATTTGATTACATGTGAACGTGTTAGGAGTGGACTATTCAATATACCATAAGATCTCAATCTTACTGTGTAAAGAGGCTTGATATAGTGTACGTTGTAATTTGGTGCTATATAAACAATATATGATTTGAATTGAATTGACTGAATAAATCAGGAGCCACCTTCATACATCAGCAGATTGCTAGATGTGTTGATGTAACAGTAACAAGACTAGTGACACATTTAATCACAATGTGGGAGTAAAGTCATCCACACACAAAAAACAATATATGGAATACATATCTTTGATGAGACTAAAAAAATCGATATCCTATCTCAATTTAGTCAAAAAGTTCATAAAGTTTTCACTATTTCCAGATGTAGCTGACTGTGAGCACACACTATGAACCGCAGCAGTTCAGATGAGCTGTTACAGGTCAATTCATTCGCGTCTCTTATATTATTGCCGGTGAAGTAGACTGTCTACAGGAAGTTAAAATGACCCTCATGTCACCAGGAGATGTGTATTCAGTCTCTTCCACCTATTCCTTATGCATTTACTCAATACATATATTCTCAAAAATTATCTTTTCAAAGATTAGTTATAGACACGTATTGTCCGTGTGAAAAACTATTGCTTAAACTTCCACTAACTCCCATCAATGAGCCCCAGCATTGCACTGGGTGACACTTTCTTCTGTTATTTAGATTCAACTCCACATACGCCATCCTCTTGTTAAAAATACTCACTAGCACACTGATCATGCATTAATCTGCAAATGAAAATAGTCTTTAACAAAAACACTTTTACAGCTGTTTGAGTGATATTTGCTGAAATAAAAACAACATCACTGCCTATTGTATATTATATTTATTATTATTTGATATTAAAAAATAACATGGATAAATGAAGGAGGGAGTTTTCCTTCATTTATTGGAATTGATCAAAAATATAACCACGTATTCCTTCATTTGGCTGACCCTAACCCTTCAAGATCATTATTTTGTCATGTAAAACATCAAGATATTTGTGTCCGTCATTATTTACTCACTCTTTCCTGGTACAATACCTCTGCCCTATGTCTGTCCATGTGTGTGTGTGTGCCTGTGTGAAATCCAGTCGACCTTCATCTTGCCTTCCTCAGTCCACGTTCAGATAAAGGGATCATACTCGGCAGATCAAACTAATGTCTTCACCCCTCAGTGTCTCTGAACAGCCGCGGAATAAAATTGCAGCTGCTGTGAAACGGCTGTGACATAACTTGATCCACGCTGTGACAGCGCACACCACCGCTTGCTCCCTGTAATATATCAGTGCCAGGAAACTGTGGATGTGGAGACGCACTGATTGAATCAGGGGCCATTGAGGCTCTGGGGAGAGTTCATCTCCACCAAACCAGCAGCAAACACACAAGATCCCTCCGTGTGCTGTAACTATGTTTAAAGACTTAGAGGTTACTCCTTCAACTTCTTCCCCACGAAGAACACAGGAGGAGGAAATGCAAAATCTTTTAAGTCAGTAAATGTTGCATGAAACCAAACCACGGCAAGTTGTCAGTAATTTAACAGAATATAATGTAACTGAGTTAACTAAGCCTCTAGTTGTCTCTCAATTAAAACAATGACTACTTTGCATAGACTCCCAATATTCTCACTATTGCCTTTATTCAGAATAAGACATTTTTTCAATATGATGTTTAAATGAGTTGCTAAAATAACATTTCATGCATATTCCGGTTTACATGTTACAAAGCATAGCCCGATTATGACATGTCTTTACATCACTGTCATTAAGTCAGAAGATATCCCACCAGTTGTAAAACCCCTACCTGGAATTTGTTCAACGTGCAATGCTACTTTTTACCATTTTGAATGTTTTAATTCTTATTCTTATTTTACTTATTCATCTTGCTAACTCCCAGAATATGTGTCGTCACGCATTTGGTAACTATCCTATTGTTGCAAAAAGCTGTGTAAACGTTACAAGAGGTTATAATGCAATTAAGACGTAAACATATTGCAACTAATGTCAGAATACTCCACATGTGTTCATTTTATTTTATTATAGAATGACAGGTTAATGTAATCTGAATATGCTGTGTACGTGTCAGTGTCTTATTTAGTCTATTGGCTTATACAGGTTCATATCAGAAAACCGGTGTCCATGTAAAAGTGCCATAAAGCCTAGTTTGATGACGTGGTGATGGAGTGTGGGATCGTGGGAGTCGTTGTCTTCGCCACCATTGACGATGAAAATCTAACTGACACGACTTTGGAAATTTGTGTTACAGTTTTGTTAGCACTACGCAACAAACTGCCATGAATAATCGTGATCAGATACGATCAACCAATGGAACTAGCAGAGGCGTGCAAAAGGTAGAGCTGATGACGGAGTTAAAAGGCAACACCTTGAATGAATTTTGGGATTTCTCTTGGTTTGAACATTTAAACACATTTAAATTCTTAAGTAGGCACAAGTCAACACAATACAAAACATACTGTCTAATTGTTTTGATGAAGAATTGTTTCATATTATATTGTTAAAGCAAATGAGCTTTAGTGGAAAAACAAAAGTGCCACACAGGTAATTTCTCAGCATCTACCTGGTATCATACATTTGTGAGCATCAATTTAAGAGCCGTGCATAATTTTTAAATGAAGCACATAAAATTTGTTTTGATAATCACTTGGCTTAAAGCAGTACGCGCATCACTGCTCACCTCACAGCTTTTAAAATACAAATGTGATTTACAAATAAGGAGTGTACAATTTATTTGGCGCGAGCATAAACAATAAAGTGTTTACGGCCGTCGCCCGTGCTTCTTTATGCCTTTATGAGTCACTTACTGTTACTCATCTCAACACACACAGACATATTGTTCCTCCTGGATAAATGACCAATAACTTTGACAAATGACAGTAAAATTGCTTTGAAGAGAGAGATAATAGAAATCAGATTTTTCAGATTTGACAGGTCACGCTATGGGGTTCAGTTTTTTTTTAATATGAAGATTGCATTACAATCCAATAAAAGTGCGTCATTGTGAGGTTGACAAAAGATATTTTTGCTCCAGAATCATCTGCCTAGGGAATAATAAAACTATTTTAAGTCTTAGCCTCATCGTGGACGTTAAAAATACAATAATAGTTCCCATCCTACAACCTTGAGTAGGTGTATGTCAGGACAGAGACTATATGGAGTATGTGGTCATTGTATGTCTTTCTGAACCAGTAAAATTTGTACTTCTAGTTGAAATTACATTTAAGTGGATGAAATAATGATATATTTCTGATAATAATGTCAACCATAAAATCTTTTGTGGAGCTAATAACATTTTTACTCCATATTTTGGGTTTGGACAAATTTAATACTTTTGATTAACTGAAAAACGATGTGCTTATCCACCGTCTTGTGTCTTTGACCAGTGACTGATGAACAGACTCTTTAAAGAGTAAGTTCTCCTGCATTTGTATGGACATTGATCCTGGCAGCTACTTAAAGGAATGAAAGATGCCAGTGAATCGACATAATTAGCAGCCGATCAAATGTGTGTGGCACTGAGAGCTGTGCACATTTTGTTTCACTTACTGTACAAAGAAAAATGTGTTTGTGGAAATACACATGACATCGTTTTAGCACCTGCAAAAAAAAACAAAAAGCCCGGAGACAAAAACTCAGTGATTTGTTCATGTGTTCTCTGATAAATAGCATGTTGGTACATTAAATAATACCACACTCATTTTTCTTTGTTTTGTTTTTAACCTCTGTAGAATCTCTGCTTTGTTTTATTGGCCAACTGGACACTACATGCCTCGCACTGTAATGCATCTCTCGGAAAATATGACAGGTTATTAAATTCTTCCCTAATATGCTAATTTGTTAAATTAAACTGTCCTCGGCTCCGCAGGAATAATAAAACAAACTGATTTAAAGAAGTCCTCTCTTTTCGTCTATATTACAACTGATGGTTATTATGTTTCTGTATCTGTGTCTTCTGGCTGCGAACGAGGACAAGTGTTACAAGTGCTCCAGCTCCCCCCCCCCTCCCCCCTCCCCAGACGAAAACCGACCCCATCCCATCTCTTGCTCCTCTGTGACCCTGATCCTCCCCAGAGTTCCGCTGCTCCGAAGTAGCCTGCGTTGCCATAGTTACCTCCTCCTGACTACTTTGTAAGGTCACCAGGTCTTGTGAGCTCTTCCCTCGGAGAGCAGGCACAGCTAATGTCCTGCAGGTTCAGGCTTAATGTAAATAGTCTCACTTGGCAGCCTACAGTACAAATACTCAATTACATTTGCTTAAAGGAAATGATTTGTTGCAACGGCGAGCACTCCACATGTGTGACATCGGCGTTGCCAGGGCGACGGCAGCTGATTGCACAGGCTGGAATTAGGTATTGATCAGAGGAGGGGGTCCGGCGCCAGCGAGGGACTGGAAGCGATCCGCCACTACGATTTACAGAGGATGGGGGTTGGGGGTGAACCTGCACACTTCGCCCCGGCTCACAGAGCTGAAAACCCCTCAGGAACCAATTTACACACAGCTACAGTGCAATATCTGCAGCAGTCAATAATGGAAATGTGATGCCCCCTCTGCCATCAATGTAACCGCCCCTCTCCCTCTTGTTAGAGCACCTTGAAAGTTCTAGGCCAATCCATAGACACAATAGATTTCCAATGACGTAGGGGGATATTTTGACTTTGGTATTCTGCGTGTAATTACACCTCCAAGTGAGGGAACCGCCTCTAACAGGATCCGTCCATTCTAGTCCTCTTAAAATGAATCCTCCTTTGATTTAATCATCACCTCTTCACATTCATCCTCCTCTCCCAATGATTTCAAATTGTTTAGTCTTTCTGCCCAGTTACCGGTCTGTTGTGTTTATCGCGCTGACCCATGTGATTTAAAATGCCTCACATATAGCATCTTCTCATAATGAATTAAGAGCGCTCATTGTAGAGGGTCTTACATCACGGCATAATTTTACTTTGTGCTGCGATTGTTTATGTCCATGCTCCGGCACTAAGAGAAAAGGTGGATGATGCTTTAAAAATCATAAGAAAGTTGTGTAGTCAAGAGCATTTTAAAAGAGGAGGGGTGCTTCATTTGTTCAGGCTACACATTTCTGAGAATGAGCATCTTTATTAGAACCCGACTAATATGGATTTTTTCGGGCCGATGCCGATACCAATATTATATACAAAAAATTCCATTACAGATGTATTGGCTGATATATAACATATTACAAAAAGAAATGGCCGATAATTCCTATGACTGAGAAATGCAATTGACGATTTTTTGACAGTTTACCCTTAAACTTGAGAATAACTATGAATAAAGACAAAACGCACTTACAACCATTTATATAGAACTTTATTCAAGAAAATAAACATCTTTTAGTAAATAATGCATAGACGTAATGCATAGATCTGTTCTGCATCATTAATTGTGTCAAATAAATAGCAATATCCCTGTATATTGGCAAACATTGATTTCGATGACAGGCTCATTTTAGCCGACTATCAGCTTGTATATCAGCTGGCCTCTAATCTTTAGTGTTTAGTTATTTCTTGTAAGTTAGAAGACCACTGGCTTAAGTGTGACTCAAATTCACTTTCGATGTTTTGGTGTAGCAGTGTGTGTCAGGTGTGATGTCAGCAGGGAGAAAACATTGTTGTGGTTCGGCGGTGGGTTGAACCATCGACCACAGTCCCTACAATTGTTGAGTTTGCTCTTCTCAGATTCTTGAGGCTTTTCTCTGCGGTTTTGTGACAGAAAAACTAAACGTTTCAGGAGTGAAACCTACTGACCTCAAACTCAAAACAGACCATGTGTTGATTCAATCTTGTTATCGTGTCTGTTCAACAGATGATGTGTGGAGCTGCAACACACTCACAAGATGCATCACACACACAAAACTGGATTGTAGTTTTACCACAAATATTTCTTCGAGCTTCACTGAAGTTTGGACCAGCTGTTGAACCCTGGAGGCTGAAGTCTGGACAGACATGAGGTATCTTAAAGATAATGCTCCGCCACCCTTAATGAGCAATCTTCACACACACACAAAAAAATGAAAAACTCCCTCTCCTGGCAGAGCTCTGCAGTGCAATCCTCCGTGTGCAGTAACACCCTGTGACATCTGAGAATGTTTAACCCTGCAGAGCTCACCGCAGCCAATTTTCTCCTCCTTCCGAGGGAGACGTCTGCGCTGCGATAGATAGAGCTGTCTCTTTTACATTACACAGACCCCGGGAGATGTCAGCCACTTGTCTCATCACAGGAATCGATTATAGAATACATTTGCCATAATGTGATATATGCATATTAAAGTAAATCCTCAAAGGCAACAGAGACTGCTGCTTTAATAGAATCCAGCTATCATCAAGAGTGAATTCCACGACCTCGGTGTAATGGAAAAAAAAACAGCCTGTCTGATCCTCCCCAAAGCTCTGGAGTGGAATCTCAGCGGCGTCTCGCTGCTGTCAGGCTGTGAACTGGGCTGCGGTCACAGGGGTGTTGTGGGTAGTCTGACCTGGCGTCCAGGGGATAGGGGGGGGGGTCTCTTCTTCCCTATCTGATGTCACCAAATGTACACGTTGCCCCAAAAAATATGCTTCATCAGCGAAATGATTTTTCATAAGCTCAGAGAGGAAACATGGACCAGGATATGACATAATCTGTGACTCCATGATGGTTTCTCAAATTTGTATGTAGACAACATTGATCATAATTGATCCTTTCGTGTGCATTCCTTGGAAATCGAATGTGCTAAAGTAAAGAACTTTATAAACATCACCACACGCTTGTGTGTGTTTGTGTGTGTGTTCACATGCTAGTGAGTCTTTCTTTCCACCCGCCTGCTGAAATATCCATTCATTCTCTTTTCCTTTTTTTATGGTATTATTACACATTGGCTGGCGCTGCAGGTTTAATATGTTGTGCATCTTTTTTTTTCTTTTTCGTTCCTCACGGTAGGTTCAATGTCATCTCTTTGTTGTCTCAAAATGCAATCAATGAAGGTCTTCCTACCCCATCCACTGAAAGTCAAAGCCAACCTATCTGGGGCCACTCTGAGCAGTTCTGTCAAATCTAAGAATCAAGCCCATATTTCTTGGAGTCATGTTGTGCTAGTCCTCACTCCAGTTTGTGTGTTCTCTCGCACCTAATATACAAAAGATCTATTGAAATATGCATGAGGCACATGATGCCTGCACTAAAAATACACTCAAATAGGGAATACATTGACAGCTCTGTTATTGAGCTCTCCTTGAGCTTCCTCTGTCACAGCAGCCACGGATTGCTCTCAAGACTCATGTATTATCAAAAGCATGCAACTGCTCTCTCTCTCTCTCTCTCTCTCTCTCTCTCTCTCTCTCTCTCTCTCTCTCTCTCTCTCTCTCTCTCTCTCTCTCTCTCCCTCACTACAATCTATCTCCCTCTCACGCTCACTACCATTCTTTTTCTTACCCCATCACTCTCTTTTCTTCGTTTTCTGGCAGTCACATGCAACTGTAAACTCAAAAACATATAATCAAAGCTGTATTTCTTCAAATCCTTTCTTCAAAAAAGTAGTTTTTCTCCTTAAAATAGTGGGATACCTAGTCCCAGATTTCTACTGCTTTGGAGCCGGCTGCTCCTCCGCTAAATGGATTTAAAAGGAAAACGTATTTACTACAGGCTCATTTATTCTCAATGTTAGACATGTATACAGAAACAGAGAAAGCCATCTGTCCATACTCTTTGGTCATTTCCTCCGGATTTGTGAACTTCCTCGGAAAGCTTACGGTAAAGAACAGTACCGACAATATGAAGCAGTACCGCCAGACATTGTTGGGGGGCACTGTAGTCCAAGCAAGATGATCATTGGACGCCAGGAAGAAATTACCCCGATGGTGGAACGTTTATAGGAGAGACTTGCGAGTTGGGAAGAAACAACAACCACCTATAGGATGTTATGCCACGTTCCATCAGACCTCGGAGCTCGGGCCTCGAAATGACTTCACATCTAAATAACCCGAGTTGACAGTGCTGTTGTTGCACAGGAACAATGTTTACGTTAGCCAGCTGGCCATTGTTAACTGAAACAGTTCTTAATAATGCAGTATTTCATGCATACTAACACTGTAGTAAAATGTCCACAGACAGTTATTAGACAGAACTATGTGTGTGACACATTTAATGAGAGTGCTAATAAACAGTAAAAACTACAGCTTTCACCACTGTTGATATACGGAGGGGCCATCCTGGATTTCGATGCCCGGGGAAGCTTCGACCTTCTGAGTCAAAATTCCAACTTGACAGAGCCTTCCAGTTGCAACTTCCGAATCGGGGGTTGGAAATTCCCAGGTTTAATGGAACACGGATTAACTTCATGTGGGCCTCGTTCTTAAGATGTACATTACATCTAAACCTCCTCCACCATTGACATTAGTGTTTTCGGAAGGAAACCACTATTTATATGAAATGACATTCCACTATATACCTCAAGCTTACTATAACTTCAGCCCAAATGTCTAAATAATGATGTTATTTCAGTTTAATCAGAGATAGAGTATGATATCTTACACTGAACTATCACACTAAACCGTATTATTAAACAATGTAGATTCATTTTTACATTTACAAAATATTATTATAGTTACTTGATCTTAGCTGCTATTGAATGGATGATGCTAAAGATGTTTCTTAGCAGCTAATTAACACATTAGTAAATTATTTCAAGCCAGCAAGTTTTTTAGATTTAATGGCGCAACCCAATTTAGGAAATCAAGATTATTTCCCAACACAAATGTAGTAACAAATTTACGAAAAGCTGACGCACTCTAATCCTGTCATCCCCCTTTAACACACATCCAAATCACTGATGTGTTTCAATGAAAAGAGCAGTTAAACCAAACTCCTTTAATACTTTTCCTGTAATACAATCCAGACTTCCTTTCACAACCACAGAAGATCAGGGGGGCAGGTTTTTTTTGCCACATTAGCCAATGTTTTACCTTAAAGAACAATGAGCTGATAGAAACTAGCCACCAGTATATGTGTACACCCTTTTTATTTTACATACGATGACATAAAAAATGTTTTATATCCTGCAAACTCATTTGTGTCATTGGTTATATTAGAATATTATTTCAGTATAATTGCAGTAAAATGTGCGGTTGACGTGTCCACTTCGACCCTTTACACTTCATACTAAGGGGCTTAATTTGTAGGCATCAGTAGCAGCTACACCTCTGTAATTGGACAGATTTTAGAGAGGTGCTATGAAATACACCCCTGCAACTTTAATAAGTTCCAGAGTCCAGGGCTCCATGCAGGTTGCTGCTCCCAAGGTGCTGGTCTGAGTTAGCGAACATTTATCACATAAACATCTAACACCACTCGTGCTAAAGCAGACAAATGCCTTCCTGCTCTGCAATCCCTTCCGTAGCCATCAGAATCAGGGCAACAAATCCAGCTTTAATAGTTATCTATGGAGTCCCTCGCATGCAATGAGCACCTACATTTATTTCTCTGCTTTCACCCGATGAGGGTAAGTGGATCAATTAGTGAAGACTACAAGTTCAGCATCTTTACACATAGTATCAATTGTTAAGTTGAGCAACAGCAGGTCCCTAGATTATCTAAGATACCTCCCCCTACTCCCATCCCTCCCTTCCTCCCTCCCTCCCTCCCTTCCTCCCTTCCTCCCTTCCTCCTCCACATTCAAAGCTAGCCTCATTACAAATGATCCTCTGATACACACAACCTTGGCTCACACCTTCGAGCTAATGGCCCACAGATTGATTTTTAATTAGTAACACTTTTGGACGGTGGCCAACTCAAATGGACTTTTATGAAAAACTAATCACCTTTTAGCTTTGAGTGTTAAAAGGTGTAAGTGGATGGTCTAAGGCTTGAATACTGTTCAGATATTCACAACCAATGAAAACAACTTGGATGTTATTATTCACAAGTTTACATCTATGTGAATTATAGACACAGTTCAAAGGAAAAACTGAATTTATCTCTGCAAAATAGCAAAAAGACGACCTCAGAGTTCACAAAGTTCTGTGCTGAGAGGACGGCTGGGGAGCAAATGAAAAGTGGGTCAGGGCAAAAAATAACATTTGGGCCAAGGAAACGTCAGTCCACATTAAACAGGGAGCTCAGATGAGCCCCAAACTGTGTACCCCCTGAGTTCATCTGGCGTGAGTTCTTTATCAAAGTGTACCCAGCTTCGACGAACTGGGCCGGTATTTGTGATGGCAAAAGGAGACACGCACAACATCTGCAACACTTTATGCCCAGATGTGCACACTGTGATCTTCTGGGTCAAACCCATGAAGACTGTGTGCACAGGAATACTTAGCCTTCACAATCCTGTAGGGCTCTTAGTAGCCTTTAGGTAATTGTTTTAATTTGACACCTCATTATTTAGATTTTACATGTGGATATTCTCTTGTATTATTTTCGATTCCATTTTATTTCATTACATCATTTTTACAAACTGAATTCCATGCTCTTATCGTTAGGTATTGGACATTTTAGCCCACTATTGTTAGAAATGGGAACATCAATAGACATTATGGATAAACAGTTTTGTTGCTTGGTCAATTTAAAAAAAAAGACGTTTTCTCTTTTCTTTTCTAAAACTGTCCAACTCCATCTTTCAGTTTGATAAGCGTTTCATTGTTCTGTCTGGTATGTATTTATATAACATTTATTCATGTGTGTTTATCCCATAAGAGAAATCTGTCATCTATTGCTCTTCCTGAAGTTTCCCTTTTTTTCTGAGCAAATGTGTGATTTATGAGTTTGGACAAGTTAGGTAAGTACGTTTATTTTTGCTATAAACAAGCAATATTAACCTTATAGCTTAGGTTACAAGGCTCCTGCTGTAATGGCAGAACTTAAGGAGAATATGCAGCTGTTAAGAAATGCAAAGACAGAAGATTGATGTGGCAAACACAAGCCTTAAGTAAAGGCCTGATTGCATGTTCTTTACACAGATTTAGAGGAACATGTGAACATGCATCAACAGCATAGTATGTATTATTTTCTGCAGAGAATGACCTTGCAACAAATTAAAGACCTGCAATTTAAATATATGATGAGTTACAGAATTCAAAAGTATATTAGGGAACTGAGAGAATTTGCTTTGTAAAATCCCCTAGTTTGCACTCCATCCTGCACAGTACCCCGTGACCATATGTATTTGTATGTATTTGTGTATTTTATTTATCTGTTTGTGTGTTTACCTTGCTCCGGGGGCTGATCATACTTTCGAGGGTGTTCAGGGCTTTCACACGCAGCCTCCAGCTCACACACGCACCAACACATCTGACCTAACAATCCACTCAACAGTAATTTATCGGTGTGATCCATCATTATCATGTTTTATTATGGCCACCTTTGGAGATATAATTCACAAATAGGCACACGCTCCGCAGATGACAGTGAGGGAGAGGGATGTCCTTTACCTTCGTCCTCTGCCAGGAGCCTTCTGAAGTCTCAGTGGCCCTATATGCAAGAGACCAGACCCTGGAATGGGCCGAGACACTGGGGATCTGGGGAGCAGGAGCATGCCCTGTTAGCCCACTGCATTATGGGCCGGCAGGACCCCCATTAAATGCCAGAGTAAGAGAGCGAAGGAGGTAAAAACACACACCACAGCAACAGCAGAGCCATGTCGGTGCCATGTCACATGACCACCTTTGTATTCGGTGGCCATAACTCACTGCCTGTGTGCAGGGATTGATCCCAGGCTGGACACTCCCAGGAGGAGCCCTGGCACTCAGTGGAGTTTGATCCCACAGATTAATGCAATAGGGATTCCCGGTCCAGGCCTTTGTCTCCAGCCAAACACTTAACGTCCCCCGAATTTGTATCCAGCAAAGGTTGAGCCCCATGTTTATTTGGGTAATGAATTGCTGTAATTAATGCACCTATTGATTCCCCCTCAGTGTCTCCTACAAAGGCCAGTCCGATTTCTAATTTAAAGGGAGTGGGAGTGTTAGTGAGAGGATGAGGGAAGAGCAGGAGGGACCTGTATAGGCAAAACAATTGCACTGTGCGCTTGTAGAATGAGGGAATAATTGTTCAATGAATCACATTTGAATACTTTCAATTAAATAATTCGAGTTGGGGGCGTTCGGTCTCCGTGTGTGTGCCCTTATATCTCCGTGGTTTCCATCTTGTGCTGTAATAAAAATGTAAATCCTTGGAGGGCATCTGAGAGCCGATGAGGACGTTTGCCAAGTAGCATCTCAGAGCTCTGGTGTCACGCTAATAACCACAATGCAATTTCCTCATACAAACAGGCGCGACTGCATTAGCATATAATCCCCTGGAATTATGACGATACTAATCTCCATCACGACGCGCTCTGCGAGGAAACCGGGATACATGCCTGGAACTGTTGAACGTGGAGGAATTCGCCGAGTGCTTCAAGGGCACCGGCTTTTCCAGGTTTTGTGTGTGGTACAGTCATTTAACCGAGACCCTTGCACGGCTCCTTTAAAAGCTGTTTATGTCCTTCGCCTCGCTGTGTGGCGGTGCCCTGTGTAAACACCTGGTCACCGCTGCCGAGGAACGTCTGACCCCAGAACAATGAACAACCAGCTGCTCCATCTATTATTGTTTGTTGAGGTTTACTTTCAAGAATTGCATTTGCCCCCCAGTGAGTAATTACAAGAAAATGAGCCTTTGACCTTTGATGTATATTGGAAAAAACTTTAAGTGTAATATTGTCAGTATGTGCGTATTGATTACAACCGCAATTACTGCTAAATACCTTGACAATCCAGGGGTGGGTGGTTTTACTGTTTGAACGATATCTGCGGCAACGTAATAAATTACAGAGCAGAGAACAGATAACAGAGCTCTGATCATGAAGTAGTCCATTAGATTGGTTCTTGCTTACCATCACGGGTGATATTTAAATTGTGCTGATATTCAAGGGGAGCGCACGGATTGTGTAACAACAATGGAGTGGAACTAGTTATTTGACTCATTAATAATGCACCTTAACTGAATCATAGCCAGCAGTTCAGTCTATTGTTTGGTTTTCAACATTCTAACAACAGTGATGATGAATAATGATTCCTTGGAACCTCCTGGATTTTCTAAGAACCTATGGCATGCCTTATTAAAGACAAAATAGGTAGAAGACTAATTAAACAGACCAAATAGGAATGACGCCATGCACAACTGCCAGAGCCAAGTAAGAGCTTGAAAAATGGCTCCTCTGCAATTTCAATTAATCAGTTGTATTTTGCTTAATTTTGTTTGACGTTGGCAGAGGAAACGTCCTCTGGGAGTATCTGTCCTTTGACCACTAATGCTTTAGTAATTCTTCCATCAGTACAAGCCATGATTGGAACAATCAAGTGTGTGTGTGTGTGTGTGTGAGGGGGGGGGAGTGTGTGTGTGTGTGTGGTTCAAGTATTACTCATGTTGTGGGGAACGTGAATATGTTTACTTACACAGTTGCATTTTGAGGCTTTTCTTCCTTATGGGGAAAAAAAAATCCCCCTTCACGTAAATTATAAAATTTTAAGGTGCAGAGATGTTTTAAGGAAGGGTTAGAGTTGGGGTTAGGGTTAGGCAAATAGTAACTATGGTTACAATTAGAGAAAGACTCAAGAAAATCAATGTAATGTCCTCTGAAGTCATGAAACACGGTGTGTGTGTGTGTGTGTGTGTGTGTGTGTGTGTGTGTGTGTGTGTGTGTGTGTGTGTGTGTGTGTGTGTGTGTGTGTGTGTGTGTGTGTGTGTGTGTGTGTGTGTGTGTGTGTGTGTGTGTGTGTGTGTGTGTGTGTGTGTGTGTGTGTGTGTGTGTGTGTGTGTGTGTGTGTGTGTGTGTGTGTGTGTGTGTGTGTGTGTGCGTTTGCGTGTGGTCCAGGTGTTACTCATGTTGTTGGGACATAAATCTATTTACTCAGTCACATTACGGGGGACTTGTCACCATTGTGGAGACAAAAGAAACAAATCTCTGGTACATAAATCATTACATTTTAAGGTGAAGATGGATATGGTTATGGTCGCCTAAGCTTCCAGTAAATTACTGAAAGGCCCAGTCCCAATTCCTGTCACTTGGCCCTGCTCCACTGGGAGTGTCTCTCTCCAAACTGAGCCCCAATGGAGAGGGCAAGAATATATCTTCCCCTAGGAATTTGGACACCCCCCGCCAGTCATCAGCAGCTAACCTACGTTACTACAGTGACAAACAATACTAACTAAGTTTTTTTTTAAGCTTCATAAACAGGACACAGGAGTAAGGAATGTTACCCGTTACTCTTGCGCATGACTGTTTACATCCTTGTTTTGATGGCGTGAAACACTTGTCACAGTGATTCTATAACATTTTCATTTGCTACTGGATTTAAACAAGATATTCCACTGGATTAAAACATATTTTAAGAATATATAACATTTATTTTACAAGATTCTATACTCACATTTATGAGCACTTTACCGGCAGTGGTCGCCATCTTGTCTCACTTTATGCGTTGGTAAAGCAGATTTGAGGGCTAGATCACCACTTCCCCTACTACACCACATAGAGAAATGAGACACTACCCTTTCAGTTGGGCCAAGTGCTAGGGCTAAGGAGTGATTTGGGACAGTCAGTGTAATTTTCTCTTAAGTCATGCATCCATATTTGTGTGGCCAGAGTTTGTGTGCCTATCCCTGTAGGACTGTATATTGACCTACATATCGTGAATACTACAAATGTGAAAAGCAGAGCAGTTTTCATCATCCATCTGCCTTTCAATCATTTACCGTTTGTTTTTCATTTCTCTTCCTCTGCAGGTTGATTGCAAAGCCCACACAACTGAGAGTAGAACCTGATTAACCTTACAGTGACTCCACAGGCATGTGACCACCACCGTTTCCCTCCTCTCCGACCCATACAGCCCAGGAAGGAGATGTTGAACTTAACCTCTGCTACAGTGATGAATTAACAATAGAACAATTCAGTGCCCCAGTAATTACCAAACACTTTGGACACGGCAACATTTTTCAGCTCTGCCACACAGGTTTGTCGGTGTTGGTGGCTTTCACCTGGAATCCTGGGGCTCTTTGCTCTTCCTAACTTTGTTTTCTCTGACGCAGATTAGATCTGCCACCCCATTACAGATTCATTTTCCTAATTTTTCATGTCTGCGCCGCGCCCCATCTGCACAGGGCTGATAATTGTGGGGACCAGCCCTGGTGATTAACATCAGCAGAATTAATTACGCCCGCCATTAAGGCTCCAGGTTGCACACAATGATCAAGAGAAATTAACTTTCTCCCAGGCCCCTAAATCATCTCACCTTCAAGTGGAGTGATGGCAAAGAGACAGGCCTGGAGTCCTGGACCCCGCTCGCCACCTTCTTAACCAAACACCGAACTGCGCATCCTGCACCCGCGCCACTTCCCACCGAGGAGATTACAGCCACAGCTGATGGGTATCAATTACGCTACCGTATGTGGTGGGATGAGCGAGAGGTGTCCAGGGTCTGGTGACTAATGGACCTGGGTTGGAGCCACCCTGCAGCTGCAGACCAGGGAGCTGATGGCTTCTCTGGCCAGGGACGACCTGCCAGATGCTGAGGGGCGCGGCTCACCGGCCTGACACACACAGGTTTATATCTGCACAGCACATTTGCCTGGACACTGTGGAGCAGAATAGCCAGAAGCAGATAAGAAAGAAAAACTTGGTCAGTTAATTCATGCAGAACTGTTGGATTAGTTTATGTGTTTGGTTTCCTGTGTGGAATATTAGTTATAGCTCAAGAGGAGGCCCAATTATAAAATTATAAGAGAAGATAAAGCTTTTTTTTAAAAAGCCTTTTAAGATGTTAGATTGTTATTGTTTTGGGGCGTTAAGGCATCCACAGACAAGTGTGGCTCCTCAGAGGGAGAGAGTGATGTGTTTGTAAGCTATGCTAATGGAGCAGGCCCCATGCCCCCGCAGCAGGGAGAGCAGTGGTAATGTCAGGAGGAGATAAGCAAATTGCGTCTGTATCATATTGACTTGTCAAGGTTAAGCAGTGTGAGCGAGGGGAGGAGAGAAGAGGGGAGAAAACTCTCCATCCTCCTCACTTCCCTTTTCTCCTGAAAAAAAGATGCATGGGAGGCAGCGGAGGAGGGTGAAGAAGTGAACGCGAGCAGACAGAAAGGTGGTTTTACTTTGAAGCAACGCCAGCACAACATCCAAACACGGAGTCGTGTGGAGATAGCGATCGCACGGAGCAGACAACAGACACGCGTTTGTGCGGGGAGGGTTTGGCTCGCCGCTCTCGTTCAGACTGATTTGATTTAGCTCCACGGGATCTAATTAAGCTCAGACCCAAACCTCTTTGGATTTTCAGCAGCCATATTGTGAACGTCAGGCTCTGAGAAATGTCCACGAGCGATCAAAGCCTGTGTATGTGTGTGTTTTTATGAACACGCATCAACAGTGAAGGAATAATGGCCGTCAATGGATTTATGCTCATAAAAAGTGACGATCATTTTGCGTAAGGAGCCGTATAAATTTTGATGACGGCAAATGCAACGTGTTGTAAAAATTATAACCAAAGCACTAACAATGATGGTGCTGCCAAGTTAACTTGCACAAAACAAGAGAAAATTGCGGTGAGAAAAAAAAAGGCCGACCGCCCGAGGTCCGTCCCATGGTGATTGTCACCGTGCTTCCCTCTGCCTCTAATTAGCTGCAGCAGTTTTGCTTGAATTCGGTGTATAATCCCCTGGACGAGGTGCAGTCAGCATCTTTCCTGTTCCTAAAAGCACGAGAGGTGCACTATCATCAGCTCCATCTTCACTCCAACACTGCCTCTGGATGATTTAATAAGGTTAAAAGACTAGTCAGCAATTACCCCCCGCTCAGTGGAGGGAAACTCTGAAACACAATCGCATTACAGCCACAGACAAATGCCAGACACCACATCCGCACAGAAAGTGGCTATCTCTGCTTTTTACCGTCCAGGCATGTAAGACTAGTTAGGGTTTTGTTAACAAGTCATTTTACTTTTGTGTTGTTGTTGTTTTGTTTTTTTGTTGCCGCGTGCGTTAGTGAATCCCAGAGCGTTGTAATGGTCAGGGTGAGACAGTCCAGAGAGTGTCATGGGGTGACATTTACTGCTTGTGCTGTGGGGAAACAGGTAAGCAGAGCACACCATCTACAAAGTAAGTCCCCTTTGACACCGGCACTCCACAAATCAGGGCTGAAGGGCAGGCCTGAACGGGGGGCACTGACACAGAGGTCCTTTAGAGTTCTATCGCGGCCCAGGAATGTGGCAAAGCGAAGGCAGCTGGGGCAGAACAAGCAGACGTCTGGGATTCGTCTGGCACCATGTTTGCTTTTACTAAACCCAAAATGAGACAACTCAAGAGGTGAAAAGAGTCTGGTCAGGGTTTGTCCTACTAAACTCCATAGTTGCTTTCTAATTATAGTAGTTCCTAACTGGGTTATCCTCTCACCACTAGAGGCTCCAACTCTGCTCGTGGGAGGTAACGGCTCTATTGAAATTAGTCCTCCTTGTTGCTCTTATTAGATAATACTTCCTGTATTAGTGGGGCGGCTGTGATAGCAGGCAGATTTACAGCTCTCTGCAGCAGGCCACTCACTTTTAACATGGGCCGTGTTAACTCTGCTCATTAAACAGAGGATGTCATCACTCCGCGCCACCGCTGAATGGTACATGTCCCACGTATCCTCCACAGGCCGGCCTCTGTCCACCGCCGTCCACAACATCCTCTAAATCTGTCAGTGCCACCTGGAACACGAGTTCCAACGGTTGACCACAACGGACGACAGCTTCAGCTTCGCGGTGTGCATGTGTTGGGCACATGTGGAGGGAGACACACAGGTGTTTGTGTGTCTGACAGAGCATTGCAACCCCCCCGACCCCCCCTGCAGCTATTGTACGTGTGGACGGACGTGTGGGACAGCGCTCGGTCCGTCCACATGGGGAGAGGTGTGGGCGTGACGTTCATTACAGAGCCAACTCTGTACACAGGCCAGATAAGCAGAACAGGACAAGATAAGGAAGCGTGACTGGCCACAGCGGAGAGCAGCCAGATATTCTGATGCCACCACCAGATGAAACTGAACCCAGTACATGTTGTTTATTCATGATGACATTATTTTAGTTACAGCTTCCTTGTTGTCCAGGCAGTCAGAAGCTACTTGCAAGAATCTGCACTCGTTGCGTAAAACCTTTTTATTCCTGGAAAAAAGTATGGTATAAAGGAAAAACACACAAAGATATCTCTGGATATCTCGCAATTCACCTAATCAACATTTATATAAAGTACATGATTAAACAGCATTTTAATCTCATTATATGCATATTTTATTCTATTTTAGATAACATTAAATTCTTAATTGTTTTTTTTAAATATAAACATAATATCAAGAAGGAAACATTCCATCGATATCTTTTTGTTTTTAACACCCTTATTTGCCTGAGAAAAGAAAAAGAGAGAGAGGCTGATAGCATGTGGGCGTTCAGTTGGGGTTCAGCCTCATGCTTCAGGCTCCCTCCAAAGTTGTGTCTAAGCATTGCATGGGGATTTTATTTCCTCATCCAGTTTGTGGTTCCTAAAATGTTCCTTGCATTCCCCCCAACTAAACCCCCACCTCACAATTTGTTTATCAATCATTAACAATGAGTCGAAAAGCAACCAATAAAAGATACAAGTTGAATTTCAGTGAAATAAAGGTCATATTATTATATCAGCCCAACTTTATTTTTCCAACATAAATCACATTCATTCGACTTAGTTACACTCTGTACTTATTTCCCGCTGTCCTTTCTTTGCACAGCACAAAGTGTTCTGCAATGAAAAAAGTCACATTTGTGAAAGTTAAACCTCATCAGTTAATCAAAGTTGCATTCCACAGGGAGAAAAAAGAAATCTTAATTTAAATCAGTTTAGTAAATAGAAGTATTTGCATAAAGTGAGAAGAAACATGTCACACTTCAAAAGAATCGTTTGCATTATTGGGATTTGATTATTTGCCATATTACAGTGACAGCTGTTTCAAAAGTTTCCTACCACACAATTTTTCCATCTCCAGGATAAAACTTGATTAAATAATTTGTTGAACAGTCATTTTTCCAACTGGATAACAGACCGAAGAGGATTTGTCTGGGTCGACTTGCAGAATGACCCGTGCCAGCACCAGCTATTATACAACATTAGTCATCGACTGCTGGGACCACGGAAACCTCATGGTTATTCTTGTTTTAAATGGAGAATCTTCCGATTCCAAACATTACAACATCTTTGCCTGTGTGTGCATGAAAATTGTATTGTGTGTGTGTGTGTGTTTGTGTGTGTGCACTTCGGTTTGTGTAAATGCCTATTTTGAGGTTTATATGTTTGTGTTTTTGCTTGTATGTGTATGTACATGTTTGTATTAGCCTCTGTATGGGTTTGTGTGTATGAGTGTGTGTGTGAGTGTGCGATCACCAGGTGCCGAGGTCATAATTCAGCTGCTTCATAGTGATGCAGATAGTGTTTACTGTGTGCAAGTGGAGCCATTAGACATCATGTCTCCAGAAATTTAGCCATTGCCTCTCATCCAATAAATTGCTCCTCTCATCATCAACAGTGCAATCATTCTCAGTGATGGTAAAGCACAGGGGAGGGACGAGGAGCCGGCCCTCCAAGATGGATGTGTGTTATTGTTTGTGGGATGACAGTGTGTTTCAATCAGGTCCTCTGTGCTCTAATCCCAGGTAGAGCTCTTGAAGTGCTGAGTCAGTTACTGCTTCATCGATCCATCACAGTGGGTTAGTAGTGGGCAGGTGTACTCCTCGGCTCCCGGGAGACAGAGGAAACACCTGCCCCGCACTGCTCGGGACTTCATCATCCCGCCATTCCTTTGTCTCCTTCTGCCGGGAGCTCAACGTCTGGCCACGGAAAACTGTGAAAGCAGCACTTTTGTGGTCGTTTGTTGCCTGTACACAAAAATTAGGGGAAAGGAGAGATGGTTTTCCCTTGACTCCCACACCTGCCCCCACCCTCCCCTTTAGTTCTCACCCAGGAAGAGGGGAGATGCTCTGAATGGACCGCACACAACTGCCTTCGGAGCCGCTGCACAGATTACTACAAGGTCTTTTAGCATGGAGCAGACATGCACAGAACCACTGTCCCCCCAAATCTTCTATTTATTATTACTCAATGAATACTCCTGTACAATGGATGTGGAGAACAATGACTTTGGAAGTACATTGAGAGAAAGCCTAGTGGTTATTATTACATCTGAGAGTAGTGCACCAGCGAGGGGTGAGAGTCTATGTTTCTCCTGCTGCAGGCAGTCAATTAGTGCCAGAGGGAAACAGCTCTCCTCTGTTGCTCTCCACTGAGGAGCTGTAAATAAAGGTTTTTATTACACCACACTATCTGCGTCTCTTCTCTGGACATCAATAGGCCAATGCATTGGACTGTCCCCCGGCATAATCACACCTCCTCCCTCCATTGTACCTGAAAAGGCAAGAGGGAAGTTCATTCTCGCGATATTAAAATCACAAAAATTTGACAATTTTGGGGATTTATTTCACACAAATGTCTTGAATCCCAGCAGAATGCATCATCCATTTAGAAAAGGATTGACAAAGCATATAGAGCCGAGCGCACTTTATTGCTCCCATAGAGCATTTGGAGGGAACGTGTAATTGTTTGTCCATGTACAGGAGAAGGGGAGAGGTGCTCAGAGCTCATGCTGACCTGTGGCTCATTTAAAAGGCTCTGTCAGTATCAATACACAGTGTGATGACCACCATGTATCAGACAAGAGCTACACATCGATATTAAAACGCAAACAAAGCGCATCCGTTTTCTTAGAAACTAATGTGTGTCGTGTCAGGCAAAACAAATAACTGAGTAAAGGTGAAGAGAGATTAAGTATCAACAACAATTCCTTTGTAAAAAGTTATTTATCTCTCATTTATATTGATTGTAAAAACTGAAAAATTCCAAAACTCTAACATTAACTTCTACCTTTATCTCATGGTGTAATTCCATCATTCTTACATCTACAGTACAGGTTAAAACACAAGGATCAGCTTAAAATGTTTTTGTTAATTGTTAATTTCAGTGAATATGTCTCAGGAAATTAGATCTAATGCGATTACAAAGTAATAAGTCGAATATTTCATGGCCAAGACCAAGATAAGAAGTTTAGGACTCTGAAACCACAAATCTTTCTAAAATTCAGAAGCATTATATCAATATCATAGTGACACATATTTTATGACCAACTATGCCAAGAAAAATATATTTTTGCATTTATTCAATTTTACGATGTTGGGATGATATAGCGAATCCAGATTCCTTATTTAATTTACCTCATAGGATTTATATTACAATGCAACACAACTGTAAAACCCTCTTTTAATCATAATGCTCGATGCTGCTGTTGATTTGGACTTTAGGGGTTATTCTAGAAGATATAGTTATCATCCTTATAAAAATGTGTGATAATTAACAGTTGGTGCAATATTCCTGCAGAACATGTGGCTGTGGGGTAAGGAATACAAACTATTCTTTCTGTATTTAATTAGTAACATTAATGTCACGTCACGAATTTGAGTTCAGTTCTTGCCTTGGTGTCCTCTATCAACTCTCACTGCAAATATTACAACATGTCATTGAGGGCGAGGAGCAAAAAGCAAGGCCACAGCGACCAACTTTAGCTCCTGTAAATTGAATGCTGATTCTATTTATATTTGGTGTGATTTACACCCGGTTTCCTCCATGAGAGTGAACAGGAAACAGATGCTCGGAATTGTTCTCTCCCCAAATTCCTCAGAGAGAGATTCTCGTCAACACCAGCATCTGAGATTGGCTTTGTACTTGCATGTGAAAAGGTAGTAGACAGTGACTAAATTGACTCCCTGGTTTCCCCGCTCCGAATCTCCATTTCCTCAGAGTTTCCATTTGCGTATGTCCGTCTGCCCAAAGCCCAGGTTATGGCAGGCGGGCTTCCCTAATGGAGTCCTGGAGCCAAGTCTACGCTTTCTGTGGACAAGGTCAACCTCGACACCCGGGCTCCGTGGGCAGTGGAGGGCCGGGGGTTTGTGAGGAGCGATTGGGCCATTAAAAATATTTCACGTGACAAATGTAAAGACAAAGCAAACCCATGTGACTTGTGTCTCAGAAAATAAGACAAACAAACTGCTGCAGTGTGGTCGTCTAAAACGTTTCTCAAAGACACAAACTAATGCCTAAATGAATCAGTAAGTTTACCTCAGTCCGCCCCTTGAAGTATATTTTTGTGATGCAACAGCTGATGGGCCAATAACCCCCCCAAAAAAAGGCATTCACCATAATTGCATCAATTATGTGAACAAATAGAAACAGATATAATTAGGTCTTTTCGGTGATTGTTTATAATCAAGGAGGCAGACATGTGACACATGGGAAAAATAATAATTTAGTTTTGGGAATATAGTTTGACATTTACAAGGTGAGATAATTTGGTAGTAAAATGCTCTTCTTCTCGTGGACCATGGTGCCATCTAGAGGACATACTGGAAACAAAAGGACAATGAGGCAAAACCAAAATAAGCCTTTATTACTAGAGCTTCTTTGTGTAAGGGATCCTAATGCAGATATTTGTTTTGTGCAAATTGCTAAAAACTGTTTCAAAGCAAGTGTGCGGTCTTTATCCAGAGGGAAGGTTTTTATTTAATTTAAGTTAAAGTGGATTAAAAGGTCGATTAGCAGTTCTTATGTCTGATCCTTGACTCTGGGACATGTGGAGCATTGTGATGTGGTGCCACCTACTGTTGGATCACTTCCTCAGTGATGAAGATTACAAACAGGGGCAGTAATCATATTAACATCCTCAAATTAAAGTAATGCAAAGGTCAAAATTCTTTACAGTTATATAAATGAGTGTGTAGAGATGTACATGTGTGTTTGTGAGTGTTTTTCCTTATTGTGTGTTTTCATCCGTGCCACCTGATCATATTCATTCCACCTCTCACCTCGTGACCATGATTTGCAGCCGCTGGCTCCTCCCTTCTCAAAGATTTACTGTACATTACATTTTTGCTGACACGGCTCTCCTCAGTGGCTGTTTCCCAGATATATGGCGAACCATAATTTGGAAGTGTAAAATGGGTATAAAACCTGTATTAATTATTTAATCACGGTTCTAAGTGCTTCCTTTTAGTCCACACCAGGAATGACATCCCCCTCTATTTCAGGGGGTCGTTATATCATTCACTTGTCGCGGGAAAAAATTACAATCAAGGACGAGATTGTGTAAATCACAGCAAACCAAGACGTCTTTACGAGTGTCATTAACTAATAATTTAATTCATCTTTTAATCCATTCGATGTAAATGAATTTCTAATTGCATTTAAATCTCCGTCTTCTTGCACCGGACCTACAGATGAAGGCCTCACCAGCATATGCAGCTGTGATACATACCTCAAACATACAATGACAAAACAGATGCTGTTACTGACTTAGAAATAAAAACCCTCTTTTCCCACCGGTGTTGGCAGAGCAGTCACCATAAAGGTACAAAATAGAAATGTCCCTGGCAGGTAGCACTGTGTGGGACCTGTGATAGATCTTTGTGTCAGGGGGCAGTTTGGTACAAAGACCAGGGGATGTGATCAACAACCAAACAAACATGTTGTCCTAAGGTTGGGGCGTGGGGGGTGTACACAGAGCATCCGTCAAACTCCGCCTGCGAGAGGCTGATACTGCACCGTTTACTCTCAGCTCAGCTTCTCCATCTTCGATCATGAGATTCCTCATCAGCCTCTCAGTGGAGATTACAGGGCTTCGGTTCATAACTACAAGTGTGTGTGGGTTGTAAGAATGAAAAACATGTCATGTGTTTTGTACTTTTTGTGTATTTATATACTGTTGTCTCTATTTGTTATTTGTACTATATCAATCTCACTTCTTTATTAGGACCCGAGTACTGACAGGCACTGACAGACAGTGACATTTTAAGGATTATTATACATTTTTTTCAGGCAAATTAATTAGCTTTTTGAGGGCTTTAACAATTCTTAACAAAATTTGCAGAAAATTTGAAAGTGGTAGAAATTTACTTTTCTTTTATTTTCTGTTGTTTAATTTGTTTTATTTATAATTTTTTTGTTTGTTTTTAATTTAATTGAAAAAAAATACCTCCTGCGAAGAAGCGGACTGTGCAGAATTAATTTAATTTAAATAGTTGAAGATATTGTGCAATGAATAGGTGGTTGAAGCAGTATCTTGCCAATGACACTTCGGCATACAGATGTGGAAGTGTGGAGATTGAACCCCCAACCTTCTTGTTGGAGAACGAGCACTCTACCAACTAGGCCAAACTTGAAGACAACCGCCGGTAGTGGTCAAATATGTGCATCATAATGATAATACAGAAGGTACATATTAGGTTACCGGAGCAAAAAATTTGTTTCTGTCCATCCATCCGTCCATCTATTATCTATACTACTTATTTTTAGGGGGTCACAGGGGGAGTCGGAGCCGAATCCAGGTGACATTGGGTGAAAGGCAGTTCACTTTAGAGTTAGTTTATATGTGACAATAAATAATGTTTAGATTAAATAATAAAATAAAATTTATCTCAGTAACAAAGTCTCAGTTTCTGAAGCATACAGGTAAAGACGTTTTTTTCTTTTTACGGCACAACTGTTATATAATGTTTCCTAAGGCTTGTTGGGATTGTAACTCCTGTTTATTCCAAAACAAATGAGGAAAAAAAACGATCACGACATTTGGACCATATTCTCCACCATCTGCTCCAGTTGAACATCGGAGGCGCTCACAGGCTCCACGTGCCAAGTGTGACAACGGTCTTGCAGAACAGGTGTCGACTGCAAATGCACAGATAAAATACGGCTTTTTATCGTCAGCAGAACCATCGGTGTCCTCAAACGGTCCAACAGGGTCCAATCTTCAGAGTGGAAGATGGTTTTCTCATGATCACACATGGCGGGAGAGCGAATATGAATTAATAAAACAATAAAAATAGGACAGTGGTGATATTGCTGCTTTAAATAATCTCCACTGAGCAAGGCTGGCCTACTGTATATGCTCTGAGGTGAAAACCATGTTACCATTACACTTAGTGGGAGGTAATACTGCACAGTAAAAGCTATCACATGTCTATTATCTCCAAGCAAATACAGTGACTGCAGTGGAATAAAAAGGTGCAAAATACAAATTGGCTCTTGAATGTGAACTATGGTCCGATCATAAATACTCATCAATATTATTGTCAGAAAAACATTACCCTTTTATTGGGGCTGCATTTCCCCTCACACACACGACAATAAAGTTAATGACAGACATTGTCTCATCCATAAAACAGTCATATATTTGGAGACGCTGGTCAGCCTCAACAAGGCTCAGGCGCACGGGCCATAGATCATACTTCCGTCCGATGAAGTATTCTTGTCAGCAAGATCTGACTCGGACTGAAAACACAGATGTGGGCCACATTTCTATTACAGCTGACGGCTGAGGCTAAATCTGTAGCGGCACAACAGTTTACAATACAAGGATGGAAAGTTAACAATGTGGGGGGCTACTTAAGATGATGAACAAAGCAATAAATCAAACAATTCACGTCTGTCTGCAGTGAGAACACACTTCCATGACATCACTCAGATTTATTGAGTTCTTTATTCCCTTCCCTGTTGATAGTTGTAAGACTTTAATAAAATTGTGTTGCATGATCTCTTTTAATCAGTGTTTTTGAGAGGGGCCCAATGTTGAAATTCACTTAAAGAGATATATTACTTTTGTTTGAGCTATGTTTTCAGGTTGCACATTTCTATAAACATATCCCGTCAAGTCTAATAAATTCATATGACCACGAGCTATGTATCATTTCAGCACAAGAGCAGCATTTCCACTGAATTTAATGGGAACTTTGAGGGAGTGTTAATTTGTTTGTAATTTTATACATCACTTTTTGTCACAATGTTCATCCGGCTCATTTCTAAACCTGTCACAGGATATTTGTTTTCTACAGCCAAGTTTTTTTGCTTTGACAATAAACCACATACAATTCATTCAAATTAAGTGAGATTATTAGAGCAGCTTCTTTTTCCTTCTGCTGTTTACTTAAGGCCAAAGGGGTTAAGCTACCTAAACCGGATAGGATTATTTGCTTCCAGCAAAACCAGTAATACATCATCTCAATCCAGCTGTCTCCAAGTTTTGGGCTCATGTGGGGGGGGGGACATGCATTGAAGTGAAGATGGTCTCAAACATATTTTTCATACATGAACTTCATACAGTGTGGAATAAATCAAAAACGTCTTGCCCCCTGAAACTTTATATTTTTTCCTTGGGACACACGTGCACCTTTCTTTCACAGTATGCTTCTCATGTAGGTCGTTCCATGTATTTTGACACTATTCTGTTGTGTCTCAGTGTCTTTTTGTGTGATCCCAGACTGACTTGTGGGACCCGGGCTCTGTGGGGCTCACACATTTCCTGCAGGACTCCTTGATCTTCTTGTCCCTGAAGACAAGCCTTTGAGTCTGTGGCTACAGACTTGAAGTCATCCTGCAGCTCCAGATTGAATTTGGGACCAATAAGACAAACACCAGATGAGGCTATTGCATGGGCGAAATATTTAAAACTCTTTGAACATTAATGTGTATTTTCTTCTTGAAAAAAAGCAGCGTAACATTTACTCTTTTGAATGAAACGCTGCAGCCATGAAGGGTCTGCCCCAGCAGTACAGGGTCTTGTGAGGAGGTATTGTTTTTCTTTTAACCAGTAGATGGCGCAAATTTTCGCTTTTGTACTAACGTAGCTATATACTATTGAACCGTAGAATCATATATATCATATGACTAGAATAATACGTTAGAGTTCGAACACGTGAAGCTACAGTGCGCTGTATTATAACTGAAAGGTCCAGGCTGGACAGAGCAGACGTTCCGCAGCAGCATCCTCATCGTCACCGCTTCCCTCATCACGTGACCCGCTGACGTCTGCGCCTTCGAAACCACGTACATCAGCGAAATGGAGGTGAGTCGCTCACAAATGTTGCAAATTAAACCAACGTGCATTGTACGAATGCTCCAAACCCGCTGGTGTAGTGTAACGCGTGTGCAAAGCTGGTGCGGAGCGGTGCGGTTTCGCGTGCGGGGTTTCTGCAGCTGGAACGCAGCTCAAGAGCTAGCTTACAGCCCTGGCTAAGCTCAGCTAAGCTAAGGGCTGTCAAAAGTGCTACAAGCTAACTGGGCGGTGTTGGCACTTGACGGCTCTACGTTGGGTTTTGGATTGTTGTCACTATTCTCCCCTATCACATTTAATGTATTAATGCTGGTAATTGTTATAGTATATATATATTAATTATGTAATACGACAGTAGTGGATCTGCGACTATCTCGGAGTAAGCTAGCTTGTTGCTAAGGCTAACTAGGCCCCTCTGTCGGTTTTACGCACCGTTAGCTTCGAACCGTTGATTTTCCGTTTCAATATCACATGTTTTATGTGATAAAGAAGGTAGAATGTCGGTCTGTTGCCTGAAATGAAATGTAAGTTTACCTTTTAACAAGCGCAGTTAGCTTGGCCTGATGCCACCGCTGGACTCACCTCAACGTATCGGCTGTCAAGCATATAGTGACGGATACAAGCCCATTTTATACTGTAATAGCTAACTAACGTTGTGTAACCATGGTTATGACGTATGATAGTGATATTCTGTAACAGCATTTACGATATAACTTCATTTCCTCTCTTGTTTTGCTTCTTTCTTTCTCTAGGACTGTGAATCTAAGGAGCCCGAGCAGCTCAGGAAACTCTTCATCGGAGGTCTGAGCTTCGAAACCACGGAGGAGAGTTTGCGGGCCCATTTTGAGCAATGGGGAAGCCTGACGGACTGTGTGGTACGTATCTGTAACATCTGAGATTACACAAGACATTTCAAAACATAGCCACACACACCCCCCCTCAGCTGTTGACATGAGCCAGTGTGTGGTTTCCAGGTGATGAGGGACCCCAGCAGCAAGCGGTCGAGGGGCTTCGGCTTTGTAACGTACGCCTCCACTGTGGAAGTCGACGAGGCCATGAAAGCGAGGCCGCACAAAGTGGACGGCCGCGTCGTCGAACCCAAGAGGGCCGTGTCCAGAGAGGTAAGCGAGTCCCCGACCGGACGGCAGATTCCCAAGTTAATATTTAATGTGCGCTCACTGATGCACTCGGTTTCAGGACTCCAACAAACCCGGCGCCCATATGACGGTGAAAAAGATCTTTGTCGGTGGAATCAAGGAGGACACCGAGGAGTACCACATCCGGGAGCATTTTGAGAAGTACGGGAAGATCGAGTGCATCGACATCATGGAGGAACGCTCCACTGGGAAGAAGAGGGGGTTCTGCTTCGTCTCCTTTGACGACCACGACACTGTAGATAAAATAGTTGGTACGTGATTGTTAAGATTTCATAGATATCTTGACTGTTATGAAATGTTAAGTAATGCTGCAGAACTACATTCTTTCTCTTCTTTGTCCTTGCAGCTCAGAAGTTCCACTCAATCAACTCCCACAATTGTGAGGTCAGGAAAGCGCTGTCAAAACAGGAAATGTGCGCCATGTCCAACGACAGAGGTACGTGCACATCACATGTAACATAAAATTAGGATTACACTATTATATATTTTTAAGTGTCTAATCTTGTTTTAAAAATTGGCAACCTTGTTCATATCAGACAGGAGTGGAGGATCCGGAAACTTCATGGGCAGAGGGAGTAATTTTGGAGGTGGTGGCAACTTCAGTGGTGGCAGAGGTGAGTCGTATTCACTTATCTGATGAAAGTGTCCCTTCTTAAAACTGTCTGTCTCACTAATGCAGGTATGAGAGGTTTGCTTGACAAAAGGAGTTTACAACATATTTTCACCCTCGCAATTGAATGTATCTCTTCCTATGATCTAATGGAAACAAATGAATGGGCACGGTCATAACCAAATAAACCAGTTACTCAACTTGGCCATACCAGTTTACAGTCCTAATCTGTTCCATCAGCTGTGCCTGTGAACTCTCCCTTCGTGTATGCAAGTGGTTACTGAGCCAAAGGTGATGGACTTTTGACTCTGTCGTGTTTGTGAAATGTTGATGATCGACATATGTCAGCATTTTCAAAATACTATTATCCTGCAGAACTTCAACACACAGTGACCTTAGCATATTTACCTGGTCTTATCTGTGACAAGACTTGAAGAATAAACAAAGAAGTCACTGTTGTTATAATAAATGTTCCCATCCACATTTTCAGGGGGCTATGGTGGAAGCAGAGGGGGTTACAATGATGATTTTGACAATGGTGAGTTGTTTTTAAATCTTTAGGATGTATAAAATGAATACATGTCTTCAGAAAGTGTTTCACAACTATGTTATGTAAATGCCACGTTATGTCACGTTAATAAATAAGGTTTGCATGTTTTTCACTATTTTTGGTTCAGGAGGAAATTATGGAGGAGGTCAAGGTTATGGAGGAGGTCAAAGGGGCTACGGAGGTGGTGGCCCAGGGTACGGCAACCAGGGAGGAGGATATAATGGCGGCGGCGATGGAGGCTATGGAGGCAATGGTGGAGGTAAAAATGGAATTGAAACAAGAATTCTGCATGTTACATTTAGTAGTATGCACGAGCATGATACATTTTGAATCAAGCATGGCCATAATATGGACATTTGGCGTCTTTAGGTTATGGAGGAGGTGGAAATTACAACGACTTTGGAAATTATGGTGGACAGCAGTCCAGCTATGGGCCCATGAAGGGAAACAACTTTGGTGGCAGAAACTCGGGTGGACCATATGGAGGTGAGATTTACCCTCCTAACTCTGCGTGTCACAAACGGATCTCAAAACGACACATCCAGTGACCAAACCTTCCCTGCAGGTGGCTACAACTCTGGGGGCGGAGGTGGTGGTGGTGGCGGCTACGGCTCGCGGCGGTATTAAATATTTCATGTTTTGGTAAGTAGCGTTCAGTTTCACATCTCCCTCTTAGCACAGTACAGAGTGAGCTCATGAAAGTGCAGAATAACTATTTGTTCTATCCTGTATCCATTCAACAGGCTTCAGTTCTTAGCAGGAGAGGCGAGGAGGTGAGCAAAGGAATGGTCAGGAAAGCTGCAGGTTACTTTGAGGCAGTCATCTGAAAGCATTAGAGGAACACACAAGTCAGACTTTACTGAAGCAAGAAGGACTGTATACACAAGACATGAGTGCAGATGATACCCTTCCCTATTTGTGATAGATGTTCCCCGACGAAGACATTTTCCTTTTGTGCGCTGAAGTGTGTGTATATTGTGCCTATGGTATCAGGAGTGAAGATTAAATTGTTGTTTTTGTTTTTTATTAAGTCCGATCTTAACATCTGCTGGGCAATTAATTTTGTCTTTTAATTTGTTTTTTGTCAAATAACATAGTTGCATCAGGCCCTCAGATGAGCTAGAATTACACCACTTTGCTTTCTCACATTATTATGAGTGCTCAATTCCAAGTGTCAATTGTATTTTTGATGAATGTGAAGCACAGTATGTAAATGGTTCATAGTACCAATGTCAAACTCGTGAGGAATCTGGATTAGAATCAAGGGAATCCCTCACTCGTCTTGTTCCTAGCAAACCGAATTCTAGATTTGTTCAAATATTTTGATTAGTAGAAAAAGAGTGAATAAAACTGTGTAGTAAAGTAACACAAGGTTCAGTGCGTCATTGGTTCAGAAAAAAAAGATGAAATGAGTTGTTATCTGTTGTCTTCTCTTTTATCAATGTGAAGTTTAGCAAACCAGCCTGTCTAGAACTCTCTTCACCTTCTGGGAGTTTTATTTCAGTGGGTGAATTCAGTGTGTATTCATATTCAATGTATTTACTTGAATGAAGGTCAATGACAAGGGAGTCTTGGGTAGTCCTAGTGCAAGGGCCCATACACCACATGTGCCAGTTTTGAGCAAGTAGGAGTTAAACAGCCACAAGCACCTGCAGTGTGGCCCTCAGCATCGCTAGTGTGGAAGATTGCAGATGACTGTCAGACAGGACGCCTTCAGCCCCCAGCACAGTGGACCAGTCAGCAGTTTGAGAGAGAGAGGAGAAGGCAGCATCGACGCCCATGGAGGAAGCTTGCAGTGTCGGGCCTGGTAGTGAGCATCACTCATCATTGATTTCAAGGCTAGCTAAACCCTTCAGCAGCCGGTGCTAGCGAAGAAAGACTAGTTCCCGGACACATTGGAGATCCACTCTTTAAGTCAGAGATACGTCAGTTGTGCCAGCCAATGCTAGAGTTGAGACATTAACCAGGAAAGGGAGTGAGTATATTTCACAAAAAGCTGACTTTAAGAAGATGGAGCAGGTAAGAGTAACAACTTTGCTTGATTTACAGATTTGGAAAGAGTCTCGTCTTGCTGAAAAACTGTAAAGACCTGATAACACGGAAGGTTCTGGATGGGTAAGACTTTTTCAAAATATTATCCCAAGGCTGCTCATATTGTTATATTAACAGTGCATATGTTATAAGGTCTTCTAAGGTAAACTGAGCAGGATGACGCCCAGTATACTTCCATCTAACCAGAATCAGCCTTCACCATACTGCTTGGTTTACCTGCAGTAATGTTATTATCATTTTATTCTCAGCCAATTCTGATCAATTTGTTAGTGATGAATCACTCCACTTAACAATCCAAGAGCTAAAAGCTTTCAATTTATTATAAAAAAGAAAAGAAAAGATTATTTAAAAACATCAGATATTAATATCAGACAATGTGGAACTAATAAATGGCTTTTAATCTTGGAAAAGTACGTGAAGGGTCAACCAAATCAGTGGTTGTCAAAAAAAATCTTTTAACTAGCAAACATCTTAATTTATTAATTTATACTAATAGCAAGTTATCAGTCAAGTGATAAAACTGTGTATATAAATCAGTCAAGTGATAAAACTGTGTATATAAATCAAGTCATAAAAGACCCAAGGTCCTTGTTATCGCCTCTGATCACTGAGTGGTTAAGAGAAAAGAAAAACATATTGCTCAAGAGCGGCTCGATCAATGATAAGACTCCTCATAGCAGTATAATAAACTAGTGTTTCATATATTTGAGAGTTGCAGAACTTTAATGAGCTGGTTGTTGAGGCAACAGCCAAACAGAGTCAGAAAGAGAAGTCTGATCACCTGAAAAGCTGAACTGAAAACATGTCGTGTGTGAAGACGACAACCTCAACTGAGAGGAACCACAATCACAAGTTCAACTGCTGGTAAGAAACAGGAACATGGCAGGGAATAATAACTGGTTATAAAGTAATCAGCATTCTGTACAGGATGTGTTAGCCATAAAGTTTACTATGCCACATTGGATTGACCTGATTATTCAAACTAAGTTCAAATCTCAAGGGTAGTTTACTCTTAAAAATGCAAACTACTGTATTTAAGGATAAAGCAATAATATCTTATGTCTTTAAGTTATTTCGATTTTGTATAATTTTTTCCATATAAAAAGAATACAACTGGAAAAGCATTTTCAACCTTCAATAAACTGAGAATGAGTGAGATTTCTTTTGTTTCTGTTGTAGAAGTAAAATCCACAAATGTGCTGCTTTTAAAGTTTAATTTTTTTTAGCATTTTGTATTTGAAAGGATCCCACAGAGGCCGGTCACGTTAGTTTCACAGGGGAAAAGACAAAGACGTGTTTGGCAACCAGTTACAGGTTAAGGTTTTTACTGAGGACTGTAGAACGATGACTTAATTACACATAAAAGTGTAATGAACGTGAGCTTGGTGAGAACTCACCAGTGTCAGTGTTGGTTTAAATGATGTGAATGGAAATGTGTTGTGTGTTTTATGTTCTTAAATAAACAACTTTTTTCTTGATGTGAGTATTTATTTTTCCGAAAACCACTTGAAAAGCCACACGATGTTTGTATGATACTTGTGTGTTATCAATCCCAAAAGGTCTTGTTAGATTTCCTTGATTCAGACGACCTGACTTTGTCCCACTTCAGCTCGACACACACTCTGAGGTTTAAAGTGCAGAACACGCCTGTTGATCAAAGGGCGGTGCTTGTATGTGAAAGTGCACGTAGAGAGCACGCGATGATTGCGAAAGGCTCTACCTTTGACTACGCTTGGCCAGTGTGCCTTTGTGAATTTGTCATGCATGGTTCACACTGAGCATGCTCCAACGTGGCTCAACAATCATGCTCTTTGTTGTGTAGCACAATGACTGCAGTGGGTGTGATCTCTTTTTTTTACGAAGGGACTTTTACAGCATTAAAAGATTTGGTTTACTGTACAAACAAGCTTTGCTCCAATAAAAAGAAAGCAGATTGGGAAAAGTGGATTAAACCTGTGACGAGTTTCATTTTGTTCTCCCTTCAATGGTCCTGTAGGGTAAAGCCTGTGAGTCGAAACCTCACTTAAACATGTGGTAAGTTATGTAATCTTTTCTTATGCTATACATCCATCTGGCATCAATCTGGTACAGGCTGTGGTTGCAGTTCAAAACACAATGTTCTCTTCTCAGGAAACTGGAGACCATATAGCGATGGAATAGTTTATTGAAAAGCACAGAAATAATAAAAAAAAGAAGAACCTGGGCAGCAAATCATGAAGTGGAAAGTTATAAAATATAGGTAGCAATGATTGAAACAATCATTAGCATACAGGAATATAATATATTTATATATACACTATATATACACACAAATACCACGTAACAGTTAATCTCAAATGCGAGTAAATGTATATTTACATACAATATTGGATCTGTGAGCGTATCAGAGTACAAAAGTAAAATATCAAAAATAGTACACATTCAAGAGGAGTAAACGAAAACTATACAATAGTTCTGAGCTACTGATACTTTAAAGCGGAGCGACTACAAGGTTATTGCATAGTATTACTATGTTAACGCAGTACCATATTACATGGGAGACATGTAGTTGTCCTCGGCCTTGATGAAAGTCTTTTTAATGCGAGGGACGAGGAAGACGTTTCCGTCAGTCGACTGTTGGAGGGAGTATTCGGACGGCGAGTAGGGATTCCCCTTCTCGTCCCGCAGCATGCTGAAGACCTCCCGGTACAAGCTGTTCACTTGCTGCTTCATCTCCTTCAGGTCTGTGATGTTCTGGCTCTTTTCGCTCAACAGACGCTCCTTATCGTCCTTCAGTGAGTCCAGCTCGCCCTCCAGGCCCACTATGTTCTCCATCTTGCGCTTGCGGCAGTTCTGGGCTGCCACTTTGTTCTTGCCGCGGCGGCGTATGTCTCGGACCAGGGCCAGCTGGGCATCATTCATTGGGTGCTTTGACATCATCTCGTTGAAGTCGTCAACAGGCATGTTGATAATCATGCTCACGGTCATGGGGATTTTGAGGGCCTTGGCCCTCTGCTCGTCTCTGGGCAGACGCACCTCCGAGTGCATCCTCTGCTTGTCTTTGGTGAAAGGCATGTTGTTGTGGACACTCTCCTCCGCCAGGTTTGTCTTGTATAGTTTAGGTTTCTTCTCATGACGCAGGTGTGGCTGCCCTATCTGTGCAGATACAGAAACTACCGTCTGAAGATCATCTGGTTGGAAATTTAGCGAGAGCATCTCTGAGTAGTCGGACTCTACGCTTCCAGGGTTGTGGTCCATCTCCTCCATGTCGGAGTCACTGTAATCATAGGACCCGTCTCCGAATGCAGATTTTGCCGGTGAACTAGCATTTGGACTCGTGTTTGAGGAGATGCCTGAATCGGAGTCTGGCATTTCAGCCAGTAGATTTTGTTTGCCTCTGTCAAATGCATCTCCGGGCGAGAGGCTGTAAAGGTCCATGGGGGTGAAGGAAGGCTTGTTTGGAATATCAGACATGATTGAACTTTCATTTCCTTCTAGGCCTTGCTGACCGCTGCTCTCTTCCAGGATGGGGTTAGGGTAAAATATGTCACTGAAACTTTCTGCGCCAAAGTTAGTATTTAACTCGGGAGCCTTCACCTCCATTTGACTAAGACTGTCTGGTGGAGCCACAGTGGGAACAGGTCCATCGAATGTATTGATGAACTCTGCAGGACAAGCATTGACACTGTTTGTTTCCCCCTCTGTGAGATTGGTCATGGGGTAAAAAGTGAAGTTTGGAGTCGGTACTTCTGGGCTGTTTGGAAGAGAATAAGTAGTCGTCTCAAGTGTGTCCTCCATTTGCATGTTCAGGCATTGCTAGAAGAAAGAGATGAAGAATCTTTTAAATACAATCAACATAGGAAAGTACACGTTTGCTGTGTGTAGTGTGGGATAAATGGACTTTAACATGAAGCTGTGCATGTGTGGTACATGTGTTGTGGTTGCATGTACACAAAAACTTAACTTCTTGTGTAACAGGCTTTCAGACTGACCCCATTATCCACATGCCAAACTTTAGAAGTGCCATTAATCTCATTCAGAACCAAATATTATAATCTGGGATTTACTGTTAGTGTTGAAATTGCCTTATTCCATTTCAAGCTAGCTTAAACAATAAAGATGCGGTCAGTGAGATCCAGGGTATTTTTAGCCGTGCACTTTTTCCAGCTGACATAACAGTCAAATGATCATGATACACATGGTATTCTGGTTTGACATGGTAAAATTATAGTTTGTAAACATGTGTATTATCTTATGGTTTGATGTCCACGACTAAATGAAATATCCAGTGGATGAAATGACTCAGTAATCACTTATACCAGTCTCCTAGCTTATTGTTGCTGTGAAGTTAACCGACCACCTTATCTGCACAAAGCAGCTTCTAAACTGAAACTTGTTTGTATTGCACGTGTCTTATCAGCAGCCTGTCAGAAGTACTAATGCAGGGCCGCTTGATGGCCATATTTGAGGTTTATTCTCCCTAACGCAGTGAGAGGTCAAGGCTACTAATGGCATAAACACTCCACCCACCAGCTAATGCAAATATGAGCTACCTTGAAACGAAACTGATAAGGCAGCGAATGAAAAACCACCACAAACAAACCTCCACCTTTCTGCCTGTGGGACATGTCTTCTAACCCTGCTAAATGAACCATAAACACCGGATCATACCTTGAGCAACCACCCCTCTAATGCTCTATAAGGTGTAAACAATGAAACCTAATCACAGTGGTAATAGCTCCACATATGTGAGAACTCGTTCGCATAGGTCACACAAAAACATGTTTGTCCCCTGCTGCAGGGCTCCTGCCGTTGATGCATTCTTTGGGTATTTGTCCGACAACACAAACCACTGTGCCATTGAGGCAATAGAATCCATGTATTATACCTGCAGCTCAGGGAGGGACAAAAGCTCCATCCAGGCCTGCTCCATATCCAGGGACATCCTCTGTGGTGGTGGTGCTATCAGACCTGGGGAGAGGGTGGCTGGTGGCAGAGGAGGCTGCTCCGGGGACATCATCACGCTGCTCCTGCTGCTGGGCCCTGACACAGCTGCTGTGTCCAGGCAAACTGAAGTGTCCTGCGAGAGTGTGAGAGTGTTCAGTTCCAACTAGAAAGTGCGTTAACAGCTAGAAATGTGTGGAAATGACTTGGTCAATATTCTTACCTCAGTTTCCTCTACAGGAAACGTCTCTGCCAGTAGCTGTAAACATTCATCAAACGACATGGCATCACCATTCTCCTCCGTGTAGCTGACATTCTGAAAACAGGTTAAGGCACATCATTTTAATATACCACAGATTGATTTTATATTTACAGAGCTCTGAGCTCTTCTGCTGCAGAATACACAGATGCAAATACAGACTCACCTGTGTGCCTTCACAGGATATTGTGGTAACCTAGCTACAACACAGCCACAGCCTATCACATGTGGTGGGAGCGGACCACCTCTGAGTAATGAAGCAATGAAAGTGCGTACCTGTGTAACCTCTAAAGGTGGGACAGTCGACTGCAGCGGGGTGCCGGCAGGCAGTGGGCGGGGTATGTACTCTCCCGTCTCCTCATCGAGCTGGAGCTGAGCGAGCAGGGCCTTCTCCTGCTCCCGGAGCAGATGCAGCCTCTTCTCTTCCTCGAGCTCCCGCTGCCTCTGCAGCTCATGCTCTTTCTGCCGGTGGTTGTAGTCAAACACCTCTCGCCTGGCTCCGAGATCAATGTCCTGCTCCCACAGTATGTCGATCAGGTCCATGTCCTGGGGAGAGAGAACCTCGGATCAGCTGAGGGGAGTTCAGAGCTGCTGCCATGCTGCCATGCAGCGAGAGTGCGAGAGGGAGAGCGTCCCTGCTGTGAAGCGTGGCTGCTGCACCTGCCACACCCTGTCCCTCAGTGTCTGTTAACTGACAACAGCACTAGCACTAATGTCAACAGGGAGAAGCTGCATGAATAATAGATCAACATCTCTGTTTCCTCTGTCGCCACCTCACACCAGCAAGTAGCCTCACTTGATACCCTTTACCAAAGAGATCATTGCCCATCTGATTACCCCGAGGTGTGAGTTTGTTTAGCACAATCCAACTAATTTGCCCAAGTGCCTTGGTGTTGGAGTTAAGTTATCTTGAGGAAGAAAAGTTAAACCCCAAACAGGTTTATTAGCTTCGAAATGGAGGGGTTGTTTTCATCTGAGTTTGATTGTTAGTTAGCAGGATTACGCACAAGTTTTTGTTAAGGGCATTTTTCAACATTTTCGTTAGTTTATCGGAGAATTTGATGAAGGGAAAAATCAGGCATGTTTAGGAGACTGATATTTAGTGTTGTTTTTCTTTATTCTGCGAAGCTTCAACGCTTTATTATTGAATTTTCTTTAATGTAGCCAAATAAAATCATATCTGTTGCTGGGTGGAATTACAAACCTTATTTCCTTACATGTATCTGTATTGTTATTGTATTCCTGGTTGTGTATTCAATGTAAATAAGTCACATTTAGTGTTTACACATATAAGAGAGAGCCGCCTCCACAACAG
This sequence comes from Pseudopleuronectes americanus, assembly GCA_038501795.1. Classification (NCBI taxonomy): domain Eukaryota; kingdom Metazoa; phylum Chordata; class Actinopteri; order Pleuronectiformes; family Pleuronectidae; genus Pseudopleuronectes; species Pseudopleuronectes americanus. The sequence goes on along the minus strand of CM076727.1, from coordinate 10,745,695 downwards.
GATGTTAATACACAGCTAACTTAACAACTCTGACGTGATTCTAATAACACGTCCTGTTTATTTTACCTCCCGGGCCGAATGTTATTGTCATGTTATTCTTGTCTTTAAACCAAGAATGTCTAAGACAAACTGTGTCGGCCTCTTCCGCTGCTCGTTCACTTATTTACAGAAGGAAACCATTTCACAAGGCCCTGGGATGTTGCATAAGCCACAGACCCTGGTTCATCAGAATATGTCTGAGCATGTGACTTGTTTGTTCCTCAAGTTTTTTGGTAAATGTCCTCAACTTCATCTTGCCTTAAGCAGTCATATGGCTAGTAACAGACGCGGCCTGTGGAAAGCACGACACGGTAAATAAGGATGTGAAACCGAGGGGAAGTTTTTCACCCCAGAAAAACAGTGTGTGTGTTAAACCCTGACGATCTATAATAATAGTAATGAAAAACAGCAAACAGTATGTATTTTAGGACACTGTTGACCGTTTCTGTGACTTCAACTGTGTCACGGGTAAATAAGAACCCACTAAACCCCTTTGCCTCTGTGTTGCATCAGAGGCATGACCGCTGAGGGATTACACGTTACTAAGGCCGCCTGCAGTAAATCACACCCACGGACAGAGGTGAGGACAAAGCCAGACACTGTGGCTTCTGCCGGAATGAGGAAGTGGCCTGAAATGTCTGTGCGGGATCTCTGAGCACCACACACTTCTTGATGTCACCTGTGTTTTCACGAACGCTCTTATTGTCTGTTTGGTTCGGTCACGCCTCATAAGCTCATCAGACGAGTCACACGAGTCCACGGTCTAAAAATGGTCCTTCCCCTGCCAAGGGAAAGTTCAATCACACCCTTTCACTTGCCATTGACTGAGCCGTTACACAACCATGTCACGCAACCAAAATTATACTTTGCTGATGTTCAGTATCAACGGCACACAGGTTGTGTAAAGGTGGGTGTGTCTATGATATCAGGTTATCAGTGTGGTATCTGTGATGCGGATGTCACAAGACCTGTGCACTGGTACCCAAACAAGGAAACTAGCTCAGATTATCACGTGGATTCCGGGACCTCAGTAGAAGGCAACATACAGCCATATATGTATAAGGAAGAAACACAGAGACACAAAACATGTTGAAAACAACCCAACCCTCTGGTGTTAAAGGGGAGTGATACAAAAGTGTGTTTGCTTTCAAGTGTGGGTTGTTCATTTACCTCTCCTTCAGCTAAAATGAAGAAAGGGCCTCAAGTGGGGCTTGAGTTTATTACACCTTCACCCAGCCATGACCACAAGTGATGAAACACATGTTCCAGAAACAACCCTCATGATCTCTTCAGTCCACTGGGTACGTCCATTTCTTAGATCAGATTCCACTAAAGGGAGAATCATCAACACCTCATTCGGTTTGTATGAACACAAGTCTACACTGCGATTACACGGTTCTTCGACGGGACATGTGATAAAATACATAACTTCAAAACAAACAGCGAGGATAGAGGAAACAGTGCGACCCTTACAAGAAATCATTCACAATGCAATGGCTTGTGTGTATTAGACATGGGGTCACATGCTGGGAGGAGGCAGGAGGGGAAGGAAAGGGAGGGGGGCGTTTACGAGAAAGACCCAGAAAGGTTTTTCTGAGTTTACCAAACTTATCAGGATGAAAGAAATAACCAGTCATATTTGAATTGTTTTAATTCTAAATGGTCTATTAGTTACTGAGGGGAAATGTCACAAGTTGATGACTAGTAGAACAGAAAGTGGCACAAACTCAACATATCTTCATTTAACCCTGTAGCACAGGGTGTTGGTATGGTGTTGTGTATATCAGAGCTGTTATTATTATATAATAATCTCTAATCTGGGCTATTACCAGGCTGTCACTTTATACTGGTGAGAGATATTTAAGAATACAACTTTTACCTGAGCTGTCTCCCTATCAGATCACACTATAAGACAGTTAGCAGGTCCGTGTCAGCCCCTTCACCTCCTCCCATGACCCCTTATGACAAAACTGCGCTTTTACCTGTTGGCTGGGATGCATCACTTCCATTTCCAGCATCATGGAGATATGTCCCGCCGCGAAGAGACGCCTTCTGGCCGGTAAACGCTTGCGTGTTATTCCCCAAACGCTAGATTAAAAATGGCGAGCGGTCCCGGGTCTGTCTACAGAGTCCGTCGCAGCAGCTGAGCTGAGGGAAATATTGCTTCCTCTTAATCTAATGAACATCACGGCGGCCGAGGCCCTGCCCACCGAGCTGCGCAGCCGGGATCGTCCCCCTCGCTCCGGCCTATGAGGCTTTAGATGAGGCTCGGGCTGTGTATGCGTTGTGGAGCCCGCTGGGCAGAGCGCACACGGCAGCCAGGAAGTAGACGTCTTACAAAACAAAAACACTACACAATATACAGTTTATAAATATTTATATAAATTTGTATATAACGACCCCTAAACATGAGCGCACATGTGTTTGTAAATAAAGTGAAATGATAAAAGAAAGTAGTTCTGGTTGTTACTCCAAGTGAGAACCATTGTTGTCTGCATTTTATATGAGAAGTACTTTTAAGTCTCTATCTGTCAATAAACTAGCTCATGAATAGTAATAAATCTAAAACTACGTTGCCATTTAAATTTCAACTCCGTCATCTTTAGGATTTGGTTTGGTGCATAGCGCCCCCTGCTGGTGACCAAGACCAGTGTGGAGCTGGAGGCCCCTGGGGCCCTAATGCCCCGTGAAGAGTCACAAGTCACTCAGGGGAGGGAGAGGTACGAGAAGTACAAGTACCACAGTGTGGAGGTACTCAATACAAATACAGTAGTACTTTTTTGCAGATTGGCCCACTGTAATTATTATCACATTTAGGATCATTATTATTGATTAATTTACTTGTAAGAGCACTTAAATGTGGTAGTTAATGGAGATGGAGCTCATTTGAACTGCTCTTTAGTTTATTGTATACATATGCAGCAGGATATTTTACGTTATTTATCATATGTATATTGTATATATATAAAAAATCTTAACATGGGTAATAACAAATAAGAGTGCGACTGTGAAATTAAAGTAGAAAAGTAAAAAGTACAGTTTTCCCAGAAAGTAGTGACAGTATTTAGGTATTTAAAGTACCTTGAAACTGCGCTTAAGAATAAGATATGTCATTTCTATCAAGCACCGTCTTTGATAGCTGTATATTTTAATAGTTAATTTGATTGAGGTACTTTCCTTTACATTAAAGAAGGAGATGTTTGACATTTTACTCAATAAACAACATATATTTGACGGCATACCGTTAAGTTACGTCAGGTGATTTTAAAATTTTAGAAACAACACACACAATGGGTTTATCAAATGATCCAAACTGACAAACTATGACAATTAAATGCTTTGTAGTAAGTATGCTACTAAATTGAAGCTATACAAACACGAATGTATCAGGAAACAACAATTTAGTTAATAATAACTTTATTTATTCAACACTTTTCTTATCAGTGTTACTTAGTGCTATCGTGGGTCTATTCGTCTCACTAACACTTGAAATTTGTGTATGGACATTTGGAACATTACACTTCAGTTCTTTGAATGCTGGGGGCCTTTACTTGCAACATCTCTATTGTGGAACTGTTGATTTTGCTGGAGGGAAGGATCCGAATACATTGAACACTGCTGGACAGGCCAGTTGTACACTTTAAATGGCTTCGCTTTCAGTCATGCACAGATCAGGCTGCAGTTATTTGAGCGAATCTTTGGGAAGTTGATCAAACCTGGTCCACTGTGACACCTCGTGCGTCAGATCCAGCTGCAGTTTAAAGTGTGTTCAGAGAGGCTGGGTCTGTCATAACACGTATGTGTGGAGAGGCTCACACTGAAGTGCAGCTCGACTGTGCCACTGCGTGAAATTACACCAAAAAAGCCTCGACTCTACCTCCCCCCCATTCCTCCCTCCCTCCCTCCCTCTCCCCCGTGCGCGCTCACGATCACGCGTTCACGTTTGGCAGCTCCACGTCGACATTCTTCCAGCTGCATATAGTGAACTGCACAGGACCGAGGGGGGGGAGAAGAAGAAGAAGAAAAAGGTGGAAGCGGCGGCGGCAGCGGCAGCAGTGAATCACCTCAGCGACCAGGGCAGCTCTGCAAGTCCCGCACCACCGACACGATCCAGGCGGTTTGCACCATGAACCCAGCCATGGTGGATCAGCAGCAGATCAGGCTCCTTTGCTTTTTGCATTTTTTCTCCCTTTAACCATCCAGACTGTTTGCCCCCCCTCGTGTTGGCTTGCAGCTGCTCCCCCCGTACGCGTCCATACCTCCACCAGGTACAGTATGACTTGCACAACTTACTTTTCCTGCTTCATATCACCTCTGCTGCACGATCACTGTGACCCTCCTGTTCGTACTGGGGTGTCATTTTATTCCCTTGTGCTGCACTCACAAAGTTGACTGCTGTTGAAGAGCAGCTGCCTTCAAAAGGTGACAGAAGTGAGGAGCTCATCTGGCCCTCAGCACTCTTCCACATTGCGATCATATCCATCTGCATTGTTTCGTGCTGAGCTCACTCACCCTCCTTGCAGGGCCTGTTCAATTCACAAAGTTGACTAAGCTCAACAGGTAGAATGGATGACACGCTGGTAGAAAAGTGAACTAAAACCCCCTTTAAAGGAGGATCATCCAAACTGGACACTTCACTCATGTCAGCTCGAGTAGAGATTGGTTAATATGTTAACTTTGCAACCATCCAGCTGGTTGTGCTTATTGAGGTAAGTGGATATATTTTAGGATGTTTTTCCACTGCAGGATTTATCATTGAACAATAACTATTACTATCACGCCGTTGGATAATTGCTGTAGTGAGTTGACACATGTGTAAAAAGTCTCCATATGGTCACTTTACCTGCTCTCCAGCGAGCCTCCCTGTAGGCCTACTCACAAGCCAAGCATTCAAGTCTCGGCTACATTTAGCACTCTGCTCTAACCGGTCTCATTCTATAGGGGGAATGTCTTCTTGCACAATTGTGAAGTACATTTTGTGTTAAGTAAAGAAAGAAGATAATCAAAAATGGATGTCCTGTTTCCCCTTGCTTACTGCAGGTTAAAGGAGCACCCGGTCATGAGGAGGATAAGTGTCTCGACACAAGGACAAACCTATGAGGTGGCACTGTGGCTTTCCAAATAAAGTTCTGTGATACACTCAGACTCTCGCTGCCTGCAGTCAGTGCATTACAGAACTTTGTTTTGGGAGTTAATGCTTTGAACCACTGGGAAATAAGATCCGTCAAACATCTGGACATTTCAATTTACAGCATGATTGTTGATGAATTTTGTTTGTAAATTACTTTTTTTTTAAATTTTCAAATAAAGTTTCCTCCCTGTTTTTAAGCATTTTATCACAGTCTCTGTCTTTTTTTGATAATCCAACCACACACTATTTGTATTCTACAGTTTAGCAGCACTGTTTCTCATCATGTGTGAACTGTGACTCTGAGTGAAATCTCACTTTAAGAGCATTGCTGTGTGCCATATAGAAGAAGTAGAAATGCGTGTCAGGTGACTCCCTGGAGGTGAGGCAGAAAGGTAAACAGTGAACTCCCATTGAATCAGTCTACTCTCAATTCTCTTTATGAATTTACCAATAAATTAAAAACAAACACATGATGAATTTTGACACTTTGATGATTTTGCCTTTAAGTGAGTCAGATCAATTATGGCTTAAATATGTGGCAGACAGAAGGCGATTACTCTTAAACAATAGATCTGTTATTACCTCAGCTTTAGCTCATGTTAACCTAAATAAACAATATAATACTTAAATATACAATACACAGGATGGACACTTTGCAAAAATGTTAAACTGATTAAATGAATAATGTACTTTTTATCTGTTTAAATCTATTTTCTGCACTGGACCTGCTTTCTTGTAGAGCAGCTTTAAGTGTTAACACTAAAAGAGTTGAATTTCTGCTTTCTACACTTTACTACTCTACAAACTGGCTTTAAATTCCTTCCTCAATGAAAAATATGCAACCAGCCCTTTTTATAACGTCTGGGACACAGCCGCACGCCGCAAAGCATCCTGGGAAACAGGTAAACTGGTGCATTCAGGAGCTGCTCGGTTTTTCTTTTGGCAGTTGTTTTCATATGTTTAAAGCTCTTTTTAGAATGAAACGAAGATATTGCATTGGCATATTTAACATTGAGAGATGTGAAAAATATGTTGTTATATACATATGAAAAATTACAGCAACAATAATATATTTCTCCTTATATAAGTTGAAAAAACTAAAACCAGGAAAGTCTTGGCATTATTCATCGTGAGATTATCGAATGAGTTGACCTTTTTGTTTAATCAACCAATAATTTAATCAACCCACAGTTTCAGATCTAATCCTTTATATAATCTAATGCATAACAGCCTTTTAACATATGTGTAATTAAAATTTGTATAAGGCAACAAAGATGGTTACAGATGAAGAATTTGTATGGAACTTTTCATTCTATAAAATGCAGCTAAAAATGCAAAGAGCATATTAAGACAGGAAAAGATGTATAAACAATAAGAAATATGATTAGAAATAATCCAAACAAGGCTAAAATCACAATCAACTAATCCCTATGTTTGAATTAATAATATATATTGATTATAATGTTCATGCAAAACCCAGACTATTCAAGGCGAGGAGAAACAATCCAGATTATAGGTCTATAAACACAGCTGCGGTCATTTGAAGCGGATATTTCCGATGGGCCCTGAATGCGCAGCACTTTCCCTGTGATGACCTCCGACAACTCATGGATCCGCTACCCCCATTCACAAACACGGAAGCAGCATGGCGGCCAACGGCAGCGGCGGCGGCTCCGACAGGCAGCGGGTGGCCCAGCAGAGACTGAGGATCATCGCCGGACATTTGCGGAGGCCGGCGGACGACGACTCGGCCGTCCGGGCCGTGGAGTGCAAAGCCCCGCTGAACGAGTCCGACGCCCCCGCTGATGGGAAGACGGTGCCCCGGAGAAGGTACAGGGCTGTGATGGAGCGGCGGATACGAGTCCTCTCTCTCTGTGGCTTTAGATCGTTAATATGTCAAACAGCTGCCGGCTCCGCGCTGAACAAACACACCGGGGATGACACACACTGACACACCGGCTTCCTCCATCTTTAAAACACACACATAACACAGGGAGACACGGCTAAAGCAGCTAGCCTGCTAGCTAACCCAACAGAGGAGCCATTCATTTCAGTGGGTGCGGCTGGGTGTACCCTCAGTTTGACGTTGGCGTGGTCGACTTTCCTCCAAGTTGTCTCAGCCGCAACCTTCTTCATGTGGCTCTCAACTCACCATTTTGTTTGTCCTGTGTTATGTGTCAGCGTCAGTTATGATTTAGTTGCTACAACAGAAGCGTCGCCTCCCTGGTTCCAGAATGTTCTGTTGCTTTCACACCAGAAAGTGGCTGAATCGAGATTTGGCCACATTTTACGTACGAGACCTTGCACAATAACTCGTTACGTGTTAATGTGACTCACAGCTGTCACTATTACTATCCTCTGTAAGTGTAAATTGTATTACGCACAACTGTTGCTGTGAATACCAGTGTTACGTGCAGCTCTTACCGAAAATGTCACACACAGGCTTTATTGTACTGCAATTACTACTACTACTACTACTAATGGTGATGTCATGGTAACAGCTAGTTATAATAGCTCATGCCACGTACTGCTACGGTCGTTACGTCACTAGCTTCATCACCCAATAGCTGTACATCGGCTGCTCGGCCTATTGCACCTGATGCATGTAGTAGTAGTAGTAGTAGTAGTAGTTACATGTTATTACGGAAGTCATCATTTCCAGATGTGTGTGAGGAGGGAACCTTCTGTCTTCACTGGTGATGTAATGTCCAGGGCTCTACGACACTGTGCTGGTGTGTCAGTCTGAAACAACAAGCGCAATAGTTTGGGGATGTTGGCCTTGTGAAAGTCATCCTGTTCTTTTCCGGTCTCAACAACACAGTGAACACTGAAGCTTCCAGATGACGAGCTGGACTTCAGTCATTTTTTTTTATATCAGCAACAGTTGGATAGTTCAGGAAAACAGTCAAATAGTTCAATGGCGTCAGTGCTGCATGGCGCACCTGCCTTTTCTTTAAAAACAAATCAAAAAGCAAACATCCTTGTAGGTCAGTGGATCCTTGAAAACAATCCATACATTTGTTTTATTTTAATTTTTTATGCTGTGATTCCTGCCACTTGTTTGTGAAAGCACCAGGAGTCTTCCTCACTCAACCTCTTCTCTAGTGACACCCTTTTGTTGGTTAGTATGTGGTTTCAGTTCCAGTTTGACAAGCTTTTTGGTTAAGACAATGTCACATTTAGTGAAACCACCACTGATGCATTAGATAAGTGGTCTCCACTTTTCATTTGGATAACAAATATATACTATTAACAGTTTATTACATACAGTTTGCTTAAACTTGCTACAGTCCTGCATAAATCCTACATTTCTTGACTGTTAAAAATATTGCATGTTTTTTCTTACTGAGAGGTATTTTGTGTAATAACACGTAAAAGCAATAAAGATATCAACTTTATATGTATACTTCTCAGCTAATTTCAAGACTGATTGACATTATATACAACTTTTCAAGTCTTTCTGTCCAAAGAAGATTATATGTATCATATTATGTTTTCATAATTTACATGTGAATTGCACCTTTCACACATTATAGGCATCACACTTTACAAAAGTAGTGCAAAATATACATAATGATGGGAATACAATCGTTTTTGGTATTGACTGAAAAAATGAATCAAAAAGGCTTTCCCTAGCTGTATGGCTTAATACACCCTCTGCCCTGCAATTCAGACAAGGAAAACCTCCCTTCAAAACAACTTAATGGTGAAAAAGTCTAGATGGATGCTGAGTGTGAAAAGCTCATTTTATCAGGACAGCTTCATTTAGCACAACTGTTGTGTTTTTAATCAGAACCTCTCTAATGGCCTGAAATTGTCCCTCGGTAATGGCAGTCGGTACCCGCTGACCTTGCCAAGTACTTGGCCCATTTATTGATTCATTTTTAGTCAGTATGTTCTACACCTATGACAGCACATCAGTGGTGGTGAGGATTCATTAAAGTGTGACTCGGTGTGTCACTCTCATTCCTGTTCCCACTCTAAATTTATTGGAAACTCAATTTTGGCAGGTATTAATCTTAATTATGGCTTTTACGCCACTGTGTTAGCATCCCATCCCAAGCGACTCATGATGAGTTATGGCTGCTCTGAGTGGTGGTCGAGCTGCAGCGGGTCCAAGCACTGTGTGCAAGCTCTGCACAGTGTCACAGCACAAACAGGGCAGCCACGTCTTTGGTTATGCTGCTGGTCATTACCTTGGAATATCCCTCACTAATAGCATAGTAGCATTTGTGTGAGAAATTCCACGTCTTTGGATAGTGAGCTCAGCCATTTTGGGGGAACACCTTTTAGTCGCTGCTGGCTGCATTCCAGTGTGTTTATTGCTTTCACAGCAAAGACCTGATGCTTCTGTGCTATTTAAGTGGATTTCTGTGCTAAATGATTAGCTAAATTTTCTAAGACCAGGGCATACGTTGGGACCCGATCATAAACACTGAGCGGTATTCAAAGCATCTCTGGATAAGACGGCCTGCCAGGTGTCATAAATGTGAAATATTTTAGTGCGTTAAATGGGACACGGCACAGGGAGGGTTTGTAGCTTCCTCTGTTGATTGATATGCTGTTTGAATGTGTCCCTTCTGCTTCTCCATGGCTATGTCAACGAGCTGTTTGTTTTCGAGCCTGCCTGCAGATTGTAGTTTAGTCGTAAGCACCACTAGGGAATATTTGAGGTGTGCCGGTCTGCTGCTATTCCTACTGTAAATTTGCCAACTGATAGCAAGCCCTGCCTTATACAAATCAAATGCTTGTGAATGAAACAACAAATGTCTGAAATATTTTCTCAACGCCATTGGTCGGGTTTTTCCAATATCAGCATGAAGTATAAGATTGCTAAGAAAGACTGTCTCTTATTTTTATCTCTGGGGGAAATTGCTTATACTATCTCATAACAGCCCAGAGGGTCTGTGGTGCAAATTACAAATTTGAGCGGGTTACCGCCCCTAGGAATAACCTTCACATGTGTTTTTGTAACTACCTCTCATGATATTTCATGTCATGTCTTAACCTTAATGTAAGGCATGTGAGTTCTTAAGTCAACCTGTGCCAATATTTACCTTTCCACAGGCAGGAGATTATGAAATGGAATGGCTGGGGATATAACGATACAAAGTTCATCTTCAATAAGAAAGGTCAAACAGAATTTACTGGCAAAAGGTAAAGTATATTGTTACACCACACTCTACATTTCATACTTAAAGACATCAAATAATAACAGACTCTGTTTAGTTTCAGCATGGCTGTGTTAAGCTTCAGCATTCACACTTGGTGTGATTGGATTCTGTAGTTCTGCTTTGAACAAATTGACAGCCCATACTGTGAACCCAGCTTTTTGAAACCCAGTTGCTGTCTCCTTCCTACGCTTACAGCAATGTGGTGCTACTGCCACCTTGTGGCTGGCATTTGAATTGTTTACTGTCATCTGAGAAGGTCACTGGATGGGATTTTCAACTTTCCCCAACTCTGTTGCTCATTAACAGAAAACCCTCTCCAATCTGTTAAAAAATTGAACATATTATGTTTGTAATTATTTACGTGTCTCTGGGCAGTTTTGGATAAACACAGTTTTTTCACTGATAGTTTGGAAAAAAAACAATTAAGTTTGATTGTCTGTGGGTGTGTAGAAACAAAGCCATATGTTCCTCAAACTCAACGAATATAACAATGAATGTCTCTCTCTGCTCCTTTATCCTCGTCTATCATGACAAGAGCAGAATTAGAAACGGTCTATATATTTTAATCATGACATACGACTGTGCCTTTCCTGTCAAATTGTACACACAGAGACATGGCACAGGGTACAAGAGGATGTATTTTGACTAATGACTGGCGCTGAACAGGATGTTGCACAGCAAATGGTTTCCTCCTGTTCGAGAAGTCGCCACAAACTGTCCCACTCCCCCCTCCAACTGAAAAGCTACCTTCGGTGGTGTACAGTGACTGAGGCCGGGGCACAGTTGAGTGAATGTCAAAGATGGTACTCTCCTCCTCTGCGCTCAATGTGACAGAGGCTTTTTTCATTCTGGGGTGTGTTTCGTGGTCTCTTGGACAAAGGCACACCACAGTCCTCTGATAGGCTGGCCCAGGCCGTGCCAGCAGCTCAATTATGCAAGGGATGGCGAGAGCGGTCACATGGACAGCCCTGTCACTATTGCTCTGCTTGCCTAACAACCTCGCTGGTCTCAACTGTCACACTCTATTCTTATTAGACACAGGTTTGGATTTCCAAGTAAAAATGACCAGTCAAGCAATAAAATATATCTTAATTTCAGGATTTGGACTTAAAGTTGAGTATCCTCACTGAATGTCTTATTTTACACAATCCAGGTATAGGCTAAGTGGTATGATCCTCCCTGGTCTGCAAGATTGGTTTGAAAACACATTTGGAGCCAGTGTGCACCATAAATCCCCCGCAACAGTGAGTAAATGTCCTGTTTATTTATTGTGTCCTCAGTGTACGGTAAAGAAGGGCACTCGGTCAGAGTTCATGACCACAATGGCTTGTTTTGTTTCAGGACATTCTGAATAGCAGTGCTGTGCAGCCTCCCACTCTTAATGAGGCCTTCGTCGAAGAGCTGAAATCCACAGGTGTTCCCTTCTCTCACGATGCAGAGGACAGAGTGTTTCGCGCTAACGGTAAATCAGGCTCTTAACCCCCCCACCCAAAAAGTTATTTAAAAAATCACATTGCAACCTTTTATTGTCTGTACAAGGCAACCTGTGAAATTCCAGATTTTAAATTTAGCATTATTCACACTCATTAGTGATGAGCTTGATGTCTAATTCGTTTGTGTTCTTTCAGGCCATTGCTTACACGAGATCTTTCCCCTCCGAGAAGGGAAAATTGGTCGAGTTCCAGATACGGTGGTATGGCCAAGTGAGTTCAGAAGCTGTGTTATCTGTTTTTAGGTTTTTCTTTTTTTATTCTCCTCCCACATAGCCTCACTGATCCCCCTGACTGGCTGAGGTGATTTAAAGGGTTAATCTCAGCAGAGGAAGCGATATTAAAATGTATGAGTGAAAGCTTAATAAGAAGTGTCAGGGGGAGGATGGTTGACACCCAATACTCCACAGTCTGCTCCCTGCACAGTTCGCCCATGAATTATGATTCTGAGATTGGTTTTCTGTTGTTATGGCTGGCACTATTTTATCATGCAAATGAGTGTTGACTGATGGTTGAGACTTGATTAGCAGCCTCCCAAATGGGCAGCAAATCACCAAGCAACTGTAGACTGTTTCACCCGCTACGGCACCAAATCTTTATCTTACTGACCTCGCAAATGCTCTCTCATTTATGATCCTTCTAACAGTTATCTTGACCTATAATTTGCATTCCCAACAAGTCCCTCCAGGTCAGGCTGTGTATTTTGAGTGGAGGTATAGTTTGTTGAACTGTAATCTGTAAGCCAACGCTGTGTGTTTAATTGGATGACAAAATGTATTAGAACACAGGCATTTCTCACTGCCTCCAAAAGCACTTGAGGCCAGTCGTGCACATCCATGTAGGTGGGTATTGCTACACCTCCCACTCACTCACCACTCCGCTGTGAATGGAAGCGGGCTTCCTGATTGGCTGAAGCGTGCTCGTATTGATCCTGCACATCTCACCCCAGAGAGCGTAGCTTCATGCAGTCTGACTCCGCCTAAGGAAAGCCCCGGGCAAATCACAACCATCAGGCAAATCAAAACGCGCCCTGCCTCTCCCCTAGTCCCCTGATCTAATGTTCCAAGCCATATAAATTTGTTTAATGTCTTCTGTTTATATTTAGCATTTTGTGCCATATTTTATATCCTTTACAATGTGTCGACTCTTGCTATTATGAGCACAATTTATGAACCCAATAAAGGACAATAAAAGGCAAAATTTCCCTTCTAATTTCAAAATTATGTTTTTTTTTCAGACTGCCACAATGATGTAGTGAAAATTGTGGAACTGGCGTGCAAACATAATGTTTGTTTGATACCATTTGGAGGTGAGTCGTGACATGAAAGTTTCTAATCAGCATGATCAGCATCAGACCCTAGATGTTTATTTACATTTAGTGCTCCTGAAGACATGTTTGCCCATCCCATCATGAACCCAGCCCAACTGGTTCATGATTATCAATAAAAGTGTCCTTGCAATTTCCTGTCAAAGAATCATTTTATCCAAACGACAATTTACACTGCACAAACTGTGTTTTTTTTATACTCAATGCTACAGGCATATTTCTGTCTTTAAGCAGGAAGTATTCAGGTTTGGTACCCAGACATAGCTTTACATATACATAAATAGATATGTGATGCCAGAGCCTCTGCTTGTGCAGGATATAGAAGGTAGTTGTGTGTACATATACCGAATACAGTATACTCTATGTGTGTGTTTAAATATCTAAAACCAGGAACCCGTCCAATATATTCAAATGGTCCGTATGAAGGCTTCTCGACCATTAACTCCTCCTCATACTCCTGTTTTTCTCTGTCAGGAGGGACGAGTGTCTCTAGCGCTCTAGAGTGCCCCCTTGAGGAAACTCGCTCCATTGTTTCTCTGGATACCTCACAGATGGTATGTAAACGCTTGTGTCTGCTATATGTCACAAGAGTTGATCTGCACTAATGATGAGAAAACTGGAAATAAAATTAAATGCAATCTGATATATAAGTTTTAACATAAAGTATCACTGGGAAAGAGAGATCATTGCACTGGCTTTCATTATATGAAAGTTGATCATTTTTCATTCTCCAGTGAATGTAAATGAAGAGTGACCAACAATTTAAATCATATGCCATCGATATAATGTAATGTAACATAACACTATCACAAAGTAGCCTCAAAATCTATCATAGAATAGCACTAATTCAACATACTTTGACACCATCTTAACTGTGATTAAATCATTTTTCAAAGCAGGTAACTGAAGGGCTCATGTTTTAACTTGTATTACACTGGTGCAACTGGTTTTATAATGGTCTGAAGAAAGACTCATTCAGTTTCACTATTCTGTCTCAGAAACACCAGGCGATGAATTAAGAGGTATATTTAGTCATAACATGAAAAAACATGCATATTTAAACATGTATTTTTTTTTCCTGAATATCTTTTTATATATTAAGAATGCATTTCTAATTTTGAATGCAAAATATTGTGTATTTAATGTGCAGTTTAGGCACTTTTATGATTCTTCGGCATTAGCCATTAATCTTTTGTGGATACCACTGTCCTCACAGTGAACATGATAACGTTTCATTGGTTATAACATAAAACGGTGAATATTGTCACCAGTACAGTACAGCCCTTTGATCCAGGCGCACACAGAGGTGATATATATAAGCTGTCTGGATGCCGCGAGCCCACCAGTCATTGAGTTTGGAGCCACAGACACCAGTGACCAGTGTTCTGTGTCAGGGGTCAGAGGTGGGGTGGCTCCAGTTGAAGCACATGAAAGGAGCAGTATGGTAGGAACATAAAGTTTATTGCCTCTGAGGAATAATTGATGGCAGGTGTGAAATGGCCTCCTGCAGGTAGGGGTAGGCCAAGTGCCCAACGGCCCAAATAAGTGGCATATATAGAATTAGATGTTAAATTGAGTTTAACCTTGAGGAAACCGACCCTTTCCTCTGTCCCCTAGCCCCTCTGCACACATTTATCCTCAAGACATGTGACCGTCAGACTGGAAGGACACACTGCTGCGAAACTTTCTGTATTGTGAGCAAAATGCCAAGGGACTGTCTGCGTGGGCTGCTGTGGAGGGCAGTGTTTTTATCAGAGATATTTTAAGTCAACATAACAGATGTCGGCAGGTTTAGAGTTCAGATGACAGACATGGTGATAACCCAAAAAAATGTTTGAATCCTGTAACCTACGTCAAACAAATGGTGTGATATTCATGTTTGCAAATGAAACAAACAACATAACATTGTATTTTTGTTTATATTGTAATGACAGAATGTTTTATTTTTTATGGCAGAACCGCATTCTGTGGATTGACGAGAAAAATTTAACGGCTAATGTGGAGGCTGGCATCATCGGTCAGGATCTGGAGAGACTAGTAAGTACCGCTCATATATATTCATGTTCATCACCCGAAAGAGCTTGCATTACTGTGGAATGTGCCAGCAGTCGATCTGTGTGACCATTCACATGCAGGTTGTCCGTGCTCAGTCACCTTGGTACTCTTTGCTCAGAGGATGGAACAGGGCTTGGGCAGGAGTTTGAGACGGGAGCAGAGTGCTGAAGGGGGGAGATTAGAGAGTGGGGCTGTGGTCATGAGCAGATGGCACCATCAAGCTAATTCAGAAAAATGGAGAAGGAGCGGGCGTTTGATGTAGAAGAATGCGTGAGCTGCATCTAAAGCAGACTCCACCTCTGCATTTAGACCGGGCCATTTTGATGGAGCAGATGGGTCTGCATTATAAACTGCCTTCCAGGGGAGTGCTGTGATAAAACAGGGCCTGATTTCACCCCCATATTGTGCTTCTGGTGGGGGTTGTTGTTCTTTTAAGACCCTTATTATTATTATTATTATTATGACTATTGAATGTTTCTGTGTGCAGAAACAAATCCTTCGGGGGCTGGACTGCCTTGAGGATAACTTGTGGGGTTCTGAATGACCCCTGAGGAATAATTGTAATTTTATTTGTATGAATAAAAGAGGCTGAAACGTGTCCCCTGGAAGTGTCTTGCCATCATTTTTCATATGAGATCAGTGCTCCAGTCAGGCAGTGGAATTTGACACAGCTCAAAACCGCACTGATCTCTCTTCATCGTCTTTTCATGCTCTGTCTTTCCGCACCGTTTATTTTAGGCTTTTATAAAAAAAAACTTCAATACCATAAAATCTGAGGTTTAGCATTGCAGCATAACAAGAGCAGTGAAATTCAGCTGCAGAGTAGCAATTACATTTTTTTCTCTATTGCTTGCTCTTTCTTTTCAGTTGTTATTAAAACATTCTTGTGGGTTTACAATGAGATTGTTTTCCAAACATTTAAGGCTCATGTTTATTGTAACCACGAAAGCACTTTTTCCCCTTTCTCTTCACAGCTTAATGAGAGTGGCTACTGTACAGGGCACGAGCCTGACTCCATGGAGTTCAGCTCCTTGGGGGGTTGGGTTGCAACCAGAGCATCGGGCATGAAGAAGAACGTCTACGGCAACATTGAGGACCTGGTAAGTGTCCCACCCTCGCCTTTACCTTCCTGCTCATGTTTGTTCCAGAGAACAGTCAGGACACCGCCGTTACTGTACAGCAATCAGGATAAATATTATTAGCGAGAGTGTTTTGACCTTTACCCTCACCTCGAAATGCAGTGGTCACAGTATCAGTCATTAAATATGTATAAACGTGTGGCACACATTTCAGTATCCAAATTCAGTTTTCAGGATTTGTAGAACTGAAAGAAAAGTATGCTTCACTTGAATATTTGGTAAAAATATGTTTTTTTTGCTGTTTTCTGCCTAAATAGGTCGTCCACATAAAGATGGTGACCCCTCAAGGTGTAATTGAAAAGAGTTGTCAAGGCCCACGCATGTCAACAGGCCCAGATATTCACCACTACATCCTGGGCTCAGAAGGTATGCCACCTCTCATGTGATTTCAGTACACCGTAGCATGTGTTTGAGGTTGTGTGTTAATGTGGGTCTGTCAAATCTTTGCGATAAAACGGTAACATCAGGACGGTTCTCATGCTAGAGGGTTTCTTACACATTAACCAGCTTTCGTGAAGATGTGATCCTGCGGGGTGTTAGTTAGGAACCAGCCAGTGTCCTCCCCACCCCATCTGCAGTGCCCTGTCCTTGTGAACGCCCACAGAGAATACTGCCATATGCCAGGTTCCCCCCTACATAATGAGGAGGTTCAGAGACTCTTGGCATCGTTATGTTAAACAGCTGTGGATACAAACTTTATATTCGCCCTACAAAGCTCAGCAATCTGCTCCCTGACTGGGCTTGGATCAGAGCAGAAGTCTCCATTTGTACCCATTAGATATGATCCCAGTACCATGAGAACACCAGTGTAAGATCAAAATCACATGTGTTTTAAAGAATGTTGTTAGTTATTGCTAAATTACTAGTAATACACTTTTAGAAGAGCAACATTTTAAATAGTTCCTCTCAACTCTTGTGGTTAACTCTGAGTTATACAGTATAAGCCACTCTGTGAGACAAGCCAAACCTGTGTAAACTGGTCTTAGTCAGACATCTCATTTTGGCTGACCTTTGTCATGTTTGGGCTGCTGTATGCTAAGTCAGCCACATTTATTTTTCAGTTTGATTCAGTCAGCACACACTTAATAAGCTTATCAATATAATTTTTTGATATGCCTGAAATATTTTCATGTGGTTATATATCGTTTATGTAGTTTCCCTTTATCTTACTTCTTTGAAATGAAGATTTAAAGGGCAGTGACAGCAGTGAACACAGGACTGTAGACAAGGGCTCCGCATCTGTTGATTTATAAAATCCTAAAATATGAAGAGTGTTATGAATGAGTGAGTCTAATGTCAGATTCTCAAGTGTTAAAACTAAGTATAATAGAACATTTGATGGTGATTTTGCTGCTGGGGATTGGTGCATATGTAGAGATGGGACAGGACCACACAACTGTGGGAGGGCATGTTCTTCTGGGAGGCTGAGCACTCAAGCTGAGAGGTCATACCAAAGCTCGGCTTCATTAAAATTATCTATCTGCTCACCCCGGAAATCCCATCCTGCATTCTGACAGTAGGCCACAGCAACAACAACAACAATTGAGCAGCACTCTAAAACCCTCACATCCGCTCTGCATATTAAGTGAAACGCATCCATTTAGTCAGGAAATGACTGTGAAACCTCCCGTTTTTAATTCACCACACAACAACAGGGTCTCTCTATCTCTCTGACCTCAAAGTAGCCGGAATGCAAAGTATTTTCTTCTCCCTCGCTGCAACCAGTGTAATGGATGATTAGAATAATCAATGATAATCCCTTTGTCCTCTGTCATCAAACATGGAGGATGAAATGTTTTTTTGTGAGGCCAATTCATGTTTTGTAAATTTTTGGATCATATATTGGTGGTTTCACATTGGTCAACGCAGCCTTCAAAGCATTTATAATTTCAATTTCCTTTCCACAAATACTAATCGTGTAAAATGAGTTTGGTTTAATACCTTCATTCAAGGATAAGAATGCTTAAGTTGCACTGCAGCATTTCTTTGCATTTCATTCACCCAAGGGACAATGTCTCTCTCTCTCTCTCTCTCTCTCTCTCTCTCTCTCTCTCTCTCTCTCTCTCTCTCTCTCCCCCTCCCTCCCTCCCTCCCTCTGTGACTCCTCCTTTCCATTATAAGAAGGGAGGAGCCTTTTTTGTCTTTTAAAACCTAATTAAGTCACATGTTTTCTAGTGGACCACTAGGGAGCAGCATGTGGCATGCAGTGTCACATTTAACAACATTCAGGTTGCGGGGAAATGTTTGATACACTTCACTTTGATATATTTTTTTGGTTGGTTTATTAACACAATCAATGAATCCCTGAGCCAACTGATTGTCCTTAATGCCCATCGCAAGTTGCAACAGTCCAAAAAGCAAATATATTCAATTTGTAATAATACAAAACTGAAAAAAACAAAGATTATCAAAACATTCATTTTCTGTCAGTCGATAAATTGTTCCTGCACTACTTGAAATGAGTGCACTGCAGTGTAAATACATCGTAAAGTTTGCATTTATTCAAGTTAAAAAATGTGAGCAGAGGTATTGTGACAATTAGTTTGTCCAGTAGCTTGAAAGCTGTGATTCAAAGTTAGCTGAGTAGTTGTAATGTTCCTCATGCTCGAAAGAAATAAAGTTTCATTAATGCAATAAAAACATTAAGTACAGCATAGTCATAAATCAGCAACTAAAGAATAGAAGAGAGTAAAATACATATTCACAATATGTCCCAGATAGGGGGATACATAGTCTCAGGTGGATACTAATATGACGAGCTTGTTTAGCAACAATTTAAACTTTTTTAATTTTTAACGACCACAATGACAGCAAACCTTCAGGCGTCATAGTGTTTTATCTTCTGTGGTTTTAATGTCTATAATAATGTGTTTTTAATCATCAAATAACTTCATTCAATACGCTAGTAAAGCTATTTAAAATAAATGGATTTCCCTCAGGTGTTGGTTTTTGTGTGAATATTTATGTGGTCTCACAAACACAGCAGAGGCAACGTCAGTTTTACTGTTATGGAAGTTGCCATTAGCAGTTGCTACTAGCCACTGATATTACTACTGAGCTGCTGGTGTCAGGATAAGCAGTAAAACATTTAAGATGACATATGCTTAAACTGATCATCTCTTTAAAATCTCTGATGTTCTGTCGGCTGACTTGATGTTCTATTGTTCTCTGTTGCTGTCAATGATGATGATTCACACTGTGTTTACTGAGATATTTGTCATTTTTAATGAGAGTAGTTCATTATTGTAGTTGGGTCGGATGTTATGACATATTGTCTTTATTTAGTGTTTTCTCATCAAGATGTAAATCTGACTAGAGTTCTTGTTGCTGAGGTTTATTGTGGTACATACTGAGTTGTGCATTTACTTTTACCGTGCTCTTGTTGTGTGTTTTTTTTCTGCGTGGCCTTTATGTCCACTTTTCATACATTCCTTGTGTAGGATTTTCCACTTTGTTTATTATGCAAATGTTTAAAAGAACAATCTTGTATTAGTCTCTACTGTGTCCCAGCTTATGAAGCCGTGGGTGCTGGAATTTTTTTTTGACAGACTTAATTGTTTTGGTTTATAGTAAATAGGATTAATGTTGCAGGCTAAGGGAATGGACGAATGGTGCTCCCTAGCTACAGTTTACTTTCATCTAGGATACTTCATACTGCAGTGGAGTGGGGAGTTGTTTTTCGGGTATTCAATATGACTCCTTCCGCAGCAGCAGCTAACGACCGACAGTTCTGTTGCCTCTCTTGCTGCCTTTGATAGAGCACTGCTTTATTTCCTCGTGCTCTTAAAGCTGATAAATCTTAGTTGCTCCCCAGTGTGTGGTAGAAAACCAGATCTGCTGGGTGAAATGTGAGACAAAGGTCACCCCCAAAAAACCCTTGGGACGTGTACGAGAGCCCTGTAAAACAGCCTTAAGTTCCGCTAGGGGCGGGGTAGGTTAGGTTAGGTTAGACCATGTAAAATATGGGAACTGATTTACTTCTCTGTACTTAAATTCTCTCACTTTGATTTTCCAAAGGAACCTTGGGCCTGGTCACTGAGGTAACCATCAAGATTCGTCCAGTGCCAGCGTATCAGAAATACGGCTCTGTTGTTTTCCCGGATTTTGAGTCGGGGGTTGCCTGTCTCCGGGAGGTCGCCAGACAGGTATCAAGTTCATCTATCCTTTAACATGCTGTGCTTTGTTTCTGCTTTCACACTGAGAAGGTAAAACCCCAAAATGGATCTATAAAATGTTTTTGCTCCTCTGCTCACAAAGAGTTTAAAACCACAACATTCACTCAGGAGCAAAAATAATCCAATTATTTAACTTTAAAGAAATAATGTGTCACTTATCATGTTAATTATCAATAGTAAATAATAATTTTTTAATTATACATTTTTATATTGTATTTAATTTTGTCCATATCTCTCAGCCCTACGTTGAATCTCTTTACAGCCAAGACACTCCAAATTGTCTTTTTATTAACAATCTATCAAAGTATCTTTTACTGCTTTACTTGTGGTTAGGGTTAAGTATTTATATCTGTTGCCTTAAGACCCTGGTGCACCAAACCCACTTGAGTAATTACCAACATCCCTGGTTCTCCTCACAATCATTTCTTGATGTCAGTAAATTCACACATGTAGATCCTTCTCTGTTATTAAGCAGGAACTATGATTCTGACAAACTAATCTTTTTTTTCCAGAGGTGTGCTCCGGCATCTATACGACTCATGGATAATACACAGTTTCAATTTGGTAAGTTTCGTTAGATCCATATCACTGCTGTCTTCACATCTGGTGTCCAAACATAACTCTCATTTAAGGCCTGAATGTTTAGTGGTTACTCTTCAATACACGAGTGAGCTTCTTATTTGACCTGAATTCTTTTTAGCCCCAACACAACCTCTGGCTTTAATCTAAAAGCGTCACAACATGTGGCATATGACAGCCTGTAAGCAACAGCAAAAGAGTGATCGAGTTTATTTAGAGTTACATTTTGTTTCACATTGTTTTTTCTCTCCAATGTTTGGGTCGGTGTTTCAATGATGTACTGTGCACCTCAGGCTCTGACAGGAGAACAATGAATGCCAATGGAACAGAATACATTGATTTTACATTCTATGGCACTGAATTGTTAAATTAATTATTATTTCTGTAGAGAAATAGCTACACACACACACACAGGCGTGCTGAACGAATTGAACAAGATAAAAAAAACGACCATGGCCAAAATTAAGTAGTTGTTCCAATGAAGTTTTATAATGTTGTTTCTTAAGGTCTAGTGGGATGCATCGGGCATAACCAGAGATCTCTGTAAAGTTCCCCAGTCTCCAGGGATCTCATTATCTCTACTATATTTCTACTTTTCACAGAGTAGGCACTTCTGAGCATTAAGTAGGGAAGATGAAGCGAGCAGGTTTTTCACTAATAACTAAAACTCATGGCTCTGTGATACCTTCTTGGGCTTATTAGTGGCTTGTCCTCTCTTTTAATCATGTTGGCTGTTGAGTAAGGAGAGTTGATGTATTCACAGGTCTTTTTTTCAGATAGGGACTACAAGTACAATTTAGCACTGCCTGTCTTGATTCACAAGATGAAAAATGAGAACGTTGTAGTAAGTTGCAGGGTGTGTTGATATGCAAAAAAAACAAAAACTAACCTAACCACTGAGGGGAGAATTAAAAGCGTAAAGTATGCACAGTGTAGGTGTAATTTTCTCTCTCTGGATGTTCAGCATTTAATTAACGGGTATGATGGCTGTGAGAGACCTAAAGACCTGCAATCAAATTTTGGAATGGAAACAATTAGGACACTAAGTGATGAAGAGACTTGAGCATGGAGGGAAATAAATGAACTGTTAAGTCTCGGCGACATCACCCGTGACTTCCCCGCTGTGATTGATAACCATCCCATTGGCCCCAGCCTCTCATTTTCGCTTGTCCACAGGCGCTTTTGTGCGTCCGATCAGGAATAAATCAAAAAGTGTGGGTGAGGAAGACGGATATCACTGTGTCAACCCCACTTCCCTTCGGAAACCTTCTGATTTATAGTCGCTGTCGCTGGCAGCCACTGGCCAGTTGTAAAGTTATTCAAATGCCACCATTTGTTTTTCCTCCTTTTGTTTGAAACCCCCCAAATAAATCTGACTGACTTGCCCTCCTCAGAACGCTGAGGGATGCAGGCAGGAACATGGTCTGACTAATGTGTGAAAAATATTCTGCTTTTAATCTCACTTGTTGAATAAACAGAGATGATTTTTATCTGATATTTTCTCAGGTCACGCCCTGAAGCCTCAAGCGTCTTCGATGTTCACATCTTTTTTGGACGGCTTGAAGAAATTTTACATCACCAAGGTAAAAAATAGAAAATGATGTAATTAGAAGTGAACTTCACACCGTTTTCTTGCCGCAGGTGTTTTTCATGAAAAATATATCCAACTCTTTAATCGCCAGTTCAAAGGGTTCGACCCCAACCGCTTGTGTGTGGCCACCCTGCTGTTCGAGGGGGACCGTGAGAAGGTCCTGCAGCATGAAAAGCAAGTTTATGACATTGCTGCAAAATTTGGGTGAGTAGTTCTCTCGCCTCCCCCTGGTTTCTAGAAACGATGCATTGGTCACAGTTGGGTGGGATTTTGAACATGATTGGGAGCTGCCTCAGGCGTCCACCTCACTTTATTTAACCAGCCATTTGTGTGAAAAAGGATGGAGAAGCCCAGTTACACACTTCAGACTTGGTCTTCCACTCAGTAGTTTGTCTCTGTGTGGATTGATGGATCACTCGTGGACGTCCTCGTGTCAGCTTTTATGTTAAAGTAGGTGTGGTGTGGGCGGTGATAGCGGGACACAGGTCCCCTCAGGCAGCGCAGGGCCAGAGGACAAAGCCTGGAAGTGCTTCCTTCGCTGTTGTCGTTGATCATGAAATGGATCAATGAGGACTTTTTGGTGGAGATCAGTTACCTGTCAGCCTGAGAGCACTGTTCTCTCTATCCTGAGCCTGTTTTAAAAACCCTTAACATGAGCATCACAGATGGGTTCATCCAACAATTTGTTAACCTTTGTGCCATTCAACTGCTTATAATGATAAATTACCTTTTCTATTGGTTATGGCTGTGAATTTTAATTATTCAACACATTGTTGCAGTGAAGGGTTCACTGTTTGAAAAGGGTTTTATTTAATCTTTAACAAATTCAGTTATTTCTAGATAGCTGTCCTTTCAGAGAATTGATGTGTGTGAATGTTTGGTCTCTTTCTTTTATGCTTCGGCTGTTTCCTTCCTTTCTTTCTATGAGAATCAAATTTTGAAGTCATCATCTGCAGTGTTACCTCTCTGTTGTACAATTATTTCTTGTTTCTTTTGTGCTGATTTGCATTTTCAAGTTTTCTCTTTTCATTGTTTTATTACACCAGAAGATGTTTTCACTTTACAGGTCTTTTGCTCAAAACTCTTTGGGCAGCTCCTTCTCAAAGACATATATTAGACAATTGTTGAGCCTGATGATATAAGATCCACATGAAAGAAACATTAGAATTTTATCTCTTGAAAGTCAGAATAAAAGAAAGATGTATATTAAGACATGATATATAAATTAAGTGTCCATTTAAATATAAATAGTTTGCTTCAACCGAAGGATGGATGTAATTCAATAGCCCATATACAAAAAATGTTTTCCTCATAGGGCTTAACAATCTGTAAAAGTTGCAACATCCTCTGCCTTTAACTCTTGGATAGGGGGAGGAATAACGTACTAAAATCCCTTTTAACAGGAGGATAACTGCAGAAACAAGTAACAAGTGAGGGATCCCTCTCCCTGGACAAACAATGATGCTGTGTGTAAATGAGCACAAAATAACAATATTTAAAACATTTTAGAGAAAAGACAGTCTTACATAAATGTAAAAATATAACTATATTTATATTTCATTGTTAAAAATATAAACACTTAATTCTTTATACATTTAAACTATTACGGTGTTGAATGTGACCGTAATCAGTCATAAATCAGCAGTTTGTTACAGCTTCACTTTAATCAGGGACCCTCAGTTCTCCTCACTGGACGATGTCACTGGTTTCTTCCTTGGGGATTCTGACTGATTATGTATTACTGTTGTTATCCTCACTGTTTGGCTCTGCACCCAGATTTGTAGGTAGCTGGAGCCCTGCCCTGGCAATGGCCGGCAATTAAATCATAAGAAACTTGTCAGTTACATGCAGCAGCCTCTGCTTTATTGCATTATTTCAAATAAATCGTGATCACCCATCAGATCAAGTGCCAGTGATGGATTAGTGCGGTTCTGCAAGGAATTTTTTCTTCTGGTGTTTGGAAACAGGAAGAAGGGCAAAAAATCAATATAGTGATTTTCTAATGAGCTTGGCCTGATTAGTTTGGGTGGTAGATGAAAATCTGATTACCCACTGCAGGTGATGGATGTGTGGCTGACCTGTGGCGATGCATGGAGCATAGCTTCATTGATCTGTACAATGTTGGAGTGACAGGCTCCCAGGCAGCTGTTGTGAGAGGGAGCAGTCAGACCAACAAAGCTAAGAGAAAAGAGCTGTTAAATATTAACCCTGTTATCTGCTTCTAGGGGCCTGGCAGCTGGAGAGGACAATGGTCAGAGGGGTTACATGCTGACCTTCGTCATCGCTTACCTCCGGGTGGGTCACTCCTCTGGGTTTCTTTTTCAGCCCGAGCTGATGGGCAGGTGGGGTGGGCGGGGGGACACGGTCTGACAGCAGATAGGATAGCAAGCAACACAGAGAAGCAACAGAATGTGACCTCGGCAGATCTTTGATTTGATCTGGTCACAGTGGTTGTCAGGGGGTCTAACACCGAGGTGTCTGCATCATGAGGACAGCATAGTGGCTGCAGCCACAATGACAATGGAGAGTTCTCTTAGGTCACTTCTGTCACAGGCCTGTCGAATAACCACCGACATGTATAACTGGACTTCTTAAAGCTCTGTGATGTGACTGTTGTGACACTATTCATACAAAAAGCTTTTATATTATCAGTGGAGGGTATTTCTCCTGGTGGATTTGTCCAGAAGGAAGTTGTCTTCAGACAGAAAATATCCCATTGACAGCAGCAGAATAAATCATTACAGACATAAAATAATCTAATTCAAAGTCTTCTAAAGGTCAGTTTACAGACCTGAACAGGCAACAGTCTTCAACCTCCTCCTACTGATACAACTTAGAAAACAGTTTTCTGTCAATGATGCCGTTTAAATCAATGAAACTCATTTGCAAAATAAGGTTGAGGATGATTACTAGCCAGAAAATTAGCCACAACCTGTATTTTATAGTGACATAGTTGTTATAGTGCATGTAAGTGTTATCCAGTTGCCTATACAACCCCAGTATACTGACTTTGTATGTGCAGGTAAACATAACCGATTGACCACTTATCATCATTATAATGCTAATACTGTATTGCTCACAGGACTTGGGGTTGGACTACTATGTGATTGCGGAGTCCTTTGAAACCTCTGTGCCTTGGGACAGGTAAACACTGATTAGATTTTTTTCCATTTCAATTGATATTAACATTTTTCTTTTGTCACCTCCCACCCATTCAGTCCTGAGCCTCTGCTGTAATAACTCATGCTTCTCCCTTCTTTCTTATATTTCTCATCGCCTCTGTCTTTGACGTTCACCTTCATGCCTTTTCTCCCCCTATTAACCAGCTCTGTGTTGGCGGAAGCTTTGCTTCCTCAGCCTATAAACCCGCCATTATAGATACACACACACTCACACTTGCAGAGGATCTGTGTGTGTTCAGTGTGGGCAAATGTTGGCACCAGATTCATCTCACATTCACATGTGGTCTTTTCAGCATGTTTTCATCATTGTTTTTTCTCTACACACACGCAACAAACGAGAGCACACACAGAGCGCCGTGTCGTGTAACATGCCTGACGGCAGGGACCAAGAGATCAGGCACTGAAGCGAGCATATGTGCCTGGCTCATTACCCGCCCTCCTTCCCCATCCTCCACATTCCACACACTGCTGCACATGCTTAGGACTGGCGGCCATTTCCACACCACAGTGGTCATCCTGTTAGTCACTCACTCCTCTTTACTGGCCCTTTTCTATGTAATACTTTTGCAGTACTAATTGATTTATATTGCTTTTCTTAATAGACAAATATCACAGTTTGGAGTTGCAACATGACAAAGTCTAATTTTGCTTCTGTTTTGTTCTTATTCAAACGTGACTTTTAAATCTGCCATTTATTGCACTTTATTTGCAGGGTGTTGGACGTTTGCCGGAATGTAAAGGCACGCATTGTCCGAGAGTGTAAAGACAAAGGAGTGCAGTTTGCACCATTATCTTCATGCAGGTACAGTTAAAGAATAACCGTTTACACACAAGTTGAGCCTGAAGATTTAGCAGACTCAAAATATTCAAGGGGTCTCCAACACATCTACTTGTACAGATAATACCAAATTTTCCATTCACACTCAAAAACAACACATATTCTTTAACTGGGTTAAATAGTCCAACATTTTTTGAAATTATGCCTTGACTTGCTCATTCCGTTCAACCAACTGCAAGAACTAGCAAATGGGATGTATTTTTTTCTCAAATAATTAATAAAACAATAAATTCTTTTTTTAAATCAATTATTTAAACTATAACATGTTTTTATCTGCAAACCCCCTTTTACCAAAAATGCTTTCAAATGTTGTTAAGGGTCAAGGCTTCACCTCATCCCGACCTGTTCATCCAAACCAAAGATATGAACTTTGTCTTTAGAAAGACACAAAGCGACTTCTTTAGCTATCAGGGAGTTGTTGTTTTAGCAAACTCAAACCATAAATAGTGTTTTTGTCGGGGGCTGCTTTCAAATAAATGCTTCCCTTGAGTGTTAGCATGTATTTCTAGCAGCATTTAGGGGTATGCGGCACACATTCCTAATAAACTACAATACCCATATTCTTTGTCGTGAAGGATCATTTCATCTTGTAGCAGTGTGGCTCACTGATGTATTTTTAATAGTTCTTGGACAGTGATGGAAGTCTGAGGAAGAGCATGTGCAAGGCTTTGATCTACAGGAAACCTTATTGTTCAAAATTGTAGACAAATAAAATAATTGTCCTCAATTGGCAGAATATCTATTGCAATTCAGGATAAGAATGGTCTAATGAATCTGTCCATGCATTGCTAACTTTCAAAATTGAGGTTGCATACCCAGGCCTCCCCCCACACCCCCAGTGAGTTAGCAAAGCCACGCGGACAGACAGACAGACAGACGGCGAGCCGGTTGAGGAGCAGCAGGCTGCCGCTTGCCGATTGAGGAGCGATTAGGCCTCAGCCTGATTATGCTACAGCCATTCATTTCCCGGCTGCGGTCTGTCACATGATTGATTTGTCCATTTAACCTCTAGAACAGTCAGTGTGCCAGGTGATGGGCCATGTCATATGAACAAGGGCTCTGCACCCTGCTCCTCCACGGGGAACAAGGCCATAGAGGAGACATGCAAAGCGAAGAAGCATTTTATTCCCAACAAAAAGATCATTACAAACGTTCAGGCTACATTCTTGTTTAGAGTCGGCCACATGAATAAAATTAAGATTGGTTTGGTCTTTGGAAAACAACAAGCTGATCTTCTGCTCCACATCAGAGGGACAGTTTAATCATCCTGTTACCTGCAGTACAAATATTTAGTATTCACTTTTAATCATCCAGTATTTATCCACGTCCTTATGACTCAGTTTTCACAGACGTTAACTGGTTCACCGCTCACTTAATAAAGACTCCTTTTACTTTCAAATTTTAGAATACTGCGCACATTTTTAACTGTCTATGGATATTGCGCTGATGTCATTATTGTTTTCTTTCTGGTTTTTACTTGTTGTCTTGACATTCTCTCTGTGCCGGGGACAATCCTATTGAATTGATAAAAGAACTTAAGAGTGATAATGTTATGTTATTAAAGGTGACAGAGCCTCCACACAGCCTCCACTGTCTGGAAAACATGTCTTTGTTTAACATTTAAACGTTCTTCTTACAGGGTGACTCAGACATACGACGCTGGTGCCTGTGTCTACTTTTACTTTGCCTTCAACTACAGAGGACTCAGTGATCCAATACATACGTTCGAACAAGTGGAGGTAAGTCCAATTTTTATTTTTATCAACATGATACCACCGTTCAGTCTTTTCATAGAAAATAATTACATCTGGTTGGTTTGTCTGCGGTGCACCAAATGTCAGATTATTATATTATGTAATATGAAAGAAACGAGTGTGGTTTTATTTTTGTGTTTATCTCCCAGCATGCAGCTAGAGAAGAAATCCTTGCCAATGGAGGAAGCTTGTCACATCACCATGGAGGTACTAAGAACTAAGAATCTCATGTTAAAAATCTCAAGTCTGTTCTTACACATTATTCACGTGTAGCACCGTGACAGTTTTGTAACGGGAGCATTTATGTTTGCACCTTCTCCTAAATTACAATTTGTGAGAAGCGGTTGTTCTGAGTGGCAGCGACAGAGCAATCCCAGCGTGCTCTTCCATGCCGCCGAGCAAGAGGCCAGTCGTGCTGCATATGTGCATTTGGTCAGACATCTTTCATTGGCTCTACAAAATATCTCCCTGCAGCGTGGATGAACGCCTCTGACTCTGCTATTTGTTCATTTCACCAGCGACCAAATGAAACGTGAGCAGGGGAGCGGAGGGAGGGGGGGGCTGGAACAACTCTCCGGGCCC
Organism: Pseudopleuronectes americanus; assembly: GCA_038501795.1. Lineage (NCBI taxonomy): Eukaryota > Metazoa > Chordata > Actinopteri > Pleuronectiformes > Pleuronectidae > Pseudopleuronectes > Pseudopleuronectes americanus. The sequence continues at coordinate 10,716,639 of CM076727.1, read as the reverse complement.
CATCAGGGCTAACTGAAATGGCTGCCTTATCTATATTGCCATCCGCCTCGCTGTTTTCATACATCACTTCAGGCTATTCATCAAAGCTGTCAAAAACAGTATGCAGTGAATCAGCTGTGATATTAAATCACAATTTTTCCTGAAGGCGGGGACAGGTTCAAAATTAAAAGATTGCTAATAAAAAGGAGGCGGCGGGTCGGGGTAAATGATGCAGCCGTTATCATCGGCTGTATACTGACCTCCAAACGGTGGCCCGGCCACCCCAAGCAGCACGGGGAGGTGACGGGGATATTGATGCAGCCCCCTTGTGCGAGGCCCACTCTGTAATTGTGATTAATACCAGTGGGGCTCGCTATCTGGGCGCAGACAGGCCGGTTTGTCTGCCCACAATCAGCGCTTGACAAATGGAGCTAGTTTCACTGTTTTTGTGTATCAAACAAAACAGATGTAGTCAGGGATGGTGGGGTGGGAGGGCACCGGAGGAAATATACATTTGTGTGGCCCTGTGTTTACAGCAGGTCAGCACGGGGCTGCGTTGGCGTAGGTAAGAGAATCTAGTTGTGTAGAGCTCTTCTTCTGCAGGATGTAATACTCAGCTCACCTCGCCATGTGTTCACTGCTTCACCGTCTCAAAAACTCATAGTGAGTGTGTAATCAGAGCGACTGGGATTTCTCACACTTACTGACAGGCAAAACACGTGTTACACTTTCTAATATTCTTTGGTTGAGAAAGCCAGAAGCCTGGGAGAAGTGTTCTCTTTAACTAGGTCACCAGTGTCGCCGCGGTGAAGAGTTGTTGAACATCCATCACCGGGAGAGTCATCCATCTATCAGGCCTGCACCTCCTCAGCCAATACTCTGCCTCGACCGTATCACAGGAGCCATTTGTCAGGGAAAGCCGCTGAGGTTGAGAACAGTGTGTCACCGGGGTGAAGCTCATCCTCGGCCTCTACAATGTCTCCCCTGTATTGGGGCCACCCCTGGGTGCCAGCCATTGTCCCCCCCCCTCCTTGTGGCTCCCCAGAGCTCCCATCTCTCTAAGTCTCTATCTCCACAGAGGTCATTGCACTCAGGAGACAGACAATATGACCTGATTTGGTGAAGTTCCTCTCGTTCCAACCGCCCTGTACTTTCCCACATGAGAGAATCATGCCACCTTAAAAAAAAATACTGTCATTTAAAATAACTACCTGCACTTCTTTGCATGTCTCAGCTGCACAGACCAAGCACGGGGAGATTGATTGCAATAGCAAGCGAAAAAGAGGGACTGTGACAAGATAGATGTGTAAATTATCACAGTGATGGAGGCAATGATGCAGTCCCAGCACCTTCTGTTTTCTCTCCTCGGAGGAGGGAGGGATGGAGGTGGAACAAGGGGGAAGGACTAAGGCGGAGGAGGTGGTGGAGAGCAGGCGACTCCTTTTAGTTATTGGGCAGCAGCTGATTGGTCCCTCTGTCACCATCTGGAGGTCTGTGTGGTGTGAGAGTCTCTGGTGACCCCGCTGTCTGCCCTGTTTTGTCAGGAGACGGGCCTCACTAGCCTCATGGCCGATCCCCATCTGGGTTTCCTGGCTGTGCTCTGATAACACGGCGCTCCGACGTGTCAGGGTGGCCACCTCCCTCACATGGCCTGCTCACACAGGGGCTCCCCGCCGTGTGAACGCTGGCATCACATGCCTGCCTCTATTTGCAGGTCTCCGTATCTAATCTCATGCGATTACGCTGCTGGTTGTAAGTGTTTACCCAGCGAGCAGCAGCTGCTCCAGGCAGATCTGTTCTCAAATTTATCTTTTGGAGGAAAGATAAAGTGTCAAGTTACTTCAGACTGACTTTTAGTTATTATATTTTTATTTAGTCAGGTTTGTTTCTTTGTCAATCTAACCAACGTAAAGTCGTCTTATAAAAAGCCTCTTCTTTATTCAACCACATTGAATCGTCTGTTAATTGTTTATTGTTTTTAAACTGATTTTCTTTGAGACATTCTAATAATATGAGCTCCAGGTCATAAAGAATCAGTCAGCCTTAGATGATACTGTTCCTCAGTAATTCAGATTCCTTGAAACATGTAAAGGTAATCAGTTTATTTCTTGGGCCCCTTGATAGTTGTTGGTGTAGCCAAGTTGTTAATCCAGCTTCGCTACTTTCTTATTCTCTGCCCACTTTTTGTGTTTCTCTCTAAACCATAAAATATTACAAAATAGACATCTCTTAAAGAAATGTAGATTTAAAAACTCAACATCTCTGCTGTGACTGCATTTCCTCTGTTGCATTCTTCAGGTTAAAAAGTTAAAATATAGAAGCTCACAGATTAAGCCTGAGTTCACACAAAACATTCAGCAGCTTTATTCGCTCGTAAGAAACCAAAGTTTCTATTTTGCTTGAAGTTTCCCTTGAGTTTGGCTCCAGTGCCGTCCCCCAGTCCTCCGCAGTCACCAGACCTCTCACTGGCTCCAGACTCTCCGCAAAGAACCTGTCGGGTGCAGGCGCTGTGGCGTGTGTCGGACTGGACAGCTGGCGAAGCTATGGGCACCCTCACTAGGCTTCATGCCACGCTCGCTCCTCAGGTTGGGAGGGTTTTTTATGGGGGGGGGGAGCAGCCGAGAGCCAAAGTCCTGGTGACAGAGGAGCATTGTGTGGGAGCTCCACGGTTGGCTCCGGCACCCTGTTGGCGATCAGGCCGGTGTCGGAGGGCGCAGAGCGACGCTCAAGACAAGCAAGCGCCACCACCCTCCCAGGTCAGCTGGAGGAGCGCGCTCGTGTGCACAATGAGACAGAAAACGTGCACAGAAAAGGCCCCGGTGACTCCGGAGGGGGGGGGGACTGGGGGGGACTGGGGGGGGACTGGAGGGGACTGCTGGCTCAAACAGTGAGGGAGTCGGGGACGGCCCGCTCCAACCGCCAGCCGGCCTCCTCCTCTGGGAACACACAGAGCCTAATGAGTTTGATAGTCTGCTGAGCTCCATAAATCATGCCATGCAAAACATTTCTCCTCTCTGAATAAAAGCATTTATCACCCTCTGTTTATTCACTCACTCTCACAAGATTGATTGGCTCCCAGCAGCCCGCTGAGCAATCAGCCGTGCCGATTCCTCTATTTCTCCCCCTTCGCTCTTTTTCCTTGAGTTTAGTGTATCTATTTATTTATTTATTTTCTCCTCCCGTGTGTCATTCAGTGGGGAAACTTCGGAAGCAGTGGATGAGAGACAGCGTTTCCAATGTCGGCATCGGAATGCTCAAGTCCGTCAAGGACTACCTGGACCCCAATAACATCTTTGGCAACAGGAACCTCTATTGAGTCCCCTCCATCTTTAGCTCACCTTTTTCTAAAGAAAAGCATCGTGTGTTTTGGATTAATCAAAACTTAATGTAAATTAAACAATTGACAGTGCCATTTATTGATTCACCCAAACCTTTTTCTTTGGCTTTATATTGCACTTACTAAGCTGTAACAATCATTGTCGTTCATGTTGAAGCTCATTTTTGCTGTTGTGTCGTGTCCTCAGCTTTTCAGAGCGACGGACATGATGCATCACAACATCGTGCAAAAACCTTTTTTTTGCACGATGAAAAATATTTGTTTTTGTCATATTTGCTTTTGTTTAACATTTTCCTACATATCCTTGCCAAAATAGTTGACCATTCAATTTGTTTTTATTGCGTGTGTGTGGCACTTCTTTAGTGGTAAGTTTTAGACGAAGACGCTTTCTAAAGCTCTGTGCCTTTCTAAAGCTTGTCTCTGCCTTCCTCTTCTCGTGCACACCACTCGTGCACAGTGACTCCCTATGTGAAGCAAAACAAACTCAGACATGATGTTTTCACTGTCTCCTGTTTGTCTTTTTCATTCCCTCAGGCCTTTTGTTGTACTGACCTATTGCCATAAGACACTTTGTCGAATGTGTGCGCGCGTGTGTGTGTGATTGTTTGTTTGTGTGTCGGTGTGTGCGTGCGTGTGTGCCTCTCCAGACTAAACTGAAAAGCCCACACCTTCAGCCACCCACCAAAATTGAACCCTCCGAGAAGTACAATATGATTACAGAGAGAGAAATTCCTTGTGTGTTATGTTTTTGTACTGAAATCACTTTTGTTTGCATGGTTTGTTAGTGAGAATTTGACGTGGGGTGGATGGGGGGAGCCATTGCGTGTTTGGAATCCCGTCTGCTTCAGTGTGACCGCGTTTGCAGTTTGAAAGGTCTCCTGTATCCCGGCGCTCACGTTGTACCAAAGACTCAACACATCAGACCATGCAGACAAAGTGTAAACATCTGTTTGACTATAATTGATCACATCATGCACAGCTAACCCACATTTTATCAATATGCAAAGATAACCTCTGAAAGCCGTGAAGTGTAGATATTTGTTACTGTTACATGTGCTGAAACTTTCTATAAAAGTCGATGAAGTCCATGTTTGCTCTCTTCAAGACACTGTACTTGTCTCTGCTCCATTCTAACTGGTGTTGCCCAGAGATTCCTCAGCTCCCGAGATGGTTGAACTTGTTAACCGCCCCTTTGTTATCTGTATTGTATTAAAGCTTTTTGGGAATGGTAACATAATGCAATTTGATATCCGACATTTAACTAATGGCTTTGAAGCCAAGTTTAGCTTTTTTCCCTTCTGATGTGTGCTTCACTTTCCCGGACCACCACATCCTTTTTTATTCTCAATATTCCCCCCCCTCAAATAACACAACTTACTTGGGACCTTCTATTTGAAATTTTAACCCCTGTGTCAAAAGACATGTGAGAGCTTTTGAATGTTACGGATGTACCTTTATATTTTGTTATTTTCCACTTCTCTTAACAATGTAGTGACATCCATGTACATTCTGTCCACGCTGTTTGTGCAATAAATTGAATAAAATTCAACTAAACCCTCCCAGTTGCAGATTTGTCATTGAGAACACACTGAACGCACCCCTTCCCCTTTTCTCTTCTCAGAGATCATTCCCTATTCAGCTCGTCAATAGTGGCCTTTATTTCTGCTGTCAGGCAGAGCTGGGAGGGTCAACTCGGTCTTGGAGCTGCTTTTTTTTATTTGCTCTCCCCCTCGACCTCGTGTGCCGCACTGAGCTCCCAGTAATCCTGCACAGAGGGGGTTTAGCAGAGCTCGTCTTCTGCTCCTTGACTTATTTATTTATTATACACACTGGCTCATTTGGGAATCGTCTTCACCCACACAGCCGCCCACACACTGACGTCAGCGCCACCTATCAACAGCAATAGAGCTCAGCTTTGGCCAGTGAAACGCACACTGGCTGTAACACTCCTCACTCTGCAGTTCATTACCCAGGACTGTGAATGGATCTGTTGATTATTAATATGAATGATTTAGACTTTAATGTTAATTCTTATTCATAACTGATGAACTGTCAGCGGTGCATAATACACTTGTTTTTTCAGATAGTTCTTACTTCTTGTTTAAATGATTATAGCTTCCTTATCTGACTGCATTATGCTTTTTTCTTACTTTTTTTATTAATGGCTTTGAATGCGTCTCAATGAAATGCTCCCACCACCATTGTTTCATTGAGGGATACAGTTTGTGTGCAAAGATACATTTGTCCACATGAGGGCAGCACTGCACTGGGAGAAATTCTGTGTAAACTGAATCAGCAGAGAAGGAAGAGTCAAGGCTGTTTAATAATTTAGTAAGTAAAAGTGGCAAAACTGGGAAATACAAATCCTCCATGAGAAGTCAAATTATCAATGTATCAATGTTATGAGTTATGCAGAAAAATGCCCCTGTCAGTGATTTGTTATATAATGTATAAGTTGCTATGCTTCTAAATACATTTTAGTAAATCATATGCTATGAACTCATGACATGTCATTGAGTTTTATAAAGAAACAAGTAGAAATACATGAGTACCTAAAACTTGCCCTTGAGTAAATGTATTTAGGTCCAGTGGAGTTACACAACTGTTATTCTCCACTCTACCTGTCTACGTATGTAATTGCTATTTTTATATTTCATTATCTTTGTATTGCATGATGACTTGTTTTTTACTTTATTACCAACGCTTCTTTTTAAATGTCCCCTTTGCTCCTGCGATAGAGGAAATGTCCCCATTTTGTGACTAATAAAGGAATAAAGTAATTAAAAATATAAATGAATAATGGAAAACATCATCTGCTGTTGGTTGATGTCAGAATAAACTGGAGCACACGTAGCAGCATCTTTTTATTTAAACTCTGAACAGAAACATTGCACATTTGCCTTTTCATGCCTTAAAGATTCCTTCAGTTTAGCCCGCCGTAAATAAATCCAGAGTCCAAACTGAGAGGGGAGAAGAAATACAAGAAGCACGTCACATCGCAAAAAAGACGAGTAGAAGTCGGCCACGTCTGGAGACCTATTAGAAAAATAGAACAACGATATCCATAATTCACGTAACATGATGCAATAGAATTTAAGTCATGCATTTCTCCCGATGAGATAGTGTGTTTTACTGGTGAAGTTCAAAGTACGAGGTATTTGTCGGCTCACATGTTTGCTACATTAGCAAGTGGTTGGATTTAATACTGCATAAAACATGCAATTCATAATTCTTCTGGTTGACTTCAATTCAGCTCTTCAATTGAAATACAGTGGAGCACACAGATCCATGCCACACGATGACACAGTCCAATTAACACAACCCCAATTAACAAAGGTACAACACAATTCATAAGGCATACATGCCCCCATTTAAAAAATACTTAGAATAATAAACATCAAAGGAAAATAACAGTTTGTGACAGGGTTCTTCAGTACTACAAGTCTTCAGTCCTCTATTAAATTTGTGAGCTTTGAGAAAAGACACAAAAAGAAATTTAAGGAAAAGTCTCAGGAAAATCACATATTCGCTTTCTGAGAAAAGGTGGAACGATGGGATATAAATGTCACATCTGTCCGTTAAATGATGCTACAGTGAGCAAACTAGCCTGGTCCTGTACAACCATAAACTGTATAAAAAGATGGACGATATGATCGCTTCCCTTAAGTGAAGCCAAAACGTCTCGATCGCCTCCTGCTGGCTGGCTGCGGTATGGATCATAAATCCTGCCTTCTCAATGCTAAGGCTCGTTTATGCTGCCCATGTGAATAAATAGAGATTTGTCAGATTCAAAGGATGTTACCATCACTGTCCACATACTTCCAGGTGTCTTTTACTATGGTCTGGTTGTTAAGTCATACATCCACTAGAGGGCAGCGCAGAGTTGAGAGTTTCTGACAAGAAACGATGGAGGAGGATGTGCAGACTCTGGTCGAAATGACGTGATCTGTGCAAAATGGCCGCATTCGGGATACTTTGGCTTCATTAAGGAATACGCATCTTTATTTGCGGCCTGTGGAACAAAATCCGTCTACCAACTACTCATTAATTAACGTATTGAATCTACTTTATTTAAAAAGTATACAACAAGATGTGTGAAAGGGACAATTTGCTGTTTTTTGAGAGATGATGTGTTCTTGGCAAAATACATCCAGTGGAGACAAGAAATGTTTGGTGCTGGCAAACACAACATCTTGTACTGCAGTGACCAGTCGTTTGAACACGTCAGCTTTGTGAAAACTAGACAAGATGAAGCGTTAATGAGTTTCAGAGGCGGCCGATTTTACTGTACTTCCTTTGGACGGAGCTTGGCTAGCTGTTTCCCTTTACTTCCAGTCTTTATGCTAAGCTAAGCTAAGTGGCTGTTGTCACATTTGAGACCGACAAAAAGCGAGTAAGTGTATTCCTGAGAACTTTGGTGTATTTCTGTTGCATTAGGAACTACTGTGTTTTACTTTATGTTTGAGCTGTCAGTGTTTATCAGTGGATGGGTAGAAATTAATTTATCTATGACTCCAGAATATCTTCATCAAGGCACATTGTGTGTGTGTGTGTGTGTGTGTGTGTGTGTACGTGTTTGTGTGACAAGTGACACCCTGCATTTATAAAACTGGGCAAAATAGATTTTCCATACGTATATATATAATGTCAGTGCGTTATGGCTAACATGGGGTTGAGACAAAACTGCAGTCATTGGTTTTACAAGTTCTGGCAAAAGAAACACAACATCATGGTCTAAGAATCTAGGTGAGGGGGCCATGCATTTACATTAGGATCTTAAAACAAGGCACAGGAGGGGGGGAAGCGGAGCACTCAATTTGCATTGCAAGCATTGTCACAGGTCCTGCTGTTCCTGCACCGCTTAATCCTTCAGAGACTCTACAGCCATACAATCCAGAGCCTTTTCAAACAGCACTTAACTCAACTACCTATGTACAAATTTACAAAAACAGATCTCTGTCACCCCGGACAAAAGGAGGTACCGGGAGCGAAAAAACCAACCACAGCAGAGGCAAATGTTCCTCTGCGATATTCTTCATGCCTTTGTGTGCAGAAAATGGGTGCAATGCCCAGAATAGTTGGAGTTAGCTCACTGGTTGACATGTTGACCCAGTGCTTTGAGTTTCCTTTCTGACAATAGTGTCATCAGCTGATTTGTGGCTGCTCCGACAAGCGTGCCCAACACAGCTCTGTCAGCCCTCAGCACAACGGGAAGACTGAAGGGAGCAGAAAAACCTCTATGATAGCGCCGCACTCAAGTCTAAAGCTCATCTCTAGTAGCAAAAGCGAAGAGGAGCAGAGCCCAACAACCTCTGCATGCACTGCACTGCACTGCCTCTGTTGCAGGCTGCATTTAAGAGGAAAGAAGCCTAGGACATCAACTCGCAGGTGGCGACAGAAGCTAACTAACGGGTTTGGAGGTCGTGCCGTCGGCGTCGCCACCGCTGCAGCAGGGGGAGCTGCCGGGTTCTGTGCCGTCCACGCTGCACTGGCTGGAGGGCCCAGACACGCTCTGGCCACGTTGTCTCTTCTTGTTCAGTTCCTCCCATTTGTCCCTGTTCGCTCGGATCATGTCGAGCATCGGCTGGAGTTTGGGATTCAACTTGACCAGAGTCTGGAGAGAGAAAGAGGGAAAGAGGAGAACACTTAATGTCTACAGTGTTCTAGTGTAATATATATAGTCTTAAAAACCTTATCTACCTCCATCGAGGAGGTCATTTGTTAGGATTACACAAAAACTAAAGGACGGATTATAACGGAACTTGGAACTCAGGCAAGAAAGCTATTACATTTTGGTGCAGACTCTTTAACATTTTGAGATCAGGCTTTTTTTAAAAACATTCTCTTCAATTTCTCAGAGAGTAATTCATGGATGTTCTAGATCTAGATCTGGATTTAGTGAATTTAAACGTTGTTTGATAAGGAGACTGTTGGACCCTGGCAGTACTGTCATCTCTCTTGAGTGCTATTCCAGTTATATACTGGTTTTTAACATGGACGGATGCATGGACTTAAATTTAACTGGAAACAGCAAAAACACCACTAGCATAAAAAGGAGCAGAAACTGTGACTCATAAATTAAAATCACATTATATTCACAGAGCTAAAGCAATGTCAAATATATGCTTTGTGATGCTAGAAATGCTAATTTGGTAACAGTAAACTAGTACAAACACAACCTTCAGCTAATGCTATGGGCATTTTGATTGGATATTAACGTATTAATGGCTTTAACCTAAGTATTGGGTACATTAACCTAAGGACAAAGATTATAACTAGGTATTTGTTATTCTTTTAGAGAACATGGCGCTCAACCCAATGACTTGAATGTACATGGGTGGCACACACCAGTGTATGTAGACCAGGGCTAGAGAAGCAGCCCATTGTTCATCAAACACAGCATTCAGTATATGTGCGAAGCAAATTAACAAACACCACAGTCCAACCTCCATACTTTAATAATCCGCAATTTCCCCTTAACCAACACCCCGACAAACACCAGCTTCCAGTTACTAGCCCCTAGTAGCACCCCTATGTCATGCACACTACCACTTCAACATCCCCCCCCCATCAATTCAACCCCTACCCTCGCGCCACCTCCGCCCTGCCCGCCAGACCCCAATCATACACCACCCCCATCCGCCCGACAAAGCCGCCCCCACATCCCTTCCCCAGCACCGAACAGACATATTCAATCCCATACACCGCCCTCCACCCAATCGCCTCCTAACCACACCAAAATCCAGACACCACACTCCCAACCTCCCAATAGACTAACCCCCCATCCCCCCTCAGGCCTAACCCACAATCATCCGACCCGCCCAGGCAACATTTGCCCTATCAACCCCACACATTCCAGACCAGGCCACCCATTGTCCCGTTCACTCAAATTCAAATCCATCGATCATCACTCCAACATAGGGCAGTCCCACCCCCCCGAAATACCCACCCACTACAGCCTCAATCCCAACATTACACCTTTCCACACCCGATCCGCAGCCGCCTAACACGGCCACACCCCCCATCTATCACATACCTCTACCATTGCCCGACCCCCACACAAACCCCCCTCTCTACCGAACCCTCACCCCCCCGATCTCAACCACCCCATTCATTCAATCAGCATCTCCCCCCATCCCCCCACAGCTACTAGTCAGCAGGTCCGCACCCCCTACTCCACCACCACCATTCAACAATGTCAACTAGCAGCAACGCCAACCCAACAGTAGCCACCGAGCCTACCCCAAGTCACAATCATCCCAAACCACAGCCCTCAGTGTCCACACTCCATGACACCTACATCGCCTTTCCCCACCGCACCACCCCCCTAGATTCCAACATCCAGCTCAAATCATGCCCTGACCATGATTCGCCCTCATACACCAAATCCCCCACTCAACAGCTCCAACGCTTTCCCATCCCATCGTGCTCACCATTGTCAACCCCCATCACGTCTGAAACCTCCAGCCCAATCACACACCCGCCACCCGTCAACAACCCCGATGCTCCCTCCAGTACCCACCAACTTCCGTCCTCAGCGTACACCCATCCCAACACACCTTGCCCTCAAGAACACCTCCCACCACTCTGCTTCCCCTCCCCTCACCCACTCAGCCCGTATCCACCTCCTATTCGCGAATACACGAACCAAACCTCACCCTCTGCCCAACCCCACAGCACCGACACTCCCGATCCCACCCAGTCAGCCCCGACCGCCCGGCCAACTATCCATTTAGCACAGGAACACCCAACACCACGACCACCAGCCCGACTACAGCCCCTCCCACCAGCAGCACCCCCAACAACCATATCCACCCCAGTCTCACTCACCCAGCCACCCCCCAATCCAGATCAAGGTGGCCGCCTCGCACTACATCATTATATTACAACTCCACCCCACCATCAGGTCCCCAGCCCCCTAACATCCCCCCTTTTGCACCCCCAGCAACATCATTCTCATTACCACCACCCACCCACTCCGAGTCCCCCATCGCCTTTGTCCCCTAGCCCTACAAAGCCCACGCCCACCCCCACACATCCCACCCCCAACACTTCTACCCATCAGATCGCAGCAGTGCAGCTCCCCGTAACCACCCAACCCCCCGCCTAGGACGAGACCCTCCGCTACACCCTAACCCACCAACCCCATTCACAGCCATCCCAATCCGAACACCAAGCCGCCCCCCACCACTATCCCACACATCCGCGCTACTAGGTAGTTTCACCCAACCAACCAATCACCCCCATGTCACAGCCCATTTCACACTCCCTCCCTCACAGCAGCCAAATCCCAACCAACCATCACCACCATCCCGAAACAGACACCATTCCGGCCACCTCTCCGCCAACACCCCTACAACCCTGCATCCACACCACCCTCACGACACCATGTACATCAGTCTATCCCCACCACCCCCAACCACACACACCACCACCCCCCTGCACCCGACACTACCCCATACAGCCCACACAACAACTCACAGTACATCACACGCATAGACCATCCTCATCATTTCCGACTGCATCCCACACCCATGCCTCAAACCCCCCATAATATCCACCCCCATTTTCACGAACCATTCCCATGTCCCCGAGAACCAGGCCACAACACCAACATCCCGATCCTCACACACCCACCAAGCAAGCAGGGTCTCCAGTGACCCAGCCCACCAACGGCCCCACCCATCTAACACGCGCCCACCACCCTACCCATCACTGACCCTATCCCAATCACCCAACCCATTCCCAAACCAGCCCATCCAGCCCCCCTATCCTACAAGCCGCTCCACCAGCGCCCCCGAGGTCAGACCACAGACCACCTCCTCGCCAGCCCCCCAGTCGCCCGCAATCCCCAAATTGGCCAGTCTCCCCCCCCATTACCCTTTACATCCATGTCCACCAACGCCCAGCGGCCACCCACACACCTCACCACCCCCCCCCCCCCCCCATTCATCCCAGCCCGCACCCCAGGCCGCCACCCACCCCATCATACCCATATGGCTCACAGCCTCAACCCCCCGCTTGAACTCCCCGAACCCCCCACACCATCCCGCACCATACTCCCACCCCCACGCCAGACCCAAACAATCCAACCCAGCAACATACCACCCTTCACCCATCCCTACAGCCCACGACTTTTCATCATCCACATGCCACGCCCCATACCATAAATCACCTTAACCACAATTCATTCAAACAGCCGACCCCCGATGGGAGTCCCCCCCCCCAACCCCCACACCACCCCACACCCCCCACCCACACCCACACCCCCCCATCCCCCCCCACCCCCAACACAACACCAAACCCCCCACCACCAACCACCCCACACAAAACCCCCCACCCACCACCCACCCCACACACACCCCCCCCAACACTCCAAAACCACACCACATCCCCAACCCCCCACCCCACAACCCCCCCCCTAACCCCACCACACAACCACCACCAACCCCCCACCCCCCACACCACCCACCACCCCACCACACAACCACACCCCACCCCAACCCCACCCCCACCAACCCCACCACCACCCACACCCAACCAACCCCACAACCCCCCACACACCAACCCACCCCACCACCCATCCCCCCCCTAACCACCCACACCCCCCAACAACCCAACCCACCCAACACCCAACCACCCCCCCCACCACACCCCCCCCCCAACCACCAACCCCCCCACAACTACCACCAAACCACCCACCACCCACCCCCCCAACAACCACACCAACCCCCCACCCCAACATCCCCCACCCACCCACAACAAACCCACAACCCACACCCCCCACCACCACCCACCCCCCACCCAACCCCACCCCTCCCCCACACACCACCCCCACCAAACCCCACACCCCCACCCCACCCACCCACCCAACCCCCCCACACCCCCACCCAACACACCCCCCACAACCCCCACAGCTAACACCCCCCCACACACACCCCACCACCCACACCACCCCAACCACCCCACCTCCCCACCACACCCCAACCCACCAACAACACCCCACACCCCCACCAACCAACCCACACACCACCCACCACACACCAACCAACCACACACCCCCCCCCCCCCCCCCCAACCACAAAACCCACCCCAACACACCAACCCCACCACCACCCCCCCCCACCAACCCACACAACACCCAACCCCACCCCAACACCCCACACCCCCCCCAACCCCACCCACTCCCAACCACACCCCCCACCCACCACAACCACCACACCCCCAACCACCCCCACACACCCACACCACACCCCCCCACACCACCACCCCCACCCCCCACCCACACCCCACCCCCCCAACCCCAACCACAACCCCCCCAAACCACCCACCCACCCCCACCAACCAACCACCCCACCCACACCACAACCCCACCACACCCCAACCCCACACCACAACCCACCCCCCACCCCCTACCCCCCCCACCCCCCACCCCCCCCCCACCCACCCCCCCCCCACCCACCCCACCCACCCCCCACCCCCCCCACCCACCCCCCACACCACCACCCCCCACCACCCCCCCCCACCCACCCCCCCCACCACCCCCCCACCCCCACCACCCACCCCACCCCCCCCACCCCCCCACACCCCCCACACACACCCCCCCACCCCCACCCCACCCCCACACCCCCCACCCACCACCACCCCACCCCCCACCCCCACCCACCCCCCCCACCCCCCCCCCACCACCCCCCACCCCCCCACCCACCACCCACCCCCACCCCCCACCCACCCCCCCCACCCCCCACCCCCCACCACCACCCCCCCCCCACCCCCCACACCCACCCCCCCCCCACCCCCCACCACCCCCACACCACACCCCCCCCCCACCCACCCCCCCCCACCCCCCCACCCCCCCCCACCCACCCCCCACCCCACCCCCCACCCCCCACCCCCCCCCACCCCCCCACCCCCACCCCCCCCACCCCCCCACCCACCCCACCCCCCCCACCCCCCCACCACCCCCCACCCCACCCCCCACCCCCACCCCCACCCCCCCCACACCCCCACCCACCCCCACCCACCCCCCCCCACCCCCCCCCACCCACCCCCCCCCACACCCCCCCACCCACACCCACCCCCACCCCACCCCCCACCCACCCCACCACCCCCAACCCCACCCCCCACCCACCCCACCCCACCACCCCCCCCCCACCACCCCACCCACCCCCCCCCCACAACCCCCACCCCCACACCCCCCCCACACCCCACCCCCACCCCCCACCCACCCCACCCCCCACCCCCCCCCACCCACCCCCCCCCCACCCACCCCCACCCCACCCCCCCACCCCCCCACCCCCACCCCCCCCCACCCCCCCCCCACCCCCCCAACCCACCCCACCCCCCCCCACCCCCCCACCCACCACCCCCCCCCACCACCCACCCACCCCCCCCACCCCCCCACCCCCCCCCCACCCCCCCACCCCCCCCACAACACCCCCCCACCCACACCCCCCCCCACCCCCCCCACCCCCCCACCCCCCACCCCCCCCACCCCCCCCACCCCCCCCACCCACCCCCCACCCACACCCCCCCACCCCCCCCACCCCCCACCCCCCCACACCCCCCACCCCCCCACCCCCACCCCCCACCCCCACCCCCCCACCCCCCACCCCCACCCCCCCCCACCCCCCCCACCCCCCCACCCACACCCCCCCCCCACCACCCCCCCCACCCACCCACACCCCCCCCACCCCCCACCCCCCCCACCACCCCCCCCACCCCCCCACCACCCCCCCCCCACCCCCCCCCCACCCACCCCCACCCCCCCCCCACCCCCCACACCCCCACCCCCCCCACCCCACCCCCACCCCACCCCCCCACCCCCCCACACCCCACCCCCACCCCCCCCCACCCCCCCCCCACCCCCCCACCCCCCCACCACCCACACCCCCCCCCACCCCCCCCCACCACACCCCACCCCCCCACCCCCCCCCACCCACCCCACCCCCACCCCCCCCCCACCCCACCCCCCCCCCACCCCCCCACCCCCCACCCCCCCCACCACACCCCCACACCCCCCCCCCACACCCCCCCCCACCCCCCACACCCCCCCACCCCACACCCCCACCCCCCCCACCCCCCCCACCCCCACCCCCCCACCCCCCCCCACCCCCCCCACACACACCCCACCCCCCCACCCCACCCCCCCCCCACCACCCCCCACCCCCCCACCCCCCCACCACCCCCCCCCACCCCCCCCCACCCCACCCCCCACCCCCCCCCCACCCCCCCCACCCCCCCCACCCCCCCACACCCCCCACCCACCCCCCCCACCCCCACCCCCACCCCCCCCCCACCCACCCCCCCCACCCACCCCACCCCCCCCCACCCCCCCACCCACCCACCCCCCCACCCCCCCACCACCCCCCCCCCACCCCACCCCCCCCACCCCACCCCCACCCACCCCACCCCCACCCCCCCCCACCCCACCCCCCACCCCACCCCCCCACCCCCCCACCACCCCCACCCACCCCCCCCCACCACCCACCCCCACCCCCCCCCCACCCCCCCACCCCCCCCCACACCCCACCACCCCCCCCCACCCCACCCCCCCCACCCCCCCCCACCCCCCCCCCACCCCCCCCCCACCCCCCCCCACCCCCCACCACCCCCCCCACCCCCCCACCCCCACCCCCCCCCCACCCCCACCACCACACCCACCCCCCCCACCCCCCCCACCCCCCACCCCCCCCACCCCACCCCACCCCCCCCCCACCCCCCCCACCCCCCACCCCCCCACCCCCCCCCCACCCCCCACCCCCCCCCCACCCCACCCCCCCCACCCCACCCCCCACACCCCACCCCCCACCCACACCCCCCCCACCCCACCCCCCACACCCCCCACCCACCCCCCCACCCCCCCACCCACACCCACCCCCCACCCCCCACCACCCCCACCCCACCCCCCCCCACCCACCCCCACCCCCCCCACCCCCCCCCCACCCCCACCCCCCCACCCCCCACCCCCCCCCCACACACACCCCACCCCCCCCCCACACCCCCCCCCCACCCCCCCCACCCCCCCCACACCCCCACCCACCCCCACCCCCCCCACCCCCACCCACACCCCCCCACCCCCACCCCCCCCACCCCCCACCCCCCCCCACCACCCCCCCCCACCCCCCCCACCCACCCCACCCCCCCCACCCCCCCCCCACCCCACCCCCCCCACCCCCCACCCACCCCCCCACCCACACCCACCCCCCCACACCACCCCCCCACCCCCCCCACCCCACCCCCCACACCCCCCCACACCCACCCACCCCCCCCCACCACACCCCCACCCCCCCCACCACCCCACCCCCACCCCCCACCCCCCCCACCCCCCCACCCCCCCCCCACCCCCCCCCACCCCACCCCCCCCACCCCCCCCCCACCCACCCCCCCCCACCCCCCCACCACCCCCCCCCACCCCCCACCCCCACACCCCCACCCCCCCCCACCCCCACCCACCCCCACCCCCCCCCCACCCCCCCACCCACCCCCCCCCACCCCCCACACCCCCCCCACCCCCACCCCCCCCACCCACCACCCCACACCCCCCACCCCCCCCACACCCCCCCCCCACCCCCCACCCCCCCCACACCCCACCCCCCCCCCACCCCCACCCCACCCCCCACCCACCCCCCCCACCCCCCACCCCCCCCACCCACCCCCCCCCCACCCCCCCACCCCCACCCCCCCACCACCCCCCCACCCACCCCACCCCCCCCCACCCCCACCCCCCCCCACCCCCCCACCACCCCACCCCCCACCCCCCACCCCACCCCCCCCCCACCCCCCCACCCACCCCCCCCCACCCCCCCCCCACCCCCCCCCCACCCACACCCCCCCCCCACCCACCCCCACCCCCACCCCCCCCCACCCCACCCCCCACCACCCCCACCCCCCCCCACCCCCCCCACCCCCCCCCCACCCCCCCCCCACCACCACCCACCCCCACACCCCCCACCCACCCCCACCCCCCCCACCCCCACCCCCACCCCCACACCCCACCCCCCACCCCCCCCCACCCCCACCCCCCCACACCCCCCCCCACCCCCACACCCCACCCCCACCCCCCCACACCCCCCCACCCCCCCCACCCCCCCCACCCCCACCCCCCCCCCACACCCCCCCACACCCCACCCCCCCCCCACCACCCCCCCCACCCCCCCACCCCCACCCCCCACCCCCCCCCCACCCCACCCCCCCACCCCCCCCACCCACCCCCCACACCACCCCCCCCACCCCCCCCACACCCCCCCCACCCCCCCCACCCCCCCACCCCCCCCACCACCCCCCCCCCACCCCCACCCCCCCCACCCCCCACCCCCCACCCCCCCACCCCACCCCCCCCCACCCCCCCCACCCCCACACACCCCCCACCCCCCCACACCCCCCCACCCCCACACCCCCCCACCCCCCCCCCACCCCCCCCCACCCCACCCCCCCCCACCCCCCCCACCCCACCCCCACCCCCCCCCCACCCCCCACCCCCACCCCCACCCCCCCCCACCACCCCCCCCCACCCCCCACCCACCCCACCACCCCCACCCCCCCCCCACCCCCACCCACACCCCCCCACCCACCCCCACCCCCACCCCCACCCCCACCCCCCCACCCACCCCCACACCCCCCCCACCCCACCCCCCCCCCACCACCACCCCACACACCCCACCCCCACCCCCACCCACCCCCACCCACCCCCCCCCCACCCCCCCCACACCCCCCACCCACCCCCACCCACACCACCCCCCCCACCCCCCCACCCCACCCCCCCCCCACCACCCCCCCCACCCACCCCCCACCCCCCCACACCCCCCCCCCACCCCCACCCCCCCCACCCCCCACCCCCACCCCCCACCACCCCCCCCACCCCCACCCACCCCCCCACCCCCCCCCCACCCACCCCACCCCCCCCCCACACCCCCCACCACCCCCCCCACCCCCCCCACACCCACCCCACACCCCCCCACCCCCCCCCCACCCCCCCCACCCCCCACCCCCACCCCCCACCCCCCCCCCACCCCCCCCCCACCACCCCCACCCCCCCCACCCCCCCACCCCCCACCCCCCCACCCCCCCCCACCCCCCCCACCCCACCCCCCCCCCACCCCCCCCCCACCCCCCCACCCCCCCCCACCACCCCCACCCCACCCACCACCCCCCACCCCCCCCCCACCCCCCCCACCCACCCACCCACCCCCCCCACCCCCCACCCACCCCCCCCCCACCCCCCCACCCCCCCCCCACCCCACCACCCCCACCCCCACCCCCCCCCCACCCCCCACCCCCCCCCCACCCCCCCCCACCCCCCCACCCCCCCCACCCACCCCCCACCCCACCCCCCACCCCCCCACCCACACCACCCCCACCCCCCCCCCACCACCCCCCCACCCCCCCCACCCCCACCCCCCCCCACCACACCCCCCCCCCACCCACCCCCCACCCCCCACCCCACCCCCCCACCCCCACCCCCCCACCCACCCCCCCACCCACCCCCACCCCCCCCCACCCCCCACCCCCCCACCACCCACCCCACCCACCCCCCCACCCCCACCCCCCCCACCCCCACCACCCCCCCCCCACCCCCCACCCCCCCCCACCCCCCCCACCCCCCCCCACCCCCCACCCACACCCCCCACCCCACCCCCACCCCCCCCCCACCCCCCCCCCACCCCCCCCACCCCCCACCCCCCCCCACCCCCACCCCACCCCCCACCCCCCACCCCACCCCCCCCCCACCCACACCCACACCCCCCACCCCCCACACCCCCACCCCCCACCCCACCCCCCCCCCACCCCCCCCCCACCCCCACCCCCACCCCCCCCCCACCACCCCCCCCCCACCCCCCCCCACCCACCCCCCCACACCCCCCACCCCCCCCACCCCCCCCCCACCCCCCCCCCACCCCCCCCCACCCCCCCCCCACACCCCCCACACCCCCCCACCCCCCCACCCCCCCCACCCCACCCACACCCCCCCCCACCCCCCCACCCCCCCCCCACCACCCCCCCCACCCCCCACCCCCCCCCCACCCCCCACCCCCCCCACCCCCACCCCCCCCACACCACCCCACCCCCCCCCCACCCCCCCCCCACCCCCCCACCCCACCCCCCCCCCACCCCCCCACACCCCCCACCCACCCCCCCCACCCCCCCACCCCCCACCCCCACCCCCCCCAACCCACCCACCCCCCCCCCACCCCCCCACCCCCCCCACCCACCCCCCCCCCACCCCCACCCCCCCCCCACCACCCCCCCCCACCACACCCCCACCCCCCCACCCCCCACCCCCCCCACCCCCCCCCACCACCCCCCCCCCACCCCCCACACCCCCACCCACCCCCCCCACCCCCCACCCCCACCCACCCCCCCCCCACCCCCCCCACCCCCCACCCCCACCCCCCCCACCCCCCCCCACCCCCACCCCCCCACCACCCCCCCCCCACCCCACCCCCCCCCACCCCCCCCCCACCCCCACCCCCCCCCCACCCCCCCACCCCCACCCACCCCCCCACCCCCCCCCCACCCCCCCACCCCCACCCCCCCCACCCACCCCCACCCCACCCCCCCCCCACCCCACCACCCACACCCCCCCACCCCCCCCCACCCCCCCCCCACACACACCCCCCCACCCCCCCACCCCACCCCCCCCCCACCCCCCACCCCCCCCACCCCCCACCCCACCCCCCACCCCCCACCCCCCCCACCACCCCCACACCCCCCCACCCCACCCCCCACCCCCCCACACCCCCCACCCCCCCCCCACCCCCACCCACCCCCACCCCCCCACCCCCCCCACACCCCACCACCCCCACCCCCCCCACCCCCCCACCCCCCCCCACCCCCCCCCCACCCCCCCACCCCACACCCACCCACCCCCACCCCCACCACCACCCCCCCCCCACCCCCCCCCCACCCCCCCCCACCCCCCACCCCCCCACACCCCCCCACCCCCACCCCACCCCCCCCCCACCCCCCACCCCCCCCACCCCCACCCCCCCACCCCCCACCCCCCCCCCACACCCCCCACCCCACCCCACACCCCCACCCCCAACCCCCCCCCACCCCCCCACCCCCACCCCCACCCCCCACACCCACACCCCCCCCCCACCCCCCACACCCCCCACACCCCACCCACCCCCCACCCACCCCCCCCACCACCCCCCCCACCCCCCACCCCCCCCCACCCCCCCCCCACCCCCACCCCACCCCCCCACCCCCCCACACACACCCCCCCCCACCCCCCACCCCCCCCCCACCCCCCCACCCCCCCCCCACCCCCCCACCCCCCCCACCCCCCCCCCACACCCCCCCCCCACCCCCACCCCCCCCACCCCCCACCCCCCCCCCACCACCCCCACCCCCACCCCCCCACACACCCCCACCCCCCCCCACACCCCCCCCACCCCCCCCACCCCACACCCCCACACCACCCCCCCCACCCCCCCCCCACCCCCCCCACCCACCCCCACCCCCACACCCCCACCCCCCACCCCCCCCACCCCCACCCCCCCCACCCCCCCCCCACCCCCCCCCCACCCCCCCCACCCCCCCCCACCCCCCCCCACCCCCCCCCCACCCCCCCCCCACCCCCACCCCCCCCCACCCCCCACCCCCACACCCCCCCACCCACCCCCCCACACCCCACACCCCCCACCCACCCCACACCCCCCCCACCCCCCACCCACCCCCCCCCCACCCCCCCCACCCCCCCCACCCCCACCACCCCCCCCCACCCCACACCCCCCCCCCACACACACCCACCCCCCCCCACACCCCCCCCCACCCCCACCCCCCCCCCACCCCCCCCACCCCCCCCACCCCCCCACCCCCCCCCCACCCCCCCCCCACCCCCCACCCCCCCCACCCCCACACCCCCCCCCCCACCCCCACCCCCCCCCCACCCCCCCCCCACACCCCCCCCCACCCCCCACCCCCCCCCCACCCCCCCACCCCACCCCCCCCCACCCCCCCCCCACCCCCCCCACCCCCCCCCACCCCCCCCCACCCCCCCCCCACCACCCACCCCCCCCCACCCCCCCCCACCCCCCACCCCCCCCCCACCCACCCCCCACCCCCCCACCCCCCCCCACCCCCCCCCACCCCCCCCACACCCCCCACACCCCCCCCACACCCCACCCCCACCCACCCCCCCCCCACCCCCCCACCCCCCCCACCCCACCCCCCCCCACCCCCCCCCACCCCCCCCCCACCCCCCCCACCCCACACACACCCCACCCCCCCCCCACCACCCACCCCCCCCACCACCCCCCACCCCCCCCCCACCCACCCCCCCCCCACCCCCCCCCACCCCCCCCCCACCCCCCCCACCCCCCCCCACCCCCCCCCCACACACACCACCCCCCCCACCCCCCCCCACACCCCCCCCCACCCCCCCCCCACCCCACCCCCCCCACCCCCCCCCACCCCCACCCCCCCCCCACCCCCCCCCCACCCCCCCCCCACCCCCCCACCCCCCCCCCACACCACCCCCCCCACCCCCACCACCACCCCCCACCCCCCCCACCCCCCCCACCCCACCCCCACCCCCCCCCCACCCCCCCCCCACCCCCCCCACCCCCCCACCCCCCCCCCACCCCCCCCACCACCCCACCCCCACCCCCCCCACCCCCCACCCCCCCCCCAACCCCACCCACCCCACCCCCACCCCCACCCCCACACCCACACCCCCCACCACCCACCCCCACACCCACACCCCACCCCCCCCCCACACCCACACCCACACCCCCACCCCACCCCCCACCACAACCACCCCACCACCCCACCCACCCCCACCCCCCCACCCCCCAACCCCACACCCACACCCCCCACCCACCCCCCAACACCCCCACACCCACCCACCCCACACCCCACACACCCACCCCCACCCCCCCCCCACCCACACACCCCCCCAACCCCCCCCCACACCCCCCCACCCCACACACACACCCCCCCAACCCCCACCCCACACCCCCCCACACCCCACCCCCCACCCCCCCCACCCCACCCAACCCCCCACCCACCCCACCCCCACCCCCACACCACACCCACCACCCACCACCACCCTCACCCACACCCAACACCCCACCCCCACCCCACCCACCCCACACACCACCCACCAAACACACCCCCACCACCACCAACCACCAACACACACCCACCACCCACCCACCCCCACCACACACCACACCCCACCCAACCAACCCCCACCCCACCACCAGACCACAACACCCCCCAACACACCCCCACCACCAACCCACCCACCCCCACCACCCCCCACACCCACACCCACACCCAACCCACAACACCCCCCACCCACAACACACCACCCCCACAACACCCCCACCCACCCACCACACCCACCACCCCACACACACACCACCCCCCACCACAACCCCCCCCACACCCCCAACGACCCCCACACCCCCCACCCCCACACCACCACACACCACCCCCAACCCCCACCCAACACCCACCCCACCCAACCACACCCACACCCACACCCACCCCCACCCACCCCCCCACCCCCCACCACCCCCCACACAACACCACACCCCAACCCACACACACACCACTCCCACACTCACCCCCACACCCAACCCCCCACCCCCACCACCACCACACCCCACACACCCAACCAACCCCACACACACCCCACCCCCACACCCCCACACACCAACTCACCCCCCCACACCCAACCACCCCCACCAACAACCCAACCCCACACCCCCCACACACCCCACCCACCCCACAACACACCAACACCCACACCCCACCACCACCCCACACCCCCAACCACCCACACCACACTCCAACCCCACCCACACAACAACAACCCCCCACCACACCCCCACACCCCCACCCACCACAACCCCCCCACACCACCAACCACCCACACAACCCCACCCCCCACACCCACCACCCACCCACCACACCCCACCCCCCACCCCACCACACCACCCCCACCCACCCCACACCCCCCAACCACCCCACCCACCAACCCCCACCCCCACACCCACCACCCCACCCCCCCACACACATCCCACCCACCCAAACACCCACCCCCACCCCACCAACCCCACCCACCACCACCCCCAACCACACCACACCCCACCCCCCCCCCACCACCCCCACCCCCACCCCACCCCCACACCACCACCCCACCCCCCAACACCCACCCCCACCCCCACCCCCCCACCACCCCCCACCCCCCACACCCCCACCCCCACCCCACCAACCCCACCCCACCCCCACCAACCTCCACCACACACCCCACCCCCACCCCACCCCCACACACCCCCCCCACCCCAACCCCCACACACCAACCCCCCACCACCACCACCCCCCCCCCACACCCACCACCCCCACCCACCCTCCACCCATCCCAACGCACACCCACCCCAGACACCCATCACCACACCCATCCTCTCGCCCACTCGCCTCACTCCTACTCTCCTCACGAGCTTACCCCATCACCCATCTGCCCAGCACACACTCTCAACCCAGCCACACCCGCGCGCTCCCTCCACAACTCACACTACTCTCCACCTGTGGCCCACCATTCTCTCTCTCTAACACACCTCAGCACTCCCCGTCCCATCCACACCCCACACTCACGCAGCACCCACATGCACACCAATCCATCCACACAACTCACTACCACAAACCACATCACGCATGCCCACCCCACCCATACAGCAGCACCCCAACAATCAAACACGCACACCCACCATTCCCACCACATCAACCCACTCACCCACACAGGCATCACAAGCTGCCCGCAGGCCCACCTCCCACCACGCCTTCACAGCAGCCACACCCCTCACCCCACATTCCCACTCCCATCCACACCACCACCTCACACCCCACACACACCGCCTCACATTGCACACACCACTCACAACCACACACACACATCCACCGCCCACACGCATGCACCCACACACCAACTCGCCAACCCACGCATACAAGCTCACAACACCCACACACCCACCACACCAGCCCACTACCACAACCCACACACACACCCATCAGACGCACACACATCAACACCCTACCCCAAACACAACCACTCTCTCCCACCAATTCCCACCCCACAACCACACACGACCCCACCAGCACACCCCCACACTCCTACACAGCCAAACACGAATCCCACACATCCACACCACAATCCCTCACACAACACCCATCACTCCCCACCACAACATCCCAACACCACCCACCCACACCACTACGCTCGCCACCCTCCACCCCACGTCTCACATCAGTACAATAACCCCACACACACACACACACACCCACACCCCATCCAATTCCCAACACACCCACTCACACTCGCCCACATTCACTCGACCCCCCACACCCATCCCACGCACCACACACAACTAACTCAATCACATCAATCACACCCACCTCAACCCAAACTCTCACATTCTCCCTACCACCAATTATCACACACCCACATCACGACCTCACAACGCACATCACCCACCAGCACACACCACCCCACATCACACACACAACCACAACCCCAACCCACACCACACACCATCACACCACCCCACCTCTCATCACACACGCGCGCACTCTTCGCGCGCTCACCCACAGCATCCCAACTCACCTCCTCTACTCGCGACAGGCACACAGTTTCCACCCACCACGCCGCAGTCGCTTGATAGCAGCCTTCCATTAAATGGCTGCTCTTTACAGATTAGACGCACATGTATGACTGAGATTAGCTGCGTTTGTCATTTTTTTCCTGTGCCAAACTGTAAATGGCAGATAAGTAAAATAAATTACCTGCAGGTAATTTATTAAAATGACAGGAGGGATTGTGTTCCCTCTGTTCTGCTTACTGTTTCATTAACCCCGTTTCATGTGGAGCTATAACACATGGGCCTGGGTCCCACATTAGAAACAATACAGTCTTTCATTTATTCGCCCACATGTATAGGAGGAGAATAGGCAGCCATTGTATAAATGAATAAAATAAATAGGTGCATCTACAGTAGGTTGTTTTTTTGTTGCAGGAAAAAGGGAAAATCAAATCTGCAGCTGCCATTTAACTGAAGTTTAAATGAAGGCCAACAGTTTGCATTTATAGTCACAGAGAGTGTTTTCACAACGTAAGAACAATACGATGAAAACAAAAGGATGTTGGTGATCAACTAGAATTAAACTCTAGAACGTGCCAAGTTAAGATCTCACATCTCTCATCTCTCTCTCTCTCCTCTCTCTCTCTCTCTCTCTCCTCTCTCTCTCTCTCTCTCTCTCTCTCTCGCTGCAGAACACGTCCCCTCTGTGGGACACTGTCACTGGTTTGCAAAGCATTATCATTCCACTGATGTAGGAAGGAGAGAGGAAGCGAGAGAGACTGTCACATTCTGGGGTGTGGAGATGGAAGGTTATATAATGGGGGGGGATTAATATTCCACAAAGTAGCGAGCCACCACCAGGAGGAGGAGATCAGTGAGATCAAGAACGAGATCTCTTCCGCCCACGGACAAAAACCCTGCCGCCTCCGAACTTCCTCTCCTCTCCCCCTTGCAAGTTTAATTGGCAGCAGCAGCCTGAACGTAAGCTTCCATATCTGCATTCTCCAAACATCACATGGAGCAGTGTGGAGACAACCCCCCTACACACTCTCACACACACACACACACATGCAGACAACACACACCACTTTGAAGCCTTTTTATCTGCACCACACAGACAGCAACAATGGTGAAAGCAGAGCACAGATCACAGTCTGCTCCAACTCTACACCCTGATTCTGAGATAACTCAATAGACGTGAAGATGATCTATTGTTTGTTGACTAAAACTAATGTGTGTTTTAAATATGACAGCACAAAGGGGGAGGAGGTCTCGTGCTACACAAAGCAGACAAATCGCCCTGTTGCTCAGAGAATGAATGAACTATTTCATCCTCGACTTCTTTCACGACTCTTCCTCGTGTTTGACTTTCATGAATTTGCCTTCCACGCTCCTCAGCTCTTAACAGACCTCATCTCCTCAGTGAAGTCGGCCTTCTTCCTCCCACACAGCCACCGCTGCCGGCAAGAGGGAGGGGCAGGTGAGCGCTCTTGACGTCATTCAGTAACACAGGCGCACGGATTGCTATACCAGCAAGGACCTCTGTATAGATTTCCATTATCTGTGCAGGGTATAATTCCCTCAAAGATAATCTCTAGCTCTCACACTGCTGGCTTCTTACAATAAAATCAGTTTGTTTTTCTTTGTACGTCTCTAAATAAAAAGCCTGCAGTCAAGAGCGAGTCCTTTTTTCACTACTGTGCAGGGAAGCTGTTTGAGGTCCAGATTTCATCCACAACCGGCCCACGTACCGACAAGAGGTGCCAAAGGTGGCCCAAATTAGATATGTGCTATTTGGGCCATGTTCACCATTCAGCATATGGGCCACTTTAGGTTCACACTTAGATTACAGCTCGCCTAGAGCACCACGTTTGCCAAATAAGGCCCAGATTTGTTTTGGGATATTTGGGCTACATTTGGTATTTTACAAAAGGGCCACTTTAGGCTCACATCCATTTTGACCGGGCCACAAGAAGTGCCGCATTGCCAGGGATGGCTCACATCCATATACTGTCTTTCCAGGGGGGAATTAACAAGACTAACATCAGAGCTCTTTTCACACACTCTACTATCTTAGAGGTGACATTGGACGGTCCACATGGGGGGGTCCAAAGGTGGAATTTGTTTTGAGCTATTTGGGCTGTATTCACCATTAACCACATGGGCCAATTTAGGCGTACACCTATTTTCTCTTGGGCCAGAAGTACAGCATCATCACATGAATTTGCCCACATCCATACGCTATTTAACTGCAGAGGGATTTAACCGGACTAAAATAACAGCCCTGTTCACACAAGAGTTTTTTTTCTCTGCAGTTGGAAACTGCGCACTCATTCTGCTAGGATGAGACCTTGGAGTTGTTTCAATGAGAAATCTGTGGCTGCAAAGAAAAGCTGAATAGCTGTTAGTGACAGTTTCATTGCTGGCGTCAATAGAAGGGGGACAATAACCCAGGAAGGACGGCAGCGCAGCACTATAGTCCGAGGCTGATGTGTGTGTCAAGTGCGACACAAAGGAGGCCCGAGAGCGTCAAGTGTTACCTCGTACAGCGGTGCACAAATTCCGTCAATCCACTCCAGCTGTAGCCCCGGCAACTCGTCCTTCCGGTTCCGATCAAAGATGGCCTGAAACACAACAGACAAAAAAAAATTTAGTTGCACCTACATTTGTGCTCGCACTGGAGAAACAAAGGGGAAATGTGGTTCCTATGTTTACTATGAAATCAGGCTCATGCACCCTAATGTGCCGCTTTGGTTAAAGACAGCTGAGTTTATTTCATGTGATGTATTTTTCTATTCTTCTTCATTCTGCTGCAGCCAAAAAACTTAAAGAGGCTCCACCGAGGCTGGGCTTTAGAGATAGTTACTGGGCTATGACTTTAGAAGTTAATATTTAATTTCCAACTCCCACGCACGGAGTGTTTAAGTTTTGACACAAGCGGCGGACCGGAGGCTACTGCATTAGTTATTTCAGAGGGGAAGCAATGTGGCCTGGCTCGATTAGTCAACAGCCATTAATTGCAAACAGAAAGGCTGCTGTTTTTTTTCCTCCCCTTTAAGAACTTGCAACACTGTTGAGCCTTCAAAGCTCCTCAATCAAACAGACAGTGGGCTACTCTGCTCCTGTGCTGTTGCTTTGAGGACGATATGAATAAGACATGAATTAAGACAAACATCTTCATTAGGGCCAAAGTCCCTTTCTGTTTTTATTATTGTTATTATTACTCTGGATGAGAAAATAAATGTATTTATTATCTCTGCCAAGGACATCATGAGTTCACCCATGTCTGTTTGTTTGTAAGTTGGTTTGTGTGTTTGTGAACAGGATTACACAAAAACTACTGAACAGATTAGCAACAAAATTGGTGAATGGACGCAGTATGGGTCAGGTAGGAGCCCATTAAATGTAGGTGCGAATCCGGATCAGAGGGTGAATCCATTAATTTATTTTCTTTTTTGCGAGATAAGGCATTTTTAAAAATGGTTGCCATTTCCCAAGAAATTATTCATAGATATTGATGGAAAGAAATCAGGCACCTTTAGGGAACTGAAATTTAGTGAATGCCGCTTGAATAAATTCAAGGGCGGTTGGGGTTTGGTGGAGGTGTGCGCTCTACTCAGTTTGATTCTAGTGTTTTCATCTGGGTTTGTTTGTAAATTTGCAGAATTGTGCAAAAAACCTTAACTGAATTCAATGTCAGATGGTGGAAGGATGCTTTATGGGAGAACCGATATTTTTTTACTGCAAATCCGGGATTTTGTTTCACTTTCTTCAACATCTACCTTGACTTCTCTAAGAATAATTCATGGATTTTCATGAAATAATCTGGCATATTTGGGGAACTGATATTTATGAGTGTGTGCAATTTGTGGAAAATCAAAGTAAAAATCTGGATCTAGTAAATCTAAATGTTTCATAAGGCTGTGGACTGCTGGGCCTTGGCGGAATGTAGGAGAGCTTCACTACAACAAAAAGCCTCCTGTGTTTACAACTAAATGAATAGAAAGGTCAGTGTTTGTTGTGAATCCTATGCAGAAGTTTTTTTTTGTTTTTTTTTAAAGAATGATTGTCTGCAGTTTTGCTCTGGGCACAGCAGAGAGGCAGTGGAGCGGTCAAGCTGACAATACACTTTTCTCACAAAGAGACACAAGCGTTCATGTCTCCTACGCAGTCAGTATATATATATATATATTTATACACAAATGTATAGAACTGCAAGAAAATATATCTCCAGCACCATCAGCCAGTGGAGGTCACAGAGGTGAGGCAAACTGCAAAAAGCACTAAGCTGCAGAAGGAGACGGCTCGGTGCACTCACCGAGGGTGTGAGCTTCAGCTCCGATCTCTCTCTGTCGCCCTGCTCGAAGAACTCGCTGGTCACCAACTCTGCCACCTGAAAACACAGAGGCAGGACAGCAACTGTTTTCATGGTCCTGTTGGCTGTCAGCTGAATGCTGAAAGATGAATGAGCTCAATGCATCAGATCATCCTGGTCCGTCTACTTTGCCCTCACTGTTTTCTAAAGTCCAAATATACCACATTGCTTGTTTTGCCCAAAGAACAGTCCACAACAAAACATTTGTTTCTAATTACCCAGGACAACAAAAAGCAGCAGTTCCTCACAATTAGATTCTGGAAGAGGGGCAATTTGTGGTGTTTTGTCTAGAATTCACTAAAAATGTATTATTTATAGCTGAATAGACAGATTTTATATTGATATTTCCCACCTTGCGTGATATTTCCCAAGGTTTAGTGACAGCACCGAGATCACACGCCGTCATCATCATGGACCTGAGGGAGTCAGACACACAGGTTTATTTAATTCGGTTTTATTTCAGCCCCTATCATCTTAAGAAGACAAACTAGTTGTTATCTCTGGATGCAGGACGTTACCTGCACATGTCTCTATGAGCCTTCACATTCCAGTTGTATTCTCCTTTACTGACCAGCTCAAAGAACGTGTTTCTGTTCCTGCAGAGAAACACAATGTCCACTCACGAAGGTGTACATTACACAAAATCCACAAGGGGGCGGTACTAGCTAAAAGAAGCCCACAACAAACAGCATGAAGGAACTGGGCAGTTTATTGTGGAAGTGGAGATTTAACAGTTTAATAAACATACTCAAAGTAGAGTGTGAGGTCTGTGGCCAGAATGGACTGTTTGAGCAGCTGCATGAGGTCCCCGTACTGCGTGGACGACAGGTTGGAGAAGATGTTGTGACCCTGTGGAGAAAAACACTGCACGTCACTTTACTGCCTGAATGCAAAGAGCCTGAAATAACAGGTTACAGCTCCCATTTCTGTGACCTTATATGCAATTAATTAATAATATAATTCAATATCAACTTGACTGTTGTATCAAGCTGATCTGTCATAGTCTAGTCTATCATAGACTATTATTCTCTTTCTGTTCCATAAGGATTCTGACACATTTGTTGCTAAATGTATTCATTTTTAGGATTGAAGAATATTATTTTTGTATTATTAGCTTCATTGTTAAAATCAATTATCATCTTCTAATAACCCACTTGTTCCCCAGATTCTCTCACTGTTTGCTTCGTACAGGGAATTTGGATTAACGGGTACATTTCTACTACAGATTACCATCTGTGTCAACAACAGATGTATCAGAGAGATAAAGAAAACTTGATCTGAGATTTTCTTTGTTGAAAGTTTTAAATGGTTTTGTATTTGTGCAGCTCAGTTTAAGCTACAGCCTGGTTCCACACCTCTTAATTCTGCAAATCAATTCAGTAATTTAATTATTGAAAATGAATAAAATCTGTATGATAATAGTTTTAGCACAGTGGCAAATCATTAAGATTATCAAGATGTACTTGATTTGATGAAAGGGGAATTTAAATTAAGGTTAGTTTGTCTTCTATTTGAATATGTTGTCAACACGTATATCGACCTTAGACATTTTGGTCTGTTATATAAAGGAGAGCACATTACTAACAACATCATTCCACTGATTTATTTGTGTATATAGTGTGAGTATATCTATATATATTGTTGTATATTGATCCCTACAATGGAGCTAAAGAAAATGGCATCACTAATCTCTGAAAGCAATCCCACAATGCAATGTGTCACATTTAATAGATGTGAAAATTACAGTAGTGCAACTCCACAGCTGTCAGTGGTAATGCCACGATGACACTGATTCATAATCTCAATTTCCTTCGCCACTGTGGAGTAAAGTGTCGAGTGTTTGTGAATGGAATAATGAGTCGGTGAGCGAGGGAGCCGATACCGCTTTCCTACTTTGACTCTTTCATTAATAAAGAAGGTTTGCACAAGGTACAAACGTATGAATGGACCGGTGGTGGACAGGAGGGAACCCAGCAGCTCGGCTCTTAATAAGTGAGCAGCATCTCCCACTGGAGACTCCATCATTAAAAACCTCTCCCCCCGCTATGTATTATACATTCATTCACTACTTAGACACCTCCCTCTGGAGGAGGAAGAGCCTCTGTGGAGAACATGGAGGACGAAGAGGTGATGACAGTGAAGGGGCCAGAATGAGACGATTGATAATGAGCTGTAAAAATAAATTAAATAATATCTTTTAAACCGTTTTCTTTCAAAAGATGACAATTCCAGTGTGACACCCGTCTCAGCAACCCCGTGAATCCCTTTCATCAGCTGATGTGCTCACATGAAATATTGAACCAGACACATCACACTTCTCTGGTTCTGTCACAACTGGAGCGGATGGAGGAGGGTGGCGAGTGAAATAGGAAGTGGAACCGGCGAGAGGAAAGTGATGGGGTGTACAAAAGGAAGCGGGTGACGTTTTAAAAGTTAGCATTTTAATTAGTGGTTGGAGAGGGCCGGCCGATTGGATCGCGAGCTTTCTCCTCTACTCGAGTCAGCCCCGCTATTCATTTATATGCTAATAGGACAGTGGTAGTTCAGACCCAGTATCAACGGAAACCATTATGATGTTCCGAGCAAAGATTTGTCAGCTTATACTGTGTTGTCAGCAGCAGGATAATGAAGACGCTGGAACCTAAGCCTCATGTGAGCTGCTCCCGCCAAACATCGTTAATTACCACCGCACGCAAACCCAGTCACCTGGTAAAACGTCTCTCTCAGCCAATTACCACCCAATCCATCGCCTCTGTAATTACATGGATTTGAGGGCAGAGCGAGCGATTCTTTACTTGCTCACATACAACAGACATGGAGCCACCATATGGTTACCTTCAGGCTCACTGGGCACAAACTCCTCATCTCTCTAAGGAAAGGTGGACTTCGACTTTTTGATTAATGTACATGCTTCTAGAGAAATAAGAGAACGGTATAGTGTGTAAGAAAAGTTTGAATATTTGATACTAGGCAGCAGAAAACCAAAACTTGTATGTAATTTATCAACCTTCAAGTTCATGGTCGCTGGATAGAACCTTAGGACAGACCAAGGCTAGCAGTTTCCCCTTGTTTCCAGCCTTTATGCTAAGCTAAGATAGCCTCACACTGTGTGGCTTTACAATCCAATGTTTATTGTATGTTTATTTTATTTAGTTTACGGCTTAAAAACAACATTTATGTGCATATAGTTTCTCTCTGAGTGCTTTTAATGTAAAACGTCCCACTCACTGAACTGAGATTCAATTCAACCATGGATTTACCAATGATCCCCGGCTCCCTGAATGAGAAGAGTTGCTGTGGTAACAAATACCCCAAACTCTGCTTAGATTCTTACCTGTTTATACTGAATATTGGATATAAACTCTGGTTTTGAATGACTTCTGGGTCTTTTTAACCAATACACAGTTCAGCATTACTCTTAAAGACCAAACATAAAAAATATGGCTTCTCCACAGGTGGAACAGTGTTAAAGGGTTTAATACTCGGTGGTAAATGCTGTTAGAAAATCATAACACAAAGTGTATTGCACAAATTGTAGAGTGCAGTTGTAGAATGCAATTATGGCAGAAGCTTGATGAAAATGTTAGCGCACCTCACTCTGCAGGATCATAACAGCGTGGTTGAAGTGGTGGTGCTCCAGTGTAGCAGAGGTCCCATAAAGCAGAGCGAGGGCTGAGCCCGTCCTGACACACACACACACACAGACACACACACACACAGACACACACACACACAAACAGACACACACAGGGATCAAGAAGAGGGATAACATCATCAGCATTCAACACATACTGAGAAGCAACGTCTGCTGTTGAGTCTGTTGTAATTCCCTCAACCAATTCACTCTGCACGCTGTCGCCAACTTATGGCTCAGTAATAACAGAGTCATAAACCCAAACTGCAGTTGATTTCAACTCATTGACTATGATCAACATTTCATTTGGGGTAGAAATACTGAGGCTTGTATAGTCAGTCAATAGAGCCAAGGTTTTTTGAAGTTTTGGAAATGCTGTGTTTTTGTAATATTCGTTCTGTATTCTTTCATTTTTCATTTTGATATAATTTCCACAGTAAAAAAAAACTGTCAAATGCAAGAAGTGAAGATGGCTGCAGTAAGTCAGAGAGAACCTTCCAAAAAAGATGTTCAATGTGAACATCCAAGTGAAAAGACGAGAGCTTTATTATTTGCTCCTTTGTCTTTTGTCTCCAGAAGTTAATTTGGAACTCAACAGTCGTCTATATTCAGATCATTTATATCAACATAATGATCAAACTCTATTTCTCACAGCTGATGTGATGAAACTGGGAAGACGAGCATTTCAACAGTTAGACGGGTCCTCATGGAGCCAAAGAAATCGGTCAATTGGGACGTGATCAACAAACTGTTGCCATTAAAATGTCTAATAAACCTCATGATTATGTGTCCACCTGGTTTTCCTCTTGCTTTCAGATTAATTTCTACCAAAACAACCTCAGTGAGGAAAGAGAATATGATATTTAAGCAATTTGACACCAGTTTTAGCTGCTGATCTTAATGGCTCAGATTCTGCAGTGTTTACTAGCTCTTCGTTAGGCAGGCACTTATATAAGCCTTACACAACTTCCCTCTTGACTCTTACTGATCTGGGTTGAACTGACAGCTGCAGGTGGGAAAACAGACAGTAAACTGTGTGTGGGAGGGAGCGTGTTTATGTGTGTGTTTGACACCGAAGGACAGAAAGTGGGGAACACTCACTTTGCCTGGAAAGCGTTGTTGGTGCCCCTGTGGTCCAAGTCGTGGCACACACAGCCGACTATAAGCGCTAAGATCTCCACCTCTGTCAGAGTCTCCTGGAAGCCCGCCGTCTGATTGGCACAGATGAGAAAACACACACACACACTATGAGGAAAACAACCGCATCTCTTCTTCTCTTATTCTGCGAAGCTGTGAGGAGAACATCGAATAAAAATGGAAAACACTCCAACAGCAGCAGCAGCATCCTGAAGAGGAAAAAACAGTATCTACCTAAAATGCCAGTGGGACTGCGGTAACGCAGTCACACTGGGAGATTTATTGCTTGGATGAATGGGTTCTGGAGGCCATGTGCTGAGTGAGTCACTATAGGTCATTGTCGGGGTAGAGGCAAAGATAGCACAGCCCTCTCTCTCATTAAAACACATGGCAGGAGAGTGCAGGGGTCCAGAACAGCTTACACACTACTATTTCATTTTCCTCTGCCAATAATCAATTCAGATGAGACACCCTGTATTAATGCAGCGCTTGATTTAATGAAGTACACCGTGCTGCTTGTGTTAAAGTGTGTGTTATAATGTGTTGCCCCAAGGACCCAGATAAGAAGCATGAAGTCATTCTCCTGGGGTCTCTATTTAAATAAACACCTCTGTTTGGCTCTGCACAGAATGGGCTGTCTTAGTGCCATTAGCAACGCAAAGAAGTCTCCGATTAACTTGAGCACAGGTCAAACAGAAATGTATCATCAGCCGTTTCACTTTGACAGAACGGGGCATCGATAAGCCCTGAAGTGGTGCATCATAACCGGACACTTGTTTAACCTTAACTCCTGCTGCAGCTCCCTCTGCTTCACTCACCTCACGTGGTCCAACAAGTATTAAGCTTGTTTATTTAAATAGAAGCACAGCTGACATAATGTCAGGGAAAGAAAAGATGTGATACACAGATACACAGAGTTGTATGAAATATTTGCAAAATATGGCAGCTTTACAGGGGATACTGTCCGAACCTCAGCCAAGCAGGTTATGTTTTCCCCCCTGTCTGTTTGTGTGTCGGTTTGTTTGTTTGTAAGCAAGATTACGCATTCAACTTGTTTGAAGGATCACTCAGCCATTGTCACAACGAATTAGTTTGTATCTCTGCTTTTGCTGAGGGCGTCATTTGAGTGGGCGGCCCATCGTTCTAGCTCAGTAAACCATTAAGATACACACTGGCCAAGTAATGTGGCCACATGTGTCCCAGACCACGACTGATGGTCTTCTGAGTGATGCATCTTGGGTGTGTTCATGCCGGTACTTATCATATTTTAACGTGGAAAAATTGGAAAAGGGAATTCTGGACTGGAAAGCAACCTCAATTTCCATATGTTTTAGATTATATAATTTTTGCTTTGGCATCGTAATAATGTACATGGACAAAGTCGGACCAATGACTTCACAACAAATTAAGAGCATGTGAATGTGTCTGACTCATATACTGATCTGGAGTCAGCCTGATCTTTACCGTTAACATGGCGAACATGCACTGGCAGACGTTGAAGGCGTGTCTCCAGTTGTGGTAAAGGACCATTCTGTAGTTCTTTCTGACAGTCAGCAGCCACCTGCACAGCGTCTGGAGGGGAAGACCGAAGGAAGAGACGAGCACAGTGGTCAGTGGTCGTGTTCTGGGGGGAAATTCTGTCAAGTTTTCCAAGGAAATAGACAAAGAAGGTCGGCGGTCTTGTACCTCGTAGTCAATCTTGAATTTCTGCACCATTCCCAGCTCCATGAACATCCTCAGAGCGGCTGTTATCATGGCGTCGACGTCCAGAGAGAAATCGTCAAAGGACAGCTTGTCGATGCCCAGCTCGCAAACCAGGGGGATGTTAGCAGCCTGTTTCGTCATGTTAGGAAATGAAGAAAAAAAACATGGAGGAAAAAGAGAATACGAGTTCAGGGAGGTCAGAGGACGCTGTGCCATTTTCTCATGATACGTGGAAATATGGAGATATGCTAATTAAGACTCCGAGGATTCATTTGGTGAGGGTTAAGATTAATGAGGGAGGATTTCACTGTTATTTTCCTTTCAGAGCTCATTGACACACACACACACAAGCAGTTGTGCGGCAGTAATCAACAGCTCCCCCCCTACAAAGACACACACAATTAAACAAACAAAAACACACAACACATACGTGATTCCAATTAACCCCAAGCAGCCATGTCTCCTCTCTTCAAAGTGGTCTAATGAGGACGACGCACAGACATTTCCTCTGTGGCTTTTGTCAGCGTTTATATCATGTCGTGACGTAACCTGCATTTCATAAAAAGGAGTCAAAGCTGTGTGAGAAAAATCGGTGTTACACTCTCAGTACTGTGTTCCCTGCCTGTGTGACAGCCACCACAGCCGCGGTGTTTCCCTCTCAAACTTTCGCCTGTCAGGTCAGCATGTCTTCTCGTCTCTCTTAATTCACGGCCCCAGGTTAGTGTCAGCCAGGTCTGTGTGCCGGCGCTTAGGCTCGACTCCGAAATGTAGAGCAGTTACGAAAGAAAGCGGGGGGGAAAGGCAGGAGGCAGAGCTGGATGAGGGGGCTGGGAGATCACACAATCACACTGGAAAGCAGGGTTCCTACTTCACGCTAATGGCCACAGGGGAAAATCCAACACATGAAAGTGCAGGAAAATAGGTCATATCTATATTTCAGAAATGTCACGCCAATTAAAAATGTAGATCTTTCCATTTTTCATCTGTGTAAATAATGCATTGGGAATGATTGCCTGTTGATTGGAGTAATCCATTTCAAATAGCACAATTAGTTTATTTTCACTGGGGAATTCTTGGCCCATATTTATATATTTACGTGCCTGCCGCGGTTCTTTGGAGGAACCCGAGAATGAAGTCTGGATGACAGGCTGTCAATAATTTCTTCTGTGTTGCCATAGATTTTTTTCTTTCCCATTAAAGTTAATGAGATATTGTTATTTAATTAGAAAGTATATCTTAATTAAAAGGCCCATGAGCAACACAAATGCATTGTGGGCTAAATGTCCGAGAGTTTACCTTCCTGTAAACCATTACATTTAAACATCATAGAAATCTATTCTACTGCCGTTTGTTTTGTTTCACACTTTAATAAAACTACTAAGGGGTTGCGTCAAATTATAGTGCACCTTTAATACTGTAATACTGTCTGTAATATGTCTTAATTGATATAACAAAACAACATATAAGGGAACACAGTGAGAAGGAGAACAATGAAATTATATTACTGCAATTATCTGCACCACCAGAGAAAAGCTGATAATCATAAATTGTAATCCACACCAGGAGTTAACACACACTGCAGTCTACAGGAGATGCCGTCCGCAGCAGAAAGCAGGCGATGACGTATGCAACCTATTTTGTCAAAGGATTCGTGGATTACTCCCGGTCACTAGGGTGAAAGGAAAGAGTCCAAATCATCCCTCATCCTCCGCTTTGTGGGAGAAGAGTCTTTGTGTACATTTATTCAACTGCAATGTCCCAACATTAAGGGAAAATACACTAAAAGAGGGTCATTAGTTAGTCAGAGAACAGCATATAAACCTCCTTGAATATGCACCAGGAAATCTTAGTTGCAAATAAAGGGGGGGGGGAATGGAAATAAGCAGCAAAGAGAACCTGTGCTCACTGGAGCTTTACTCCTTCTGGATCTAAAATCTAGATAACCAAGTACTTTGTAATTAATGAAACCAATACTTAGGTATAACTTGAAAAAATGCTTCACGTGCCTCATTTTAAAGCAGGCGACAGCCATTGTACTGATATATATATTTTTGTAATATCACAACATTATTCTATTTTTCATAATATTATGACTTTATTCTCATTCTAAGGTGACTTTGTACTCAAAGGTAACATTGGAATCGCAATTTTACAATATTATGACCGCCTTCTCAATCTACTATTTTCCCCCTGTCGTTGATTCTAACTTTGTCAGATCGACTCCACTGTGAACGTTAATGGGATAACAATGCAGGAATGAGATACTTTAGGCTCTAGTTAAACAGACAAAGGCTTCAGCACAACAGTGTCATGACATATCATGACACTGTTGGCTTTAATATCAGTGCTGAGCACAGAGTTTGAAAAAACAAATCCCCCAGACCACTGTAAATATTGAGAGAAACAAATGGGATTTGCTGAGACGACTGTAACGAAGGCAACTGTGAACATCTGTTACCTTGAATTTGTCAACTTCAGTCTTGGAGCAAGTGGCATGGTAAGACAGCACCTGCAAAAATAATGAAAGGGTGTCACTCAGGATATTTTTCAGTTTATTAAAAATAACCAGTAGGGCTCCAGGAGCAGGAATGTGGCTGCGGATGCGACTACTGTACATTTGTATCACTGCATTTCGGCAGATCTTCCAGAAAAGGAAGCTCACACTCGCCTGTAGAACATTATACGAGAGCAGAGGCGCCATCCCGGATTCCATCGCCATGTTCCCTTCATTTCCTGAGAGAAATACCTCGCACAGACCTGCAGTTGCTTATTTGATCATAAACGCTCATGTTTATTCAGTGCTACCAGGAGCGATGCATCTACATATTAGTGCATTCTGTTTCCCTCCTTTGACTGCTCTATATCTCTCTGTTCACCACGTCTTCTATCTTGGAACAGAGCAGTGCTAACTAACTGTAATGCACCCGAAAGCTCCGTATTTCAATCTAAGGACAAACTGTTGGGCCGGTGTGCTGCACGGCCACATACTGCAGGGCAGATGAGGGATTGCTTTTCACCGCCTCTCATTAATTTTCAATAAAACCTTTGTGGGGAAGGTTATGTGCAAAAAGAGATCAGCACTTTTTTTTTAGGCGCACATTCTTGTAGAGATATGAGACTAAGAAGTGGAGCCAAGCACGAAGACCCCCGGAGAGAGAATAAGTCAGATCTTATATTAGCCCTATACAGCAGCCATTGTTTCCTGTGAGTTCTGGGTAAATGTTTCAGCGCGGAGCGTATGTTGACAGGGAAGGAAAAATAAGATAATGAAATAGAAGAACAAATAAGATGAGCAGCGAAAAATCATCTGAGGAAGGGCATGAGGCTAACATAAACACAATGAATATACAGGCATGGCAAATGGAGACAGAAGAAGACGAACAAATTATACGGCAGTAAAAATAAACAGAGTCCAATATATTTTTATTTTATATTTGTAAAAAAAATGGTTTTATAATTAAACAAAATCTGTGTAAATAGTTATTACATCTATTGATCAGAGGACTTTGTTATTTGGCTTTTTTCGTCAGGTATGTGTTATGTGTTTCAATGTCCTGTTTTACTCCACTGCAGAGGTATGTGACATTTTTTGTCATAGAAATGTCTGTATTTTAGCCTCTGTTAGTAAATGTGTGGGTTTACTTACTCTCTTAAAGTTATTGTGTAGCATGCTAACACATTTCTCTTGTTTAAATTGCGAGTGGCTTGTGTAGGGGCAAGAGAATAAATGAGATCGCCTCCAAAGATATTTGCTCTAATCAGAAAGCTAGACTCTGTCGGTTGTAGTAGGGAGCAGGAGCAGTACAGAATCCACTGAAGTCAACTCTCTGAAGCAGCATTACAGTTTGCAGGGTAATGTTTTTATGCAATTTGAAGGAGAGATGATGATTTGTTTTTAATAACTTGGAAGGCAGGCAGGAAATCAAATGAGATGTTGTGTTCTTACATCCAAAGCCACCGACTGCTTGGCCCAAGACTTCTTCACCTGGTCGTACATGATAGTGTTGTTGATGCCCAGTCCACAAAAGATCACAAACGCCTAAAAACAGCATTAAAAACACAAACACTTTACCACATCCAATTATACTACGACAGCATAATACTTTACATAGAAAAATTTGAAATTACAGGTATAATACCTCAAAGAGACGCTGGTCTGCATCGTAAAATGGTTTCCGGTCAAGCCTGTTCAGAACTTGAGCGACACCTGGTACACAAATTGAGTTTATTCATACAATAGGAACTCAACAATAAAGTTTTAAAGCTTGGTATCGGCAAAGCTCTGGTGCATATATCCTGCCTCCAATTAAAAGAGGATCAGACCCACATACTCTATGCCATTGACTAACATGCATTATTAATGGCAATTAAACACAGAAACAAAATCCCCTCACATAAATAGCAATGGTGATATCTGTTGTGTCAAACTATATAACAAATACCAGGAGGCTTGGTGAAAACAGTTAAAGTGATGAGCACACCACTACATATACATCTACACTGACACATGGTTAATGCTGGATGTGCAATTCAACCAATGATCTTTTTGAAAGGAATTCAGTCCCGATGCTGCCAAGCCTCTTTATGTGAAGGCAGTATTACTCGTTTAGACGACTTCTCTTATCATCTAATTGAAAACAGAAAAAGGTTTCGGTTGATAAAGCACACATGTATAATTAGTATGATGAAACTGACATTTCCTGTCACACAAAAATAATTATGGCTCCACACTAAAACTTGATTTCAAAACACAGTTATAAAAAAAATTGCTGTTAAGCTGTGTATCAGAATAAGTCTGCCTCCATACCAACACACCTGAAAATGCAAATCAATATGCATGTACACTGTAAACAGGAAGCAGGAAGTAAACAGAAAGCAGATTCTTGGACCAACAATGAGGTGGAACCGTTACTGATGGAGTTAGCAACCCTTTGCATTCACAGCTGGTTAGCGTGCTGTGACTGATAAGAATGAGTCGATGCGTCTTTTTTTCCAGAATATGTTTCTGCCAGTTTGTTGACCCGTTTTGTCTGTTGAGGCCATAATTAAGCATGTCAAGCATTATAATTTGGAAATACTGAGAATAAAGTTGAACTAAATCCATCTTTTTGTTGTATTTGTCAAATTGAGAATAAAGTCAAATTGATGGGAACAAAATTGAACTTTTAAGATCAAAGTCAACTTTTAGAATTAAATTAAACTACCTAGTTTCGTAGATGAATTGGTGAAGTTGTATATTGTCTTAGTAACAAGGTAATTTCTCTATTTTATCAGTGGTCTTCGAAGAGAGTGTGCCAAAACTGTAGAAGAAGAAACCAGGCAAACTTAGAGGAGGTGGCCAAATTTGTGCAAACTGAAATAGCTGAAAATGGACAAATGCAAGGTAATCGATAGACACACCTTTACAATCTGAGGATGTAATGTTCCTACAGATCTCAGTCACTCGAGACTACATGAAGGAATTTAATTTAATCACAACATTTCTTAACACCCTTCCATATAAAAAGTAATTGCTCAAAAAAGTATATTTTAGGTCAAACAAACCGGCCACAGAATCATATTCTACAGAGGTGAACAGATTAGTAAGAACAAAATTTCATCTTGGTGTCATTAAAATTAAAGTACTTGGTTGATGTTGCCTCTCATCAATTATTGCTGTCTCTGTAATTAGCATGTAGTTTGTGACGAGTTAAAGCGTAGGTGGCCCCGAGCATTTAAGCAAAATGAAATGGCTGCTTCGAGCCCTGTGGCCATCACATAATCTTTAACTACACCACATTCCCACTGTCACAAGTGTTGTTTTCCATTATCATGAAAGATAATCAAAAACCATAACATGATAATTACTCACAGCTCCATTATTAGTTTTTATGCAAACCCGTAATGTTTGTGTAGCTGTACAACGCCGTTTATCTATTGGGTGGGTTTGTGCTTACTACATTAAAACTCTCGGGGGAATACACCACATTGGAAACAACTACACTGACCCTAACCAAACTTAACTCTCAGTAATCTTAATAAAGTAGCTGTTTATTATAATGGAACATGCAATGAATGTTTTTTTCCATATTGTGGAACAACAAACAGAGTTGTATAAAATAC
Source organism: Pseudopleuronectes americanus (assembly GCA_038501795.1). Lineage (NCBI taxonomy): Eukaryota > Metazoa > Chordata > Actinopteri > Pleuronectiformes > Pleuronectidae > Pseudopleuronectes > Pseudopleuronectes americanus. The sequence continues at coordinate 10,674,784 of CM076727.1, read as the reverse complement.
CCTCTGTCTTTCAGGGACAAATTTAGTTTAAGATCCTTGTGAAGTGTGAGGCGGCTCAGCATCACATATCGAATATTCTAATCGTTATCATAACCTGATCCATCCATTAATAGTGCACCCTTAGCTTATCACAGGGGCTGCCAATAACTATCTGTTACCGTTTACATCTTTAATGTGATGAAAATGCTGATTTGATGCCAATTGTGCATCACATAATAATCTGTGAAAAACATCTGTGGTGATCTGCTCTGTTTTGAGCAGAGTGTAGAGGATGATCTTGATAATCCGTCAGAATCAAACTGGAGTTACAAGAATAGTAATTTAATTATTTAAATGTTACCTTGTTGTAACGTAATGAATTTATGACAAAAATGTATCTGTGAATCTCTGACTCGCCTTATCTCCAATTTTGATAGAAACAAAAAGTAAATGCTTATTTACTCTGATGGTTTTAAATTGTAAGAGTTCCAGCTCCGTTTATGTCGGTTGTATTTTGCTACATGTTGCTAAAAGAAAGTGCTAAGATGGATTTACCTCACATTTGATATTTTATAATAAACCTCATTCTTTTGGTTTATTCACAACAGTATTTCTTGCCGTCACATTCTGAAGGAGTTGGCTGAGACCTTGGCAGATGACACAAGGACATTTGATTTCTAACTGAATGAATCCTTGACTTGAGAATTTCCTCCCCTGCTGCTGTGTTTGTATAATGGTTTTTCACTCTGGATCCTCAGGTGCCGCCCACACACACACGCCATTTCTTTCCCCCTTCACTGCTTCTTCTCTCTCCCTTCCCCAACAAATGCACTTACACCTACGCAAAGAAATGTGTATACATGGACAAAATACACACACACATACACACACAAACACAGGTTTTAACCAACCAGCTAAAGAAAATACGCAGATCACTTTCCGTAGAATGTAAAAATCTAACATTCAGCTGCTGTCATTGCTCCTCTCTGCTATATCAAGCACGCAAACCAGCTGAGAGATCAATGATTTATCAGAGTGTCAGTGTGTTGGTGGCCCGGGGCTGATTCACAAACACAAAGCACACAGCCAGGAGAGGGGAACTCCACCTCCAGTGATGGTGCAGCATGGATCTAATCACACACATGCAGCTTCTGCTGATCGCACGCGCAGGCTCCCCCATCCCCTATTGTCTGCTATGCAGCAATAATGGAAGAACAGACATTTAAAACCTACATTATAGAGCATGTTAGTGCAGCACGGTAATTTTTTTTGCATTTCCAATCAAAATAGTGTTTATTGCTACAATGTACAGTGACATTTTAGATAATTATGTACATACAAAATCCTAACAACAGTTTGTGGAAGGTCCCTAACTGTTTGTACATGACCATGCCCATATAAGGAGAGGTCTAAGAGACGTTTTTCCTAGTTTGGTGTGGAAGAACTGTAGTGGACCACACACAGCCCTGACCTCAGCACCATCTGACACCTTTGATAAGAGCTAGAAGGCCGACTGTGAGCCTCGCAATCAGTGACAACATCACTACATCACTACATCAACATCGCTCTTGTGGCTTCAAATGAAAACAAATCCCTGTGGCTCTGTACGTAGCCACATTCTTTGGCCACAAAGGGTATTAGACTTCTCCAAATGTAATCACCTCATACCAACATAAATATCTTTTGTTATATTCATCTATCAAGTCAAATCAACAACGAAGGAAACACTGTTTGTTAACATACCAATGATTTGGTGATTGCTGTTCCATATCGGGACACAAAGCACAGAGCGGATGTGGAAGTCCGAGAACTGGTCTGCCTAGAATCAAAGGGTGTAAATACAGTGATAGAATGAAGATTAACATTTATCCTCATAGAGGACACATTTTAACAAACATTATACAGAGCAAGGGTATCCATAATCACCCAAAATGAAATTAGAGGACATCACCCTGGGTTTCAGGAGACAGTGATGGACCTGTTTCAGTATTTCCCAAACTTTCAAGGACCAATTTATTAATCAAGGTGATGAGTGGTTAAATTAATTGATCATAAGTTTACATGCTTTCTTCAAAATAAGTCAAATTTTTCACTTTTAAATATATTTAGAGAAAACTGCTTCCAATACCTTTGCTTTACTACAGCATTAAAAACTAAAATAAGATCATATTCCTAAAGGTAGGGTACGCAAATCTTTACCACTTCATAAACACAAGAAAGGGTCTTTACCCTACAGAGATCCATAGTGCTCCTATCCAGAATATTTTGGCTTCATTTCGGTAGAGTGGGAGGAAGTGGAGACGCTTCGCCCACATTTCTTAACAATTTATGGTGTAAACAACACTGATATAGGTTCAAAGCACCACACCAGCCAGTGGAACTAAACAGGCCTCTTTGACAAAAAGCAAAATGTCCTCATCACCAAGCGGTATGTGTAGTTATGATGTCATACTCAAAGATATAAATTATAAATGTATAACTGTGACTTGTAATCAAATCAAATCCCTTTGACGTCATCTCTGAAAGAGAGCATATGTGTGTGTGTGTGTGTGCTCACCTCAGCATCAAAGCGTGGATCCTGATAGGCGTCACTAATGTTCACAGGGAGTCCTGTGGAGGCTACCAGCTCCGCAATGCTGTTGTTGATGAGCCAGTCTGAGTAAGAGGATTTCTCCAGACTGTCTTTAAAACTGGGGTCAGGGAATAAGAGGGAAAGAAGACACAACAGACAGAAAAGGGGAAACAGTGTTAAACCAAATGTTTTCACTTGCTTTTACCCAGAAGAGGTTAAAATATTTTTCCAACAAACAACCTTCAATGATGAAAATAAAGAATACCACTTTTATTTCTTCCCAAGTAACAAAAAAAAACATATTGTATATCACATCTAAACTGCAAGCTTGCAGAAGGCCCCTGTTATTCCCTCTTGTGGACCCTGTTTCTTTATGTCGACTTGCATTTAATGAAGTTCTCCTACAGTAGATATCGGTGAGCTTCTCCTGCAGCTTATGAAAGTAATGAAAAGTTAATTGTGTGATTGTCTTCCTCATTGCCAGACGCCCCCACACTCTGCCACAGAAACACCTGCAGCCCTGCTCCCGCTTCCCATTTACATTTATTGCAGCAGGCTGTCACTGACTTCATGCCTTCAAACACAACATGGTAAATGCTCAGTGCGGCTCATTAGAATAAACATGGAGAGACGCTGATGTCAGATCTTTCGAATCCTTTTGATCTAGTGACGCAGCTGTGAATCTGAAACCCACGGTGAATGAACCTCATGAGTGAGATGGCAAGATACCTCACCCCTCCTTTTTCTTTCTGTCTTTCTTTGCTCCTCTCTCCATTCTCGAGTCATTTAGCTACCTCAGACACACAGCGCGTTACACTCACTCAACATTATCCAGCCCAGGGGGGCGGTGGGGGATTTGTGAGGCACATTAGAAAAACCTGCAGTTCGCCGCTCGCCTTTTGACACCAGATTCATTCATCTAATTACACACATGAATCCTGCACAGCCGCTTTTGTTATTCAGATGAACCTTTGGGAAGACTGTGGGTCCTCGCAGAGAAGCTGTGTTTTTTTAAATTTAAGCCTGATATCAAGCGCTGTGTAGTTTTGTCACTTGAAATCACAAGCCGGCTGTTTATTAAATTATGTGTCACCAGAAACACAGACCACTAGGGAGCATGTTTAGCCAGTCGGACTAAATTGGCCGGTCAAGCAAACTTGACATTTCTTTGACTACCACTCATCTCTTCTGATTCTTGTCTTGTGATTGGTGTTGTTGCCATCACTTCTGACTCAAAGTGACCATCAGATATGGCAAGTGCAGGGCTTGGGGGATAATTTCTCTTCCTTTTCAGCGTTTGGTTTTCATCCATAAACATCCCACACGATATTAAGCCTCTCCTCCTCCACTCAGCCATGCCTTGCAGAGGAGAGCAGCAGCGAAAACCCAATTAATTAGGACTCCTACAGTATGCCTTCTATTCAGAATCAGCATCTTACTCCCACAACACTACGGTGTATTCAATTTGTATACTTCCCCTTACTTTTTGTCCTTGATGGAGGCTTTACAGATTCAGACAAAGCAAAGCTATGAGCAGAATTTACAGGTGCTGCGGTTCCATGAGCAAATAAAGGCAAAGGCATGCTTATTTAGTACGAAGGTTACATCAGGGCAGATGTTACACCATACATACCTGTTTTCAGTGTCTTCACTACACTTAGGAGACAGCAGCTCAAACGACTTGGTGAACTTCACCACCTGAGGAATTTGAAACAGAACGATTTACTAAAGATCTTGAGAAAATGTTGATAAGTTATACACACAGAAGGCACAGAAATGCCCATGCACAAATGTTCAGAAAGATGGGTACACACAGTTGGACAGCAGAAATAAAAACAGTACCGGTGACTCAATATCTTCCAGCAATTGAACAGAGCAGCGCTCGCACTTTAGCAATGTCTGGGCACGGTGCATGATCTTCCTGACAATCTTCTCCAGGTCCGTCTGCTCCTCAAACAGATCATTGACGACCTCCAAGAGGGACTGGACACAAGCAACAGAAAGAACACTGGCATTATTCTGCCTTGCTAAGCTGTATTATTATTATTATTATTTCTTTCAAACCATAAACCAAGAGGATGATATATCAGGATCATTTCCCCAGTAACGGTTAATTGGGCCCTATATCTAGGGTAGTGCCATTACAACTTAAAAGACATAACAATCATATGGTGTCTCCTCATTTGTCCCTCGGTTCTCTGGAACAATGTTCTCATTATGTTATCTTCCATCATAAATCGATTTATGACATGAATTAGTGCATCTCTTAACATTCCCTGGGAGATTGAGATTATGGACAAGGCCCTCATCTGGATACAGGCCCATCCCCCTCCGCTACACATCCAGAGAAAAGGTCCATGCTGGGCTGCTCCGCAAAACCAAGTGGGCTGCAGCTGATCAATATTCAGCCACAATGGCAGCGTCAGGGGGAGGAAGTAATGATCCCAGGGATCTTGGGTGGGTCTGTGGGGCTTGTTCTTGGGCTTACCCGACTCCTGTCGTACTCCTTCCTTGAGGCTGCGAAGAGTTGGGCATTGGAGATTGCGATCCCACAAAATGGCAGGTACATCTGCAGCACCTGTAGACATATTGAGCAGAGTCATTATTGAGCTATGTACAGAAACTACAATCACCAGCTCCAAGGGTGTTCCTGAGCTATGGAGCTTGAATAATGGCCAGAAAAGTGTTTTTCAGAACATAATGATGTAACATGGAAGTTGAGTTTAGGGTAACGTTTGTTTACATGGACTCCAGTATTTAGACTATTGGCTTTATTCAGAATAACACATTACTCAGATTATGACGTTTACATTTGTTGCTAATAAAACAATACCATTCATATTCCAGTTTACAGGTTATAAAGCAGAGTCTGATTATGAATCATCATTACGTCCTCTAGGCCATCCAATGTTCCCGCAAACTTTTATCAAATATTGCCAATGTGATGTTTGCACTTGAAAGTATCAACTTCCTTTAAGTTGTGAAGCATAACCACGGTTTCTCCTTCACCTGGTTTCTTGTCGTCAACATCCACAGATCCAATATCAACCTCATCAAGATAATCGTGTGGATAAGACACTGGCATGTAAACAGCATTTTATGATTAGCTAACTACAGTCCTACTTGTAATAAGCTAATTAAGATGTGGAATAATCAGATTTTTAGCAACTCCTGCAATCGTCATGTTTGAAATAATATAATTTCTTCAAGAATAAGGTCAGTAGTCAGAGTACTGGCTCAGTCATCCAAAATTTATACCGTACCTCCCAGAACATTTCTGCCAAATTTGAAGGAATTCCCTCAAGACAATTCTGAGATTTCACATTCAAAAGAACAAACCAGAATTTTGCAAAGAGCATACAAAAAGGCTGCAAAGAACAAGAATGATGGCTGATAGATTATTAACATTGTTGAAAGTTAAAACACATAGCAACATGAAACATTTTAATGTGTAATGAGGAAGCATTCAACAAGGGCTTAGAAGTTAGAGCGGGTTGTACAACAACCAGAGAGTCGGTGGTTTGATCCCCAGCTCCTCCAGTATGCATTTTTCAAGTGTCCTTGGGCAAGATACTGAAACCCCAGATTCCCTACAGGGCTGTGAATGGAGTCACCATTTTCCTTTGCAAAAAAAGTTTGTAATGTTATATATTTGAACCGTCAATATAATTAAAGCTGCTATAAGAAAAAAGGGGTTCTATTTGCATCCGAGAAAACTTAAGCTTTCCAACTGGAACAAATAAGAAATGGCTTTTCATTGGCATCATTACTCGCTAGGACAAATAAATCAATCTAACTGACATTTTACCATTTGGCTGAATAGTCATACACACTTACGCCTTGGGCTAATTCTATAAATACATTTTCTTCACTCATATTTTCTTCACATAAATAATGTAATCACTTGATATGGCCTAATGACTGCAGTTAATATGTGTCCTGAAATCGATTCAGCGTCTCACTTGTTTTGAATCAAACTACATTTCTTTCCTTCTTCAGCGCTGTTGATGCATAATGAACAACAATGTGCACGGACGTCTGCAGAAGACGCAAAGAGGTGGCTGCAGTGCATTCAATACACAGGTTGGATTCTACACAATTGCAATTACTCGACAATGCGTCTCTTATCTGGGAGACACTCGGGACCCGGTAGCATGGAATCAATAGGATTTAGGGTTGTGTGCTTCCTTACTCTGCCTCTTTTGTTTGGATATCTATATTTAGCAGCCGTGCTGCTGTGTCAACAATACAATCAGTGCAACAAACCCACTTATATTTACCAGCCCTCAGTGCGACCCGAGGGTAGGGACACCACGACAATAAATGAATGGGAAGTTACTCAGCTGTGGCTGCTGATACAGGGAAATATATCTCTGTTCACCTTTCAGAAAAGATAATGTATCAATTACTCATCGGCCACAAATGACCATGTAAGGGGCTCAATGTTATCGCACTGTGATGAAAATGGGAAGCGTGTACCTCTGACCTCCTCAGGAAATATTTTTTAGGTAGTCCACAGGTTCACAGCCTTGAGTTCTAGGCCTAAGTTAGGATTTAGATTATGAACAGTTGGAAAAATCAATACATGGTTTCCAATGGGTCAAAAAACGTGTCTTAAACTTAATTATCACATCTTTAGGCCTTAAATTAGACTACGTCTTGAATACGTTTAGGTTAGTCTAAATTATGTTAATTTTCATTTAATAGTACTTCTGTTGCGCTTTAGATCTGTTTTTCATGAGGACAGTTTTGGCGGCATGCATAGTTTGTAATGTCTCCATGTATTGTAGGTCTCTCCTAGCAGTACATAATTAAAATGTTGATTTATACTACTAACAAAAAAATGTCGACGTATAAGTATCTAAAATCATGGGGCAAGTGATTCTGGTACTCAGATATTTCTTCCTGTCCGTCATACTTGATACAGTTCCTAAATTTCATTCATTGACGTCTTCAATATTATTTAATTTAACTAGTTTAAACCTGCAGGAACCATTAGCCCAAAGTTGATTAAAAGTAAATAGTAAACGTGCATTAGCATATAAGTATCATACATGTGGCGCTTTCTCTGTGCTCTTACGGTTGATAAAAAACACATGTCAACTTTTCGACTCCTAATTGCTGGGTTCACGATCATCGCAGACGTAAAATGGCACCGCAGACATAAAAAGGCTGTGAAACCTTGGCTCTAATTGCCACAGTTTCTCTCTACAATCAAACAGGTCTCCGGGGATGGCGACATGAATTTAATTCATCACTCTATATTTCAATGGTGGTAGCGCTATTTGAATTTGAAAAGCATGTTGGCCACCACAAGAAATAATTGTAGAAACAAAGGTATACGTGCCAACGTGGATAAGGACAAAAATAGATGATTGTACTGTATATAAATCCTGCTCCACACCTTCAGTAATGTGTAAAGCAGATCTTATAATGAGAGGAAAACATCACATCGGTTATTCTCTGGTCGAATAAACACATCATAACTGTTTTTATAGTTTTGCTTTGTTGTATTTCAAAGCACCACAATGAAGTTATCCATTTGGCTTTATTGTGTTTTTATCCTGCATGATTCTAACTATGAATAAGAAAGATGTAGTATTGTGCTTATGTTAAAAATAAATTCAATAGAATTCCTCTGCTCCAACATGACACACTGATGTGCATATTATGACACTGTTAATTAAATCACTAAATCAAAATCCTTCCTAATCATAACATAAGAAATATTAGTCTGTCACTCTAATTAGTAAATTAAATTTATGCACTTAATTCAGTCATTATACATAATCAAGTGCCTCGTGCAATTGTTTTCAGACACGGAAAACAGATGACGCGGAGCGATAAGCTCTGACATAATGCTATTTCAGCTGTCCTTTGGAATTGTCTAATAATGATCTTCCAGAGAGGCAGTGGCCATCAATAGCCCCAGCAGGAGCAGATTCATTAGCGAGCTGGACTTTGGGGATCTGGCTATGGACCTGCCCGCGGAACTAACAGGCAAACCCGAGAAAAGCACTGCTTCCTCTAATTACATTCTGTCAGCCAGGCCATTATACAAGGTTGCATTACAAACAAGACGTTTTTGCCCGTGGACTGACCAGTAAAGAGTGGTTTAATAACCAAAGAAACTGACCGAGCCATTAAGCTCAGGCAGCTTCTGGAACTTCAACAACTTCCTTTGGCACAACTGGAATTTCACACGAAGCAAACCAAGATAAATTGCGACGCCAACACTTTCCTTGTCCACTTACTCCTGCAAACCACAACTACCTGTTCATTTGAAAAGATGTGCTCACTTTGCACATGGGCTAAGATGAAGCCATTTTTGCTTGGTCAAGAATTGCTCTCAGGAAAAAAAGAGTAGAAGGAAAAAGGTCTCCATTTTCTCCAATCTCATATGGCCCCCCCCGGTGTCAGAAAGGCAAACAGCAGTTTTACAAATCCATTAAGCAATAATTGCTTCTTTTGAAGGTAACATCGATTATTTATGCGACAGGAATACACACCTCATTAAATTTCACAAAAATGAAGTCCCTGTTTTAATTTTCAGAACATTAATATCTACATAAACAGCAACTTCACTAACATCAATCAATCAAGCTAATTTTATTTGTGTAGCCCATATTCAGAAGTCACACTTTGTCTGATAGGGCTCGAAAAGGTGTGACTTCTTTTTTCCTTAACCCTCGAAAAACCACGACAATCAGATGCCACTACGATCCACAGTCCACCATCAAGATCCATGATCCGCCATCACTATCTCTGATTCTCGATCTTTCATCATGTGTCCATGATCATGCAACATGCAATACAAGGTATGTCACAGAGCAGGTGGAAAAGAATGATTCGCAACCTCTAATTTAATAAAAGCAAACATTTACAATACTGTGCATCGTCTGATTGAGATCAAGGGGCTTTTTGTTTTTCAAGACATCTAATAAAGACTTTACAACACCTGCAGTGCTGCTCTTTTCATTATTATAACATAGTTCTACACATGTACTTTGGTATACATGTGTATAAAAAAGCAAGGAGCAAAGGAACAGCAGATGTTGCATCAGTTCAGTAACATTGGTTTTGTAAAGGTTTATGGCTCCTCAGGTGAAATCTTCCTGTGGCCAATGAGAAAACTGTTCCACCGAGTTAAAGAGACTTTTCCAACTACAGCATCTCTTTTGAGGTTTTCTTGCACTTTGTAAAACGGTCTGCACACAACCAAAAAAGAAATATGTCCTTTCTGTGTACACTGTGAAATAATTGGTGATTTACAACAATCATGTCTGCCAGCTTACTCGTTATCTAAGCTGCAGTTATTGACTGTAAGATAACGATGCAGTGTGGCAGAGCACCACAGGGCAATGTTCAGTTCTAAAATAAAATCCTCTGTCCATTTAAATTATCGCTTAAAAATTCTTATTTGGAAACCGTACATGGAATATTTGTTTTCTTTAACTACTAAACAGGTAACTCGTTGAAGCTAAAGTGCAGTGTCGGAATCTGCTTCTCAGTTCCCCTCGGACCTCGTCTCCCGCCTGTGCTCATGGTTCTTACGACACGTTATGTATGAACATGTTATGAATATGCTATGAACACGTTATGAACATGTTATGAACCTCCCCTCAGCGCCTCAGACCTGCCGAGCTCCTTTCACCCATCAGGCGTCCTCAGTCCTTCCTCTCTGTTCCCATTCTCCTCCTGTGATCTGCCCTTTTCTCACACCTGTTTCCACCCTCCTCTGCTGCCTTCTTGTGCATGTTGCTTCCTGTTCTATGTTCCTGTCATCTCACCCATTCACCTGTAAGGCTGTTCATTCACTTCAAAAGCAACTGCACCAGTTAAACATACTGCATATAAACAAATTGCGATGTGTGAATATGAGCTATACAACTATAATTTGATTGATTGATAAACATATTCTGCATTTTCTGTAATTACAGCCGCCTACGTATATATCTACCCACAGACTGAATTAGTTGTTATTGATATATCAGTAAAGCTAAAATTGGCCAATAACAACGCTGCAAAGTATTGATCAGGCTTGATCCAGAGAAAAGGGTGGAGACTGAACTTAATGCCTTCTCCTCAAACAATGTCAATATCACATCCAGCTGTTGATTTGGACTTCATTTTTTAAAGTTTGTTTTAAATGTTTGGACACCTGTTAAGACGACTCAGTGGTGTTGAGCTACATTGGTGTGAATCATGTTAGAAATAGGTTTTCATTCTAAATATTCTGCAGTTCCTAAATTAATTGGTGAAAGCAAACATCCAGTTTGCACAGTTGGACACACACACACACGTCCTTGATTCAAAAAAACACAAATCTATGTTATTTTAAATGAAGAACTTGCCCTATTCAAGGCAAACAATAATCCCTATCGGCCGGACACATGGCTGCATCTTTTCTTACTCTGCATCATTTCATGTTTTGAGAGCTGTCCACTCAAATATCACTATTTGTTGCAGAAGACGACAATGTCCTAATCTGGCATCCCCCAAGGCACAGTTGTAGGTCCACAACTATGTTTTTTCTCTGACTAATTTGCAAACAAAAGATAACTTTGGCAAGGCTATATTAAACAAAATAGCAATAAGAAGTTGGAAGTCCAGACCATAAACTTTAGGCTCTTAATCCCCCCATCATTCCTGCTATCTGTTCCTCTTTGAGAAGCCAGGCAGCTCTGTCTGCCTTTATAGATGGGACCCCCACTGTACAGTATCTCATCTTCTTTGTTGTCGCCTCAGCTTTCACACAGCAACATTTCAAAGTTGCAAATTGCCATATTGAACATACAGTACTATGAAACTATCAAATAGCAAATATTGTTCTGTTTCTCTAAATAATTTATTTTGGGATTTTAAAAAAGTGGTCATATATATATTAATGGATTAAACACATGCGATATCAGAAGAAATTGTGTTCTCTCTTCTTTAGCTGTAGATTTACTTTGGGGGATTGTGTAAAAGTGGTTATTAACGATTTGCTTTGAACCAATTTGACAGGGAGTCTAGAAGCCAGAGGGAGCACAGCGGTGAGGGGAAAATGCTATTTGCCAATCAACACACACAGATGTTAAACTGGTTTGGCAGATGGAACCTACATGGCGCAACTTTCATCTTATTAAATGGAAAGTTATGAAAATGCCAACCTGTGAATAATACTTTTTAAATGTAAAATGATAAAAGGAGTGCAAAGTGAAAGACCAGTTAAATCATGATAACACTGCAAGATATAGAAGCAGCAGGAGGAGGTCAGCTTATACACTTCAATTAAGTCACTCAGTATATTCCTTCATAGAAGATAATGAGACAAGTGCAATTATGCATGGGCTGAACCATTATCCAAGCTCCCCATCAGATTAAAATACTGCGTGCTATATACAATTAAGGCAGCGTGGGATGTAAAACCAGCCCTAAAACGTGCATAAATATCCTGTAAGGTTTCAGTATACGGCGAATATCATTTATTTTAATAAAGATACACTAAAGTCTCTAATGACTTATGCTGTTGCAGCATCATTTAATGCTTTTAAAATACTGATACATTTTCCTATTACATTACATTCCCTACAAAAGCAGAGCTGCAGCTGTGGTGTGCTGGGAGCTCACTGTGATGCTAGCGTTGTATTTCATTATTAATTCAGCTGTAGCCATCTCACGCATTAGTGTGATGCTAATGCAATGTGAAACATACTCAAAACAAGGGGAAAGAAAAAGGAATTCCTGATCTGCTATGAACAATGGATGGAATTTAGGGATGGATTTTTGTCAGAGCTCCAACGGAAAAAGAAAAAAACACACGATGGATAAAAAGAACTGCAGACGTTTGCTTCAGTGGAAACTCAACTATAAAATAAAGGCACAGCAAGATTTGTGCTTTCATGTTCCATCTTTTCCACCCTTCGGGGCCTTGTAGCTGCAATAACAGAACAAGTCAGTGTGTGTGCTTGTCACAGCCCTTCTGCTACATCTATTTAAAGTGTGCTGATGGACAAACACATGCTCTGCATGTATTTCTGATGACATTAATAAGTAAAATAAATAGTCATTAAGAAACAGATGACTGGATCAGTTAAAGATGTAACACCACACCTACGTCTTTGACACGTTAGATTTGTACAATCTTATTTACAAAGTTGTTATTCTTAGTGGTGTGAAATCAGGACCCTGGCCCTTTGGAAGATACTGCCTCTGGAAAACTGGACGATGTTGAGAGACAGCCTATGATCCAGCAACAAACTGAGCACTGAGACTGTATTTAAGGGGAAATGTGCAATTTTTTAATAAAAAATACTAGATACATTCAGACAGGACAAAGAAACTTAGGAAGAATAAAACCATCTGTCACTGTGTAAGATGTTTGTTTAATAGTCAGTTTCCAAAAAAGAGGACGTAAGAGGTAATGACAGATGTGACTGCAGAGCAGGAGCTAAATCCAAACCCTGAGGGCAATATGTGATGTGGATACCATCCCAGGTAATGGTGCTTATCTGTTCAAAAGTGCGTATTGTCTTTTCAATGTGTTTCATTATATTCTGTGTCGTCACAGAATATTGTTACCAGCTCAACACATACAAATCTGAATCAAATGTCAAATTAATCCTCAACCAACATCTCCAGAACTAACTCTATAAAGACACTCTGTCAACTAGTTTCATATTTTTTCCGACAGGAAAAAACTGTGTGCCAAACCTTTTGCAAGTCCCCAACTGGGCAGCTATATTGAATGTATAAATAAATACAGACTAAAGTAATGCCACTTAATCAATACGCCCTTGAATTATTAACCATGACTTTTCTGAAAAGAAAATATATCACTCCAGTGATGTCCTGTCGGTGCCAATTTGGAAAAAAATTGAAATACTCACTTTGATTGTTCATTTGTTCTATTATTATGAATATAAACTTAATATGATAACCTTTTCTGCTTTTGTTTATTCCATTATTATGTTATGTGTTTGAGCAATACAGCCATAACATCTTTTAATGTGAAACTGGATACAGAATATAAGCTTCAATAGATTATTGAGGAAACATACAATCTAGTAATAATTCAAACTTCCTGGGAAGCATCTACATTTAGGACAAGCTTGAAACAGAAATTATAGAAAGAAACAATCATATTCAACTCATAATCAACTGAAATGACAGAAATCTTCCATAGTATGTTCCATAATCCGGCCTAAATGTGAGAAAAGTCCCCTTTTCACTCAGAGAAGTCCATCTTTACTTTAATATACCTACTGTTGCAAAAATGTGCGTAAAAGAACAGGGACAACAATGACATGTGACTGTTCTGATACACTTGTGCACCACTAACACTGTGAAAAAGTAGTCCCTTTTAAAAAAAAGAAAACAGAGCACCATCTTTGAAATGCCACACATGAATCACGAAGAAACTGAGCATTTACTTCAGGCCTCTGCTCCTCGCTTCTCCGTACTGCAACAATAACAAGACGACAAGAGTCTGAAGCCCCGCTAGCAGCTCTGCAAGGCTGCACCACTGCACCTATAGTGCTAATGTCAGCAGAACAACATGCTTACAATGATATTTCTTACATGCTGATGGTGAGCAGGTAATGTTGACCATGTTCACTGTCTTTGCTTGGTACTAGCAATTAATTTTCTATTCCTGCAGATGGAAATGTGGCTAATTAACCTCCTAGTAGTCGAAAACCTCACATTAACCTAATGGTGGCGCCAGAGGAAAAGTCAGGCAATCATCAAAGTGATTCTCAGGGAACCATGAAGGTCTGAACCAGATTTTGAGCCAATCAACAAGGCAGATGTGGAGCTATTTCACCACCATTACTTACCCTATAATCCCTGCTGTATGAGGATAAAAGCTGAAACCAAATTACCATTCTGCCATTGAACCAAGTGGAAAATAGTTATTCTTGTTTAACAAAAGTTTGATACAAAGTCCATATACAATCCTTATCTTTTCTCATTTGCTGTCCCATTACATGAAATAGTGTAAACATGTAACTTCATCAATCTTTCCCTCCGCTGTCTGTTTGACAAAAAAAAACTACTCGACAGATTAACATGAAACTTTGTTGGAGGATGAGGTATTGGTCGGGGATCTACATATCATTTTGGTGCGTATCCTGATCTGGGGTGGATCTAGGAGTTTTGTTTTTACACTTTCTTCAAATTTTTGAGATACAATGTAGGTTTGGAATAAAAAGATGTTTAATTAAATTGAGAGATTGCTGTTTGAAATGTGTGGAAATCCCAATTAAATGATTTTTTGGGGGAAAAAAACATTTGGAGATACAGTGTTTTTCAACATATTCAGAGCTTTTTCAGGGAATTTATTCATGGTTCTTGATGGAAAAATGACTTGTCAATGGGACTGCTATTTGTGGGCAATTTGGTGCTAATCCAAATAAATATCTGGATCTACTCACTGTAAATGTGGTTTCATGAGGGGACAGTTCTGGATGGTGCCATTCTGGTTTCATTAATTTATTCAAAAAGCCAAACACAAAAGCATAAGGATATACAACTGTTGAGCTACATTAACGAACCAGTGTCATTAACTGTCCATTTAGTGCCTCCTTAGATGAATAATAAAGCTGATTGATTCAGACATACAAAAACACTGGGGGGGTGGGGGGTTGGGGCGTTTACCTTCAACATGAGAAGAGAACTTTTAGACTAATGCACAAGGACCACAGGTTATAATCCTTTATAAAGGCCAAGCAGGCAGCAGGATACATATCCATCCGCGGTTTTCACTCACAGCCATAATGATGAAGAAATTACCTTTTCATTATCTTCAGTGAAGAGTTGTCCACTTGAGTTCTTGTTGATGGCCTGAGCGACTCCAATGATCTCTCCGTCGCTGTTGTGAATGGGCATGCAGAGGAGCGACCTGGTTTTATAGCCAGTCAGCTTGTCGATTTCCTCACTGAACCGACGATCCTGCAATAATCCAGGATAATCCAAAAGTTTAGATTTCAAATAAATTGACCAATAACAGGGTTGAGGAATGTTCTGGAAAGTGTTGCATGTGTCAAAGTGTCAGACCTGGGGTTTTGCTGAGGTAGCCGCTGTTGTGTTTGGACAGTGAAGCAACAAAACTCTACATTTGCACTGAAATTGTCTGGACAGCAAATAACATGTCTGCTGTTGGCTTTCCTTCTGCTCTAATAAGGGCTTTTGAGCATCATTACAACTTTGAGGAAATCTAGTATAACTTTTTTAAACTCAAGACAAAACCAGTGGAAATGTAGAAACCTCAAGAGAATAACACAAGGCCCCAACCCTCTTAAGTAGTTTCCCTGAGGAACTCCTACGTGAAACTATCACTTGAAAGATACTTTCACCGAAACTTGTGTTTTGCTGAAGCTTTTCTTTTATCATTACTTTTAAAGATGTCATGTTTTGCCTGTTGCCTTTGGTGTTTTGTGTTTGTGTTTTTGATTGTCCTACACTTTGTAATGGTTCTTTTTAAAGATGCTACATGAATAAAGTTGTTATTATTATTCTTATGGCCTGTGTCAGTGATGATTTGTGTGACCCTGTAGTTCTGACTGTTGGAGGAGATTCCCATGCATCAACTCATGCTGCACAGTTTGACTGATAACTGACAGTGACAGACACAACCACATACTTGATCTGTCCCTGTCTTTCTGTGACTCATGCGAATTGCACAAACTAGCACGCACGCGCACGCATGCACGAGGAGGAGCGGGCACCTGGTAAGCGTCAGGGATGTTCACGGTCTCTCCGTGCTCGGCCACGTATCCAATGATCCCTTTCCCCCACGGCACCTGAACTTCGCCAGAATTCATCGAGGGCAAAACTGTGGTGCCCGCGTGCACGTCAAAGAACTTGGACACCAGTGTCTTCTTGTTGCCGGTCCCCTCCACCAAGAACAAGGAGCACCGGTCCGCGTCCACCATAATACAAACAAACACGAGGATCTTGTAGCTCAGGCTCGTTAGATCCAGGTCGTTGGAGATGTCCTTTACAAGCTCCAGGAAAAACTCCCTCTCGTTGTGTTCCTTGAGGTAATATTTGAAATCCACGGCGGTGGACGGGTACTGGGGGATGTTGACTCTGGACTCCAGCAGTGCGCTCAGGATGTGCGCAGTGGTCGGGGGCAAGGAGCTCGCCTTCCTCAGCAGGGCTCTCCTCCTCATGCTCGTCAGCGGCTCCTGGGCCCTGGAGTTGACGTGCTCGTCGTAGGTCCTGTTCACGTTCATGGCCTTGGACCTGGCGAAAGTTTTGCGCAGCTCCTTCTGCGAGGCTCTCCGCTTCAGCCCGTCGCATTTGCTCGCCCAGCTGCTGTCCTTACCCAAGCCGCTCTTGTCCTCCCGCGTCTCGGCGCCAGGAGCCGCCGCCGCCACCGCCACCGGACTTTTGTTCGCCTGGTGGTGGTTCTTGAGCCATTTCTCCACCATGGTATAATTCCCCTTTCTGTTCAGGTATTCCTCGAATAACTCGGGATGCGAGTCCAAGAAACTTTCCACGTCGGAGAACACCATGTTCGGCACTGCCATGTCTCTTCCTCTGGTGGCCCTCAGTGAACCAAACCCACGAAGGCGCGCAGAGAAATGGCATCTATCAGGCTTTTACTGGGGGTTAAAGTGGTTAAACTGTTTGAATGCCACAACTTCCGAGACGCAGACGCTTAGAACGCCCCCGGAGCTCCGGCTGCATGTCCAGTTTCCACTCTGTGGGGAGAAGGATGGAGAATCCCTTTGCGCACCAGCAGCGCAGCCCTCCACAGCATCTCCACCCCGTGCGCTTAATTCAAAACAGTCAAATCCCATCTAGTAAAACCAAAAAAATGGAAACATGGAAGCAAATTCATGCTCGTGTAGGGAAAGGGAGAAAAAAATCCAACACAGAGCCACTACCGAGCATCACCGTCGTTGGGGTCTTCTTGTGCGCAAATGACGCTGGCTGTGGTTGGCTCGGTCCCGCTGACGCTCGCCTCGTCACACAGACAGGAGCTCAGACTCGCCTCAGCAGCAGCCTGTGGCCATCTGAACCGCTTGCCCTCCTCAGAGAGGCGCTCCGAGTGTGATGATGACGAAGATGATGATGATGATGATGGTGATGATGATAACTGGGGTAAATCCATCCATCATCTTCTCACCATGCACAACATCACACGTTTAATGTCAAATATACTTCGAAATAGTGGATTGGTGGTGGTTGTGTGTGTTTGCTATTTGATTATTATTACACCTATAATCCAATGGTATTCCTTTATTAATGCTTAAGACCCGAGGTGGCTGCATTATAATTTAACGACAATATGCTTCTGTGTCGTCCACATAATGGATTCCTATGAGGGTTTTGGTGACGGTGCTGCCGAGCTGACAAGTGTATTCAAAGTGAGCGACTGTCGCCTGAGCGAGCCTGTGTTTCACAGCATCAATAATAGATTGATGCAACCCGACATTGCGTTTATCTCACATCTCAGCCCAACTTTAGGGGAAACGAGGGAATCTGCAGAGGTCTGTGTCGTCTAGTTGTGTAACAGCGACGGTTGTTGGTGGAGGGAGGACTTCAGGAAATCAAATTCCTTCAGATGCGACTAGTGAGTATGTGCGGCGTCTGGACGCTAGAGGGAGCAACACTCCACAACTTGGAATAGAAATATAGACGCTCTGGTGAACTCTGCAGTCATTGTTGGTAAGGAGTTCATAACACCAAGAGAAACTCAAACCGTCTCTTATCAGCTTGACCCAACAAATTCACCCATAAACTGTCACAATAAACATCGAGCATTACCTGCTCTAACTTGGTTTCAGACCAAACAATCTTAAAGTATCAACCTAAAAACAAACTAACATTTATGACTAATGCACCCTTTGGTAACATCAAACCCTTTTTTTTCTTTTTTTTATTCTAGTTGCTATATTTAAAGGGTTTGGTGGCCGACAGAGCTTAACACAATGCAAATTATGAAAATGCATGCAAATAGAAAACACGTGCAAACTTAGAAAACAACTTCCATCAATTTGATATCACATGCAGGTTAAGAAGTCACACCACATTCAGAGACAAAAATGACCCTGAATTGTTTCCAGAGGACCTGAAAAAGGGATGAAGCTGACTGCAGTTGAGTGCTTTGTGATGAGATTGAAATCTGCTACTCATCAGTGGTGAGGGAACTTCCCAAAGCATTGAACTACAGCCAGGTTCATCACTTTTTTGGGGAACCTGGAAACACTCCAGATGTCGTTTACCCTTAATCCGTACGTGATTTTTCTATTTGCATGCGTTGAGCTCTATGGGCCCCCGTAATTAAGGGAGATGAATCTCTCCTCTGTAGAAGAACCACACGTGTACAGTTAGGGCCGTCTCTCTGTGTGTGTATGTCACATGATACATATTAAAGCAGCACCAGGTCACACCAGTAGTATTCCAGTGTTGCACAGCCTGGCATATATCACGTAGCATTTAAGCCTGATTCACAGATCTACTACATTACCCAAGTATAGTAGAAATAAGGGGGGGGGAATACTTTAAAAGCTGCCAT
The DNA here is from genome assembly GCA_038501795.1 of Pseudopleuronectes americanus. Lineage (NCBI taxonomy): Eukaryota > Metazoa > Chordata > Actinopteri > Pleuronectiformes > Pleuronectidae > Pseudopleuronectes > Pseudopleuronectes americanus. The sequence continues at coordinate 10,655,723 of CM076727.1, read as the reverse complement.
TATCCCACAAAGCAAGTATTTAGTTTGACAGTTATATATTCACTTTTAGGGACATGAACTCTCAAACACGTTCCAACAAACGTTTAGTCTTACTTTTATTCAACTTGAATATTCAAAATGGACACAATAAAAGACTGTAGAGGAAATCCAAAACAGACAGGCATTATTATTATTGAAACAAATATTAAGACCAACTTCAGTACAATCTATGGAACTTTGGAGAAACAACTAGATGACAGTCAATCAGCGAACTTAATACACAGCGTTCAGTCCCTACATTCAGAATACAACACTATATGGTTTGATAATTTATGTTAGAAAAGGAACCTGTTAAAACCAGGGGATATAGTTTGCTCCACGTCAGCGGAGGATCATTATCAGAGAACAGAGGTACAATGGTGACAAAGATTGGCCACGAGTGCCAACATCTCTCAGACTGCTGGCTGCTCTCCCTGATTTTGAAAGAATGAAAAGTCCTGGCATCTTGAGCAGTTTGTCCTGACACAACACAGACAGCACCGTGTGACGAAGTAGAGTTCCTTATGAAGTCGCTGACTTGAGATATGCTATGAGATCGGCACGCTCATTCTTCTTTTTGATGCCGGCGAAGATCATCTTTGTTCCTGGTATGTATTTCTTGGGGTTTTCCAAATAAACCATCAGGGTGTCCTCCCCCCAGACGATACCTGGAGATAAAGTGAATAGACACAGAGGACAAACATGTTTTAGCCAAACAGCACGATTTCTGCGTAAAAACCTTTTCAATTAAACTTACTAAAAGACTTACCTTTGCTTTTGTTGGCATCAGTGTAGGAGTAGCCCTCTGCCTGGCCTGTTTTGCGGCCGAACAGACCCCAAAGGTTGGGTCCAACCTTGTGCTTTCCACCATTCTCCACAGTATGGCACTGGGCACACTTCTGGACAAATGCCTTCTTGCCTTTGTTAATGTCTACTGGCATATTGTCTATTCAGAGAAAAACAGGACAATTGCAATTAATTGCCTTTCTAGAATTACATTCACAACAGACGCACAATGACAAACGAGTATAACAATCAACAATCCAAGGTTTCTTTTCGTCCATCAAATTTCTGCTGTGTAACACTATAACAAGCATTTCCTCCTTCAGCCAGAGGGGGGCACTCCAACATGGCCCTGGTTTTGTTACCAAATCGGTTTAGTTCACCTCCTTTTCAACAATTTTACATACAAAAAGGAAACATTCTCGAGTATCACTGTTCATGTCTGTTTCTACTATTAAGATTAACGGGAGAACAATGTACAGTGGGCCTATTCTATACAGGCAAATCAGGTTGGTATATAAAAGAGGAAAAAACTGATTCGTGAGTTATAAAGAGAAAGTATATAAACTAGTGTGAATAAGATGGAGGGATGTTTAAAGTGGAAACGAGGCTGACATAATCAAATGAAAAGAGAAAGGACAGGCTCCGGAAACACCGGCCGGCGTTACACCACGTTGCACATGACGGAAACCGGCCAAGACGGATTGAAGTCGCATTAAAAACACCCGAAAACTGGTGAAAACTAACAGAAGAGATTTTTATATAAAATTGTATCGTCTTACCTTTTGTTGTTGGGTCTTCAGGCGACTAACTGAGATGTTTAAACTCCGGGAGGTGTCCTCTGCTGCCTCGGTCACGACCGTAGACTGTGTGACTCACTAGCGCACGGTTTCCTCTGAGTAGAGGTACACCCTCTGACGTCATCGGTCAGCTGACCTGTTTCATCATGCAGTTCAATGGAAGCTGTTGTGAAACTTCCCAATGTCAAACCTCCTCTACGTGTCTGAGTATCACTCTCAACCGGATTCACAGGACTGATCTCGAGTCAGTGCATAGAAACATTGAATAACTCATTCAAAGTATATTGTTGGAAGGTACTAATGAAAGGCTGTGGTTGACGAAGTACTCAAACACTTTACTTCAGTGAAAGTACAAATATAGAAAACTAGAATGACCCTAGAGCACATACCTCCACAGAGGCCAAACCGTCACCTTACAAAAACACCACAGATTTGCACCAACTTGCCCACACACATAAATATCACTCCCCTAAATATGTTGGATTTATTTTTTCATTAAGATCCATGAATTATTTCCAGTCCCTATCAAAAAAGGGAATATTTTCTTTTTCACTACATATTTTATGACTGTGTCCTTGAAGAGAAAAAGTTTGAGAACCACTCGTCTAATCAATGAAGATGTTACAAAAGGCCCTATCTGGCTGTGACAAAGAAATTCATGCACCACCCCTCCACTCAATTCGTGGAAATCAGTTGAGTAGTTTTGTATAATCCTGCTAAAAAACAAAAGGAAAACTAACTAATGCAGACAAAGCATGTACTCAAGTAAAATAAAAATGACCACATTAAAATATTTAAAAAAAACTAAGTATAAACTTGCTCCTAAATATACTTAGAAGCACTTGCCGAGTGTCTCCTATTTTATTCCCTAATGCAATTGTCTACCAAATCATTATCGTTGAGCTTTATTATGGGAGTGGCCTTTTCCAAATCCATTTAAGGTGTTTATACACATGTGACGGGTTCAGACTCTCAAAATGACTCATCTTCATCTGGTTCCTGTTATAAAATGGGATCATTGACACATAACCTGTAACACCAAAAACACAACAGTTGTCGATGACCCATCCTAGGTCATATGTTACCAAACCGAGGCATATGCACATACAACAGCGTGATGTGATTCACGTCACAGTGTTACATTGTAACATATTTGGTTTTTCCTATTATTAGATATTAAAAAACAATCTATCAGCTGTGATTTTATTTTTGCTGGAGCCGACAACAGCAAAGGTTTTGTCACCAAAAGTAAACCTACAGATTTGTAATTCATGCTCTGTCTTTTGCCTTCCCACACACTCGGTCTCACTGATTCCTGCCCACACAGGATTCATGCAGTTCCCCCTCCTCTCCTACAATAGAACACCACAACATGGAAACGGTCAGTCGTGACCAGGACTATTCTGGTAACAACAAGCTTTTGGGCAGGGGAGGGTAAAGCTCAAATGAGTGCTTGTCACGAGTTCAGAGCGCCAACCGTGAAATCTGATACGCAACCGTTTTTGAGACTGGCACGGACAGATGAGAAGAGTTTATTGCCCGGCTTGTCCCCAGGCGACTTCTCAAGTTACTTTTACACATAAAACCCTCGCGCTTAAACCTTAACACAGGCCGATGTTTTTGTGTGACCTGAACGCACACTATATCCTAATAAGAATAGGATTGTATCTAGACTCTGTATCTTATACTTCCACAAAGTCTTAGGACTTCTTACCATACGACACAAGATTGGGTGAATTATAAGTGTATAAGTAGAGCCCGGAAAATTGAAGTGCTCATAATGCATGAACGTCCCTTCTCATTATGTAGATGGGTGTTAATTATTATTTATTTGATACATTACTGGTGCATTGATGTGTAATCAGCATTTATTGTCATTTTATCATGTTTTACAGGCTTTTCACTGAATTACAGGATAATCAATAACTGAATTAGGTTGGAAATATCTATCCTGCTGACCACAAGATTAAACATCACATCAAATGCAGCAATGTGCACGTCCACGTCCTCACCCTGCATCACGGGATCTCACAGAGCGCATGTTCGCAGCTCATTAACTCTAAGGATAGGTTGGTGAGAGCCGTTGCCAGGCAACCATACAATCTATGGTTATACATGGCACAGATAAAACGAGAAGGTTAAAGCAGAAAAATGATTTCTGTACAGAAAACATTCATATTCCCTGATGTCACTACCATAGTAGTGTGCCTGTAGTGGCAGCATTGCACCATGTTTGACCTCAGAGCTGCTTATGCAATCTGTGACGTATGGAGGGCTGAGTTCACCACAGGAGGTATCATATTCTGTGCCATAAAACTTCCTGATAAGGAATTTCAAGTGTTGGTCTGATAAGCACAATACCTGGAGGTAAAGCAGATTTCTAGGGGTATTCCCCTTGGCCAGATTACCCCTGGGCAAAAATATTAATCATCAACAATATGTACAAGATGTGTCCTCAACCCTTTGGGGTGAGGGAAAAACAGAGGGGGCACCCTGAAACTGACCAGTTCTCATCATGAGCTCATTAGGCGATTAATCAATTGGTCAATTGACAGACAATTCATTTGGACGACTAATTCATTTCAATTTGTTGCTAAAATGTCACTGGTTCCATCTTTACAATTGTGAATATTCCTGCAGTTTTCTATTATTGTTAAAACTCAATATTTTTTATGTCTAACTTCTTACTTGGGTGGGCCTAAATGTCAGCGACCGGAAGCACACCCGCACGTGCCCTTGGGCGAGTAGGTTCTGTGCGATGTTAATGTGTGAACATGAACCAACTCCAGATAAAAGGTATCAGAGGAGATTTTAGGATAAAACAAGGTTTAAATGAAGTCGTTTTTAGTCTAATATGAATGTCGGGGCTAACGGACACTTGGTTGACACCACAGGAGCAGTAAGGAGGCCTTTTATGTTTTTATCCTTTCGTTTTCATACATTTGAAGAATTGGTCCCCCAGTTACTTCAATTGTATTGGGCACTGTTTATCCCTGAGACTCCAGAAGTGTTTTGTGGACTCAACCACTTCACCCACAAGCTCCATTGGCATAGTGGTGAGGAGACAATGAGTGCATTTCCATTTCCCGGTGAACTCTCCCTTTAACAAGCCGCGCAGCCTCCGTTGAGCAGCCGATCCCCTTTTGGCACCAGAGTGTGTCCGCTCCGAGTCCGAGCAGCTCGTGCACATCCGGCTCCGCGTTTTGCGCCCATCCGCCGGCCGCCTGCCTCGGATCCACTCCGGTGATTAGTTCCCGCTCAAAGCCGATCTTGCTGCAGGGAGGAGCGAGCGGAGGAGGAGTGAAGCCGAGCCGAGCATCACCGCTCCGCATTCAAGGAAACACCAACACGGCACTTTTTGTATTTCCACTCTCCACCATGTTCCTGCGTCCGTGCGCCCATCGTCTCCGGTGAGAAGCGGCGGATAGGAGCGGATACGGGTCCCCGCGGAGGCCGCTTGTCTTTGAGGAGCTGTGGAATCTCAGGCCGGCCAAAGGAAGGGAGACTCGCCCCCCATCACCACCACCACCACCTCCTCCTCCCCAATTGTTTCCTGCGCCAAGAAGAACTGTAAAGACATGGTCATCACCCCGCGGCTGTGGTAAGGACATACTGAGCTTTATCCCTCCTCTCTGTGTCCACACAACCTCTGCAGCTCATACATAGGAACCCATGAGAAGAGGGGTAGGGTTCATTCATTCACGTTCATAGAACACCCCAGCAGTATTCGCATCCGAGTACCAGTCAGACATGAGCACGTAGCCTGAGCTAGCTAGAGATGGAGACCCACACATCATCACAATTACTTGGGCATCATCCTCATCCAGGACCCCCACCCTCCTCCTCCTCCACCGCCTCCTCCTTCTCCTCCTCCTCCTCCTCCTCCTCCTTCATCTCCCAACTAACACACGCCTCCTCCAAAGAAACATGGATGCTGTATGTTGGGGGTGGGTGGGGGTCGTGTGTGGGGTGGGTGTGAACCAGCCAACTCTAAATTTGAACATGTCACCATAATGCGTCACTGGCACATTTTCACCCTGTTTTCGAGGCTTCTCCCAGCTTCCCATTCAACCCAGCTCTCATCCCAGATCAGGAGACTATTCACGAGCACGACATCCCCCCGTTACCCTCTGTCTCCCCACCCATCGTGTCGTCAGGGTTGAGAGCCCGCTGAAAGTTGGCCAACTTCCTCTCCGTCACTCTTCTTGCCTGCTCTTGCAAACTGAAGGTCAGACAGTGACTTTGCAGAGGTTTAAAATTGCACCGATTTCACATAAATTACAGAGCAAGGCCGAAGAGAAGGGTTGGGGGGGTTTCGTCATTCGTCAATGCTCTTGTGGAATTGATCAGCAGTGGGGGATTGATTTTCTGATGGGCTTTAATAATTCTTGGCCTGGCCTGAGGAGATCTCCGGCTGTCCTTGTCCCATTAGATGAGCTTTGAAAGTGAGAGAAGATCAAGCCGAGGCCAACTTCCCTGTGATGCTGTAGATTCACCCATGTCTTTTTTACCCCCACAGGTTTTTGATATTAACAGTGAGGAGTATCACACTCAATTGTGGATTTTACTAATTTAATTAGTTGCCTTCTAAACTACTACTACTACTACTAATAAACTAAAAGCTAAAACATGGTGTTAAAGCCCATGACTCATCTATAACAGTCCGTTTTGTTTGAGTTAATCCTCAGCATTACACATGTTCACTGTGTTATTAGCTGGATTAGTTTTGGGATATTTTGTTGCGCTCTGCAGCATTAAAAATGTATAGACAACCATCTACAACATGATGCCTTATACTTAGTTGCAATAGCAAAACAATTCTGTTATGTTTTAGTGAGAGGCCGACCAATATGGCGATACCAATATTATAGAGTAATATATGTCCTACAGATATACTGGCTAATATAAATTCCCCAAATGTTCTTATCAAACCCTTATGACGAAGAAATGTAATTAAGGCTTCATATATAATAGTCTACCCTTAAACTTTATTGTAAATAGCCTAATATAAAGAAAACAAAAACATATAGATAGGATTTGAATTAAGAAGTTAAAAATCATTTTTTAATATAAATTCTAAACATGAATGCATACTTTTTCTGTATGGTTTATTCTTTACAAAACAAAAGTTTTCTTTTCTACACACGTGAGTAAACATACCCCGTTGTTTGTGAAAGGCTCAAATTGGCAGATTCTATCGTTAAACTAATACATTTAGTACAAATTAAAACTCTTCTATGTCATCTAACAAAGTAAACCAAACATCAACAGCTGAAGATTGTGTTGTCTGGACAGAAACACAAGATACAGTATAAAGTGGATGATTTAGAATAATCTGCCCACAGAATTGGTGTCAGCTTTCACCTCCTGAGAGTTTCCTATGTGGGCCCAGGTCAGGCCGAATTAAAAAAGTCTTTCAGTGTGATACCCAGCTCTACCTCGATGATGTAATGTTTGCAGCGCAGGATAAACTGGCTCTGTCCAGTTGGTGTTGTTTAAAAAAAAAGAAAGGGAAAAAGAGGCCTATTTTAAAGAGATGTGCTCACTGCCTCCAGATGTCACGCACGATCAGCTTGATCCATTTAGCCTGATACCGTATACCCAGGTAAATGGTGAAAACCCTGCTGTGCTGATCGATATGCATTATTAGTCAGTTGTACATCCATACAACGGCTGTCCTCAAAGTCCCCCGTAATATAATCTTGGTACATGAGTCTGCTTTTGTTGGCCCACTTCAATTATGCAACAGAGAGGGGGGATCAGCAAACTTGCCGGTCGATAATGTGTTATTGTGGCTGCTTTGGATGTGGTGACAACACAAACATAAATGTTTTTCCTCAATCCTACTAACACACATAGTCACCATCCTGCTTCATGGTATTACATGTTTGCGATTCCATTAACATTTTTGTGGTTTTATGTGCACTAACAGCAACCAACCTCCAAATCATACAATATGCAGTGATCAGTGATTCACCATTTCCTCCTCTTACTCTTCATATATTTATTAATGAGGCCAAAGAGGTCACATTTTCACCCCTGTCCGTTTGTTTGTTTGTTTGTTTGTTTGTTAGATAATGGGGATTATGCAAAAGCCACTGGATGGATTATCTAATAAATGGATGAGGGATGGGACACGGAAATCATGCACATATAGATCTTGATTAAACGAAATAAGATATCACGTGTAGGGGACTGATAACTACGAGTGTGTGCAATTTGGTGCGGATCCCAGTGCTAATCCAGATCTTGTAGATTTAAATGTGGGACCATAAGGGGTCTCTTGGGCCATGGTGGAGGTATGTGATCTACTGGGTACCATTGTAGTTGGACTTTGGGTCTTGTGGTGCTGCTTAACACATTGAGTGCTTGAATCTGAAGTTTATTTTCTTCATCGTCGTGAGATCTCTTAGAGGATTGCACACGGATAGAGGGGATTTCTTTGGTCCTTTAAACCTCTTCAGCTCCTCTTGCCTCGAACCCACATGATGACAGATGATACTCGCTGCTTTATTTGTGACACGCCATTGATCCCTCACCCTCAGAAACGTGACTTTTCACGTGCCACCACCACTAAAGCCACAGAACATACAGTATTTAGCCATAAAACAGCCCTAGAGAGGAACTTTAGCCCCTTGTTAAAAGACATTCCACTGGAGGAGACTGTTACTGCTGCAGGTGAATAAGCCACACTGTTCGAGCTTCATTTAGATTCTGCAAATGTATTAGCTGGACTATAAAAAGTACTCAGCAATACTACATTCAAATTGACCAGAACTTATTGTGTTCCAGTGACACAAATATGAGAAACTAATAAACTATCTAACACTCGAGCGGCAACACTTTTTAAGATGTGTTAATAAACAATCAGACCAATTTTTGGTTTCTCTCAAATTCCTGACTACAGAAGTATGTGATACTACCATTAATCTGTTTATTTGCTTGGTAGCTCTCCAAGGGAGACTTGGACACTTTACAAATATTGATATGCTGCAGAATCAGTGGACTAACACAGCAAGAACAAAATAAAGTGGATCTGCACCATCAGGTCTCACATGCTCTTCTCTAATAGGGACAAATAACTAAAAAAGGCTTTTTCTTTCTTTTAATTCACTGCCTCAAATCGTTCTACAGTCATTTAATATTGATACATTATTCAACAACAAACATACTGGGTAGCTGATCTGCTGCCAGTGCAGACAACACACTAGTCAAGTGAGGCCTTGTCTCCTGTTAATGGAAACTCATTGAGCTGTTTGCTCGGCTTGTTTTAAGAGTCTCCAGAGTCTAATTTAATGAACCTAGTGTAAATCTCTGACCCTGAATCTCAATAATAATCAGGTGACAGCACCGGACAGAAGTCAAAACATGTCTGACAGTTTACATCATTCCCTTTTGGTTTCTGAAAATCCCTCTTCCTAAATTATCTTGTTTTTTGTAGCGCATGAAATGAGACAGAGAAGAGTAATGGATGTGACTGAGCTGAGGGTGCATTCTGGGGGGAAGCGAGAGACGGGAAAGGGAAGTGAACGTTTTTTTCTTGCCAAGACACTTCATGGAGGTGGAGCCACAGAACTGTGAGCCTTAAGCGGTTTTGAGTAAATTAGACAGAGGCAAGGCTACTTTTTAATAAATAAATCTTTGTAGTGTGTAAAGTATCAGCATAAAAAAGAGGCTGCATGTTGCAGAAATTAATTATTTAAAGTCTGTGTGAAAATTGAGCTTTTCGCACCTCCTCCTTTCAACTATTGCGAGCAGTTAACTTTTTGTAATTTTTATTCCATAACAATGGACGTAAACATACATATTGTTTGCTGTAAGGATCTATCAATATATTACTTGTGTTGCACAATTATTTTTGCAGTAAGTAAATTGATAGTGAGTGCATGTTAAGACTGCACCTCACTGGAGTGTGGGGAAGTTGTTGGAGTTTGGTGGAATTTAACTCCAACTTGAGGCATTGAAAGAATTTCATAAGAAGGGTCTTTTCCTCTGACTCTTACATACTAGTGTCATTGTTGCTTCTCGCCACTAAAGGCTCGTCTTTGTCTAGATTGAAACTCTGCAGCCGACCACAGTCGACTAGCGGTTCCTCAGACTCGGTTGGAGCATAAAGTGTGTCAAGAGAAATGATCATGTCTGCTATGTGCATGAGTCTAGAGAATATTGGAGTAATCTGTCTGACTTTTTACTCTAAAAAACATTAGAAAGATAGATAGAATTATTTTCTAACCTCGGATTCTCATATCATATATCACGTTTTGAATATTCCATTTTAATGTTCCCAGCTAGCACCAGGCAAAACATTTTAACTATATCACATATGTAAAAAATGAGCATGGCATTCTTCAGAGTGAATGTTGAACCACTATCTTCTCCCTGGGACACTTTTTAGAATGCATTTTACCCCACACAAAAATTCAGACCATCACACTATGTTATATTCACACTAAAACACACATTATCATCTAATAACCACAGGGTTACGAGGACAGGGTTTGGTTTGCCACTGGCCAGGGTGTTTGAGAAGTGTGGCAGTAGTATCCACGTGGCAGCGCCGGCCTCATCCTGCTGCTTAGAGCGCCTTAATCACGGTTCCTGGATTTAGAAGATTAAGCTCATGAGTCATGACTAATCAAGTCCTGTGCGGACGCACCCCCCAACATGGCAACTGGGTTCATGTGGAGCGATGTCGCTGCTCCCTGTGTTTGTTTGTCTGCGCTGGAGCCAAACACACTGTTCACAGAGGTGTGTCAAATTTTTAGAAAGTGGCAGGTTTACTCTGTGGAAGTTTACGTCGCTTTACACTACAGATCACATAAGTTACATGTAGATTGGTTTGGTTTAGTTGTTTTGATTCTATTGACAGTGTCACAACATAATAATTGCATTATTGGGGAAGTAACATGTTCTGCATAACTGAAAGGTTTTAATTTCGATAGCCCACTTTTACTTACAGCAGCTTTATGTCTGTTTTAGAATCTTTCTGTCGTTTTCATCTGTTGTTGTTATCTGTTTATGCTTTTCAATTGACAGTAAAAATGTCGCAGTAAATTTGAGCTCATAGAGTACAGGAAGTCTCCTGCAGTCAGAGGTTAATAGTGTGGTTAAAACAGGAGGTTTACCCTGAAAGTGCTCCTCGCTCGTGCTTCCTTATTAGGTCAAGGCGAGGGGATCTATTAAATAGGCTAAGTGGCACACACTATCTGAACGGTCTTAGCACATAGTCTCACAGTAACTTAGCTCCTCATAGGCTTAAGGGGCGGGAACGGGGAAGTTGTCAAAGGATCTGAAATATGGATGATTTAGTGTGTGTGAGTATACTGCACCATCGCATGTGAGCTTGCCTACTGCTGGAATGTGCTCAGAGCTGCTCAGTGGAGGTTCCCGGACCTGTGGGGGAGCCTATATCACAAACGTGTAGTGGAAACCACAGGAGGCTCCAGAGTCGTATACAATGCACGTGAACAGGATCAGTATGTGGTGAGATGTTACAACTCTGCACTGTTGTACAGGCTGTATGTTCCAGTATCATATTGTGTCCTGACCTGAGACTGGATGTCTGCTTTGCTGACCATAACTGGGACTACAACTAATGATTAATTACCTCCGCCAGTTTTCACCCCTGTCCACTGGTTTGTCTGAAAAATATCAGATTAATGAAGCAGCTCCACGATCAATCATGCATGGAAGGAGCATTGTTTTAACTGATGCTGCATTTCAGGTTGGGACAAGCAGTATTTTTCAGTCTGTTTGTCATTTCTCTTCCATTCAGGCTCACGTTCACACTTAAGGTCATTTTACAGTCTCCAATTAACATAGCCCCATCTGCATGTCTTTGGAATGTGGGAGGATGCAAGAGTACCTTAGAGAATGCAGATACACAGATAACATGCAAACTCCGAAACCAGAATCGTTGAACAATTGATACGTTTATTGACATAAATCAAAACTAAATGTGAAAACAAAATGTTTTAAGTGATATTTTCAACTAGAAATTTGAAACGCATCCTCGTTACAGCATCTTAGTTGTGATCATTTGCTGCTATTTTGTCTCATATGATACTAAACTAAATATTTTCAGAATCAAAAACAAAAGCAGTTGGATGAAGTAACCTAGACTTGGGCTTTTGGACATTTTGACGAGAATCTTAGCATCTTTTCTGACAATTTATATTGATATATCAACTGATTAATAAAAACAATAAACTAGAATGATAATTGATAGAGCACATACCTCCATCGAAGCCTAACAGTCCCCTTAAATGATATCAAACCTAGTTTCACATACTCACAGTTCCCTAAGTATGTCAGATTTCTTGAACATCAAGATGCATGAAAAACTCCCTGAGAAAATTGTGAAAATGTCCATAAATGCTCCATCTGGCAATGTTAAAGAAAATGAACCATGCTCTCACCATGTGTTGAGTACATCCACATTATTTATATCTGTTTCCCAACTCGTGTTTAAATTCTGCATCCTCTGAATCTTGGAGTTATTAGATTAGAAATATAAATATTCAGTTTTTTCTGCCCGTGCTGGTCCACTAGCATGCTCATCATCTCGACAAGCGTCTCTGAACTGAGCAGAGTTTGTTTATCTGTGTGTTTCCTACGCTCTTGGCATTGATGTATGTTTAATCAGTGCTGGGAGCTCCTGAGAGCTCAGTTCTTCTGCAGGAAGTGTTATTGGTGTCAGCATCGAGCAACACGGTGCCGTCACTTACGATGAGGAAGAGCTCTCCCAGTTACTGCCTCAACATCGGCTTTACCAGACATTTACTATCTAGGATGTTCATTTAAATTATGACTCTATCGAGAGGATATAATTGTGTATTGTATAGTTTTCATATATATATATTCTGCTATCCTCACCTATTACCGTCATTATTTTAGTGGTAATTAGATGTTTAAGGATTTAAGTCACATAAGCAGTTCTTTAGAACGATATCCATCTTCCACAGTCATTAATTTACCACATTTCTCAAATTGTACAAAGATCTACTGTTTTCCGTTAAGCTGAAGTAAATGGCTGGACACAGTTAGAGACGCTGGTCAATATAGGTTATGGACTGCGTTTTTTATAGTGCTTTTCTATAGTGCAAGCAATCACATGGGTGGAGCAAGATGACCGCTAACCAGAGGGTTTGTGGTTCAATCCTTGGCGACTCCAGTCTACATTCTGACATGTGCCAAATTGCAACGTGTAAAGCTGTGTGTGTGTAAATGGATGAATAGATGAGTTGTAGTGAAAAGTGCCTTGAGTGGTTGATAATCGCTATGGAAATGCAGGCCATTACCATTTACCGAAAGCGTTATTCACTACCAGTCACATTCAAACACACATTCACTCAGCGCCTTAAATGTCATGCTTTTGTATCACACGTCATTCCCATTATGACGAAACAGCTGTTCAAGTACACTTAGGCATTCGGACTGGAGGAGCCAGGGATGGAACCACTGACTCTCTGTTGAGTGGACGACTTGCTCCACCTCAGGAACCACGGCCACTTAGAGATTAGAGCTGGTGGTAGGGTCTGTAACAATTGGTCGGTTAGTTGAGGTATTGATCGACAAACTATTTTGAATATCAACATATGGTTTCGGCATTTAAATAAGCAACCATCGTAAAAATGCCCATCATTTCTTAGGTTTCAGATTCTCAAACTGGATTATTTCTTTGCTCAGATCTTAGTAAAGTGAATATCTCTGGGTTTTGAACCATTGGACAGAAGAAAAAACCCATTAGAAGACGTCAGTGTGGGCTCGTGAAAGTTGTGATTGTGAAATGTTTCCAATATTTTGGACATTTCATTAATCAATAATCAACATTGTTAGTTATTAGCCTTAATATTAGGTTCAGTTTGGGTGAGAAATCATTTGGTGCATACCTCTGCTAAATGCAGTATGTTGAGTAATCCTGAGTGGCAGCAACCGCACAGCCACCATATTGAAAGGCTTATTCAGAAATGCTTCACAGAAAAGCTCCAGGTGTCTGAGCATCTGTGAGTCAGGTGAACTCACTGAAACTGACGGAGGGTAGTTCTGAAAGTACAGGAGACGCCCACACACTGGTTTTCTAATGGGGACAAAGTGGCGTTTGATCAGTGACAGTGTGGATCAGTGTTTGGTGTAAACAACAGAACTGCGATAGCTTGAGGAAATGATTCTTTTTTGCCTGAATATCAATTCCTTTGTAATATCTTTGTTGTTTCAGATGAACAGTGAGCAGTGAGAGCGAGGACGTGTCAGACGATGCTCCTGATCTGCTGGGCCCAGTGCTGAGGGAGATCCACAGAGCCAAACTGGTCGGTGCACAACATGTCTTACCACCAACACTACCAGCGTGGCCCCCACGGCCGCACCATGAGCTCTGAGGAGAGGAGCGGCACGACCGGTCAACAAGTCCTGCACGCCAGTTCACAAGAGCGCCTCCTCCTCTTCTTCTTCCCAGCGCGACAGCCGGCAGGTAATTTTCAGGCCGCTGGAGGAAACATTTACCATCAGGAAATTGTTTTTGTGGAGAGTGACATTTTGAATGAAATAGCCGAGGTAATATAAGTAGGAGTGAACACTATTTTTGAGGCAGGCAGATAGAAAGGAAATCATGAAGATATTTATTCAGCAGACTAAGTGTGTTAAACAGTTATGGCCATTGTGATGTGACGACCAAGACAATTTGATAAAAAATAAACCAGCTTTAAAATATCAGCTTTCATTCCCCATCTGAACTAGAACCATGAGAAGGAGCAGTTTAATCTCTTTGTTCCATAAACACGTCTTTAAATGAAACCATCAGAATCATTTAAAGGGCTGGGGAACAGAAATATCTTTTCACCAGAAAATGGAAGTACAGTACTGAGTAAAAGTAATTCGTTATTTGTCACCACACCATGTGTCCTTTGTGCTTACACTTTACAAATCAGCCAATCTGTCATGATGTGGGTGAAAGTAAACACAGAACCACTGGTTGAATTTGTTCTCTGACAATTCCTATCAATTTCAAACCGTGCAACTCTATCCTCCTGTTGACAAACACAAAAAGCAATATGATCTCCAGCAATGACGTAATGTGTCCCCTGCTTGTTTGTTGGTTGGATTCTTTGAGTCAAATTTGGCGCTGCTTGATTGAATGTGAGGGGATTGTTGGGACTGTTGGTGGAGGGATATGCTCTTTCCGTGCCACTGTAGTTTCGTTCTTAATTTTACCTTTAATGGAAAAGCAAAGACAAATATTGACAGATGGATGGGAAGGTTCAGATTTTGACTACATCCACCGCACCATGTAGAACAGCACTGAACACAATCGTGCAGCAACAGTCAATGTGGCAGAAATGTGCAATTTTGAAATTAGCTGTGTTTAGTAGAATCCGTGTGTTTGTATTTAAGAGTCAGAGATGATTCTGTGAAATTGTCCACTGAAAGACGTTATCGCCTGATTGGGTGACTAAGAGAGAGCATTCCTAAATCCCTTGTTATTAAGTAAAAGCCTTGCAGAGACATGGTAAACAATGAGAGGAGCTCTCATTTCACAGTTCACAGGGCAAGTGTTTAAAGTTAACTCCCACTGAAAGCCACCTGAATCCCCCCACGGTGCTTCTTACCTCACCAAGCTGCTGCTGTGTCACTGTGGCTGCACAGAAACCGGACACCGAAACTGCAGTCGGCACCGGGTCATGAATATTTCATGAGGCCCAGGCGGAGGCTTGGTGCTCCACTGAGCATGTGGCACGCTCTGGTATGCCGGGTGGGAGCCCAGCTTGTGTCCGCGGGAGACGGCTCTCTGAGGAGAAAAGGGGAGCTGGTCTTAAGAAAAGGGGACAGTTTGAAAAGCGTCGTCGAAGCCTGCTGCTTGATCAGGAAGACAGTTCACCGCACAGACAGACGCTTCGGTTCATTGTTCCCATCCTTAATGTTGTCTACCTCCTTTTGATAACAATTTTAGGGAATCTGCAGAAAGACCAGAATGTAATTGGGAGTTTGTTATAGTTGCAGCTGTTTTGTTTTTTACGATTTTAAGTGGATGTGAAGTTATTTAGTATAACAGAAGCAGGTGTATAGTTCAAAAACAAATACTTAAGAGTCATCTTTTCTTCTATTCAGCTATTCAGAGGTTCCACTCTTAACCTAAAATGTACAGTATATCACAAGCATATTTTTAAGAGACACTGACTTTAAAATAAGTGAAAGTGTCTTTAGTCGATATGATGTTATGTATTTCTGAGTAAAATTGAGTATACAAGGCCAAAATTGATGGTAAACACGAAGCAAGAGTGGGCATGTGCAGCACTTTTACCTGTACACACAGAAACTGGATTTTTTAAAATTTTAAATCAACACTTTGAAAAGGCGATTTGGAAAATCTGCATTCAAGCGGCGTTGAACAGCATTTGTGTGGCTTACGTACAAGGAAATGCTCGTTTTGCAAAATACCGGCATTAGGCTTGAATTATGTGATTGGTCTCCATACGTTTCTTTGAACACAATTCACATTATGCAAAGTTGTGCATAACTCTTACTTGTGTATTATGGCAGCATTATGCTGCGTCACTGTCTTTGCGTTTCCAGTGTAAAGAATACACAGCACAGTGCATCAGTCCTGAGGGGTAACCTGAGGAAGCACAGCAGACTCTGAGAGAGACCTGAGCTGGCTTTGGCTGAGCCTCAGTTTTTGAGGAAAAATGAGAGTGTGGCTTTTTGTCGTGGGGGGAAAGCCCTAATGAGATCCAGCCCCCATTTTCAATCAATACGTGTCACTTTCTCCTCTGCTGTTCACGCTGGAGACCCTCAAGAGAGCATTTACCACCGATCTTGGATCAAGACATTGCATGATGATGCAAGATGTTGCTACAAATGTCCCATTTGTTATTTCATGCTTGGATGTGACATTTTGGCTGAGATATAGTACGAGGGATGTATCAGTGGTAAGTATTTGGGAAAAATCTCTTGTAGAGAAATCGGTGATGTGATTATCAGTTGCTATAAGACGATATAGTGGCTGTGTTCAGGGTCTCAACACAACATGTTACTATAGATATTCACTTTTGCAGCCACTCATCCTTATTCACGTCAGTGCACGTGAGTCTCTTCACATTTACCGTGTGAAGCGTCTCACACGGAGCTCCTACCCACAGATTAGACAAGACAGATCCATTTTAGCAGTAGCTCCTCTGTACACAGGTAAATTTATTCTCTTCTGCCTCTGGCTGTGTGTTTATGGACAACTCTCCCGGTGCTTCACGGCGCTCATAGATTGTGTTTAGTAAACATCGTGCTGCGGGTGGGGCCGATGAAACGTTTGTTGGGGTCAGAGATACCGGTTCCAGTGCGACATCTGGAGGCAGAGAATATCGTATATAACCTTTAACTTGTCATCCATGTGGCGGCCTACGGTCCTACTCTAAGATATACTGATGAGCCAACTAGACTCTGGCTAAGTGGAGTCAGGTTGAATTATCAATAGTTCCTGAAACCTCATTGTTTTGTAGTGATTTTGGAAGATGATGTGAGAAGGAGTTTCATATTCCCACACTGTATCTTCTGTCAGCATTCAGGACACATCCTGCTCTATGCTGAATGTGTTTTGTGTTATGTTTTGTGAAGAACAAATTAGTGTGCTCCTAATATATCATGCAGTGTTGCTTTTGTATACAGTTAAGTCCCCTATAAAACTCTTTGATGGTTGCTCTTGGAAGGTGTTTTCAGAACCGTTAAAAAGTCATCATGGGCTTTTATATGTTTGTATGCTTTATGTTTGTGTCATGGTTTTTATTGCTGATTTTCATCTTTAGAAGACGTAGTAGCAAAGTTCTAATTTATCCCTGATATCGACATCACAAGTGGATTTTTCCATTATATTGAGATCACAATGTCTCGCTTATGATATTGTTAGTCTGCTGGATATTTTTTTGATTATTCAATTAATAATATGGAATATTGAAAGTCAAAAAAATTAAAAAAACACCTGTGATTATATCTTGTGATTGTCTGTCCAAAAGCAGAATATATTAAATCTGCAATTAAATAGAGAAAGAAAATCAGCAAATTAATACGTTATAAGAATAGTTGCACATACATCTTTTGATTTATTTTCATTCATTAATCATGAATTGAAAAGAAATTTGAAAAGTCATTATCACATGTAAACAACCTATTGCTTTCTGGTGAGAACAAGATATTTATCCAACAATCTCTAGCAGCCAAGCTGTTGTTTCCCTGAGACCTGTGAAAACAAGCTTGTTATCCCCGAGATAATTAACAAGGTAATTAACTTTCTGACTCAAGATTGTGGGTGAAGATAAACAGACTGTGAATACGACTGTGTTTCTGTAGCCATCCTCTGTGAACTGGATGTTGTTCAAGGTAATAAGGGCCTTTTCTAGCCTTTTGTATTGTGTGTGTTTAATGATTGTGTAACTCCAATGAAAACATGACGGACTTTGTTTATTTCACTACGCATCATTATATCTCTCTGTGGTCTAAGTATAAAAAGCATAAAGGATGTGGTTGAGTTGGTCAGAGTCAGTCCTGTTGCTCTACTTGTACATCAGTGTCTATGAAAGATGAAGGATGAGCCGGACACACTCGTCATCAGAAGTCTTCTGTTGTACTGATATTTATAGAGCTGATTTAGCCTAAAGTGTCCCTGTGGAGTGTGTGTCCTTCCTCTTACTCAGTTAGACCTTAACTGTAAGAGTTTGATTCATTGCAGCATTACAAGGTCTCTTGTGCTACACTGCTACGTGCAGCTGCAGGTGGTGGATCCCGTAACACTTGGTCTATGAAACCAACACAGGTACAGGTTGACAGGTTAATTTAGTAGATGATCAGGATGAAACAAATCCCTTTGCTGTTCAGTGTCTTTTCATCATGCCTCCATGCCGGCGACAGCCAGTGGCCTGAGGAATTATGTTTTTGTAAGGTTGTCTGTCCGTCCATCTGTCCAATCTTTGTGAACATGATATCTCAAAAACATCTTCAGGGACTATCTTCAAATTTTGTACAAACATGTTCCTGCTCTGATTATAATTTGTCTGCCTTCAAGGAATTTCCTTAACTTTTGAACAGTTGTCACTTGGAATCAAAGATGAACTGTTTAGATTTCAGTGGTCAAAGGTCACAGTGCAAGTCAAGTTAATCTTATCTCCATATCAAACAAACAGGCTCAACACAAGAGCAGATTGTTTATAGCTGAGTGTGCCACAAGATCCTTCATTATGGAGGGAAGCTCGATAAGAAGGACCGGCTCATTCAGCTTTTAAATTATTCTGCATCGAGATCAATGAATGTGAGCAGAGTGCAGGAAATCACTTTGGCTCACTTCCATTCTGTTTCCAGGGTCAGATAACAAAAGCTATTCCTCTGACTGTAGCAATAAACTCCATATATACCCTAATTTGTTATATACTTTGATTTTGACTATACACATGGAACCAGAGGCTGTGTGGACGGTTCCACATGAGCAATCTGTGGATTTGTATTGTTGATTAGTTCGGAGCTTTAAACGATACAGAGGAAATTGATGGAATTGGAATATTTGCTGCACGAGCCGTTCTTTATTTAGCGCAGAATTGATTTATCAGTTAAGGGCCAGTTAAAGTCTGTAATGCTTCAGATAATACGAAGGAAGTCTACCTGGATGGTTCCTGCCTGTTTGAGAGGCTGCTCATCATCTTAAAGGTTGTTATGAAAAGTGTTCGAGTATTGATCATTTCACAGGCAACTTTTTACAGGTTTTCAAAAAGTTTTTCAATTGGCAAAGACCTAATCGCTCTGAGTATAATGAGCAGACCGCTGGCTTTTTAAGATATGATTGCTCTGAACGGTGAGGTACTCTTTCTCAATGAAGTTGATCTCCTCTTCCCTCTAGTTGCTCCGGGCCCCTGAGAGGAGGGGCTGCCGTCGGCGGCGGAGAAACTTGACCTTATTACCAGAAAGATCCATTTGCGTGCTCATTAGATTAAACAAACTGTCGTCTCCTTTTGTTAAATGGCCTGCGAGCCGAGGTCGGGTGTTGTCATGCTGTCTCAAAGATTGCAGCGGCACATGGAGCAGTGACTAGACAGGCTGTTGCTTGTTTTGGCAGAGCAGCTTGTGCAAGTTAATTTGTAGATTCTGCTGTGCTCTCTAATTATTCAATTATACAATTACAAATCTACATCATTACTTGCAAATCAATAGTTTTTCTGATGAACTCGGCCTCCCTGGGAAGATAGACGGATGATACAAAACTTCCCAAAATCAAATAGGGTCAAACAATATGCAGTATAAGTGCAACTAAACTTAATATAAACACCTGAGTTTATGGTGGTTTATTATATCATCTTCATAACCAATGTGTAGTCTCGTTCTTTATTAAATTAGGTCAGGTCACCTATGGTAACAAAGCAGTGGATGGGACAGTTGCATGAAAAGGTGATCATGCCAGAATAAAAGATTCTACTTGTCACAAAACAGTCACTGGATCATGTCGGGGTAGAACAAGAGTAGGTTCTTCCATCACCCATTATTTGGTGATGTGGAGGTGGGCGGCAGGGTCACACAGGGTCAGCTAGGGGCCTTACCTGACCTTGCCGTCCCTCTGCTCCAGAGGTGTCACTTTGATTTACAGGCCCACGCGAAGCAGGAAGAGCACAGACAGGAGAAACTAATGGAGTGAAAATGCTGAGACAGCAGGAGGAATGTGAATGGGGCAGTATTTCTTTAAATGTGTATCCCTTTGGTTTTCCTCTATCTATCCGACTGTATGCATGGCAGGCGTATTCCCTGTATTCTTAATCTTTTGGAGTAGTAAGTGAATTAGTTCTGACACGATGCTGTACGTCTTTCCGTTTCTAGGAGGCCGACAGCTGGGAAATCATTGAAGGGTTGAAAATCGGTCAGAGCAACGTCCAGAGGCCAGATAAGCACGAGGGTTTCATGTTGAAGAAGCGGAAATGGCCCCTGAAAGGCTGGCACAAGGTAAGATACACAGCAAAAGCTTATGGAAAAACAAAAACAGATGTTCGTTCCCTGAATGTTAAACAGTTTGTTTTCCAGTGAAGCGATGTTACTTGTAAGTTCCCACTCTTCCTCCCCCTCGCCTCACCAGCAATGGGCTTCTTTTCCACAAGCTTAGTGGAATTTTCTCTTGAAGTCGCCACAGTCAGCATCGGCTTCACTGTTGTTTTCTCAAAACATGTGAATACTGGTGGAAACCTGTTCTTGTTGTGACCATATTTGAACCCACAACATGAATGTCCTGCAGACACAGTGGACCAATTAGTATTCAACCTACAATCTAAACCGGTCCATTGTGTCCTATATTGTATGTTCGCTCTTCCTCTTATTTAACAAACCTTTTTTCTGTGCTCATTTTCTCTGCAGCGTTTTTTTGTTCTGGACAATGGTATCCTGAAGTACTCAAAATCCCCCATTGATGTAAGTAATCCTGACTCTAACCCACAGGCACACGCAGGGCAGGCTGGCCTGACATCAGCTCGGCTTAGCAATGACTCAGCAGAAACATCTGCAGCACCGACCATGATATTCAGTTTGTTTCAGGACACAATATCACTTCCATGATAAAATGAGAATACCTTGAAGAAGCTAAAGAGAACTGAGACACACCCATTTGTAATCTTATTTGTGTGTTTTCCTCCAAAACACAAATTTGTACACGTATATTTTTTATCAAATCATATTTTATGAGCTACTTAACAATCTTCCCATATTCCTTCAGGCCAGAGTCTTGCATGTCCATTTTTACAAATTTGCAACAGCCTGCTCACACTCCGTACAGGACCCAGCCCCACAATTATCTCCAAGTCAAATTCGGATCCGCCGCACCTCTTTTACACATGTCCCAGTACTCAACCTGTTTGCTGGCCTCCTCAGCCTCCTGAGTTGTTGGTGAAGTTTTGTCGGAAAAGTAAAACTGAAAACAATTTGTCTTTCACTTGTCCCAGATCCAGAGAGGCAAACTTCATGGCAGCATCGATGTCGGCCTCTCCGTCATGTCGATCAAAAAACGGGCCCGTCGCATCGACCTGGACACTGAGGAGCATATCTATCACCTGAAGGTAACACTGATGAGAGGAGACAACACGGTCACCTCAGGATCAGCGGATGACAGAGATTAACACTCTCCTCTTCCTGCGCCTCTTTAGGTAAAATCTCAAGAAATCTTTGATGCCTGGTTTTCCAAGTTGCGTCATCACAGACTCTACAGACAGAATGAGATTGTGCGATCTCCCCGAGACGCCACCATTCGAACATTTCCCCCCCCAGCTGCCATGGAGTCTCCCCAACCTGCCGCGAGCGTGGTCAATGAAGCAAAGGTGAGTCCTTACAGCCCCTGATTCTATCTAAAGTGTTCCCTCCCACCTGTCAAGCAGAAACAGAACAAGCTCCACATCTGTCTTCATGTCTCTCCTCCATAGTCAGACTGACTGGGACAAATCTTTCTGGGCTTGCAAACTATGTTGGAGCTTCAAAACACTTAATTATTCAGCACAGCTTTTCTCTTTAGTCAGGTGTATGAGCATGACCGCTTCCTGGTGCTGATTATTTGTAATACTATTGTGTGGCTCAGTCCCTGCCACAGCCAGAGCTGTGTAGATTCTTTGGTCGGGGCAGTTAGTGGACCGTGAGGAGTTATTAACTGAACCCTACTAAAGTGCGTTGGATTTGAATCACATTCTTTACCTTTAACAGACAAGACAGAGTGTTTTTCATACCTCTCTTTTATTTCAGGCATAAAATGAGTCTCTGGCTGTGCTCCGAGCAGAGGCCAATTACTTATTCAAGAGGGGTATGTTACGGGGAATGAGAGATCGCCTTATTCTATTTTTTTTTATTTTTTTTAGCTAGGATAGTCTACCAAAATATCATCCAGGAGAGAGGAAGTAAAATTCATGCTCAGAAAACATTGCATCTGTTTGTTGTTCTTCCCCAGTGTGGAAGCCACTGTTCTACCAGGGGTGATTTTAGCACTTGTTTTTGTTTCCAAGCCTCAGATCAGTCCACTGTGGCTAATTATCAGACTAATGAATGTGAACATGTAGACAGACATCTGCCTGATGCAGTAAAGTGGACTGGACAGGTAATTGTATCCAGATCATTAGAAAAAAAAAGGGCTTGTTGGTCTAGACTGTTTCTAGTTCAGTCTGAATCTGTAGTCCTTGACAACGTGGCTGATTTGCTAAGCGGGATCTCCTGGGAGTGACACTCCGTGCTTCAAGCAGGCCATTAGAGGTGATCACATGGATGTGGGGTCACAGAAGCTGCCGCCTGATGAGCTCTCGCAGAAAAAAAAAGAGTAAATGAAAGTCACAACAACACAAGTTGATTGTTTTCCGTCAGAGACATAGGAGGAAGATATTACAGATCTGCTGCACAAACCAAGGAAAGCTTCTGGCAAAGATGAGACAAATCACATTTGTGTGTGTGTGTGTGTGTGTGTTATATTTGTATTTAGAGAAGAAGAATCAGTGTGGTAAAGAGATGTATTTCAGAACCTAGTTTACTTGCATCTAGTATGACTCAGCATCACTGTCTGCTCAGCTGTGACGTGACAGATGTGCTGCAAGCATTGCTGACTGAGAGAATTATAAACAATGAAGTCGAAACTACTTGATATCAGCACTTTTAAATTACCTTAAGCATCTTTTATTGCATTATGTTATGAAAGGGAAATTTTTCATATATTAATACATATCAGTCAACACAAACACTGATACCAATGTGTCTGTGATAGGACACTATCATCAAGTACAATCAGATCACTTTTATTTGGTCTGGCTCAACTTTTCTCTTAATTTGATCATTTTACATGTTGCAAATCGACATTGTTTTTTGGACTGTATCTGTTTGTATCTGACTGTTTGTGCTGTGACAGATTTACTCATCTGTCAAATCCGTCGGCTTCTGAAAACCGGCAACTGACCTGAAGCCTGATTTTATTGCATCTCAGAAATCTTGTTTGGTTATTGACTGATTTTGCTTCTGTGGCCCAGTACGTAGATGGACAGGTTTTTCGGTTACCAGGAGATCAGTGGTTCGATCCCCTTTTTTCTAAAGTGTCCTTTGGCAAGATACTGAACCCCAAATTGTCGCGGCGGCTGTGCTGGCAGTTTGTGACTAATGTGTGATAAAGAATGTGCTGCACGTTGATTCATATTTTTGTGTGAAGGCAAAACTGTACTAAAAAAAGCGTTTTGGTTATAACGTCATGAAAAGTTGTGTAAATACAGATCATTCACCATTTACTACAATTCCACAAATGTTTCCTCTAGTCACGTGTTGATTCTGTGTCTGCTCCTGTATCACCACAGCAGGCCAAGCCGAGCAGCCTGCCTTGGCAGCCGGTGGCCACCAGCAACCACAGCAACCTGCCTGCTTCCTACAGTAACGGCCAGAGCAAGGTGGTTGCTTGGCTGCAGGAATCAGAGGAGATGGACAAGTGTGCAGAGGGTGAGAGCAAGATACTGTTTTAATACTGGCAACAAATCAGATTTGACAAAGGAGTGGATTAGATCCAGCCTGAGGCCTTTACGATAAGTCCTTCGAAAACCCCCCGAGAGGATGATTGATCACCGTTTCATGACATGCAACACTGAATGTGTCTGTGTGGGTGTGCATTTAATTTTCAGAGCTCGCTCGATGCCACTCGAACCTGACCGAGCTGAGTCGGTTACTGCAGAGCCTGGAGATTCTGCAAAGGACTCAGTCAGCACCCAACTTCACAGATATGCAGGTAAAACCCACACACTCACACTCACGCACACACACACACAGACAAACAACGAAGAGGAGGCGAAGCAATTTCATTTAGCAGTTTCTTTCAATACTGTATTGTGTGTGTGTGTGTGTGTGTGCGTGTGTGTGTGCGTGTGCGCTTGTGTGTGTGTTTGTGTGCGTGTGCGCGTTGGTCAGAAGCCCATTTATACTCAGTTAATGACTTAGATGTGTCGGTCTAAGAAAAGGTACTAACTTTAAAACCTCAGGTTTCATTACCTGAAGACTGGATTCAGTTGTGCTCACTGAACAGCTACCTGCTTCTATTTCATTTATATTTTTTATTTTATTTTTTGGCTGAAATCTTTTAACACCATATTTTGCATTCACCTCTTAATTTTACTTTGCTGCCTATTTGTGGGAGTGTTTTTTTTTGTGTGTGTGGAAAGATTGCTTTCTTTGTGATGTGTTTGTTCTATTAACCGCACTTTGCATATTTTGCTCCATGTGTGCCACAAAGACCAATTGTGTAGAATTGTCAAAGAAAGAAAAGCGCTTGAACAGAAGATGGAGAACAAAAAGTGTCGGCAAAGACGCAAAATTCCAGCTTCAGGTACCTCTCTTCAGATTTCTGCTATGTCTCTATTATGTACAGACCATAGACTATATAATAATAAAACTATATAAAGATGGACAACAGGTCTCCACATATATTCCCCATATATGAACGCTGCATGACATATTTTCATGTCATGTGGACCCAGAGTAGTAGTAGTAGTAGTAGTAGTAGTAGTAGTAGTAGTAGTAGTAGTGATTTTAAAGTGGAGCTGCAGTATCAAGTTCCCACCACTACTTCCTTTCGACCAATCACGAGTCAGTCAGTCTCAGATACTAATCTGATCATGACGTTTCATTCTGTTTTTATAGCATTTAATAGCTAATTAAAACCAAACTTCTGAGAAAAATGTCTTTGATAAGAACTGCCTAAAATGACAAAAACTCTTCGAAAAAATTCATTGGATGTGTACTACTTATACATTTTAGTTACATGAAAAATACAGGGTAAATGACCTATACTGCAGCCAGCCACCAGGTGGCGATCAATATGCTCTGGCTTCACTCTTGGGAGCTGTTGACCATCTTTATATAAAGTATATTTGTACAGACACAAACAAACAGACAGGATTTTGATCATAAGAGTGTTTTATTATGCATTAATGAATTAGTTAGGGCACAGAAATCTGTTCATTAACAACTGATCAATTATTTATGGCAATCTTTTGAGAACAAACAGCAAAGATTCACAACATTAAACTGCTCAAATATGAAAATCTGCAGCTTCTCTCTGTTTAACTGTCATTTAAGATTTAATGTGTTTGAGTTTTGAAGAATCTGAACAACAGAATACTGCACTCATTGAAAATTGTAACACTGCGTCTCTCTTTGCCTGGTTGAAGAAGATGCTTTTTGTGCTTTTGTTATTTTTTCTTGTTTAATCACTCTGCTCTACAACTGACACTTATAGGGGTGGTATGTTATGGCCTGAATAATGATTTATCCATCTTTGTTAATTCATCCTGATTTTGCTTAATATATTAATCTGTGCTTCTAAATATGCCTAAATTAACACCAGAGCCTGAGTGATATTGATTTTTGTGGAGTGACGCTGCTGCAGACATATGAAAAAAAAATTAGCAACAATTCCCAAGATGTTGAAATGTAACTGAGGTTTGATATTTTAAACCTTATCGTTACATTTTTAATGGCCAATCAATCGGTCAGGCCTCTATTTCCCAATGCCAT
The DNA here is from genome assembly GCA_038501795.1 of Pseudopleuronectes americanus. Taxonomy (NCBI): domain Eukaryota; kingdom Metazoa; phylum Chordata; class Actinopteri; order Pleuronectiformes; family Pleuronectidae; genus Pseudopleuronectes; species Pseudopleuronectes americanus. Next base: position 10,629,603 of record CM076727.1, on the reverse strand, counting down.
TTCTTCAACTACAACAAGCCATTCAGTGACAACCAGACCTGCTGTTTGGCTGGTGGTTTGCCCTGTTCTGGCTCTCAGTCACACACCACAGGACCATTTGTGAGCCTGGTGCTGTATTGACAGTGGTTCTCTCCGGTCTTCATTTCCCTCCAGGTCCCTCTGTCTACCAGCATGTCCCCTGTCCGCCTCCACTCATCCAATCCCAACCTGTGTGCCGAGCTGGTGGACTTTCAGCCTCCTGTCTCCCGGCTGACAGACAGCGCCGAGTGTTCCAGCGACTACATTAAACTTCAGGATGAATTCTGCACCATCGCACAGAAAGGTAAGCAGGGAGTGTACAGGGCTGCAGCACAAAAGTGGTTACTCAGAACATTGCAACGTCTGTCATGAGCATCAAACACAAGCAGTCCAACGTTTAACCAGTTTTGAAACAAATCTGCACATTAGATAAACAAATATACGAACATAAATACCAACAGTACATTTTTTAACCAACCCCTGTCACAGAAGACTTGTTGGTTCACACTGACCCTCCACACTGTCAGTAGTGATTTGCAAAGAGTGTAACTGTGCAGCGAGGGAGGACCTTTTAGTTGAATAGTGCACAAAGTTCTCCGAAATGCAGACTTGTTTAAAACATGTATGATGATCTGAAAACGTGACTTTACCCAGTTAGACTTTGTTTTACTGTAGCTACATCACAGCTTGATTGACACAACATCATCTTAACAAAACTCAAGAGTGGAGTACATTTAAAGGCAATCAAGACAAGTTAAATATAAGAATAAAACCCACCACCCTTTTTGAAGACTGTGTATAAGTTACAGGACATACAGTCGCAGTGTGGTAATTCTAGTTAGGATTCTCTCTGTGTTAGGATGCAGATGATATACATCTTTCCTTTTGCTCTATCCCTGTACAGTCCACTCTCTGTTGAAGTCGGCCTTCAACACTGTGGCCATAGAGAAAGAGAAGATCAAACAGATCCTGTCTGACCAGGAACAGCCGGATCAGTCGACGCAGATCAACTCTCTCAGGAAGTCTCTGTCACAGGTAATGAGCCTTGTTTACCCCCCCGATTGCTCTTCAGTTAATCTGAACCTTTGTCCCACTTAAGCCCTTTTCAGGAATCTCTTGACTCTACCTTTATCTTTCAAAGTCGACATCTTCGTCTGCAGCTTCTACTCTTACAGCACCTTTCTGCCATGAGATATTTGTATTCTTCTAGTTCTTCTAGTCTGTACCGTGTTAGAAAAGCCCACTCCCCTGCTGCTCTTAAGATGCTTATGATTTTCCTGCTGTACTCTCACTTGAGCTCTCTCTGACATTTTCCAAACATTTCACCAGGGAACTGCCAAAAAACGTTCCGGAGAATGGAGCAACTGGAACATTTGCATAATTCTAGAAGAATGTCCGGGGTTTAATCCATATCTGAAAGCATTAATACAGCATTTGGCTAATTTTTTTTATTTAAAATGATCTGGTGCCTTTTTATCATCTCATTACTCAAGAAATTACTGCAGTAATTTGAGTAATGTCTCTTTGGTGTCTTTAAAATCTAATTTGTAGATCTCATGTTTTAAGATGCACTCATAAAGACAGGCTGTCAGATAAAACACACAAACTGCAGTTTATGCCGAGCAGTCGCGGCAATCATAATTTAAAATGATGATGAGCTCTAAGTTAGTCGTGAACGCCCAATCATTTTTTTTCCCCATATTAATTGGTGACAGAGAGAAATGTAAACTCTTGCTCATTAGCTCTGCTCCTCTGGGCCTCTTCTCAACCCCACTGATATAATTGGCTTGGAGCTCTGCTAACAGTTGAAATCATTTCAGTGAAATGTTTCTGCTGCTTTATCTCGTCTTTGTGCCTAATTAGATGATTGTTTGACAATGTTGGCAAAAGCAGGAAGACAGGTTTTTATGTCAAAGTTTATGGTCAGGGGCTGAGGTTGTTGTAGCTGCAGCCGCCGATGTGACCTATTTAAATCCCTGCAGGGAGGTACTGAGGGATATGGTCTTCATTTTATGATTTTGTTATTTAACACATACTTGAACCGATTTGTTTGGTCTCATAGTGGCTACAGAAACAAGCTCTTAAAACAACTTGTTGACATAAATCGTCCCATCTTTTTAAAGGGATAGTTCACAGAAAAATTCACTCTTTATCTACTCACCACTATGCCGATGGAGGGCTAGGGGGAAGTGTCTGAGTCCACAAAACACTATTGTAGTCTCAGGGGTAAACAGTGTTGCAGCCAAATCCAATACAATTGAAATAAACAGGACTTCTTCTTCAGACGTAAAAAAACAACTAAAAAAACACACACCATGCCTCGATACGGCTCCTGTGGTGTCATCCCTGTGTCAGCAAGCCCCGACATTCATATTTGACTCGAAACTGCGTCATTTTAGATGAATCTTAGTCCAATATTGACATTCCTTCTAGCTCTATTTTTGATCTCCACCAACTCCATTTGACTCTTTAGCAGGTAATTGGTCCGATAGTCACCTGCTGGTTGCTAACTGTGCTTGTCTCCAGTTCTTTTGCTGGTAGCAGGAAATGAACAGCGGGTTTATCCAACCTGAAACTGCTTAAAAAGATGCTGATTAGAGCAGTAAAGCATAACAGTCAAGTTTGGGGTCCTAAAAGCAAAATATCGAGCAGAAAGCTCAAATGCTAAAATGCTCTGGAGAGTTGAAGGTAAACTGCAAAGTCAGGTGAAAATTGGTGTGGACATTTCTGTGGACAGAATAACGACTGTGGATTTTGTCCCCCATCTCTTCCTGTTTAGTTTCTTTAGTAAGCGATAGTGATCTGTTCTTAGCTGGTATGGTACGAAGAAGCAACCAAAGAAAAACTTTCCGTGAGTTCTCTGTATTGATAGGAATATCAGCTTAACCCTTAATTAAACCACCATTGAAAACCTATTGTCCTGGGGCGAGATATCAGCATCTACTTTCACATAAAATTAAAAAAAAACTGTTTTTTTGTCATCCAGGCCCTGTCCCAAAATGCAGAGCTTCGAACTCGACTGAGCCGCATCCACTCTGAATCTGTCCTGGCTGAGCAAGTTGTCAGTGTGAACATCATCTCCACGGCTGATGAGGTACGTCACTTGGAACATCTGTCACTGATGACTCATTTTATTTTACAGAAACTCCAGGTAGTCTGTTTGGATGCTTCCTGTATTTGTTGATTGCATTATTGATTCCAGTCCTTATAGACTGATGGTCTTTCCAGGTCGCCCTGGCAGGTAAGCTAATAGATCATCATTCTATGCAGAGCCGGACATCAAGGTTAATGGAAAAAAATTACAAATTAGTAACGGATGGGAGCTTGCCCTCTGGCAAGGATACACATGCTGCTAGATGAAGTCTGTGCTGCCCTCTGAAGGTGTTTGTGTTTGTTCAGGGCTGTCTTTGGTTCTGAACTGTCACCACAGCCAGGGAACAGTGAACGTCTCGTGTGTTTGCCTGCAGGCCGTGGAACAGATGGGGATCCCGCTGACTCAGCAGGCCTCTAATGAGAGCCGACTCTCCATGTCAGAGTCGGTCTCCGAGTTCTTTGACGCCCAGGAAGTGCTTCTGTCAGCCAGCTCGTCGGAGAATGAGGTAAAACAGGGCTTGGTTGAGACGGGAATAAGAGCCATAAGGAGCAGAACTGGATCAAAGATAGCTGGGGCTGACTTTGTCCTGCTGCTGGGAAACTAAAGCTACATCCACACTAAGATTTTTTGGGGGAAAGTGCATCAACATTCTACGGATATGCATGCCGTTCACGTTACTGTTGACTTCTAGAGCCGCTAAAACAGGAAGGTTTTGAAACGCTGCTGGTCTCATTTTAGTTTGAAAACACGGAGATGTTTGGAAACATTGACGGCTGCTGATTGGGACTTTTCGATTACAGGTTCACTGATTCGTCAGGATCCTATCGCATGACCCCCTTCACTTTCAGTTACAGCTCCTCCTCGTAATCGTTCCAAGCTAATAAAGCTAATTTTTCCTGCATACACTGGCACGCGCATGCCTAGTTTACATAAGAGGTCACGAGTAAAGACATGGATTCAAACTGATACAGACAGAGATTGCTTTAAAATGTCGTCGTGTGGATGTGCCCCAGATTGAAGCTGGAGCTAGCCTGCAGTTAAAGTAAAGCAGAAATAGCTTATTACGAAATCTCGGGCACTCAGGAGGGCTATTTTTTGTGTCTGAGAATAATAACTCTCCCATTCTGTCGGTTTCTCTTGATTTGCGGCGTCTGGCTTTGTTAAAAAGGACGTTTGTTCCATCACTTGAAATCACCATTTCCCCTTGTCTCCCCTTTTAACTCCTGTGAACACCCTGCTCCAAATAGAGTTGTCTCTGAGGAGCCATTAAGCATCGCAGCTCTCCAGGCCTTACACTGAGCCAGGTAGAAGGATTGAATCATCAACCCTCCGCTCCACAGACACACACACAGTCCTGTAGCTCAAACAGCAGACCCACACAGACCGGTGGTACACTGTCGGCTGAACATTCCCCAAGCAGCAGGCGACTGTAGAAGAGCTTATTACTGCGAGGGGCAACAGTATGCTCCTCTTCAGCAACGTCAATGGCCTCATGGTGTTTCTATATATATATATATATAGAATGAAATTGCTGCAGTGACTTGTCTCGTGATTACCGCAGTGGGACAGATAGCCGGCCACTGCTGCAGTTTGTTCGCCCCTGGCAACGTTGAGTGTGTGTGTGTGTGTGCGTGTGCGTTTGCGTGTGTGTGTGTGTGTGTGTGTGTGGCTGAGGCAGTTCTGCTGTTCTGATTCTGACTCCTCTCTGTACCTGTTCCCCTCAAAGGGCTCAGACGATGAGTCATATGTCAGCGATGTGAGCGATAACATTTCCGAGGACAACGCCAGTGTGACTGATAACGTCTCCAGACAAAGTGAGTAATTTTGCATCGTCACCGGCCTTCGTGCCTCCACTTCTACAGTACTGTGGCCAAAAGCATGAACAAAAGCATTAAGAAAGGAGAGGACCCCGCTCAGTGCTCCTCACACACAGACACAAACTCAGTTTATCTGAGCGGCCAAGGAGGAGGTTGACCTTGCAGTGTTGCTCTGTGCCAAGGATTCCTCCTCCTCGGCTTATTAAAAGCGACAGCTTTGTGTAAGGGGAGATGGGATCTCCCTGCTGCATCTTTGTCACATACCACACAGGGACATAAAACCTGATATTTCTAAATATGTGTTTGGAACTATGACCCCACAGCTGTCAAACCATGTCACACTGGGTTGACCTCCCTACACTGGCCCTCTGACCTCCCTATACAGGTCCCTTGTCTGTTAGGGTCTGCTTTTAAAATGGTATTGATTAGTGCAAAGCCTCTCTGTGACCTGGCTCCTCCCTGTATCTCAGACCTTCAAGTCCGATTCGATTCAGTATGAAGCTTCTTGAGAACCTCAGGCAGACGAACAGTATTATATCCCACAGTCAGCATTGTACCAGGCTCTCAAGCTGAGGACACAGCATCTCCTGTTCTAATCCTGCAACTCTGGAACAATCTGTCCCCAGGAAGTGACTGAGTCCACCTCAACTTTTAAATCTCTTACAAAAAACATTGTTTCAACAGGAGCTCAGTCTGATTTAGATTGAGTTTTCTCTTTTACCTGATATTATTTGAATTGTGTCTAACTTAAATAGGTTGAAAAATACCAGAATCCCCCTTGAAACAGCTATTCCTGCCATGAATCCAAAGATCTCATCTTAACTCCTGGAATTAAACAATTTATTTGCGAAAAAAGTGAAAATGATTAAATGCAAAAAATTCAACAAGACTCATTAAATAAATTCCTGTTATTATAATAGACATTTAAGAGCATGTTATCATCGACTGCCCTGGCAAATGTAAATGTGTAAACCTCTTGTTTCCCCAGTGGCAAACGGAGACTTTGCTGGCAGTGCCTTCCGCAATGGGCGACGCACCTGCCTGCCGGCGCCGTGTCCCGACACCAGCAACATCAACCTCTGGAACATCTTGAGAAACAACATCGGCAAAGATCTGTCCAAAGTGTCCATGCCAGTGGAGCTCAACGAGCCCCTCAACACCCTGCAGCGCATGTGTGAAGAGCTGGAGTACAGCGAGCTGCTGGACAAGGCTGCAGAGACCGAGGACCCTTTCGAACGCATGGTAAAGTGTCACATACATCATGAACGAGGACTTTGTATGGAGATTGTATTCTTAATCTCTGTAGATGTTTCTATTCACATCTTAAATTCCTGCTGGTGACTTTGGCTGTCTTTATCTTTTAAATGGAATCAAATAAATCCTGATGTTCAGTTTGTTAATATGAGCTGGTTCACCTCATCTTTGTCTTGTTTTGACTCCCACAGGTTATTGTTGCCGCTTTTGCCATCTCAGGCTACTCATCCACTTACTATAGAGCAGGAAGTAAGCCATTCAACCCTCTACTCGGAGAGACTTATGAATGTATTCGTGAAGACAAGGGCTTCTGTTTTTTCTCGGAACAGGTACGTTTGTTCACAGATTTCTGACACAGTGGTTTCAAAACTGTCCTGGTTACTTAAAACAAACCAATCTTAACTTGCCTTGTATTTCTTAAGATCTGCTGACGAGATCAACCAAAGACAGTTCATCAGTCTTTACTTCTAATCATTTTAGCCCTGAAAATAGATGCTGTCACCTCTCGTTCATTTTAGGTAAAATATGAGCTTCAAAATTCTCTTCTGGACTTGGGAACAGTCATATTGAATTAACCTTTATGATGTTGTAGCTGTAGTATTGTCTTGGTCAAAATATTATGTTTGCATACTTTATTTCTGCTGTTATAGGCCCCATCACTTAGATGTAGTCACACAAATCTTGACACATGCTCTGATATGTGTTGTATTGTATTCATACATCTCTTCTTACATTTCACTGAACTCCTTACGGTTGCTCTCTTAATAATTTAGATATACAGTAAACCCAGACTCTCATTAATAGTTATATTAATTATGGATTAGTCTGCGGATTCTTATCTCGAATAATCAAAAAATATCCAATGTCCTTGACAGGTTCCTCAGTTGCCAAGGCAACAAAGAGATCCAAACAATGTTCTGTTAACTGTCACATTTAAGATAAAGAAAAGATGAAAATCTGCAAACCAGCTACTGTATATGATGTGTAATCTCAACAACAACAACAACAACAGCTGTCAGACTGTATCTATTTAATCTTCTCTCAAAGGTGAGCCACCACCCTCCCATCTCCACCTGTCACTGTGAGTCCAAGAACTTCACCTTATGGCAAGGTACGTTACCTTTCTAATTAGTGAGGGATTTTACTCATGGGGATCTGAGGCTTAGCAGATGAGACAGCACGACTAATTTAACCTCTTTAATATCCAGATTAATCTTTATAGTTACATATATTTTCAGAAAAATAAACATAAATTAGGAAGTATGCTGTTCTTTATTTTCTGATGTTTTTACTATTTTGCTTTACAGATGTGAGATGGAAAAACAAATTCTGGGGCAAGTCGATGGAGATTCTGCCGATAGGGAGCGTGAACCTCACGATTCCCAGGTAACTGATCCAGACAAGTCAGAATCTTCATCTCAACAATTAAGCCATTATATCATCTTAGCCACTGAGCTGATTCATGTCATCCGTGTTCTCTTAATTACCAGATCATAACTTTTAAATTGCACTCACATCAACATCCAAATTATAATTATGACTCTGAGGGATGGATTTATTTCTGTAAACTCTGATATATCTGAGTTTGCACTAAACCAGCTGTTAGGAGTTTGGTACGCACCCATATGGCTCAGTGGTAATTAAACCCCTTAAACCTGAAAACAAATAGTTTTATCAGGGCCACCTGCTCCCTGACAGCTCTGAATAATACATACCTGTGACTGAAAACCAAATAATTAGATACTTCTCACCAACTAAAAGTACAAGTCAATACAAATGCAGGGCTCAGAGGAATCCACAAGAGGATGAAGCCCATTAATACACTTGACTGGGATGTTTGAGGAGGCGTGCACTGATATTTGTATCACTCAAATCATTAAGACATGATTTCTGAAAATTCAAGGTTGTTATATAAGCTGCATGAACAAACTAGATCAAGGTTATCTTCTTTAGCCATCAACATGTGTCTTTCAAAGAAAAGAAACCAAACTAATCTGGAATAAAACCAAGAAAAACGAGTAGGGTGCTCAGCCACTAAATATCCCTGCCAAGGCTGATTGGCCTCTTTATCACCTTACTGCATATGTTGAGAAGGTGTAAGAGAATTCCTGGAGCCGCTTCAAACTTTAATGGCTTCTCTTTGGGTCGTGCCCCATCCTCCCAGAAAGGTTTTATGTGAATCTGTGAAAATATCAACAAACGCCCAAATAATAATAAATCCCCCTGATCTGGATCTGCAACTAAATGAAATGGGTTGTTTCCTGACCCATACCACATCCTTTCATCAAGTTTCATGTAAATCCATCCAGCAGTGTTTGTGTAATACTGCTAAATTACAAATGCAGATTGAAACATAGATAGTAAGGTTTTTATTGAGTGCCTGCTCATATTGTTTAGCAGCTCGAGGGGATCACCTGCTGTTGTGTCTCTCTAGGTTTGGCGATCACTACGAGTGGAACAAAGTCACCACCTGCGTACACAACATCCTTAGCGGACGACGGTGGATCGAACACTACGGAGAGATCACCATCAGAAACACAAAGAGCAGCGCCTGCCTCTGCAAACTCACCTTTGTCAAGGTACAGAGATGTTTCTGTCAGATATCACAGGGTTTCTGCGATATTTAATTCTCCTTTTTCTCTGTTAAACTGGCCAAAGAAGGTGGAAAACCAGTAAAATATAAGGCAGGGAATTATTTTTTAAGTAGATTAATATTTATATCACATTTTTGTCTGTAATACACAGCTAAAAAAGTACAGTGTAATTAATCAGTTTGTGTGATCTGGACCCAGCAAAATGGGAAATAATGTTTAAATGAATTGTCCTTTATCTAATGTTCTGATAATGAAACGTAAACAGCCTCTTAACTGCTGAACTAGTGTTGCTTGTAGTTTATAGATGAATAATGTCCCAGCGCTGCACATCAAAATATTATAATGTTTCTGCCCACAATAGGCAAAAAGAAAATATTCAATATAAAAATGTTAATATACGATTCTCTCTGAACTTTAGTTTTTAAATGTAAGCTGATGGAGTTGGATTTGTCTTTCAGGGAAACTACTGGAGTTCTGCTGTGAATGAGGTGCAAGGCTTTGTGATGGATCAGGAAGGGAAAGTGATTCACAGGCTTTTTGGGAAATGGCACGAGGGCCTTTACTGCGGCGTCCCACCTTCTGCCAAATGCGTCTGGAGGCCAGGTAGGCATCACTTCTTCACTGCCAAAGAAATGAGATTTTGAACCTGACACAAACCAATGGATGTTTCTACAGTGATTTTAAGATGATGTTCATGTCGCTCTCTCCTCGTCAGGCTCCATGCCCACTGACTATGAGCTGTACTACGGCTTCACCAGGTTCGCTATTGAACTGAATGAGCTTTGCCCCGAGTTGAAGGATGTTTTGCCGCGTACTGATGCCAGATTCAGGCCCGATCAAAGGTACAGCATCTCCCAAAACCAGATTGTAACGTCAGCGATTTGTTTTTGTCTGTCTATGTCCGAGCTCAATACTGAGTTTGGAGACCTTTCTGTGAATGAACTCCATGTGGCCGTCTGATTCTCTGTATGCGTTCCCTGAGACGTTTCCTTTTTTCGGTCCCTCAGGCATCTTGAAGAAGGGAACTTGGAGATGGCGTCCTCAGAGAAGCAGCGTATAGAGGACATGCAGAGAGCCCGGAGGAAGTGGAGCGATGAGAACGACATGAAACAGGAGCCACGCTTCTTCAAGTAAGAACAGAGGGCAGTGAGCAGATGTGCGAGGCTCTTACCTGAAACTGTGTGAATGCTCCTGGACTGAAGATATACAGATTTGTGTTTCCTCACGTTTATAGAACAAAGCTAACGCACATTGTTCAGTAGTCGTCAAAAAAGACACACAAGGCTTGATCTATACTCCCATTGTTATTTGTCGAGAATTCCTCCTGTGAATGAAACGTAACTCAGTCGTGTCATTTAACTGATTTTGTCACATTTACAACACTAGTACCTGTTTTTATCATTAATTCCCTAAATGTGCCTGTAAACCATCATTAGCTTTTATATCTCAATATATTTCTTCAGCATTAAACTTTAGAATCATTAATAAAGATAAACGGAATAAGGCGCAAACAGTGAAATTAAATAATGTTTACTGTTTAAATACATTAAACCAAATATTAAAATTAATCAGAATAGTTAAATCAAAATGTATTATTTATAATAAGAATTATAAAAGTGAATAATTATACTGTACATAACCTTGTTTTTCCACCGGCATCTTATCATAGCATCACCTTATTGTTCTTAAAAACTGTGTGTGAATTGCGAAAGTGGTGTGTAAATTCTGGCCATATAGAGATTTTTATGAAAACAAGGTAAAGGTGAAATTTGCTGTCTTTGTTTTCCAAACACTATACTCAGAATACAGGAGACTGTATTTTTGTGTCTTCTGTGCCAAACATTCTCACCTCACAAAAAGGCTTGCTTTCTTAATTTCAAATGAAAGCTTTATATTTTAATGTGAACAAGTTAAGCGATGTGAGGTAGATGGGAAATTTCTGTGAAATTGAATATCAGTTTATGTTCAGGAGATTTTTGGGGTTATTAGTTATTTGCGGGCCAGGATAACTTCAGCCTTATCGTTCCTCCGTATGTTTGTGAATAGCATTTTTACACCTCAGTGTAAACTACACTGGTCTGCGGAGGCCTACAATGACAGGGCAATAATTCAAGTTTGGTTTCAGCTTTATCACTTACAACTGTCCCTTGTGTGTTTTCTACCAGGAAAGTGGTTGATGCCAATCACAGGGAACGGTGGGTCTCCAACAACATGTACTGGGAGCTGCGCAAAAACCCCGGCTTCATCAACATGGAATCCACAGTGAGCCTGTGGTAGCAAAGGGATAATATGGTCCATCGTATCATCATCACACACAGGAAGGCTGTTACCTATGCACAATAAGGTGTGAAGAGAAACATGTGAAGGATGAAACATCAGTGTGCATGGAGGGGAGCGGCCGCAGAGCTGACTGATGGCCTGCTGTCCAGCGGCCCTGTCGGGGTTCTGTGGCACCGTCCAACGGTCATCCAACCCCGGAAACATCCAGCAGGATCACCTCCATCGTGCTTCTCCGAGCTGGGTTGTCAGGGCAACAATCGTAACACTCCTATGTAGATCTTTTCCTCGGCTCCTTCGTTGTCTGAGTTTTTGTCCTTGCCTTAAAACGACATGTCACACGATCTAGCGCGTTTTAGTTGAAGCCATTGGATTTCCGACAGCCGTTTGGGTTAGACTAGTCTCTGAGGTAGACGTTTTGATTACCTACAATACTGTGCATGTTTAGAGAGCAGCTTTCACTGGCATAAAGCCGCATTTACTGTATCATCAATTATTGTAGAAAAAAATAAGAGGTATTTTTATAAAATATCTTGGACTCTGAATTTAGTGAAAAAGGACTATGTGAATTGGCAGATTTGATTTATTCTTGCCTTTTAATACTGTTGAATCTGTGTGATAGCAGTACTGTCTCTCGGGAAGCAGCTCATTTACTTTCTGAACCCCCCCCTCCCCCAACTGGGCCGTGCCTCGCTTCAGTCATCCCTACTTGCCCCCCCTGTCTCACGGTCTAATTAAAAAAAAACACAGTCACATGAAACCATCGTATGGTTACATAATAACATACATACATCACACTCCCTCGACAGTCAGTGTGTCTTCTGAACGTGGTGCAGTAAATGTTTCAGTCAAATAACATAAGACGCTCTGAGATGTTCGATCGTCTCAGTATCAAGGACGTAAGAAAAGATGGGGATGTACCATGACTTATTCTCATAGTGGAGCTAGAAAGACACTCAGTAGAATGCCCACTGCACATTCACCAACTGGCCCCCTTATAAAAAACACTTTTAAATTCACAAGATCCAGATTTATGTCTGATTTGACCTTACAATGTAAAATAAATTAAATAAGAATTATTGAACCCTGATCAAGATCTTCACCAAAATGTAAAGGAATCTTCCGTGACTGATACTGCATCCTTCCATTAGGTTTTACTGGAGATCCGTTCAGTATTTTGTGTAACCCTTCAAACTAACAGCCAAACAAACTAAAGCAGGCATAAACACAAGCTCCTTGACAGTAATCAGGAGGGCGACTGGAGAGGGCATTCCTCTGCCAAGGTTAATGCCCTCTCTCTGTAGATAAATACAAATCTCAGTAATGTTATTTATATTTGCGTTATCCTACCACAGAATAAACAGTCAAAACAATGCAGATGAAAACATGATGAATGTAAAGAAAAAAATAAAGAATTTTAAAAATAATTTATTTGTGATAAAACATTGTCCTAAATAGTGGAAAATGAAGGCATGTACATTATTCCTTGAAAAAAATAACAAACACGTTGAAAAATGCCGTGTTGTAATGTTTAAGAGAAAACTGCATCGTGGATCTGCCCCTTAATCCAAAAATATGATGTTCTGAAACAAAGAAAAGTAGTAAATACGACCAGCTAATCTTATTTGTGGAAAATCACCTACATTATTATTTAGTTATCAAAACAATGATTGTGATTGATTAATTTATCGCCTGCATACAGCAATGAAACACCAGAGACACCTAGAGGTCATCTTATGAAAATGCAGCTTCAGGAAACTAGGATATTTAAACAAACACTCTGTACAGTATTAATGAAAATACTGTACAAGCTTTAAAGCTTTTAACTTAATGTGTCTGATTCCCCAGAGACTCGACTGCTATGATGATTCCGCAAAGCACCAGTTACTTATTTCTGTATTTATTGCAAAGCTGATTAGCTTTAACACTTTTGTGTTATAGAGTAAGAAATATATAACGCAGGGTTTCAGAATTAACTAACCCCAACACCCGCGAGCGGCCACACGTTGTCCACGTGTCTGGGGGCCCGTGTCCTCGCTCAGGACGCCGTGAATATATAAATATGTAGAGTGAAAACTATGTGAAGCAACTCCATCCTGTGTGCACCCTTCACATGGTACTGTAGATTACAAAACCAAAAACATGTTACTGCTTTGCATCCATAGACTCTTTACTTTACGTATGGATATGTGCTTTTAATTTGATCCCAGGTCACAAACTCCAATGCTACGACTCGTCAGTTTCACTCGCTGTGCCTTAACGCATTTTATTAATGCCTCACAAACACACTGCTGATGAGAAGCCCACCACCACACACACACACACACACACATACACACGCCAAGAAAGAAGGTACGCCATTAACAAATCCGATTCAGCACATTCTCCAGTCTCCACCTGCCTGCACATGATCGAGTTTATCAAGGATTTAGCTGTTGAATCTTTTGGGAGAGGTCATTGATGTTGTAGGTGGGGGTGTGATGCTCGCCGTGTTCACAGATTGTGTCCCACTGCTCCGCTACTCCAACATGTAATCAGTACTGTTTTGGGCGATCACTGTAAATACAGCACATTTTGAAGGAAGATGGGCGATTCCTCCTACATCAACTGAATTATTCATAATGAGACTGAGTCTCAGCAGTTGTGAGTGGAGGAGAAGGGCGGTGATTAGTAGTGTTTGGAATCTTAGTGTCAGACTGTAGTGAAACAAACAAAAAAAGAAATCATGAAATCCCTCCATGCTTTCTTTGTCCATTATTCAACCTGCATGTCAACACAACTTAGCCTGCCAATGAATGTTGCCTTAGAAAAAAGACGTTTTTATTTTTCAATTGGACTCTCATGGTTCTTTGGTTTTGACATGTATCACAATTTGTTTTCAATCCTTTAAATCCTAATGGGTACCTTCTAAAGTGCAATTTTAACAAAGTACATATCTTTCCATGAACACCGTACACTGCTGCTACATAGTGCTTGTTCTAATAAAAGTGTAAAACAATTGACAAACACGTGGTTTGTATGTAAAAGATATGCTCATAAAAGTTCATGTTCAATAAGGAAGACTTTCTCTATGTCCCGTTCATTCACAATTCTCTCTCCCTCCTTCACAGCCTCTTTCAGTCAGCTGTGATCAGTAATCCAATCAGATTTTGCCATGAGCTCGATCAGCCAATTATTTTGTTGCTGTTAACTTTAAAATCTGTTGTCCTCTATGTCATCGTCAGCTGATATTCCGTCTAAAATCACACAAAACAGTGCAAAGCGACAAATATTTCAGGTTTGAAGCAAAAACTGACATGACAAGTGACATTGACCTTTGACCTCCAGGCACCATTATCTAATCAGTTCATCTCTGGGTCCCAGTGAACATTTGTACCAGATCTGAAGACATTCCCTGGAGGCATATCGTGTTCATGAGATTGGGACGGACAGACAACCCGAAAACATTATGCCTCCGGCCCCTGGCTGCCTCCATCCGTCAAGTTACATTTGTGCATTTAATAAATAATAATATATTACCCCAATTTCAATTACTTTTGCAATACTAATCGGAAAAATCTAAATCTGCTCTCTCTCTATACCTTCTGTTTTATGACCACTGACAGAAAACAACACGCGTTATCGTTTAGAGTTTGGATTTATTTTCTCGGTATTTTACTCATGTTGTTGCAGCTTTTTTCTACCAGCAATGTTCATACAGATGAGGACACCATCAGTAACTGTAATAATACATCACAGGTTTTACGTCTAGGTTCCATGATGCACAATGCAGAGAACAGACGAGCAGGAACAGCAAACAGCTAAATAAAGATGTTGTATCTTTTGTGATCGCGACCAGGTAACGACAGTGGGGGTCTGTACTGTAGACTGCACGGCAGAGGGAAAAGGGATAATCTCTCCTCATCAATTCCCTTTCATAAGTTAAACCTAAAGGCAAGAATCTTTATTTATATTTAAAGTTCATGGTCTAGTATTAGCTGGCTTAAAACTCACTGCAGAGGAAAATCTAAGTCACATAAAAAAATAAATGACTTCCACTGGAATGTAAAAAACATCTATTAAAAAAAGGCTAAATACTTTGTGAAAGAAATTTAAATATGGTGGATAAATAATTAATAAAACAGCTTTACCAAGTTATGTAGAAGCATCAAGAGGAAGTGCTTTATAAAATTCATTGTTGGGTTCTCATTTGTCTCACCTTACATATTTGGAACTTCCTGTGAAATACATGATGATTGATTTAGATCTTATGATTAAGTTATTGCGGACCATCATCTGATTTGTGATATATATTATTCTAAAAAAATAAAACTTGACCTTATCTCGCCCTCGAGCAGGAAGAACACGACATGGACATCAGCACATAAACGGTATGTGACAACGCGGGTGAAGTGACACTTGCGACCTTAGAGGCATTTACTTAGAGGAGGCCATGATCTTGATGTACTGGAGGACGCTGTGTGCCGCGTCGTTGTGCGCGTTGCTACAGGAGATGCCCGTGCCGTGGCAGACGGTGACCGGGGACGTGGACAGCTCTGCCAGACACTGGTACTGGCCGTTCACCGTCAGCTCATCTGCCAAAGACACACACACAGTTTACAAAGCGACACAACAGACAAAAATGAATATAAACAGTGATTCATTTATCTATGGTGCCTTATCCCCAGCCTGTGACCTGATGGTCCATGGAGAAATCGCCATAGTGAAGGATTTTCTAATTCCTTAAATGTGTAATATCTTATTTTAGCCACTAGGGGTCTCTCAATCAAAATAATAACAAAAGATGTAGAAAAAATGTAAATCTACCTGAAACGACTAATCGTCTTCACTGATGAGTAAAGAGACACAGACTAATCCAAGACAAACACATGGGGGGTTGGGGGGTGTACTATGTAATTACCTTAGTTAACTAACAAACTTAGGATGTGCAAACATTAATACAATGTATCAAAAGAAACTAATCTACTAACAAATTTGAGTTTAAAGCAAATGATAAAGAGAGCAGCGGTGGACTAGTGGTAGAAAGACGGACATCTGGCTGGAAGGTCTCTGGTTCGAAGCCGCCGACTGACAAAACACACCTCATAATATTTTATCATAAACCTGCAACTATTTTTGTTGTTGTTGCAGAGATTCACCCAAATCTTTTTTTAGAAATGTCTAGACCAGAAATCTGATCAGCTAGAAACACAGATGTAGTGTGGTCTGTCTCACCGATGTCGAAGTACGTGACCTCAAAGCCTTGCTCATTGGACAGCTCTAACATCATCTGAATGTAATCAGTGTTAGGTATGCTCAGAGGGTTTCTTCTCAGTAAACACATCTTCTCTGCTGAGGAGTTCTTCAAGTTCTCAAATCGGACACAAGGTTTAGGCATCTGGAAATGAAAAATCTAATGTTAACCCAGAAAACTCAATGAGTTTGCGCAGAGGTGACAGAAAACACCCAAACATAAGAAATATGCAACATACCCATGTGATTTCAGAACAGCCTGACAGAGATTGGAGCTTTGCAAACATTTTTTCCGCAGCTGCCTTCTTAGCCACCTTTTTTGAATTTCCTTCAGCTTCAGAACACAACAAAGAGACGAAGAACAGGATGAACAAAGACTAATGAACATCACTTTAAAGGATTTTACATGAAGGTCACCCGAACCTTTCTCTGACAGGGACTCCAGCCGACAGGTAACAGTGAACTCTTTCTTGTGTGGTGGACCAGACTCCATTAAAACGGAGTATTCAGGTAGTCGCCATCCTCGGTGCAACGCTAGCTCCTGTTAAAAGCCAAAAAGAAAACTGAATGAGAGGGAGAAAAACAGAGGTGGTATTTTATTCATTTTGTGACAATCACGCATGTGAAAACACACACAAACATGCACCCACAAACAATGAAAGTACATAAAAACAGCACAGTCATGATTCACACACCTGCAGTATCCCCACTGAGTTTGGATGATTGTGAGTTTCTGCTGCGACACCATTAATCTCAGACTGCGCAGAAGGGATCCTGGGGGGAAATAGAGCAAAGTGTTTACCACAGCTGCAACACACCAACATTCAAATCAGGAAGTATATGCAACAGTGTGGGCGTTAACTGAATATTGTTTATCTTATTGATTTATTTTCCAATTAAAAAAATAATACGAAAATAATAATTAATTGTATTTCGTGGTTTCAAAATAACCATGGACATTTAACAAGACACCATAAGTAACACAAAAGGTTGACATCAAATTAGGGAGGGCTGGACAAGATAAGATGAGGTCATGCTAAGTAAGCTGATTTCAACAGTTGTGTATGATTTGAGAGTCTAATAGAATATAGCTGATTTTGTGCGGATGATGATCTTAGCAGCAGAGTTTTGGATGATTTGTCTTAGGAGCATACGTTTATTGAGTATACCACAAGAAATATTACAGTTAAAGTAATCAAATTACCAATGGTAATGTACCAAAGCCCAGTTGATGTTCTGAAATTCATGATATTTTCAGAGAATGAATGCATGAAACCCCCAAACAACAATGACTCACACTGCTGCATTGTCTATTTGGAGAATACTCAGGGCAGCCTCTGCAGCCTGGTGTTTAGCAGCCTTTTTACTTGAACCTTGACCTGCAATACAACACAAATAAACACAGTTACAGATAATTTAACACATTACAGATACTATTTTTTATAGAACAGACCTCAAATGACAAGTTAGATGACAAAATAAATAAATCCCCTGTTTTAAACACTTAGTCAATTTAGTTTTTTGATGTAACACTCAAGAAACAATAAAAAAAAAGATAGAAATTTGAATTAAAATAATTGAACTTATAGGTGTTTAAAAGGGCCAATCTGAGGACTTGATTGTTTCGTAGCAACTCAACACTGAGAGCTTTGAAAAGGTCACACTCCTGTTGGGATCTGTACTGCTCTACGTCTGAAGTGAGACATCTTGGTTAACAATAAAAAAAAATCAAGGCAACTTAAGGACATATTTAAGAGTGAGCTGCAGCAACACACACAAGTGACAAGAATTCAGAAGAGAAAAATAATGTATTGCACAGTGAAAAGAGGAATTTATGATTTTCAAGTCAAATAAAAGGCTTGCTTGAGCGTCAGGCAGCGATCAGCACAGCAGGGGGGGGGACTGTTAATGTACCTGTGCTGCTCACATCTCCGATCTTCACGCTGAAGACAAAGCTGGGCTGGTGAGCCTCTCCCTCGGCCTTCTCCATCGCATACACAGGAAGACTTCCTGTTTTGGTGCCATATTCGTGCAGGATCTGTATCGGTGTTTTCCCAGGGATGCTCCTCTGCGTCTCAACTGGGTTCAAGCTGCGTGTGTTAATGAAACCAGTCAAATTAACCAGAAGCAACATAATAACTGTGCTGTTGCCATACATTTCTTACCAAAAACAGTGAAAGCAAATGATACGACCTAGTTACAGGAGGGAATAACTAATGCGGTATAAACCTCAACATATGAACCATCTTAAAAAGTCTGTGTAGTATTCAATGGAAGTATTTTGTTTTACTTCACAGGCTACTGGTTTGTAGCGTTACTGTTTATAACAGATTCCAAAATACTGATTTAGATCGATATTTTATTATTATCAATAAATGAAATTCATTACAAATCAAACAACAGAAACAAGCTGTTGATTTTCACATGTGAGAAGCTGAAAACAGTAAGGCTTGAATAATTAACATTAATATTATTCCCACTGTGTCATTAATGGTTGATTCGTGAAGTAGACCAACACAGGGCCCTCAAATTAAAAACTAAATTTGTTTTACTTTAGTTTAACACTCGAACACACTTTTGATAATGAAAGTGATATAAAAACCTCGTACCCGGAGTCTGCGGTGGTTGTCACAGCCGCTGGCTGAAATCCCTCCTGCGCCATGGTTGTTTATGTTTTTGACTTCCTGTTTCCAGCTGGGAAATATTTCACAACAGCACTTCAACATGGGTTTGAACTGTGCGTCAGGTTATTATGTGACTATGAAGAAAATGAAAACGTACATCTTCGTTAGGGCCTGACTGGGGAAACCACCTTCTATAACAACATATCAACATCCGGGTCAGCGGCGGGTCAACTAGTGACGTGTACTTCCGGGTCGAGGCTTCGAAGACGTTCATGGTTCAGAGCCTCGCGAGCCGGCCGTACCACGTGACTGGTTCGCGGGTTTGGAGTGCGAACCGAAATATAAGGGGCAGCGAAACGCAATGGACCTATCATAAAGACAGACACTATATTAATAAGTTCAGAATTTTTTTATTGGCATCACAAACATCATTCATTCATTCAGTTCAAAGCCATGGTGTCATTATAATCCCCCTGCCTGTTGTACATTTATTGTCCACTCCATGGCGCAGTAGAGCAAATGAAGCACCATGAAGCTTCGGCCCATGAGTGAACCAGTTGAATTGAAAGCGTCAATGCTTCATGAAGCTTCATCTCGCCATCACCGGGGTCAACCGATGTGACTGGCTCAAAATGTCTCTACCTCCACCTGATTTCACTGCAGAAAAAAATCGAGCAAACGGGGCGAAGAGCAAACAGCAAATCTAAGTAATAATACATACAGGAATCAGCAAAAGATTGGAAATAAGGTTTAAATTACAGATGAACCTCCATATAAACACTGGAGCCAACTACATATATCGCTAAAACCAACTGCTATATACTGATGTACTTTTGATACTCGTGCCAACCAGTGCAGTTCGTGTGTACATACATTTTTTCCAGACTCATATGATCTTAAAACACTGAATGTAATGGACGAGCAGAGTAGAGTTTGAAGAGTCTCAGTTTAATAAAAACACACAGAATGAATGGATTGTTCAATTGACAAAATATTTTCACAATAACAGAACCTTTTGGACCCTATTTGCATATTTTAAAAATGACAACAAATTATGTTACATTTTGAATAATACAACTTTGGTAGTTGCCCCAGAAACAAATGGTCAATTGTGACAGTGTCATATAAAAGTGCATGTAAAATATCATGATAATGAAGTAAAATAAATGCTAGGAGTGAGATGATTCATAGATTCGCTACAGCAGACAGGACAAGTACTTGGCTTTGAAAATGCTAAAACTAGAGGAGCGGGCCTGTACTTGTGTGTAAACAAACCAGTAAGACTGTGTCATTGAAGAAAAAAAATCATCTCAACTACAGTTTGACTTTCAAGTGTCCAACTACATCATTGAATAGTAGATGGCCCAGGAGTTCTAGTTATAATAAAGTATGACCACATTTGGATGAGGCTGCCCTTCGTCCTAGGGAGATCGTTTTAATGTCGATCAAACAGAAGGCAATCTGGGCGAAGGGGGTCTCAGGCACCGGGAAGATCACAATCTTCCTGAGCGTGGAGGCTTGCTGAGGCATTTGCTTTTTTTCACCTTCGGGTTTGGTCTGGAGGCTCACATCATCATTCACTTTGGTCAGGATGGACAAGAGGTCCAAGTCCCTGGAAAAGGAAAGAGAGGAGAGGGAAATAACCCAAAGCACAACACAGTCACCTATGAAGAAAACTATTCTAAAACGTAACTGTAGCTGTAGCTGATGTAGTGGAGTAAAAAGTTACATATTTCACTCAGACATAAAATAAATACTTTGAAATATAAAGAAATATAAAATGTAGATTGTGAACTTCAACATTCAACGAGTATTTCTGTACATTTTAATCCACTGAAAAAAACAAAAAATCCCATCATCCAACAATATCTGATATTTAGTTTTTCTCACCTTGGCACCAACTCGACAAGGTTTTTGCACAATGACTGAATGAACCAGGTGCCCCGCTTCTTATCTCTGAAAGAGACAAAGGAAGGAACAGTGGCCATCGACATCAGGAAATCAGCCTCTGCTGGGATGGACTCTCTAAGAGAATCACTACAAACAAGACTTTGTTCAGGGCCATCTGCCATGATGTACACAGCATCCTGCTCCTTTCTGCCCTGGCAAGCCTGGATGAAGAACAGTTTGGGTTTTTCTGCTAAAGTCGGGCAGTTAAGTGCATTTAAAGGCTCCTTCAGATCCTTGATGTCGACAGTGTGATTGTCTACACCGTAAACTCTCCCCTCTAGGCCGTGGCTGAGAACACAGCACACCACACAGTCCATTTGCCTGTGGTCTCTCTTGCCGAGCCCCCCCCATCACAGACAGCATCTTCTCACTCGTGCAGTCTGGATGTACCTCAACGTCAAAGCCCAGCCACTTAAACACGTCGCTCAGACACTCTGGAAGATATAGAGAAAGATGGACACTAACACACATGCAAAAACATGCAGAAGCAGTATCACAGTGGCACAAAGAGTTGAATCAGTTCAATAAAAATAAGCTCACGTTCATCAACCTCGGTGCCCTCACGATCCTTGAGGCCGGGCAGAGGGAAGTGGAAGTTGTTGATAATCACGCAGATACCTCTCTTTGCCTGAGTCATGGAATATGTTCCCAAAGCCTAGAAACATAGATCCACAACCCATATTAAACAATCAGATTATTACTCTACATTACATTACATTACATATATAATATATTACTGTCCATGTTTTGCGAAGAAGCTACAAATGGAGTATAGTGTTTGTGTGTTTTACACCAGAGTCTGAACCATGGTTCAAATCAAGGTTCATGATGTTTACATGTGATCTGTTAATTTCAGTTTCATATTGCAATTTAGGGAGCAGACTAAATATTTTTGTATGACATACGTATGTCCTGACATCATACCTACATTGGTTTGTAGGTTCGATTGGTTTTTAGACAGGCGTGTGTCTGACGCTGTTCTTTCGTAAGCGCAATATTTCAATCTTTTCGTTTGAAATGAGGAAATGAATGAACCTGTCCATATCTTTGTTTTGTTGTAAGTTCATTATTAGTACCAGAATCCCAAACTTAATTACCAAACATAATAAACATTAATCAAGTGATGAGATGACAGGGGTTTTAGAGTTCCTAAGGGTCCATGACTGTGGCAGTTGACCATTCTACTACTGAAGTAATTCAGCCTTGAACACTTCCATGAACAAATGAACACATGAACTTAATAAATCACACACCGTACTCTTTGTAGATGTCTGATGATGTCCTTCAGGTAAGGTCTTGTTTCCTTGAGAATCCAAACCTATAGTATCACTGCACACTGTGAGACAGATGATCGAAGGGTGGAAGATCAGTGTCAGCATTTTCCACAAAGATGATTTAACGGTTGTGTTCTTTTAATACAGCTCACTGTGGAAAATACTTACAAAAGCCGGCACTGCAGCTTGCTGCAGTGCTTAAACCTAAAGACGTAAAAGAGGAATCTGGAAAGATGAATGCATATGAAATGAAAAAAGTTACATTTGTTAAACATCAAATCCGACTGAGAACTCACGCAGGACGCTGGTGAGAGAATCATTGGAAGACTGCAGGGCACGAGAGAAATTAAAAATAAAATAAACCACAAGACAAATAAATCCGTTTCATCGTTATATAAGTGACTCTGTATTTTTTTCCTAGAGTCAATGACTGGAGGGCTTGTAAGAAGAAGGTGAACTAATGATTTAGAATTATGATTTCACATAAATTGAATGAAATTAAACAACAGATGTTTACATATATCACAAATTTACAGCAATATAATTATTTAATTGTTCGGGAGTGGGAACAAGTATAGAAGCTTGTGGGGACAAAATAAAAGTTCCCTCACTGTAAATATATATTACGGTTAAGCCACAGCTTTGGGTTAAGGTTAAAACAGTTCTAGGCGTGTAGGTGTTAGGTGATCGAATGGAAGCCATGTCATTTCCTGTACTTTAATGAGCCTGACTTCATAACCATCCCAGCCCTGAAATAAACTCTTTGAGAGTAAACCTGCTGTCTCTAACTTTGGCTTTTGTGTTGTCATTCCTCAGTTGTTGATGACATTTGGACAGAGCGTTTTCTGTAGCTTACCCTGCTGTGCCTTGAACTGGGTGAAATGTACCTTCAGCCTGGGACATACCGACTGAATGATATTCTCCAGCTTGTCTAAGTTATCGTCAGCCAGGAGGCCCATCTGCTCCATCTTCAGGAAGACTTCCAGCAAAGACTGAAAAGTTGAGCAAATTCACACTGACACTTAACTTTATCATAAGATAATGTGACAAAGACTTAACCACTAGAAGCAAATTCAAAGTCAGGCATTAGATATTGGGGAATTTTATTGATGATTTAAAAATGTTTTTTATTTCCATCAAGGAGACTATTTTTTCACCCCTGTCCATTTGTTTGTTGGTTGCTTTGTATGTTTGTTAGTTCTTTGGCAAGATTAGGCAACAACTACTCAACAGATTCGACCAGGGGCCAGGTAGAGGATTTCTTTCCTCTTTGTTTAACATTGTGAGATTTTGTAGGTGTTTTTTGACAGTATCACTGACTTTCTAGAAGTACAATCAATGCACAAAGTTGTAGAACTATTTATAGTTTGCATGTTTATAACCATGGCTGATTGTCTCTTGTTTCCTCAAACACGTGATTCAAACGTTGACAGTCCGAAAAAGCAACTCACAGTATTTTCCTCCAGTTTTCTTTTTGGGAGCTCATCGTTCAACAAGAACTTCACATTATTCGAGTCCTCATCAGTCAACTCCTCAGACAGTTTGTAGAGTAATTTCCTGGAATGAGAGAGAATACAAGTCAAGAATGGTCTGAGTTGCCTGGTGCTTGATTGGACATGCTAGAGGGTCACTGCGTATGTAAGTATTCTGAGACCGTTCTAAGCAATAATCAATTGCACTTTTCCATAGATTTCAATTTCTTGTATTGCTATTTTGTGACTTTTCAGAGACCACTGATATAAATCTCATTCAAACAACCGCTTTAAATAACATATCCCACATTTTTATTTCTTCTATATAATGAAGATCACAGTTGAAAACATTTCTAAACATCAAGTCATGAATGTTCATCAAGCTCCTACCCAATCCATTAATAAGCCTTGCACTGTCTCTAATACTGATCTGTTCTTTATATGTATTATATGTAGAAGGTGTATCCCTATAAAGCGTGAGTGTTTTCAAATACTTTCCTGTAACCATAATTATTGAATGATTTACTTAAAAGAAGCTAAATGCGAGCAGCCCACCTGTAAGGAGAGATGAGGCTAGTGGTTGTAGGGTCTCCGTCGTTGAGATTGTATTTTTTGACTAGGTCGTTGCGTTGTATGGTGCGCAGAAGCTCAGTCAGCAGGTAGGGTCGCTCATGGGAGAGATGGTCTTGTTCCACCAGACGACGAGAAGAGGTCATTGGGTGACTTCACAGATTCCGTGTTTCGGTTCAGGATGTCGGTGCAAAGAAATGCTAGAGCGTTTACATGGTCCGTACTCAGGGCCATCCCCACTTTGAACAGCAGATCCTGGAACTCCATTCCCTGCACTAAAAACAAGGTAAACTCACTCAGATGTCTGTTTTTTTCTGGTAGAACATGATGCCTGTCATTATTTCCTCTTTTATTTACAATAAATCCACAGTTTGGTGTGGTGACATTGATCACAGATAATAGCATTTGATGGTATTCTGGAGGAGGTTGTGTGAATTCATTATAGCTTTCACGCCAGATTGAGATAAAGGCCCTGAAGACCTATTGATCTTTTTACACAATCACAATAGGTACCCAACTGAGGATATGTCACCAACATCTGCTGGTGGTCCCAGAAATGTGCTGGTGATCTCTTACATCTGCTAGTGGTCCTTACATCTGCTGGTGGTCCCTAACATCCTCTGGTGGTCCCTAACATCCTCTGGTTGTCCCTAACATCTGCTGGTGATCCCTAACATCTGCTGGTGGTCACTAACATCCTCTGGTTGTCCCAAACATCTGATGCGGACCAGTAACCTCTGCTGGTGGTTCCCGACATTATCTATTGATCCCTGACATCCTTTGGTGGTCCTTAACATCTGCTGGTGGTCCCTGACAACTGTAGGTTATCCCTAACATCTGCTAGTCGTTGGCAACCTGTCATCAAACTAGTAAGGAAAACCTTCAATCTTATAACTTATATTTAACACCTTGTACTATGTTATATAATTTATTGTAGTTGGTAATCAACACCTAAGTAGAATATTATCTGATTATGAGTCTCACTCCCACACAAATCCATATGACAGCGTTCCTCCATTTGGATACAAATGAGAAACACCCTGACTTTAACAGATATAGAAACACGAGTCTGTGCATTTGACAACTTCAGAGAACAGTGGTGACTTAACGCTGTGATCTATTGATCCAAAATACTGTAGTGTGAATCCGGAAGTAGAAAAAAAGCTGAGTAGCTGGAGCTTGCTGTCACTGCTACACACATCACAACTCTCTAAGTGTCAATAAAGTTTGATTAAATGAGACTTTCCTTATAATTTAACGATAGAAATACGATCTTAACACGAACATGTCGCTCAGTGTTACGCACCTGCCTGGAGGAGTCTTCAGTCCGATGAAGCGTTGTAGAAGTAGACAACTTCTCTATTACTTCCCAAACACGGGCGCAGCTTGTCAAACCAGAGGAGCAAGTACAAACCGAAAGTAAAAAAAAGTTATCAGATGAACGAATGTTATCGTTATTTTATTGTAATTTTATTTTGTTTTTGTATTTAGTATTTAATGGTATTGTTTACTTACTTTTGAATCGTGTACGATCATTTTTATCATTGTAATACTCGGGTACGATATTTGAACATTTCCTGTCTGGCAGCCTGACAACCAATCACGGAGCCCGGATCATGTTTCACCGCGCACACACTCTATGGGGGACACCTGTGTGATGCACATGACCTTATTTGGACGTGACGTCAGAATCAGGCACATCAGGTGATACTTCCTGTCTAAAATCCAGGTTCAACGATGAGCTCAGTTTGAAACAATCAGCATTTACTTACCCAATCTAACAGTTGATATTTGACTGGATTTGTATTTCCCCCAGTGACGCAGCAGGTAGATGCTGAATGTTCTGTGTTTATAAAGTGCTTCTCTAGTCGTGATGACCACTCAAAGTGCGGTGGAGTACACAATCTTACAGTGCAGCACTTTCTCTATCACACATCACTCACACACTGTCAGCAGTTCAGTATCTTGCCCATGGACAATTCGGCACTAGAGTGAAGGAGACTGGGATCGAACCACCAACCCACCAGTTAGAGGACGACCCGCTCTACCTTCTGATTTCTGATTTACACAAATATTAAAATAACCATTTGACTGTATTTAGTTGAATATAGAATGGCCACTGTGAGCCAGAATTTATTGACAGCATATTAAGGTTCAAACAGGGGTCAAGTTGGGATTCCCCTCAATATGCCTGATTATTACTCAAGATCGATGCATTATTTTGTGATCTGGAACTGTGCCACAATTACAGTTTTAATTAAATCACCAGCAGATGTTGGTAGATAATTTAATCAATAGTTTAATTACTTTATTAAATGTTTCTATTTGAATTAAATACTGTTAATTATATATAATTTCATAAAATAAAATAATGAGTCAAGGATAAAGCACCTACAATTATGATACATTCTTTTATTGCACATAAAATGCACATATATTAACTAACACACATAGGTTATTTAATGACAGCTTTGACAATTATCCACTATTGTTCATATACTGTTGCATTGGGGTAAATCACAAGAACATATGGAAAAACCTAACTTTAAAGTAAATCCCAAAAAATGTAAAGTTTGGTCACAGTGGTGTGCAATGTGTATTAAAACTGCAGGTAACCATAACAACAATGCATTTATTCATGGAGTATCCCTATTAATATACAGAAACAAGAGGATTAGAACTATATGAACACAAACTATAAAAAAGGACAAGATTATGAAAACTTAACTTACTGTTTTCCTAATGCAGTATAATGTGATAATACTATTTTCATTATCATGGCATGCAATTGTGCAGTAACATAATTAAATATGCTCGTTTGTCAACGAACAGTGTTAAGCTTACAAATGCATGGGGGGGAGCCTGGATGTATTAAAAAATGTGTTAACTATAATTAAACATTTTTAGATTTGTGTAATTTCATATTCCACTTTAGTCAAAGTTAACTATTGGTACTTTTCTAGGTTAGACAAGACTGGATTTAGCTGCTGCCTTATTGTCTATGCCTATTCACTTATTCATTAAAACTGATATATTTCAATATCAGGAAACAGCTGGGGAGGAAAACTTGCAAGCTTAAGTTGGTTTGGTTTTTAGCTGGATTTTGTTGTTTATGACAACCACTTAGAAAAAATTATAAATGAAATAAAAATGTTTAGGGGAAAACAATTATTTCAAAACTACCTTTCAACTGTAAGCAGTGATTTCCTCCTCAGTGATAGATGTTAATGTTGACATGTTTTGTTCAGAAGGAAAAAAATAGTGATGAAGATGGATAAAGTAAAAGCCTGGTAAATTATTTGTGGTAATGTTTCTTTGATTTGGGTTTGGTCTTCAGGGTCTTCATCTGTCCTCTGCGTCTCACTCTGACGCTGAGCCACGACCGAGAGTTCACGCCGGAGCTGTTGAACCTGAAGGACTCTATGGAGGACACAAGCACGCACACAGAGAAGAAGACAAAGCACGAAACATGATTCATTGGAAAATTGCATTTTTCCACTCAGCCACATCTGCAAAACCCTTTTTGATGTAGGCTATACGTCATATGTCACACCAATACTTCAGGGATGAATTCTTCAGCTGATGAGATCCACCGTGTCACTGGAGGACTCGTCATTGCAGCATGGAATTCCAAGATAATTCTCCCCTTCTCAGCCCTTTTGAGCATCATACTAAGAGAGCAGCTCCAGAACCACAGTTGTAAGAGAACTGAAGTATACATTTCACCACAAGGCAATTGGACCGCCAGGCAACCAAAGCAAGGTTTATGTCTACCCTCAATGTGACTGCGTAGGTAAATACAGGTTAACTGACTGGCTGGTAGGTATTCTCAGCTTCTTTTTTGGATTTAAAATGTTATCATTTAAAAAGGATTCATGGCTGACACTTGGTTTAAAAATATTCATATTTAAGATAAAATATATCTGTGTGAATAGGTCTACTATCATTGCATTAATTTATATAATGTATTTTATAGGTGTAAATCTGAAAGTGTGATTGTAAAAATTGTAAAAATATAGTATTACAAATATTAATTTTAGTTGCAAGATTTGAGAGACTCCAAGTAGGGGTTTGAGCCAGTGTGTATCCATCAGGATTCAGAGTCACTATATTGAAGACATATGGAAGTAATCAGCAAAGTATTTACTTTCTTTGCCATTTTGATTTATAGGTATTGAGAAAGATTAAAAATCCAAATTTATAAAGATTTAAACGACTTTACTATATACATTTGGCAACTTACTGAGCCAAATGATCTCACTTGTATTCTTGCTGCAAACATGATAGAGCAGGTCCCACTGTTGAGTCGAGATGCAAAACCAGCACAGAATAAAACTGTTCAGACAGTTTAAAAAGTAAAACAATATACATTGCACATTGTACTTTATTATATAATTAGATTACTGCTTATTGATAGTACAGCCTATCCTGTTGTGTAAAATTCAATTTATAGCCCTGTACAATATTTCATAAATTTGTTAAATGAAAAATTAAATAATACATCATAATACATGAATGATAAATACAACAACTAAACTATAATTAAATGTAGTGTAAAGTAGAAAGTACAAATATTTAGGTGTGGTACAAAGTGTGTGTGTGTGTCACTCACTGTCAGTGATGAGGGAGTGTACGGCAGTGACGTGTCTCCGGCCCAGGCCGTGGCTCTTGGACAGCACACAGTCCACGTACATGTCCCAGAAGACCCGGGCCAGGTCCCAGAAGAGCTCCGCGTGTTTGCTTTTGTCTGACGCCTTGAGGAACACCATCAGGTCCCAGAAGGCGGGCACTGTGTCTGCGATCCTCGGGGAGCGCATCTCCAGCAGCCGCGCCGAGGAGGAGTCCCAGCACTGCGGGTTGGAGCGCGGGGTCGCCAGGGGGTCCACCTGACCCGGCTTCTGGCCCCGGAGCGGCACGGCACACATCAGTATAAACACTGCGGCCAGCGGTGCGTTCAGGAGCAAAGGGACCATCTGCACGGGACACAACGCAGGTCACATCTCTCTGGAAAGTTCACTTTAATATTGAGCAGCATGCAGAGTGTTGATCAGGTTTGATTCTTCACAAAACACATAAAATATCACATACATCACTTACAAATAGTTGTATATATATACAACATATATCCTAATATTGAGCTTAAACATTTCTCAACCTAATTCTTTTTTAAGGCAATATTGTGCAGATTATACCTAAATAGAAACTATAAAATATTTAAATATGAGCCTAGATAAAAAAACAATTAGACTAGATTTTATAATCAAATAACGCACTTACCACTAAAGCTGGGCGCACTGACCAAACTCACCAAATATCTGTTGGCTGTTAATTGACGTCAGTGCCTCCCTCCTTTGCGCAGAGTAGTGTGTCCGTGCTGCTTCATGCTTTCACTCACTGGTTTGATCAGCTACATGCACTTGTATTAACGTCTCAGTAACTCTTTTGTTGTGCTTTGGTTGCATGAAAATCTCACTGTTGAATGAGAGATTATTATTAATTGGGAAAAATATATAATTTTTTTGTGAGCCCTTTTTATCGGTAAAGGGAATTCTAGTTTCTAAGATCTTGCTCAACAATATAACTTGTGTTTATCTTCCATGTCTGGACTGATTTTGATGCCACAAAGAAAAGCTGTTGATTACACATGTTCATTATTATTTTGCTGGTTATTTTCTTCATTAATCTATTTGTTGTCCTTTACAATATCAGAAAATAATGAAAATGTGAAATCACTTATCACTGTAACCCAATTGGACATCTTCAGATTTCTTTTTATTACCGACCAACAGTCTGAATCCCAAAGAAATTCAATTTATCATGTAAAAAAAGGACAATCAGTAAGTCATCACTTTTTGGGTACTTGTTGATGATTTATATTATTGATCAATTAAAAACAAAAGTTGCAATTTAATTTGCTGTTATCGATTAATTATCTATCCAGTTAATCAACCTTATTTTTCTTAATGCTTTCTAAAATTCTGATTTAAGTCTTCTCCAGTCTATGGTAGTCAAATTTAATTCTGCTCAAATAAAAAACAAATGTCATTTTTTGACCGTATCGTCCCCAGAAATTTTCTTTTTTATGTTATATTATATTTTTTCAGAGGTTTAATGTAATTTGGTATGTTGAGCTTAATGTAAATCTAAGACTTACATTTTCACTTCAGGATAAAGAGCATGCACGAAACATAAGCAATCTGACCCCAGAAACTTGCAAAGGTCTCCTGTCTATAAAAACAAGCTCAGTGATGAATGGTGTTCCAGAGAACAGTGCACAAGTTACATTTCTATGCTTTTACTGAAATGTCACATGCATTCTTGATCTCAACTATAATTACTTTAACAGTGGGAGGCAGACGCTATAAAGGGTGGTTTTCTGACGTCATTCACACTTTCCGCTACAAGGCCTAAATTATAACTTTAAAGAAATACCATTTTCATATTGAGACACACAATTTAATGCTAGGATGTCCCTGGAAAAGAAGTGCGGCATTATGGTACAAATTATTATCATTAAATGAGAAAAATTCAAATTTATTATTGGTCAGCGGATGTTATGGAGGAAAAAACATTTCAAAGATGGGTGATCTTTTCTCTACACTCTAATCAACCCATGATTATATCAGTGATTTACCAACCAGTGGCATTTGTTCTTGGGGGGGAGGCACTATTATTACAGCTGCCAGGGGGTATGTGGATTGAGGAGTTGCTCAATTATTAGGAAAAAAATGTAATGCACAGTTTGATAAAAAACCACAACTATATAATAATAATTTTTAATAGTTTGCTTGATATAAAAATAACTCAATAACCGTTATCTAAACGTACAGAATTATCAGTTGAAATAAAATAACTGAAGTTTCAATAGGCTGCTTAAGTTTATAGCTAAATTATTGAAATAATAATCCCTCAGAAAACATACAGCAATATTTGTGTCTATAGTGTTTAAGTCAATCTGATGAGACCAGTTTTCACTTTCCTTTTATCACTGGTTTGTTCTCCTCCACTTGTTGATATACCTGCCATTTTATCAGTTGATGTATTCTCTACTGCAGCTATGACCGTGCCTCTGTGGATAAAAGGCTTAACGGTAATGGCCCTTACTGAAACAAGAACAATGCAGAATCATACACATAACGTGTTTATATCTCAGATTTAGATTTATTAAAAATCTTATATTTTTTAAATTAGAAAGCAATTTTTAAAATAGTTTTATGTAAAACTGTAAATTATCACTTTTTAAAATTTTATTTTGAAAAATATTCCACAAATTGACCTGTTTAGTTGATCATCTTTATTTTGAATTTGCTGCAATCTTTGTTTAGCCTGCAGGCACCTTATTGTTTATGCTATTATACATTAACTGAGCTTTTGAAGTCATCTGTAAATCTAAGAGAAAGGGAGTTCATAATACAGTAATAAACTTAATGTTTCTGCAGCAGTGTGACTCCAGGAGATGAAATTAGGTCAGTGGGAATTTAATGGAGAAAGAAAGCGAAGCACAGATAAAATTTG
Organism: Pseudopleuronectes americanus; assembly: GCA_038501795.1. Classification (NCBI taxonomy): domain Eukaryota; kingdom Metazoa; phylum Chordata; class Actinopteri; order Pleuronectiformes; family Pleuronectidae; genus Pseudopleuronectes; species Pseudopleuronectes americanus. Next base: position 10,597,912 of record CM076727.1, on the reverse strand, counting down.
TCAGTCGTTTATTCATCGGTTCAACTGTACATGATGCAGTGAGAGAGGGACACCAGACGATGAGTAACATGGAGGATTACAACGATGCCAGTGCTACGGCAGCACCTGGAACACACCAACTATCAGCCGGACGGGAAATAATAGCCCTGCACAAGGAAACTGTTCAGGCCTCGATATGTACAGGCACCATACAGTGTGTTGTGTGTGTCTGTGTGTGTCTGTGTGCGTGTACACGTGTGTGATTAAAAACATCAGACTGAATGAAAAACACACAAAAATGATCTTTCAGTCCCACAAATGTAAAAGGGTGCTCTCATGTTTATCATTGAAATATTAATCCAGTGTTGTTGTTTTTTTAATGTTATTTCTCCATTCGTAATTTGAGTACGTTGAAGCGAAATGAAACAAAATGTGTAGAAGTGGCCAGATACAAAAGATAGTAGCTGATTAGCAGACGTTTTCTTGTAATTCCATGTCTACATCGATATCATTATTACCCATACTTTTTGTGCAATAGCTCTCTTTGCATAGTAAATAAAAGTTAAATGTTTTCTGTTGTTGACATGCACCTACCTTTTTGTAGCATATTTTTGTTGCAGATTTTTGGGGACTCCCATATAGAATTATAAGCCCACTATAGTGATTGCATGCAGCGTTACCAGTTGAGCGGATCTTGGTCTTCTATTAAGAGGTAATGAGAGCGAAAGGCTAAGCCAGTATAGTGGGTGTTGATGAGGACTGTTAAGAAGGACCTGGCTGGACCGGTGAGTGCCTGCGTGGAAAGGCGTCCTGCCCTCAGCAGTAGGAGAGGCACCGCTGGCTGCAGACAGAGAGGGGGAAAGTGCTCTGTGTGCAACAACATCCATATGTTCAGGTGATTGGATCTTTGGCTTTTGAGTCACTGTTTAAGATACTCGAGGGGGGGGAGGGGGAGGGGAGGAGGGAGGGGGGGGGTGGGGATCTCGTGATTGCGATCTCAGTCCCTCTCGATCTGACATGCTTCTCCTCGACCCCACAGCCGCTTTGTTCGCTGAGGTGTGATCTGACCTTTGACCTCAGCCCCGACAATCCCAGCCGGCTGTGCAGCGTGCGGCGAGAAACTTTAGGCCCAAATCATAAGTGCAGTTTTTTCTTTTTCCTTTTTTCCCCCGTAACATTGCCAAAAACACCCGCTATACAACATGCTAAGAATAAAAACAGAAGCATTTGATGTCCTTTGAAAATATGCTGATAATTCCAAACCTGAACTCCTTATTTATGTACAATGTTGTGTGTGTGTGTGTGTATGTGCATTCACTATGTGGTCTGCACCGCCCTTATAGGTCCTCACATGCAGCCTCATTTATTCATCTACAGCACCTGAAAGTGATCTATAGGAGCTTCCACCAGCTTTCCACTGAGTTTGTTTTTTAACGAGGCTATCTCCTCTGTTGGATTTTTCTCTCTTTGTTTTTTTTTGTTGTTGTTTTTTTTGCAGTTTATTCGTAGCTTTCGTAGCCATGCAGAGCCCTGTGAGGAGGACTCTTCATGCCGGGGGGGCCAGCAAGCAGCACGCTCCGTGCGGATAATCATGCCAGGTGAGAGAGTGGTGTGGATTCCGCCTGAACGCCTGTGCACTGGCACTCAAAGGGTTAAAGAGGAGCTCTGTCACTCTAGAGATCAGGGTGAGTGGGTGGGCGGGTGGGGTCTTCTTTATGAGTGAGGTGATGTCGGAAAAGGCTGCGTTTCTTATGTCACTACGATGGAATTTGTTAAAATGTCCACTATGTCTGGTTCAAGTAAATCTAATGCCAAAGATCAGCAGCAGTAAGTGCAGTCCAGCTGTCAGGTAGCCAACTAAGGAAGCCTTGGAGGAGTCCGTCTGTGATTGCCATCTCTCCCCGGGTTAAATGGCTGAGGCGTTGGGGTCGTACCGCCGTTTCTTCACATTTCTTATTGGGAGACAAGAAACAAGAGTCAGTGCGTGCGATGGTCATGTCTGTCAACACAGCTAGTGCAACCTGGACAAGCAGCTACACTCATGTCTTCAGTTCCCAGTCCTACTCACAAGCAAATGCTTTAAACATTTCTGTTGTATTCAGTGAAATGAGAGGACAACATTTACTGTTGTTATCTATGTAATTTCTTTTTTTTGAGGACTTCCAAGATCAAGAGGCTGAAGACATTGAAGTGAGGAAAGGCTGGTCCACGTTGGCCAGATCGACCTTGACTGCAGAGACACTCAAAGGTATTTATTTTCACAAACTTTGGTTTTCTTAGATTAGACCAAGAGATAATTTTGGTCTAGGATCCAATCTGCTTCCAATTATTCCGTGTAAACACTGAGGACTTGATAGAAGTGACCTACATAAAAACATCCACTCAATTTAGTGAGATAAAATTGAGTTTGAACTTTGAATATTGAAGCTTTGTGAAGATAAATATCCTTTGTTGCCCTCTGGCAGACAAGTGCTGCCTGGCTTGTGCGTGCAACATCAGTTTACAAGGTGAGAAAGTGTCGGCGACATGTCTCATCACCAGTTTGGATGGGAAAGACATTAGTCCCACGCCAAAAACATAACCATCTGGGAGGATAGAGCTAACATAAAATACACTCTATAAAAGGAGGGAAAGAGGAGACAACCACATAAACGACAACCACAGCAGCAGAAGCAACAATAACTACTACCACAACAGTGGAACGACAACGAATACGACAACAGGAGTGATGTATAACCTCCCCGTACTGTGGCTTGTTGTGGGGCTTCTATCACTCTGTCATGCACCAGTTCCAATAGTAGGCCAGTTGAGGGTGGCACTATTGCTGTGCGTGGTTCATGCAGTGCGATGCGCTGTGTCTGTACCAGGTCTGTGAAGCAGGCAGCAATGGCAGCCGGTGTGGGCGGGTCCGAGAGAGGTCCTGCTCTGCTCTAGGGGTGCGGCCTGGCCCTCCAGGTGGGTGTGGCTAGCCATGGCACAAAGGCTGCGACCAACAAAAACGTCCTGGCTTCTCTGTGTGAGTGTCTCTCTCTCTCTCTCTCTCTCTCACTCTCTGTCGCTCTCACCACTCCATTTAAAGTCTCACCCTCAAACAGAAGCGGACTGAGGAAAAGATCATGGAAGTGGTGAGAGCACGACAACCCTGGACCAAATCACTGTGGGTTCGGCTCAGCCTTTGTGCAATGAACTGACCTCCTCCGAGTCAACAAGTCAACATGCAGAAATGTTTTGCTTCTTCTTCTTTTTAATTTTTTCTGTCTTTTTTTTGTTTTGGTGAACAAACATGATGCTTTTCTACCTGGCATGCTTTGGTGGCTGCAGGATTATATTTCTCTTTGACTCCTTTGGCCTTTTTTATAATTAAAATGTGTAACACCCCTGTTGCTCAAGACATCAGGCTACTAATTGGTAGATTGGAACGTATTGAAGATAATCTATTGTACAATCAAGTACATATCCTGGCTACACAGAGATATGTTAGGCCTATTGCTGCATTTAAGAGGGGAAGTAAAACTTTAACTTATTAATACTCTCATACACAATCTTTTTGAAACCATTAGCTGTTAACAATACTAATCCCCCTCTATCTCTGTTATTAGATCCTTCACTGAACATGCACGTCAAGCATTGAGCTCTGCCCGTCCAATCAGTTTGAGGTTCTGCTACTGACGCACAGACGACACCTAGTGTCTCTCCAAATGTACACGTCGATACCCCGCCCTCTTCAGGAAAACAACCAGGAGTGTACGCTGGATGAAGAAACATGATCAGAAACACGTTCGTCTCAGTGCTCTCACACTTTTTAAAGAAAACATTATTCAATATTAAAAAGCTTTTTGAGTTGTCCACCCAGGTGTCCGTATTCGATAGCAGAAGCTCAAACCCTGGTGTCTAGAAGCAGCAGGGATGCTAGAGTTAGAGCAGGAGAGGCATGCGGCGTGTTGCTTACTTAAAGCCCCATCCAGTCCCCCCCAGCACTATGGCAGCCACAAGGATGGCTCCGGCGATGGAGCCTATTATTAGATTGGTGGCACTAGGACCTGTAAAAGGTTATGGGGAGAAAGACATGAGTTTCTGCACTCACTTACTGTATCGATGACACGTAACTGTACAATGAGGATTTCACATGGAACAGAAAACATAACCAGAAGTATACTATCACAGTAACATGACTTGAGTCTGAAGAGATGTGTTTTGCATGCTTTTCAGACCCCTTTAATCTAGAAGATAATGAAGTTAGAGGCGCTGGGATTATTTACATTTATCAGTGGTCTGTATGTTAAGTCTGTGCACCCTGGGTATCCATCACTTTAGAGGTGTATTTAAGCAGGTGCTGTGTATATGTGGCAGTGGAAAAATGTTTTTAGGGGTCCCAGTCACCACACAGCCTACCACTGACTTACAAGCCAGGTCACTAACTGGACACTTCTCAGGACTGTTTTCCATCTAAATGCCCCACATGCCCCAGAAAGGAGAGGATCACAGGAGCAACCACATAACGACTAAGAAGAAGAGAAAGAAACGGGATAAGAAGAGGAGGAAGGAGGATGAGAGAGAGGCTGGTAGTAATGGGGAACGACAGGAAGTGGCAGGAGAGGAGGAGGCAGGAGGGGGAATCCATCAATCAATCACACAACATTGAAAACATCCAATAACATGACAATTATATGGTCATCACCAACACACAAGAAAAACACAAAGCCACCGGGACGCACACACGGGCTCAGGCCGGCTCACGAGACCGCCCGCACACTGAGGCACCACTATGAGAGGAAGAGCTGTGAAAGGGTTAAAGATGCTTACTCTATTCCCCACCCTGTGCCTCCAAAAATCACCCCCAGGGCCAGAATGGTCCCTGCTACTGCCCCTATCAGCCTGTTAGTGGCCACGCTCACTGTGCAGAGGGGAAAAGGAGCAATTATTACCACCCTGTCAAAAAGAAACAGCAGGCTTCTGCTTCAGAGGCAAGGATGAGGTGAAACGGTTCCCCTCTGTGACACTCCCACCCCCTTAGCCTCCCCGTCTCCCCCTATAGGCAAACCATCAGGTGTACAGCTGAATAGTGTGTTTTGTCATCATCTGGATCAAACTAGTCAAATGCAACACAGCTTTCATATTCACCTTCGGCTGCTACGTTACATGTAAAGTCTCGAGTTCACCTGAGAAACTCACACATCTAGGAATCTGTGCTGACTCGGCTCTAGCCGTGTGACTGAGGAGGACAAAATATACAGTATTTACTCATATGTCAGGGTGAATCTTGGCTGAATTTAACCAGTGCATATGAACTTGTGCGTTATTCATTATTCTATCAGATGTCAGAGGTTGAAAGAGGTGGAAACCGACCCTTGGGCCCTTCGTCCTGAGTGGCCTCAGGCTCTTTAGGCGGGTCAGGCATGCTACAGTCTGTCCCTGCCCAGGTGGTGTCGCACGTGCATGTGGCTTCATTGTTGCACACCTGTACGAATGAAACAGAAACAGATGAGGTGGTGACGGGCACGCGAGAGCTTTAAATAAAGTTGCTGACACACAACAACCCCAGAAGCTTTCTCAACACTGGACATGTTTAGGTTTTTGTTCATCCACAGATAACACATGCCTCCACATAAACACTTACACCATAGACTGTATATAAAGATGGACAACATGTCGGCCCCCGCCCCCCCCAAAAAAAGTAAAGCCTAGTGGCTGCAGTATAGGTCATAAACCTACACTCTTGGTTTTAATTAGTTATTTGATGCTATACAAACACGGTGGACTACACCTGAGACTGACTCTCAACTGTCGAGTGCAGGACCTCGATACTACGCAGAAAAGATGGCAGCCTTCATATCTGGGATATTTTGGCTTTCGTTTCTGGATAGTGCGAGGAAGTGGAGATTTGTCGTCCATTTTTATATAAAGTCCATGGTCTTAACAAACAGTTAAAGATCAAGATGTGTGGCGAGTTGGCCAACTGAGAGCTACTATGGAGTCATTACCTGTCACTAGGGTTAGAGTGAGGGTCGCTGTATTTGACCTCTCCTGAGAACTGCATGTACAAACTGTGATTGGCTGACAGCGTGTGCGGAAACTCAGTCTGCACAGGAAGTACGAGCTGACTGATGATGGGACAAATGATCTGCCTCATCACAGCCCTCGTGATCAACTACAATCTACAAAAGCATTGTTCAGCAAATGCACAAACATGTTTTTCAATACTTTATTTGGAAGATGACTTTGGTGTAGTTAAGATTAAATTCGGCATCTGCAGAGAAGCTGCCATGTTTGTTTGTTTTTCAGTTTGAGAATCAGAAGAAGAAAAACAAACTCCCTTGTCATTTCAAGGGAGTTCGGTTCTTCTTGAATCAAGTACATGAGACCTAAAGAGTAGACCTGCCAATCATCTCTTCTACAGACGTATTGGTTCTGTTTCTGGTCTGACCCCAGTGGGTGAGGCGTAAATTGGGGCTCAGTGTAAACTGGGACTCACCCCATGGGCAGAGCACACCTGTCCATTAGGTCCACTGGGGCAGGTGCTCATGTTGAGTGACTGGATGGGCAGACACTTGTGGTCAAGGCACATCATTGACGGCCCACAGGGAGTCCCATCCTCCACGTAGCCTAAATCAGTATCATCGTCCAATAGGACGTGGCCACCACTGGGAGGAGAGGAGAGGAGGGAAGGAAGGAAACGGGGAAGAGGACAGAGGAGAGGAGAGGAGGGAAGGAAGGAAACGGGGAGAAGGACAGAGGAGAGGTAAGGAGGAATTTCCAGTACAGGAACAGCTTAAGTGATAAAGTAAATATAAATTTACCTGCAATCTATCTGCACATTTTTATGATTAAAGAAAATGGTGGTTAATTCCCCTTTCATCATTCCGATGCGTGGGTTGCGGCCAATGTTCGCACACAAAAGGTAACCGCAGAACACGTCACTGGAAAAGACAAGAAGACATTTATGTGTACTGATAACGGTGAATTACTTAGTATAAACTATAACTGGTAAAGTTATTTATCCTTCATTTTTATTATTTGTTTTTATGAATAAAAGAAATTCACTTATGACTTTTCATTTTATAACCCTAACCCTAACCCTAACCGAACTGGAATCACTTCTGCTTTGCGAAATTATAATAGGGCAACATAAAAACTGAAATAAAGTTGTTGACAGGAAACCCATAATTGAAAACATAGTTGAATACTTCTCCAATACTGCTCTAAAACAGCTGCAGTTTCATGTGTGTAAAGAAATAACAATGTTAACTCTGTGGTCCAGGCCTGTTGAAATTGAATTAAAAAATGTATTAGAGGATTACAAGGAAAAAATGAAAATAATCTTTTAATTTTGTATACAATAATATAAAATAAGAAAGCTCAATATGAGGACATAACAATATTGTACATAATACAGTACACATAAGACATAATAACGACAAATAATTATGTAATATCAGTAATAACACAGATTTTTTTTCTAAATATTTCACAGTGGGCTAAGCAACATTAAAACAAAACTGTAGGAGGAAAAGATTTTAGATGAACATCTTTCATTCTCTCTGTTGCCCTCTACTGGTTGAATTCAAAACTTCTCTCCTCACTTGTCACTAATAAAAGATCATAGGGAACAGCCTCCATGCAGAAACAGACAGTCTCTACCTGTCGGACCTATATGGGTGAAAAAACATTGTTAATGTCATTTGATCTTTCTTTAGAACTCACTGTTTACTACACTGGGTCCATTTCTCTCCATCTCTCCCACAGTTGCCCTTCTCGGAGCCCTCCGTGTTGAGCTTCTCGTAGCAGAACTTCTCCGAGCCTCCGGCCTCTGAAGAACAGAGAGCAGGGTTGAACTGCTGCACAGCCCCCGGCCACACCACTGACACTCTGATAGCTAATATGAAGTGTTAATCTTACTTGACCCCCAGATGTATTTACACTGGTTCTCTCTGGTCTTGCACTCTCCATTGTAGCAGCGACCCTTCAGACGGTTGGAGGAGAAACAAAATGAATTATTTACATTTTCTGTCTGCTGCTTCCAAAAAGCTATTCTGGTACATGGGTGCTCCTGTTTGGAGAAGTAAAAAGATCAGTCTGCGTACCTGGTTGACCTGGCAGAGGTAACCATCCTGCTTATGTAGGTTGGGAGGGCACTGGAATGAAAGTGATTAACATGTGACTTTATAACCATGCATATTAATGTAAAAAGGCAAAGAATGACAGAGATAAGCTGAAATAAAGAAATGTTGCAATGCCACATAAGAACACCTGTCCAGAGTCTCCGGAGCAGGTCTCTGAGATATCACAGTCGTTCACAGCGTAGCGGCAACTGTAACCTCGTGGATAGAACTGGCAAGAAAAAGAGAAGAGAAGTCTAAATTCATGTTTCAGAAATGCAAATTATGTGTGCTCTAGATCTTTGAGACAATGCAAAGCTCATACCAGACATGTGTTATTGCAGCAGGGGCCGTCGCTGCAGTGCGCCCCGTTGGAGAGGGAACACTTCTTGCAGCATTCCTTGTAGCACTCCTGCAAACAACCAAGGGAACAAGCTTCACCCATCTGAGCAAACACCACGACAGCAAACAGAAGGGAATCGCTGAAGTAAGAAAAGAAACTCACCGCTCTCCCTCCACAGTCACACTCCTCTCCCACCTCGACAAATCCATTCCCACACTCTGTTGTCTCGAACAGCTGCACAAGACAGGACGAGAGCGTTTGGAGGATAAGGTGAGATCTATGACATGGGACACGTGAGGAAAGGGGCAGAGTGGTGCGGCCTCTTACCTTGGTCGGCCTGTTAAACAGACAAGAGCCTCCTCCTTTCAAGAGGAACTCCTTGTAGTCCGAGATGCTGCATTTGGAGAACCGCCGTGGGTGTTGGACACTGAGGAGAGAGAATATCAGGTGATAATTAACCAGAACTGGAAGCAGAGATAACAAAAACAGTGTGTGTGTACAGAGGAAACAAATTCATTAATGATACTGTGCATATCATCTCACTGGTTGACATGTACTTTTGCTGACTCTGGATACCTAAGCTACTTAAACTGTTTATAACACTGCAAAAAACCACAAAGGTTACAGTGTTTCTGAAAGATTACAAATATGTCAGCACATCTATCTACCATATCTTCAGTTTAAAAGTCTGATAAAATCATTGCCACACTCCCTACTACATTAATGAATGTGTGTGTGTGTGTGTGTGTATGTGTGTGTATGTGTGTTATTGTGTGTGTGGCTCAAAGGGACATGTTGGGCATTACCCAGTATCCTCCATTATGCAGCCCGTCCACGTGTCAGCACAACCACATTCCTCTGCGAATAAGAACGAGAGACCAGTTAGAACCACAGAGATTAAGCAAGATGTGACACAATGCACTAAAAAGACATTACATTCAAGATTGAATATTTAAATAAAGCATATTGAAATGATTATATTTCCACTAATAGAGAATCAGAGTGAACTGAATTCAGCACTTGATTTGAGATGCAGCTTTCTGTAAAGATCCTTTCTTTTCTCATACTTTCCAATCAAGACTCTCCTACATGGCATCTGTTTGACGACACTGCCTCAACAAGCTCTTTGATATTAAACGCTGACGGCACAAATCCTGACTCTACATCATCTAACTCTCGGACAACTTCTTCAAGGACAATCTGTGCATCTCTCCATCTGTCACTCCTGGCAGTCGGCTGCGAAGAGGCACCTTTTATGTTTTACAGGCGCCATCTGCTGTTGTGAATGCTTAAAGAGATTGAAATGTTTGGACTTTAAATATTTATCAACCCCACACTTTTCAAATATAATTTAAGAGGAAAAAGCTGCTTTCATATAAGTGAGACGTTCGGCCCTTGCTACTGGCATGTATCTAACCACGCCAGAAAATTTGAGTTTATTTGCTGAAGTTTTGAGATATTTGTTGTCACACCAATACAATGGAAGCTAATCTAGTGAACAGACCAGAGCTAATAAATTCTGAAGAGACATTCCTCTTTGAACAACCATGTCTCCGATTAAACAGATCTAACCACAAACCTCTTGTGGACAATTAGAGAAATACATTTAAAAATATGGGGGGAGAAAAACAATAGAGACCTCGGAGACATTTATCTCAAAACCTCAGGAAATTATATAACATTCAATTTGCAAATTTGGCCAAAACAACTTGAAATAAGTGAATTCAAGAACTAGATGTTATCAAGGATTAATGGAGGACTAGAGTTCATTCAACAGTGGATCTAGGAGAAAGACGAACAATGCCTAACCATTCCACCTGAATTAAACAAGGGTGAGGGGATTTTTTGGGGAATGTGAAGGACCTCAACTTTGTTATTTTGGCTCTGAACAGATCGCCCTCCCTGGCTTGCTATATCTAGATAAGAGTGTCTATTTCATGTATACTTCTCCTGGATGCTGGGTCCCACTGGATGCCCAGATTCTGCGCCAGGCTCTGGGACAGAGACACTGCCATGGACCCGGTGGTGCCGTACTGTGGACACACACAACAGAGACCTGGGGATTAGCCACTCGCAATCACACGCTGTGACACTGGACGTTAAGACAGCAAATCTGACCTCATTGACGCCGACCCCGCGGCTCATAGAACACGTGCCCCCGAAGTATGCAGCGCTGCTTCTGCGGTAGTGGAAAGTCACATTTCTGCAGGAATAACAGGATACAAAGAAGAAGGTGTGAAGAACAGATGAAAGATAGAAAAACATCATAGAGGATCAGATCAGTTGAAAAAAGCCTAAACCAAGAGGTTACATAAATAAATGGGAACTTAGAGGGTGGCTATTTTATCACCATATTGTATATACATATATTATATATACCATGGACACAGACATTAAATGCAGAACAAATTTTCCACTCTCTAATATAGTTGAGAGGAATAATTATTACAGTAACTGAATAGAAATAATGCCCCAAAAAATACTGGATCAAACCATTTGACTGGTTCATAGTTATTGACTGTTTTTTTCACATTAACAAGTCTGCATTATTGTCAGAGTAATTCAACAAGATGATGATGATGAAAGTGAAAAACATTATCCTGCATCCAAGCCCCTTCATCGAATCTGCTCTACCCCACTGTTCCACCAAGTTTCAAGATAATCGGTTCGGTAGTTTCAGACAAACGGGGATGAAAACATAACCTCCTTGGCAGAGGTAAATATCCATGCATGCAGACACAGCACTGTTTGATTTAAACCTAGCTGTAGTGAGCACAGGTGGGATGAGCACTGTGAACTTACAAAGACAAACAAAGAGAATAATATGAGATCAAATGTGGATCAGGTCACGTTACACAAAGAGTGAAGCACAAAGAACAAAAACACTACAAATATGACAAGATAATGTTGCACAGCAGGAATAAAATAATAACAGAAATTACACCAACAGAGGAAAAACATCAACCTCCTTCATAACAAGGAGGTTCGAACCCTGGTAGGGCCTGGGTCTTATTGTGTGGACTTTTCATGTTCTCCCCATGTCTGCGTGGGTTTTCTGGATGGATGGATGGATGGATGGATGGATGGATGGATCTGAAAGTCTGCTTACGTCAACACACATGAAGAAATGAGAGTTTTGTTTCACTTACGAGAAAAGGTGCACAGAGTCTGCGTGATGCTTGATGCTCTGCTGCCGGTACTTGGAGAAATCCCGCAGCATCTCCAGCGGCCTCACGCTGATGGGGATCTGATCCTTGTCGGTCCAGATCTCCACGGCAACCAGCACCACACGTGTATGTAGCTGCTCTTTGAAGATCTGCCAATGGAAGGAATAAAGAGAGACAGAGAGGGAGGCAGAGAGACACAGAAGGGACAGCACAGGAAGAGGATGAGAATTTGGATCTGAACTGTCGGAGCAGGACAGACGGGGGGATGCAGGACCAAGTAGGGAATGTTCATTTGTACATTCTGAAATGGATCTAGATCTGTATTAATGATCGGAAACACATTTCCCCAAAATGTAACGTGAGCATTTACTCACCGCATCCACAAGATTCACCACAGACTTGGCAAAATTCCTCGTGTGCTGCTTGGTCTTGTGTCGTTTATACTGCAGATACACAAACAACAAAAAAACAAAAAGGGAGATGAGGTTTGTAAAGGCAAACATGACACATTCACTGACACTGCTCCCTGTTGTGGTACACAAGCAGAGATGATCTAAAATATGTATTAGTTTTGATATAAATATAGAGTCAGAGAAGATAAAATCAAAATCAAAACAGGCATCTCTTATTGTTGTTATTGCATTTAATGGTTATACGTACCATACTGTGGTCACTGACAATCATGATCTCTAAATATTTCATCTCTTCAAACACACTGCGAGGCATCTGCAAATCAAAACCAGAGACAATCAGCAATGACTAGTATATTTCAAGCATAAACCTACATAATGTAAAGTTTGTTTTATTGTAAACTCGCTGTACAGTAACTCAAGGGTGGTGGAAGTAACATTTGCTGCATTAAGTGAGACAGAGACTTACAGCTCGCTTTTTCCTGCGCTTCAGCCAGGACAAGTCATCGAGCTCCGAGAAGAGATGCCCCTCCTCATCTGTGAACACACACACACACACACACACACACACACACACACACACAAAAGGAAAGAGTGACAACACACATATTAAGAATGTTTACAAGTTTGGACGCTCAAGCCGAGAACAACGTGTTTTCCTGTTTTCACTCCTGAGAATTTGTTTAGCACTATGGAGTAGAGATAGGAAATTTTATATAATGGTAAAAACAGCAGCAACATAACATCTAATGCTTAAATCAGCCGGTCTGATTTTTAACAACATCAATTTTTTTTTAACAACATCAATTTCTAACACTTTCAGGTGTTATCACTTTTGTACTATATACGGATGTTGAGTTTCTGACTGGTTTCTATACACCTACTGGTTCTGGGCATGTACATGTGTTTGCCTTGTCGCTGTATTGCCTCCTCTCCCTGTCAGGGCCCCATCTGCTTATCCACACCAGCCCTGACTGCAGTATAGAACGTCTGGTCGGATCACTACCCCCTTGCCAGAATACCGTGGTACTTGGTTCGTGTCAGAATAATTAGACAAATTAGTCCCAGACTGGAATAATTCACGTGATCTGCATTTTAAGTCGGAACAGAAACTCAGAGAGTCTGCAAAAATGTTGGCACATGAGTTGCTGTTTTCCTAACTTAGAAAAGCAATTAACATAATTGTACTGTTAGCTTCAAATAGTAGATTCTCATGTGAACCATTGTCACTGAAACTGCACGTCCATCTCTCAAAAGCACGTGACACGAGGCTTTTTAGACAATACAGACGTGTTTATGATTAATGTGCGTAGGTTTTAAATTATTAAATAGGTTGATCCTTTTTCTTTGTTCTTTGTTTGCAAATATTAAATATTAAAAAGATGTGTCAAGGTGTTGTTTAAATGCCCTAAACACATAATTACAACACATTGAGTTTAAAGGAAAAATATGAGAGCACAAAAGGTCAGAACAACCATTTCTCAGCAAGGGAAATGGGACCTTCCAAGAAGCATAGATGTGAATGCACAGTCACTCTTTGGCAAACTCTTGCTTGCTAGTATGATAATTGAATGCATTGCCTTCTTTCTGTGCCTGCCTGCTTGGCGCGAACCCTGTGTTGTCCGTCTGCCAGAACGACCGACTCACGCTCGGTTCCAGTCACGCTCAGCCACCTCCTCAGCTGAACCACCCTTCTGGGCACTTTGTGGAAATCCCCTGGATCCCTTCGAACTCTCTCTGCCTGGTGCCCCCTGGTAGCTGCCTGTTCCTTCCCCACCCTTGCTTTGATAGTTTCCCTTTGTTATGGGTCAGCCCTTCCCTGTGCACATTTTTCTGCTCAGCACATTTGTCAATGTCATTGTCATTATTCAGCCTGTGTTTCTGAGTCCAGCCATACCACCATACCACTTATCATAACAGACAAAAAAAAACTAGGATTACCGGCCTGAGATTGTACTGCTTCAGCCACCAGTGCAGTTTCAGTCCACATAAATTTTTGTCCAGAGTCATGAGGTCACCATGACCTCTGACCACTGAAATCTTATCTTTAATCTTTAAATCCATGTGACAACTGGTCAGAAAATCAACTCCCTACAGGCAAACGGTTAAGATATCATGTCCAAGTCGCGAAAAACATGTTTTGTCAGGCCACATGACCCTGAACTTTGACCTTTGACCACCAAAATCATATCAGTTCATTTTTGCTTCCAAGTGAACATTTGTACAAACCCCGAAACAGTTCAACTGAAGGCATTCTTGAGACATAATGTTCTAACAGCAAAGGAAATGATTTTTGAGGTTACAATGACCTTGGCGTTTTACCTTCGAACAACAAAACCTAACCAGACTTTCTTGACACACCATATTCACAAGAATGGCTCATACAGACGAAAGGACTTCCCAAAAATGCATGTTGTGTCCTGAACGCTGACCTTCCAAGGGAAAGGTAATGACAGGATGGAGCAGGGGTGTGGTAATAGCTCAGAGGATGGATGATTAATGGTGGAGGTCATATGGGATCATGAAGGAGAGTGATGAAAACCCTTACCCTGCTCCTCTGGATCATTGTTCCAGTGAAGGGAGGCTGCTCGTCTTAAACTGTGAGGCCTTGCAGCTGTATCCTACAGGGGTGAGGCACACAAGTGTTAAAAGATTGAAGAGGGAAAGGGTTCACTATGGACACTGTTAAGTAAGATTCCACGTCAAACATAGTGAATGAATATGCAAATGAATATGTAAAACAAACATGAACTGTGTGCCATACATGATGAGGTAGAAACAGTGATGACAGCAACACTGCTAATGTGGCCTGAAGGCTCATTCAAGGATATTGTTAAAAATGAACCGTGCTTCCTCCATGTTAGTGGATGGGTGATAGGCCAAACTAAAATATTTAAAAAATCACGCACGCATGCATCTATATGATCAAATTAAATAATTAGGCTACACAGATAATTAGAACGGCTACAGATAAGCAAATGTTTGACCTACACATTGGACAGCAAGCTTTATTACCTCCGACAAGGCTAAGTTTGTTGGTTGGTTTTTATTGATTACAAGCAAGACTACACAAAATTGATTAAAACAGATTTCCACAAAAATGGAATCGGGGCCGATTCAGGAATTTTGAATCCCTTTCTTTAACATTGCAAGATCTCACTGCTCTACAAAGAAATAATTCATGGATATTTAGGGAACTGATATTTAGAGTGTGTGCAAGTTGGGGAAGCTTGATTGAATTTAAGATGGGCTGTTGGGCCTTGGCAGAGGTACGTGGTGTACTGAGTTCCACTCTATACTTATCTCATGTGTCAAAGCTCCTTCCTTTAAAAAAAAAGGAATGTCCTTGGAGTGTTGAGGATATCCTCAGATACAAATGTAAAAAGCGGACAATGTTGTGCATTGTGTGCTGACGCTACATGAGCAGAAAGGAACAGAAAACCATCTGAGTGATACATATTTCGGCGAAGGGAATAACTTACGATGGAATGAGTCTGTTCCAAGGGCTCGATTAGATACACATAGACTCCATCGTCAAACATCCCGCTGCCGGCCAGAGAGAGAAGAAAAGGGAGAGAAGCCATTCGATACTGAGTCAATATGAGGCTGAGACGAGCGCATCCACAGATATTCTGACACACACAAAGAGGAGTGCACACAACCCTGCTGTTCACTTACTGCAGCCCGTTGCAGGTAGACAAGGCCACGTGGGAGTTATCGTTCCCTCTCAACTGGCCGTGGTAGTAACAGTGCTCACCGCCCTGAAGGGAAGACAACACACACAGCGCTAAAGAAACATCATAGCAAACCCAGGGCTATAAATAAAGTAGCAAAACAAAGAACAAAACTGTGTGTTCTGTTCTTTCCATGGTGAATGTGTCACTTCTGTAATTAATTATCTTGAGCATCTCTGACGATGGAACAGCCTGTCTCACAGATGTTCATTCTAGCATTTCCGTCGATGCTTGTTAACGTGCCTGTGTTAAGACGTCAAGGTGGGTCCTGGTACTATCTGTGACTCAGCTGTCAGACCCAGGGTGAACAGAGGACAGCCGCACACCCTCCACCCCCAACCTCTCCCTCTCTCCTCCTCCTCCTCTCTCGCACTTCATCCATCCCACGCTGCACTGCTGCTGCAGAGTGCTCTCTCTCTCCCTCGTCACATGACCAGAGCTCCAGCAGGAGGCTGCAGGGGAGCGAGACCCTGCTGATTCAGCTACAGTACGCCCAGCCCAGCCCTCTGCCTGAATCAGCAGCAGCAGCAGCAGCAGCAGCAGCAGCCAGCTCTCATTCCTAACCTGTTTTCTTCTCTACCTCTATCTATCTATCTATCTATCTATCTATCTATCTATCTATCTATCTATCTATCTATCTATCTATCTATCTATCTATCTATCTATCTATCTATCTATCTATCTATCTATCTATCTATCTATCTATCTATCTATCTATCTATCTATCTATCTATCTATCTATCTATCTATCTATCTATCCATCTATGTCTTCATCTTGTACATTTTGTTATTTTCCTAAGTCTTAATTTGTATTAAATGATAAACTTCCACGGGCCTCTGTCCATCTATCCATCCATCTATATACTCTCCTTCGATTTTATAAACACCACGTACTCCCATGTTCCGCTATCTATTATCCATCCATCTATGTGCATTGATCCATCCATCCATCCACACGCTGTCCTTCTGTTTCATGTTCCAATATCTATCTATCTATCTATCTATCTATCTATCTATCTATCTATCTATCTATCTATCTATCTATATCTATCTATCTATCTATCTATCTATCTATCTATCTATCTATCTATCTATCTATCTATCTATCTATCTATCTATCTATCTATCTATCTATCTATCTATCTATCTATCTATCAATCTATCTATCAATCTATCAATCTATCTATCTATCCATCCATCCAACTATCTATCTATCTATCTATCTATCTATCTATCTATCTATCTATCTATCTATCTATCATCTATCTATCTATCTATCTATCTATCTATCTATCTATCTATCTATCTATCTATCTATCTATCTATCTATCTATCTATCTATCTATCTATCTATCTATCTATCTATCTATCTATCTATCTATCTATCTATCTATGTCTTCATCTTGGACATTTTGTTCTTTTCCTAAAAATAACTGCTGTTTGTTGTTTGACATGTGTGCCGGTTGCAGTGTTAATTTGGTGACAGATTTGCAGCGGGATAAGTAATAAAAGACCAAAGCAAACTGATTCACAGGCCGTCAACACACATCTGTCTTCGATTTAATAAAGTTGGGCCTTTAGCTCTACCAACGATGTACAAGACTGTCTAGAGCAAACAGAAAACCACACTCCAGCAACAAAAGAAGATATTTTAACATTTTGTGTTAAAACTACAGAAGATGTTACCTTTGATAGAACAGGTTTGCCCCCTTCATAATGGATCTCAACATAATCTGAAGACAGCAAGCCGCTGAAAAGGGAAAAACAGGGATTGAAGTTGGTTAAATCGAAAGGATGTGATGCAGCGACAGTAAAAACAACACAACAGTCTGTCTGTGTTTGCTTTCTCTGACTCACATAGCACTGTGGTTTCAAACGGGCGGTGAGCACTGCTTTGGTTGGAGTTTAAACTAGAACACTCATAACCACAGTGCCTGGATTAGTCTGCACAAACATGACACGGCTCATGGCATCTCAAAAGAGCACCGCAGATGGTAAATGTCTCGGGATTTTTTTTTGATGGGCTTTACTTATGAGATGCTGCACAAACAAGACTATATTGGAAAAAATGATAACTCTTTCAAAAACATGCACATTCTGTCATAATAAGATGCTTAATACAGACTCACACCCAGTTACACACTCTTTCTAAAAGTAGATTTACAGTAATTCATGTAATGTAAAAGAAATTGTAAAAAAATGTTCCTCTCAAACTTCTTTTTACAAAACTGTGTCTTCCTCAATTTCCCGTAATTTAGATCAGGGGTTGAGAAACAGAACGAGTAACAGGAACCGAAACAAGTAACTACGTCTGAAATCTGCCTCGCCTAATAAATGATTGTGAGCCACCGGCTTCACCTTGAACACAGCGGTCGAGTTCCCTCTGTTTGAGTCAGCGTCCCTCACCGTTACACACACTCAATCTGTTCAGCTGACAGCTGATTTCAAGAGGTGGCCATTTTTGCCATAACTGCGTTTTTTTCCTTCTGAGTAATCTTGCAAACACAAAAAAAACACACCCTCCTATCTGTAGAGATGTGGAGGTGTTGCGGCAGCGGATAAAATAAAATTGAAAATAAAAAGAGACGCCGTCGGCTGAGTGATGCTCGGCAGCATGTGAGCAGGAAGTGCACTTGGATGAGGGGAAGTGTCGAGGCAGGGGCGGCGTGTGAGAGAGACTCCTGAGTGAGGGGCCCTATTTTTAGTTGGACATAAGAGAGTAAGAGTGTATACCGGTGTGTTAGTGTGTGTGTGTGTGTGGGTGGTGGGGTGCACCGCCAAGCATGGAGGGGTAAAGCATTAGCGTTACGAGATGTGTGTGTGTGTGTGTGTGTGTATGTGTGTGTGTGTGTGTGAGAGAGAGAGATCTATGAATCTCTGTGTGGAGGCAGCACTGTCCTGCCCGGAGGTTACTCTTGTCCAGAGGCAGCTAAGTGCCTCAATGCAGCAGCAGCAGCAGAGGAAAGCGAGACAGAAGCAAGGCAGAGATATAAAATCTAAAAACTGCAAGTTCTCCTGTCTGGCACCACATGAAAAGCAGCTCTGACTCCTGACACACGACGCCATCATATCACAATGTTTAAACTCTTAACTAATAGAAATAATCTTATATTTTATATATTTAACTCCAAGGAAGAGTCAGCGGCGGAAAAGATATCCACAGCAGGATATCTCAAAAGGAACTAAGGGTCCATTTCAGGAGAAGCTACTGGTCCCATTAATGATACACTACATGAAAAGGGATGTGCTTTCAATCAATATATACGTCCTCCAGTGGGAAAACCTGTTTCCTCAGTTAACAATCCCAGGTACAGTGAGAGGTGAGGAGATAAAGAAGCGCCCATTGGCAGGTTGCAGGACTCATCTATATTTAGAGCCGTACTGTCGCAGCTACAACACCAAGCAGAATTCAAACCCCTGTTCTCACATGAAAAGTGAGGAACACAGGAAGAGTGGGGTTGGCTCATGTATCTCACAGATGACCTACAGTGCGGGCACACAGCTGGGAAACAAGGTCACACTCCCGTCCCCCGTTGGGCCTTGTGCAGTAGCCGCTCCCTTCACATGTGTGGCTTCTACAAAACAAATTCAACATTGCTGGAGTCTGTACCACGTCCGTTTCTATTTATACAGAAGTGTTCTAGTCTTATCCACCACTCGAAGCATTTTAAGTCACGAGCCATATTCATCTATTCAAACAAACATTCATACAGCGTGATACATGCTGCGCCTTTTCTATCATACAGCATTCCCGCACTGTTGTAAATTTGGGATTCAGCATCTTGCCCAAGTACAATTCAGAATGCAGACTGGAAAATCCAGGGATCAAACCACCAACCCTCTTATTAGATGACCCACTCTACCTATTGAGCTATGGCTGCCCCATCAATGTCATCTGACCCAAAGAAAAAAAAACCTATTTGATATAACACTAGTCAGAAAGCTGCGCCATACCAGCTTCTATGTTGGCACTGAAATATAATGTGTGTCAGCAGCTATCATACAACATTATTTTAAGCTTAGGTAATGCATTGAACGAGGAATGGCAGCATTTTAGCCATAACTAGACAGTAGGATCAACATCTAACATCACTCAGATGTACACAATATAAAATTACAAAATTTCACTGCAGAATCCAGCTTCAAATCCAATAAAAGGGACCGAAATCCAATCAGCATTTCTAAGTCCCTGTACACATTCACATTAAGCCTTCACATATAGCTACTTTGTGAGGGGAGTAAATCAATATCATTGAGTGTCCAGAGCCTTGTGTCTCCGAATGGGACAGTGATCACTGAGCATAGCCGCTCTGCTCCTTTATGATGGAAACCAATAAAAGATATATACTCTTTTCAAGATCTTTTTCCAAAAAACAGTTTGTCCTTGTGTTTGAACTGAACTGGCAGCTGAACTAAGATTTCTCCTAACATTTGCAGGATTCTGGCAACCGATAATCTGCCCTATTTAGTTACAGCTTCCCTGAATACATTCCCTTAGACTGACGCTGAAATAATGACTAATCTGACATATAATAACACATATCAGTTACAAACAGCAGTCAGCCACAGACATGAATCCCATGCTTGCTCATAAGTATCCTGCCCAGAAACACCCAAGGACGATCCTGGTCGTGTCGGCACCCAAGGTCAGACAACCACTGTCTCTACGGGATGTGATCTTTACAGTAAAACAAGTTTGTTATTTAGTTAAACTTTTTAAAATCTCGCTTTACTTCTGCTTTGTGGCATGGGGTTCGTCCATGCACATGTCTACGTGAATATTGAATATTTAAAAGCCCTGAATTAAAAAGGAAAAAAAACTCTAGATCATAGCTTATTATAGAAATGTTTTCTATAACATCTAGTATCAGGGTGGGTCTGCTGTGTGGGTCTGCTGAAGAATGGATGTTCAGGCGTTTGCTGCCTTAACAGTAAGATGAATACAGCTGCTGATGTGCCATTTTCTTCCACCTGCACAATAAAACATTACACCAGGACCCTGACAGGAGACACTGCTGAACTACACGTCCAACTCCCTCTCACAGGAAGTTAAACCACAGCCAAACAGTCTGTTACAATTAACGACCACAGCGGCCAGCTTTCAGCTCTAAAATCAATCGTTTTAGCTTTAATGAATTACTGTAGTTGGTTGGTTAGATGAGGCGAAGAAGGACCTACTTGTTCAACTTTAGATCCAGGACAAATCTGGAGCCAAACGCCTCTAACTGGAAACTGGCCTGGGCAAGGTGGACTGCCTGTTAATGGAGAAGAGAGTGGTCACTGCAGAGGATGATGGCGACTTCAGAGCAGAGGATCGATTAAGTCAGTCTACAGAGCAAAAGTCCCCATCATCTAAAGTACAGCGAGCAGAGAGCAGCAGTGGTGGAGAAAGGACAGATGGTAAGGTACAGTGGGAGAAATGCTTCCTTCAGCATGCTCGCTCTGACGTGATGCACACAAAGCATGTTTGTGAATGTGCTGCGTGTGTCTGAGGCTATCTTTGTTAGAACAGACGCTGTGCAGCAAAATGGCTTCAAAGACAGAATTACACAGGTTTTAATACAGACTTACAACTTCAAAACCTCAACCAGACAGCAGGCTGTTATGTGGCCGTACTCTTGATATAAAACATCTTCCCACCACACCCCGGTATCACCTGCCCCTGCTTACCTGGCCCTCCGCGGCCTGGCTCTGGACTCGCGTGTCCAGGTCATGGTAGGTGCTCTCCGAGTCCTCGTTCAGGTAGTAGATCAGCCGCGAGGGGTAGGTGATCTCATGCTCTGCTGCATGGCGGGTTGTGTTGTCTGTGGCAGGTGCTGCAGTCGCCTGTTGCTTCAGCAGCACGGGCACCGCAGCCCTCTCAACCTTGTCCTCTACTCCTTGAGAATCTGCAAAGAGAATCCCCATTGCACCGCCGTGAGAAAAGCACACACACACACACACAGACGCACACACATGAACACACACATAGAGTATTCAAAGAGCCAGCTGTCATCCTTTATTCATGACACGCATTGATAACACTGAGGCTAGTGGCCACAGCTTCATTGCGATTCTTCAGGACCCACTTCGGCAAGGTTGCACATAGAATAATAACATACTGACAACCACAAATGGCTGTGAGGGCGACTAGGAATAAAGAAAATAAGATGCTTTAATTCGCTGAAATCTACTTTTGATATGCTTATCGCTAGAAGTGGAGAAAACTCTGCACCAGACAGATGAATGCAGCTCCTGTTATGCAATGTGAATCCAAACAGCCCCAGACAGTAACAGCAGATTACATTATGCACGTCAGGAAAAATCAGGTTTGCAGTGGTTGTTGGTCCAAATGTGGAGATCATACATAATGAAGAGCACTGTTTCATATCAGGCTGAACAAAAGCAGCTGGGAGGCTGTGGTGTGCCTCAATGCACCATCATGTTCGAGAACACCGCATATTGAACATAACACATCCCTGCGTTTTATCGCGGAGAGGAAACACACAAAGCGATGCACCTGCTGTCCACCGCCAGTCAGCGTTTAAGTCAAAGTGGAGGGTGGAGGCTATTTCCTGACATCAAAGTGACAAAAAGGCAGCAGGACGCGGCCAATACATACCGGATGACGCTAGAGATGGATGAAGCCAGGGCGAGAGGACGCTGACGAGCAAAGTGGCCAGAAATATCAAATGCATGATTCATATTTGAATAAGTGGAATATCTCGATATCAACACAGCAACGCAGTGGAAGGCTTGCGGCCCATCGCGGCGGGGAGGGAGCCGTGCGGGAGGGAGTTCTTCATGGATCCGGGAGGCACCGGGATGCTGCTGCTGCAGTAGCTGCTGAGGAAGAGGAGGAGGAGGAGGAGGAGGAGGATGGATGGATGATGGGTGGGGGAAGAGGCAGAGAGAAGGCGGCGGCCAGTCACAGCTACTGGAAGTCAAGCTGCAGGCTCCTCCTCGACCATAGCAAACATGTCCTCCCTCCCCTCCAGGTGACTTCCACAGGCATGGGCTGCAGATCCGAACAACCCGACGAGAGCTCTCCCTCTCTCTCTCTCTCTCTCACACACACACTAGAAAAACATAGGACACTCAGAGATGATAAATAAATAAATAATTTAGATAATAAATAAAGCATTGTTTTTCATAGTTTTCATCATATAGCATAATATAGAGCTGGAGGGATATGGCCAAAGAATTATATCAAGACGATATTGATAATTACCACAATAAATAGAAAGTGTCACATTATTAGGACCCGAGCACTGACAGGCACTGAGACAGTGAGGCCCTATTGAAATTAAAAGGATTATATATCTTACTAAAATTTGCAGAAAACTTGAAAGTGGTGAAAATTTACTTTTCATTTATTTACTGTTATTTATACATTTTTTGTTTTTAAATTTACATAGTGTAAGATATTGTGCAATTAATAGGTGGTTGAAGTCCTGCTAATTTTAAGGGTTCAGAATCTTGCCAAAGACACAACAGTGTGCATATGGGGAAGAGTGGGAATTGAACTGCCAACTCTCTTGTTGGAGAACGACCAGTCTACCAACTAGGCCACATAACCTGCTCGTCCCCATGAGAAACTAAGCACATCAAGAAGATGGACAAATTATTTTGTGTGTGTCTGTGTCATTCTATGCTGCTTTTGATTTGTTTACCTAAAATGTTATTAGATAGTTCACCCAAAAATGCAAATTCACTCATTATGTACTTACCACTATGCTGATGGAGGTGGTGGGAGAAGTGCTTGAGTCCACAAAACACTTTTGGAGTGTCAGGGGTAAACGATGTTGCAGCCAAATTCAAAACAATTAAAGAAAATGGAGACCACCTCTATAAACGTAAAGGAGCAACAGAAAAAATACTTAAATTGCCTCCAAACTGCTCCTCTGGTGTCATCCAAGTGTCTGTAAGCCCCGACATTCACATTTGACACATTTAACCTAACCCTTTTTAGTTGTAGAATAAATTTTAGCAAACCGTATTGTAAAAAAACCTCATTATTTTAATGCAGTAGATTAATATATGTAATGTTACAGGAGTTCATTAGCTATTGATCAGATTAATAGTTAAGCATCAGCAGTTAAACTGATAACAAAGTATAAAAGCTGATCTTTTTTGTATGTAAAATAGATCTTTCACAAAAAACTTGCACAAAAATACACGTTTTTCAAAATTTAATAAAAAAACATGGGAAAAAACACACAACTGAGGAAGCATAATGAAAATGAAACTACAGCAGCTAAACGCAATTCACCCATCATTCATTTTAATATTTGCCTCTGTGCTTACGTCTGTGAAAAAGACCTTCATAGTATATCTGATCAATGTGAACCTATTGACCTTATCTTTCAGGACATCAGCCACCTCAGAATATGAGATCTCTCATAAATCACATAAAAGCTGCACAAAATCTCCATACATGTTTTTATTTATGTGATGCATATGGATTAGTATTGTTTGCAAAAAAAAAGCCCATCTCCATCCCAAAGTTTTTCCTATTATTGTGACGGTAAGGTAAGGTTTGTGAATGCTATGTGTGAGCAATTGTTGTATGAAGAATGGCAGTAACACAGTGTTCTACATTACAATTTCTTAACTGATTTGCCTTGGCACAAATCAGAGTGTCATATGGACAATGTGGACTTTTCTAGTGTTGACTGGAGCATCTGTAGTGGAAAACCCTGAAAGCATTGATAAAATAACTGATTAGTTAATCAAATATGTTGAAATGTAATTTTATAAAGAAAACAATTGGTGATTAGTTTCAGCCTCCAGGTTTTGGGGTCTTAAATAATTGTCCATTTAGTAAACTGCAATGTTTTTGAACAACTGGTGAGACAAAGCAAACAAGTTTAACCTGTCAGGTGACTCCTCGGATACAGTGATAAGCACTTTTTCACAATTGAAATGTGACAGTTGATGATATTGATATGCTAATAGAATGAATGGCTGGGGGAAACCATGGAACAAAATTGGTAATAATAATGATAATTTCTTGCACAATCATTTAAAAACGTCATTCCAGTTTTAGCAGCCGTGTGTGTGACTTCCAACATGCAGATTAAGTGATCTGACTAAGCCTAAAATAGAATAAGGAAGTGAGTGATTCATGGATTGGAAGACAGTGTGTTGAGACAGTACTGTACGTGAGGAAAAGCATGAATGCTGTTGTGTTGGTGAAGATGATTGCTCCCAGTAGTTTCCTGAAAAGTCCCAGCGGGGACTGACGGAAGACACTGTTTGTGTAATTTTGAGGAGGCAGCATATCTCTCCAAGGAAGACTGCATCACAGCGGCGACAGATTATAATCAGTGCTTGTCATGACTTGTCATCTTGATTATAAGGCTACGCAGAACACACAGACAGACAATATGCACACACAGCGGAGCTATTAAAGGATTCCCACCCCCCCAGGGCTGAATGATCAACAGACAGATAGGATGGTCACTATGGGGTCGCTGGAGATTGAGACGAGATGAGTGAGCAGCAGCGTCCACATGAGTCTTTCTGTCATCAACCTGCATCAGATTGGAAAAAAAAGCATCTGTTGTCATTCAAATTGATGGATTGAATATGAACACATCAAAGACTGTATATAAAGATGGACGGCATGACAGCTCCCCAAAAGTGAAGCCAAAGTGCATTGTCAATGTCACTGACTTCTTGTTCAGGGTATAAAAGGGGGAATTCCCCAATGAACTGCAAAACAGAAAGTTGAAAAGTTCAACCCATATAGAGGATCAGGCTAAGTCTCCATCAGGGACGTGACAGTAAGAGTCTGGTATTGAGTGGGGTGTGGTCAGAAGAGCAACACTCAATGTTCACATTTACACCCAGAGAGAGCAGTGTGGCAACAATGATGACACACTTATTCTTGATTAACAGTAAACCTGTTTCATACACCTTTTGTGTGGACATTTAGCAGGTAGGGAGGGGTCTGATTTAGGAGTCAATTCAGTTGCATTATGGGACTAGTAGGATGAAGAATTTTGGATCAGGACTCAGTCAATGGCCTAAAAGTCATCTATTTGGAAAATTCTTTATTTATCCGTGATGAGAAGAGAGTCACTTACAGTTACATAATCTCTGTTTTTAACCATACGTTAAATGCTGTGTCAATGTTTTAATCTGCATTCGAAAAGTCAACCAAGGTTACGGGAATCCACTGAGTAAATTCACTGGTGTTCCCTTTATTAAACTCTGCCCTGTTGCTTTAATGGACCGGTATCTGGAGACATGGTGGAATTATAGTAAATCCACCAAACGTTTTATAGTGTAATCAAGTTAGTCTGCACATCGACATTCAAAGCACGGAGGCCTGCCACGAGTTTCCTCTGTTTTAATGAGCAGCAAAGTGCTGAATGAACGGGTTCAGAAAGTGGCTGGTGGGAAGGAAGCAGACGCAAAAGCAGTTTGCTGAACAGGAAGTTTCTGCTTTTCTATTGTTTTGGAGAAAGAAAAAAAAATCCCTGCCAGTCAACAACGAAATCTGCTTCTTGTAAAAAACTTTCCCCTTTACTCACAGAGCCGTGAGTTGGTTTTTACTCGGCAGCTTCTCTGAATGAAAGCTTTCTTCTTCTGCGCCGAGCCGAGCACCAATAAGTTCTCTTCATTCCGTTGGTCCATGTCTGACGCGTCAGCCTGGCGCGCCCACTGCACCTCTCCGCTCCTCCAGCCCTGCAACCACAGTTCCCAGTTTAGTTTGGATGAGGACTGCACATGCAACACAGAGACCGAGAGGAGAAGTCACGGATAAGACCAGGCCCCGCACTCCGGAGCTAACCGAGGCTAAGCAGCCGTGTGTTGATCCACAAAGGGATTTTTTGAAAACGGGGCGCTTGAACTTTTAGGTGAGAAACCTCTTCATGTTTATCCCATTAGTATTCAAACAGTGCCTATGTGGCACCGAGTGAATAGTGAACTATGCCCGTTTCTGTCATGTTAACTGATGATTGTATATAAATGTTGTTGGTTCAATAGTGTAGGCTCTACTTACTTTATTCTATTTGTTTCTTAGTTTCCAAGTCTATAAAGTTATTTTTTTCTGTCCAGTCCAATGTTTCCATTTACCATAAATGTTGTTTACGTTCTCTTTGAAGAGTGATTCCTCCTATTGATCAGTTTTACATTTTACAATATATAAGTCAATTTGATCTATACAGATGAATAGAAATTGAGTAGAGTTCAATATAATATAGTCTTTATGGTAATTTTACAAAAGAAAGCAGTACAACAGATTTAGAGGTACTACTTCTGAAAAATTGTGACAATAAATACTGATGTCTTATTATATTTAAATCCTCTTCTTATTGTTGATCCAATAGTTCTAATACTTACTTATAATATGATTCTCTATTGTTGAGTGCTTGTGTTTTTACTATATTTATGGACATCTTCATTATTATTTGTGGATTGCACTGATTCTTGCATTTAGCATTTTGTACATTTAGTTCAGTTTTTATCTTTTCTCGAAAAAATTGGGCAAAGTTGCAGCTACTCCTCTGCTTTTGAAGACGTTCTGTTCATGACATTCCTTTTCAGTGTAATGTTAGAGTAGACTATAGATAGAAGATAAACACTGGAATCAAATCGTGGTGGTGATGAGCTCTGGTTTGGCCTTGATGACGACACAAATATTTGAGATATGTCTTCTCGCAGTTTTTTTCAGATTTTGTCACTTGAGAAGATAAAAAATGACAGATGCTTTTTTTGTTTTTTTTATCAGCCAATCAGTAACACTGTGCCTCAACTTTCATAAATTATGTCACAATACAGTATGTGTCAGCTCTTCCATGTTTACTTACAGAACAAACAACATGAATCACACTACGAGGGATCTGTTGATCTAGATGGATGTTGACTCTGTGTTCCAGGATTTCTCGGGACACACCCTGTCCCAGCCTCAACACGCAGGAGCTGAGTGATTGGAAAAGAGGGGAGGGATACACATTGGGTCCTTTTGAGGAGCATATATCATAAAGGGTGTGAGGTAAGAACAAACGGCTTCTTTACGACACTACATCACCATATTGAAAATAAATCTTATCATGACATCTTTTTGTCTTCTCACAGAATAACAATCCTTGCAGTGATGGAAGAATCCGTCGAGGACTATGGAAACTACACTTATGATTATTACCTGGAGTATGGCGACTTGGAAGATCTTAAAGTAGAACACAGGCAAGGGGAGACTATGCACATCATCTCAGTGGTGATATATATTATTTCCTTTGTGCTTGGGCTGATTGGAAACGGGACTGTTATTTGGGTGACGGCGTTCAAAAGCAAAAAGACTGTCAACAGCGTGTGGCTGCTCAATCTTGCCATTGCCGACTTTGTGTTTGTGCTTTTCCTGCCCTTCTACATCGATTACATTCTGCGGGACTTCCACTGGGACTTTGGTTTGGCCATGTGTAAGCTCAACTCATTTGTCTCCGTGATGAACATGTACGCCAGCGTGCTCTTCCTCACGGTGCTCAGCATAGACAGGTACGTGTCACTGGTCCACCTCAACTGGTCCCAGAGGCATCGAACTGTAGAGAGAGCCTGGGTCACGTGTGGATGCATATGGGCAATAGCCGGCGCCTTGAGCTGCCCTGCGCTGATCTTCCGAGAAACCATGCGCTTGCACGACAAGGTGGTGTGCTTCAACAACTTCCACGCAGAGGACGCACACACAGCAGCCATGAGACACATCGTGATAGTGGTGATCCGCACCACTGTGGGCTTCTTCCTGCCGTTTACAGCTATATGTGTGACAGGCACACTTCTCACAATCAAAGGGAATCGCTCTCAGGGCTCGTTTCGCCTGTCTAGCTTCTCCAAAACAGTCACTGCTGTAATCCTGGCCTTCTTTTTATGCTGGGCACCTTTTCACACCTTCAGCTTAATGGAGTTATCGATACATTCCTCATTGTACCTACACAACATACTGAAAGCTGGGTTTCCCCTTGCCACCAGCTTGGGTTTTTTCAACAGCTGCATTAACCCCCTGCTGTATATGCTCTTGGGTAAAAAGGTCCGTCAAATCCTGAAGCGTGCCTGTCTCAACATTACCAAGAGTTCACTAAGAGAGCTCAGCCAGTCCGTGTCTGCCACTGAGATGGAGTCTGTGCCAGGACATTATCTTGACAGTGTCCCAGAGGAGCCTGTGGAGTCGTCAATTCTATGATCGCAATCGTCCTCAGACTCTTGTAGCAGTCCATGAAAAACACGAGGGTGGCTGACTGCTACTTAAGTGAAATGGGGGAGGATCATCACACGCCCATTCTTTCCAGCTGTAATGCTCAGATTTTCCCTGTTGTGTTTCATTTGGATGGAGTTACACCTACTTCAGCTATTTCTCTCAATGGAAAAACTGAGGGAAACGGTATAATGTGCACATAGCTAGTATCTTTGCATATATTTGTCATTTGCAATTGATCTCTGGAGAAACAGGCAAGATCAAAATCTATAGCTGAAACTATCCTGATCATTAATTTGTCCGTTTACAAATCAAAATCCCTGCCTCTGGGTCCAGCTTCTCAACTGTGAGGATTTGCTGCTTTTCTCTTGTCTTCTGTGATAATAAACTGCATTTCTCTGGGTGTTGGACAGCTGGTCAGAAAAACAAGCAATTTGCAGATGTGTCTTCAGGCTGTGGAAAATGGGATGGAGATTTTGTGTTAAACTATTGTGGGTGAAATCATGAGACAAGCATCGTTCACATTTGGATTGTACTCCTTTGAATCAAGGGTGTCTGCTCATCCATGCTCGATCGGCTGTCTAGATCCTTACAAATGTGCCTATATCTGATAGTAGCTTAATATGATTATGTTTTTATACCGTTTGATACTACAGTCATCTATTAATGTATTGTTTTTTTAATTAGTTGAGAGTTGTACAAATGTTTTATTTTAATATATTACAATTAAATACCCTATATGTTAATAAAATAGCTCCTCCGAGCACACACTGTACTGCTTTGTATTATTTGACTTGATGTCATCGGGGTTACCTCATGATGGGGAAGGCTTTTGAAGTTTAACAAACACACACCAGGTTTCCAGCAGGATTTACACACTCCTCACAAATATGCACAAGCCAGAGAAGCGTCCAGATGTTGCATTTCCTTCTCCCTTTTCCTGAGGGTCTGTTTACAAATCGAAGCCGCGTCCTGTTATTCATCTCCGGAGAACTCAGACTTGTGAGGATGACATCAGTGTTAGATTAGAGACACGCTGATATCCTGCTGTGGAGACACATGTGAAAAATTACACAGGAAGCATATTTTACCCCGATATTCAATAAGGAAGCAAAGGTCACTCGCACCTCTGACCCACTTTGTTGTGACTGTGAATAAATGGCACATTAAGAAGAGTGGGAATAATCCACCTTTGTATCCAAAGCAAATAGTGAATCAGAGGGAAAGATCCCTGCAGTTGCTGCCACATCACCGCAGACTGTCACAGTTAGGGTGTAGATGAGAATCTACTATGGAGATGCTACATGACTTCACCTGCTCAGTACTTGATAGTGGAGCAGTCAGAGTGACGCAGCTCTCCTGTGTGGATTATAGCAACACTGGATTACTTAATCTGTGACGCAGCAGGACAGCGACACAGTGCGCAATCTGCGTAGCAAACAGTCTCCCGAGGACACTGACAAGTAAGTGACACCGCAATAATCTCGGTCTGCTGTATAACGTGCATAACCTGGATGCTACAAAAAACAATGCGTTACATTATATTTATAGCATGAGTGAGACACTGGGGTTAGCCTATTGACGTCTGTCCCTTTAGCTTGTTTTTAGCCACCATGCTAAGTAGTGGGTTTAACGCCTATATTGGTTATAACAGTTTCACACACACTCAATAACTAACGTTACCATATTAAGCGGCTAAAGCAACATTTGATCACGTTAACACACAAGTTGGCGAGTGACGTTATGCACAGTTTGTTGATATTTAACGAAATGTAAAACCTTTTACGCGCTGTCAACACCCGACGTAGTCATGTAAACATGTAAACATTTATATACAGAGCACAGTGGGTGATATATGTTGTTAGTACTATTTAGCCGCTCCCTTAGACAACAGCTACAAGTCGCTAGCTTGCTAACAGCTATTCTTCTGTGTGTTGGTGCTGGAGCATGTGTGGGTTAGCAACACACGTCTCCGTGTTTTACATCATTACGCACCAACTTTGAATGTGTGGTCGACACCGGGAGAATGTGCCTGTCAGACCCGCTCGAGCTCACACGTGATGTCGCCCCTCTTCCTCCAGCATGCTGCGTTTGCCTGCTGTGAGTCGGACTCTCTTTCCAGCAGCTGTAGCCAAAGGAGGTGCGGCTGCAGCCAATAATGGTAAGTAACCTTATTTATATACATGTGCTACTCCATCGTCTTATTAACTGATCAGTTTGTGGCACGTCTCTTTCTACAGAATAATCACTTTGTTTGTTTTGTGCCAGAATATCTATGTAACCTTGTCCCACTGGTGGATTATAGGCAGGATTACAGATCTGCCTGGTACTAGGTTTGGTGCCAGGCTGCTGCCTCTGATTAGCAAATAATGATCAGCGTCACTACTTTGCCACCACGATGAAATATCAGGATTTCATTATTGTAGCATAAGGGATTTATTGTGTGGGGAAATTCTCATGTAATGACAACAGTAATCGTCCCTGTCTCCTGTCATTGCCTGAAGCTCGTACTGCAGCAACAGCAGCTGCCAGCAGCTTCCTGGAGGTGTTTGTGGATGGGAAGCCTTTCATGGTGGAGCCAGGAACCACCGTGCTGCAGGTAACATGATGGATTCCTGTTTACATTTACATACAGTAATTCCCTGACATCTTGAGTCCTAATATTATATTTTACAATGTGGCTGTATTCTATCGCAGGCGTGTGAGCAGGCAGGCATGCAAATCCCTCGCTTCTGCTACCACGAACGTCTGTCAGTGGCGGGAAACTGTCGCATGTGTCTTGTGGAGATAGAGAAAGTTCCCAAGGTGAAGTTTAAATTTGCACGTTTGTTTTATTTCTACTCCAGAATTCAATGTATGTCTGTCAGTCTTGTGTTTCTTCTTCATAATTTTACTGGGACTAAGAGATGCCTTCTTAAAGTAATAATATGTAATATTTTTGCATGTACCTACCTTCTAGCCTGTTGCAGCATGTGCTATGCCTGTTATGAAGGGCTGGAACATTTTAACCAACTCTGACAAAACAAAGAAGGCAAGGTAGGATCAAACTCTCAACTAGCGTCAATGAAGACTTAGCGATGATGATTATAATATTGCTCTTTAATTATACCCAATTGTCTGATAGGTGGTGTTTAGGATTTTATGATTATATGCCCACTTTCATATTTGTGTTATAATGGGATACCTATATTTATATTATATCATCTTTCTCCCAAGGAAAAAACAACGTGTATATTCTCTGTTATGAAAGTAGCCCTACCCGATGTAATAAAAAATGGTTGTTTAATTTTCACAGAGAGGGAGTGATGGAGTTTCTGCTGGCTAACCACCCATTAGATTGTCCAATCTGTGACCAAGGTGGGGAGTGTGATCTGCAGGTAAATAGAAGATGACTTAATTTTCATTAGTCTGTAACTGAGCGTGTACTGTGTGTGACAGAGTCTCACTGTTATTTGTAAGACTGATTAACCGAGTCGAATATGATTTTGTGTGAAGGACCAGTCCATGCAGTTTGGCAGTGACAGGAGTCGTTTCACAGAGGGCAAAAGAGCTGTGGAAGACAAAAATATTGGTCCACTCATCAAAACCATTATGACTCGTTGTATCCAGTGCACCCGCTGTGTGCGGTAAGTCACACCTGAATATCTTGAGTAAGCTGAGTTGTTGTGCAAACTAAGGACATAAAAAAAACAACCCTTTTTGACCTTTTACTTACTACAGCTTCGCCAGTGAGATAGCAGGGGTGGAGGACCTGGGCACCACCGGCAGAGGCAATGACCTGCAGATTGGGACCTATGTGGAGAAGATGTTCATGTCTGAGTTGTCTGGGAATGTGATTGATATATGCCCAGTGGGAGCCCTGACTTCTAAACCATATGCATTCACTGCTCGTCCTTGGGAGACAAGGTTAGAAGATTTTTCTCTATATTTTTATTTACTTACTATTGTCAAAATGTTGCTCTCCTCATATATCCTCATTGGTTTTCTACAGGAAGACTGAATCCATTGATGTTCTGGATGCTGTCGGTAGTAACATTGTGGTTACCACTCGTGGCGGTGAGGTGATGAGAATCCTCCCTCGTCTTAATGAGGACATAAATGAGGAGTGGATCTCGGACAAAACCAGGTTCCTCTCATATCACACAACACAGACCTATATTTGGGTCTGATGTTGGCATTTTGTTAACCTGTTCTTTGCTTCCATCCTGACAGGTTTGCTTATGATGGACTAAAGAGACAGAGGCTTACTCAGCCGATGGTGAAAAATGAGTCTGGGCAGTTGGTTCCCACAACCTGGGAAGAGGCGCTGACTCAAGTTGCAGGAGCAGTAAGTGATTTATAATGAAGCCTCCTTCTGTAACAGTGTATGAAGACTTTGCCAGTCCTGAAAAAACATCTGTTATTTGACAGTTGCAAGGAGTTGAGGCAAATGATGTTGCTGCTGTCGTTGGAGGGATGGCGGATGCAGAGGCTCTAATTTCGCTGAAAGATTTGCTGAACTGTTTGAATAGTGACAACCTGTGCACTGAGGAAGTGTTCCCAATGAGTGGAGCTGGGTAAGACCAGACAGAGACAAACTAAGTACGTGGTAACACTAGTTGAACTAAAGCTGATAATAGGTTTCTGTTTTGATCTTGGCTTAGATCTGACCTGCGTTCAAACTATCTCCTGAATACTGGGATTGCTGGCATTGAAGAAGCTGACGTGCTAGTTCTGGTAGGCACCAACCCACGCTATGAGGCTCCTCTTTTCAATGCACGAATCAGAAAAGGGTATGTTTGATGCTGTTAAAAACAGTGTTTCTGTTTATTTAACGATGTTGAAGTTGGAAATCTGAGGGCTCTTACATTTAAAAAGCATGTTTTCTTTATATAAATGTGTTGACTCTTTTTTAAGCTGGCTGCACAATGAGCTGCAAGTGGCTCTTGTGGGAAAGGAAGTGGACTTAGGTTACACCTATGACCATCTTGGGGATTCTGCCATGGTTCTTCAAGAAATTGCATCAGGAACTCACCCGTTCTCACAGGTAATTCCCGCTTAAGTAATAAATGTTATCAGTCAACTCAAATGTCTCTCTCTTATTTGTGTATTTTATCTCCTCTTGCAGGTCTTGGCTGAAGCAAAACATCCTGTTGTTGTGATTGGTAGCAGTTGCCTGCAGAGAGAGGATGGCGCTGCTATAATGGCGGCTGTGTCAACCATTGCTCAGAATGCTCGTGTCAGTAGTGGAGTGGAGGAAACCTGGAAGGTTCTCAATGTGCTGCACAGGTAATTGTCTTGGGAAATTTGCGGAAACGCTTCCTGTAGCAGGGCAGTGTTCACGAGGGATTTTTTTCATTGTAAAACATTCTGTTTTGCCTGTGTCCTCAGGTTTGCCAGTCAAGTGGCTGCACTTGATCTTGGGTACAAGCCGGGAGTGGAAACTATCAGGAAGAATCCGCCCAAAGTGCTGTTCCTACTTGGGGCTGATGCAGGCTGCATTACTCGCCAAGACCTCCCTAGGGATAGTTTCATAATTTATCAAGGTCAGCTGTCTTACTGCACAGCAGCAGAAGGCTCGTTCACAGCACCTCTCATTTACTTCAATGCATGTAGTGAGGCAGTCTTAATTCCTGAAACACAGTTATTCGCAGGCACAGAAGATTTACAGAGAAAAACCAGAGTAAATAAGAAACACATTGAATGCAGAGTGCACAAGAGTTTACTTTAAGGTTTGATGAGTAATCAAAACAGATAAGCATTTAATCACAAACAGTAGATGGTGTAAGTAAACTTGAAAATACCTCACCAAGATAGTAAATGTCAAATTTTCATAAAATTTCTCACCACTCTGTATAAATTCATGTGAGGGTTACATTTCAATTCTCTGTGCCCTAAATGCCCAGGTCACCACGGCGATGTTGGTGCAACCTCTGCTGATGTCATTCTCCCCGGAGCTGCATACACTGAGAAATGTGGCACCTATGTGAACACTGAGGGCCGTGCCCAGCAGACCAAGGTGGCAGTGACTGCTCCGGGCATGGCCAGGGAGGACTGGAGGATCATCAGAGCAATTTCTGAGGTGAACTCCAACACAAGATTTATGTCATATAAAGCAGTAAGAGATTAGATTAAATGCTGTGAAATCTCTATTCTCATTTAGCTTGCCGGAGTGTCTCTGCCCTATGATACTCTTGACGAAGTGCGCGAGAGACTGGCAGATGTTTCCCCAAATCTGCTGCGATATGATGTCGTTGAGGAGGCCAACTATTTCAAGCAGGCCAATGAACTGTCTAAGGTCAGCTGTTGTTTTTTTTAGTGTGTGTTTAGTAAATCGTAGAGAATTGCCTAATTAAAGGTTTTCATGCACAGTTTATCTCAGTTTATTTCCAGCTGTCTTGATGTTAATGTCTGCCTTATTTATTTCAGGCAGGAAAGCTGGCTATCCTAATGGAACCATTGGTCCCTCCACAGCTAACAGTGAAGGACTTTTATATGACAGGTGAGTAAACTGTTTCTTCTCTCACAAAACAAAATCTCCATCTACCTCATCCGTTTTGTTTTTTTCAATTGCAAAATCATCCATTTTCCTTAATATATCAATATTTGCAAATAGATGTTATTATGTATCAATACTTATAGTGCCAAATTAAATATTTATAGTCTAAGCTCATTTGCATGCCCCATCTTTGCATTTGTTTACTGCTGTTGAGGTAAAAATCCTTGCAAAACAAATCATTACTGCTAAATTAAGTAACAATTTGATGTGTCCTTTTTTATAGTCACAAGTAAGGGAAGTAACGTATCCACATTTTAATTGACCTAATTTTCAGAGTGGGAGAAGTATTTTGACATCATACGCTTAATCTATAGTTGGAGAAAACAAAGACAACTGATCATTTTGCTATTTTCAGAGCACTACAAATAAATCGTGCTGTATTGTGGGGTAACGTCGTCCCTAAATCAATAATTTTCCCCAACATGGATTTTAAATTGTGGTCAGCAGTTTCAGTTGCATGATACATTGTCATTTGACACAAAAGCAAAACCACAAATTACAGAGAAAACCTATTACTTTAAAAAAATTATTTAATATTAATAAAATAATGTGATCATAGAGGCCTTCTCTGTTGGAGAAAATAAAAAAAATATTTTGGTGGATAGAAAACCTTTCAGATATGGTTTCACTGGAATATCCTTGTGTAGCATTAAATGTGTAAATAATACTTATTTTTAACAAACCCCTAGTAGTTTCATTGCAAATTTGAAATCTGCTTTCCGTCTTCCCCCACAGATCCGATAAGCAGAGCCTCGCAGACGATGGCCAAGTGTGTGAAAGCCGTCACAGAGGGAGCACAAGCTGTCGACGAGCCAGCCATATGCTAATGCACACAATGGGTAGCCATCCAGTTCTTTAAAAGAATATATACGCACAACTTCTCTATTTGCACATTCCCAGGAACATATTTATTTGCACTTGTGGTTTACTGTAGCCAATATATTACTATAGTTTATCCTGCACTTTACTAACCTGCAGTATCATGTATAATGCCTATTGAAAATTAAGCTTACGTTTAACAAATATGCAGTGTATGTTTGCACATGTGTGACATTCTCACTTTAGTAGTTGTGACCAAAGGTTCAAAATATGTATCTTCTAAAGATATATCTAGAGACTTGTTTTCCTTTTAAAATTTAAAAGTGTTACATTTATATTTTTCTAAAAGGTGCATGAGTTTTAGTATAACAAATGTAGTTATTTGTAAATGTGAGATTTAATAAATCCGTTTTCTATAGCAATCTTAATTAATCTTTGCAAACCCCCTATTTAACTGTATGCTCTTATTTCAAATGAGTGTAAAAGTATTAAAAAGGTTGCACCGCTACCATAGGTGATATTCTCATGTGTTGACACTTCTCAAGCGGGGAGCTCCGGGATGTGAGTGGCACGTGGTCCATCACCAGTGAACAGCAACAGTGTGGCAGCAGCAGCAGAGCTGATAAGTCGTTCCTATGGAGGATGATAGCCGGGGTCCAGGTGGATTTCACACCGCAACACGTCCCTGGACCTCTCCCTCAATGTTTCACACCCAGCGGTTCAAAGTGTGGCTCCTCCAAACTACAGCACCCTTCACACAAACTGCCATTCCTCCCGCAACAGGACGAACGGGACTCTTGTAGTCTGCGGAGGCGTTTAACTAAGTTGAATTTCCAATATGGTAGGAGAGGTTGTTGTTGTTGAGCGGCTTGTTGTCATGTCCCCGCGGTGCCTGTAGTGGTGCTGTGAGGAGTCTGCTGTGGCTCCAGCTAAAATCCTCAGCAGCCTACCTACTGCTTGTAATTCGCTCCGGATAGCTTCTATTTCCATGCATCCTTATTTCAAGATACACCGAGCTCGATGAAGATAACTGTTCCTCTCCAGTCGCGAATATCGATGCACGGAATAGCCTAGCTGATTCGAATAGACATTTCGGCCGTCTATCTGGAGCGAATACCTTACACAGCCCATAGCAATTCAAGGTAAGCGAAATCCTATCCAGCCTCGGCCTCGATTGATGCTGCTGCCGTTTCGCAGAGGCCTCAGTCGGCCCGCAGTTTTACGGGAGGCCGCTGGGCTGTTCAAGCTAACAGGCCTCTCGCATATGACTTCATTATTTTACAAGTTGTGGCCTGACTAAACGACCCAGTGCCTGAAGAGGATGCGTGGAGTGGCGCCATGGGGGCAGTTTTAAATATTTTAGCCTATTAATGTAATATATTGTGGCTATACCTGATATCGATTATTACCGAGGCCTTCGATGTCAGGCCTGAAGCCTATGTAGACCCTTTGTTTGAAAGTATTTTACTATAATTTTTAGCGTACATTAAATTCCCACGACTCACGGCGACAGTGTATTGTTTCCATCTGGTGATTCCAGCCGCAGTTTTTAAATAAATCATGACAGATACTTGTCCTTTACAGTGTTACTATTTGCTTATGTTTCCGTTTCCTGGTTAGCTACCGCCTACTAATTTATGTTTTTAGCTTCGCTAGCGTGTTAGCTAACAGGGATCATTTGGCTTTAAGCGAGTGTTGTGTGTCGACAACAGCTTATTTCTGCCTTGAGATGGATCCAGCTGTGTTTTATGAACTCCTATATATGTTGCAAGTAGATGTGTTTGTATTAGTATACTACTAAGTTTAGTATGTCTATCGGCTCCAAGCTAAAGCTAGCAAGCTAGCTCCTCAGACTCAATCGGTAGTCACGCTAGCGGGCGTTAGTCACCGTATGCTGCCCGTCCGGTTCTCCTTATTTAGCCAAAGATGTTAATTTAAGCTAATCGGGTCAATATGATCGACTGAAATGTGACCAACATGCAACTGAGCCGTCAGCGCCGCAGCTGTTTGGGAACTAACTTAAAAACACAAAGTTATGAGGCAGCAGCGACTAAGCTACAACTGGAGCCGAGCAGCTAAAGCTTCAACTATGATCACGGTGTGTTGTGATAAACCAGCAGCAGTCGGACTGTACGGCTGTTTATTATGACGTGAAAACAGATAGTGGGTTCTTCGTTTCAAATAGAGGCACGCCTGTGTTCGGCTGAGCTGCAGTGGTGCTCGAACACCAGCCAGAGGATTGTTTCTGGTTCTTAACTTTGTCCGGCAGACTGATGTCATTCAAACTGTTTGAACCCTGACATGTTGTCCTGTAGGTGCTAGAATCCAAAGCCTCTCTGTTTACTAGCAGTTTCACAATAAGAGACTTTGACACAGGAAAGTTATACAGTCTGGGAGCCACTATGCTTTGCTCTCAAACGAGTATCTTTATTCATTCACTTTGCTAGAGTTTACTGAACTAGCAACAATGAATTAACTCTTTGAATGTCATTTAAGTTCTGACTTGACACAACATGTTTAAGCGTCAAATTACATTTCACAACTATCTATGCTTTCTGAACTTTTAATCTGAGTAAATAACTATATTAATTAGCAGTTTATTGAGACAGCAATCCCCTGCAGAGGTGATGATATCCCTGCCTCATAACCTAACAATGCAAGCACGGCTACCTCTTTGGTAAATGTGTGAAATGTGTGTGATGTAATTCTTGGTTTTCTCTGACTTTATCCCGTCAGCTGATGTTGTCAAGGACAAGAGTCACGTGATGTACGAAGGCAAACACATACACTTCTCAGAGGTGGACAATAAGCCGTTGTGCTCGTACAGCCCAAAGCTCTGCAAGCAGCGCAGACTGAACGGCTATGCCTTCTGTATACGGCACGTTCTGGAGGACAAGACGGCCCCCTTCAAGCAATGTGAATATGTGGCTAAGTACAATAGCCAGCGATGTACCAACCCCATCCCCAAGTCTGAGGACCGCAGGTCTGTATGATTGTCTGTATATGTGAGAGATTCCATGTTACATGTGTGAACTGAGTGCTGAGAACCATGTGTTCTTGTTTTCTAGGTACTGCAACAGTCACCTGCAGGTCCTCGGTTTTATCCCCAAGAAGGAGCGCAAAAAGAAACACGATGCTTTGGAGGATATGCGCTCACGGGCTCACCTGGAGTCTGTGGCTCTCAACATAACTGTGCCCTCTCTAGCTCTGAAAGCTCCCAATGGCCTAGATGAACTTCCACCGTCTCCCCCCTGTTCACGTCTGTTACCCCTCCCTGATGGGGAGCTCCCGGACCCTTTTGCCTTTTATGAGGACGACACTGATGGGGAGGAGGTGGGTACTCCTCGGAAGGGCAACGCCATCAAGAAGAAACTACAGAGTCGGCTGTTGCTCAACCAGAAACTCTGCCACGACACAGACCTTTTCCAGCCACCTCCTGAGCACTTTAGTCCCTCCCCCGCCCCCCGGGTCCACCCCTCCTCACCGCTCAACTCTCATCTCCCACGGCAGCCGTCAGGTCTTCTCCAGCCACCCCAGCACTCCAGCGCAACATCCTTCATCTTCCCAGGACAGCAGCAGGGTTTATTATGCAATCCACCACCACCTCAGTCAGTCAACTTTCTGCCTCCAGGGATGCCCGCAAATGCAGCACCCAGTCCAGTGCAACTGTCTGGGCCATCACTTAGCAGGAAAACGCCTTTCGCTGCTACTCACTTGCCGGTCAGTTGTAAGGACAGTGGCAGTAGCAATCAGCGGCAAGTGGTTGTCATGCGTCCCACTGCCTTCTCACCATCTGCCAGCTGTTTAGCCAGGTTGCAACATCTGGTGCAGCTCTGTGCCAAGAGACACCGGGAGCATGGAGACCTCTTTCCACATCTAGGTATACATTTTAATGTATTTACCAACAGTTGTCAAACTCTGTCTGTTCGTCCTTATAAAACAAATGGATGAGTTTCTCTAACAAGTTTCTCCTTCAGGTTTGGACTGGTCAGAAGATAGTGCGGATGAAGATGATGATGAGGAAGATGAGGCAGAGAGATTTGTTCCCTTTCAGACCTCATGGAGACCACAGAACAGGTTGGTATCAATACTTCACCTCGCAGCGTGAACTTTAACCTGGCATCTCTTTGTTGTACTGACTGCTTTCAATCTTTCCCAAACAGGTTGGAAGACGACTGCGGTTCCTCTCGGAGAACACGGTTACTTAGGCTTTGCTCGTACCTCCGGGAGAAATACAAGCACATGTGCAGGCAGGAGAGGGCGAGTATCCGCCAGAAGAGATACCGCTATGCCTTCCGCAAAGCCTTGCTGCATGCCGCCAGTAACAACCCAGACTGTGCTGGGCAGCTCATCCAGGACTTTGGTGGTGCCTCTCGATGCTCTCCAAGGTACTAATATCATATTAGTCATTTTGCTATCTCTTA
Organism: Pseudopleuronectes americanus; assembly: GCA_038501795.1. Taxonomy (NCBI): domain Eukaryota; kingdom Metazoa; phylum Chordata; class Actinopteri; order Pleuronectiformes; family Pleuronectidae; genus Pseudopleuronectes; species Pseudopleuronectes americanus. The sequence continues at coordinate 10,557,222 of CM076727.1, read as the reverse complement.
TAAGAATACTGTAAGATAAACGGATTAATTATTTATTTCCTCCTTGATTTGCTTATTTGAAAAGCACTAAACACAACAAACGTGGAGTCCGATTTCTCAGTGCTGCTGTTTGTCTTCACAGTGAGGCTCCAGTAAAGCAGGAGAACACGAACACAGGGACCTGCACGGGCAGCACTAAGGGCCAGGCCTGCAGCAACAGAGCGCTGCCTTTCACTCAACACTGCTTTCAGCGTATCCTTCCATGAGCGGCACTACAGCTGCAGCACCATGGCTGTGACTCTGTTATCTCTCTTATTGGAAATGTCTTTTTGTTTCTTTTTTTGTGTATACTGTTATGTGCAAAATCCAGGCTTGATGGAGTGGCACGATCACTTCTATGGTATATTATTTAATTTCCTTCACCGTTCTCTGTAGACATTCTATTGAATCGTTCCCAGCAGCTCTTTGCTAGTTGCACAGCCAAATTTGCAGACGGTCAGCAGTGCTCCATCCCGGTGTTCGACATCACGCACCAGACGCCCCTCTGTGAAGAACATGCCAAAAAGATGGTGAGCTCAGTGTTTACAGGAGAAATTCAGCACTTTGGGTCTTTTCAGTTAATTGCTGAAAGTTAGATGAGAAGATTAATGGATTTCACTAACTTAGCTCAGTATTACGACTGGAAACAGGGGAAAACAGATGGCTCTGTCCAAAGGTAACGAAATCTGTCCGCCAGCATATGTAAAGCTCACTGATTAACACCTTTCTAGTATTCAGTAATTCAGCAAACAGCTGAAACTCCAGGAAGTTACTGGTCCTAAACAAGACATAGTCTGACCCATAACCCTGTGTAGAAACTGGGATATTTATTTTTTATACACAAATTTTTGTTCAGATTAAACCAAAGATATACAAGATGTTAATCGGGGAGGAGTTAATAGGCTTAAGGCACCTGCTAAAACAATTTAATCACACTACATACATGAGAGGGATTTAAGTCGTCTCATCAAACTCTGGAATAAAAACGAGTGGGCCTATATCCCTTAATGTTATGTTATATTTTTCTTGATTGTGACTGTTTTGATTTAATAATGTCCCATGTCGAGATGACTCACTGTGCCCCTCTGTTCATTCCGCACAGGATAACTTCCTGCGTGGAGATGGCAACCGACGAGTGCAGCACCACGCGCAGCAACAGCGAAAGCCACGTAAAAAGACCAAACCCGCGGCGCTCACCAAAAAACACAAGAAGAAGAGGAGGAGAGGACCGCGGAGGCCTCAGAAACCCATCCCTCCAGCGTTGCCACAGGGGAACCTGGGAATGCCTTCTACAAGCCTAGCGATGCCCTCACAGGCCAGCATCAGGTGCGCTACAGCTGTTGACTCAAAGATTAAGATCCACATTCCAGTAGAATATATATTTCATCACCTCTCCTTGTTGTTGCAGGAGCCCTTCAACTCCAGACCTAAGTACAGAGGAGCTTCCTGATGACATCACCAATGAAATGGCAGACATTCCAAATGACCTTGAGCTGAACCAGGAGGATTTCTCCGACGTGTTGCCCAGACTACCTGAAGACCTGCAGGACTTTGACTTGTTTGAAGGTTCCTACAGCTTATACTTGTGCACCACTCTGCTTATTATGTGTATAATAACAAGTCGCCTTCTCTGTGATTTCAAATCATAATTGTAGCATGTGTGTTTGTGTGTAGGTAAGAACGGGGAGCTCCTGCCCACCACAGAGGAGGCTGAGGAGCTGGTGCGTGCACTGCAGGCTATGGGTTCCTATCCCGACTCGTTAGTGTGCCTGACCTCCCTGGGAGACCTGGCCCCGTCTGAAGGAGTGGACCATCGAGCCATGACCGTGTTCCCAGGTCCGGTGCAGACCGGGACCATGGGGGATCTGCTCAGCAGCCGCATCCCTACAGAGAATTTCACCAGTCTTGAGCTGGAGGAAAACATACTGCAGTCGACTGGGGGACACTTTCCACCCTCGCCGCCGTCTCAGCCTGCTAACCAGCCCCCAAGGTCATGCTCCAACCTGACCCCATCTTCCTCTACCATAGCCCCCGCCACCACCTCACTGCTCACTCAGACCTCGATAGCAGAGCGAACGTTTTCTCGGACACACTCATCCCACGTCCTGGCCAAGTCGGACGTGCCCACGTCGTCTGCCCAAGGCAGCCACTACAGCAGTGAGCATGTGCCCTCCCCATACAGTGACCACATATCCTCCCCCCACACCTCCTCTTATCAGACTGACTCCCCTCTGCTGCTGGAAGTCCCTCTCAGCGGGGTCCCGGGACCCCCACGCTCATCATGGAATAATCTCCCTCTTCCACTCACTGACCCCACACAGTTTGGCAATCTCATAGGATCGGAGACTCATCTCATATCCACCTCCCTGTCCACTCCCCCCGCCAGCACCACCCACTCTGTGACGCTGCAGCCAATGGCTGCGCTCTCAGCGATGCCTCAGAGCGGTTTGACAGGTCTGACCACGCCCCCCGCCCCCTCGTCCTCCCTCCCATCGTCCTCACACGATCTTCTGACCTCCACACAGCCCAAGCAACAGCTCCCTCAGTTCAGTGCGGCCTTCGGTCATCAATTGGCCTCCCACAGTGGCATCCCGAAAGACGTGCAGCCCAGCCACAGCTCCACAGCGCCTCCTGCTGGCTTCTCCATAGTTAGTGCCACTGCTGCAACTGCCAACAGCACCACACCTCCCTTCACGCAAAGTAAATGAGAGCAGCCTGCTCTGTGGACTCAGCCACTTAAAATCCAGCCGACTGGCTTCAGATTGACCCCTTCATCTGCTACGTGTGTGCAATGTGGTTCTAGTGCACTATTTGGAAATTAATTTGCACAACCTCAGATTTTCCTCTATTTTCATTCTTTTGCGGTTCCTTCGGATTTGAAGTCAGCGTGAGTCCACTCGTGTGATGCCTTGTGGTCTCGTAAGCAGCAGGTCAGAGTCAGATTTTGTGATTGATATGAACGGGTGAAAATTGGCAGACGGACCTGAGAAGAGATTATGTGTCACAGCGCTCAGAATCATTCAAGCTTCAGTCGGTGGTCAGTTTCGTTTTGCTTTGCCAGTTTAAGTCCCGTCTTAAGATGATAATCAACTGTACCCTGCCTTGCTCAGATGGCCATTGCTTTGTTTTTAATTTCTCCACCTTTTTCATACACTGCTCCCCCCCCCCTCCCCGGAGGAACAGTACAAATTGTGACAATTATGACCCATAACGTTTCAAGCTATTTAACTGTTATCATGATATAGAATCTTACCGAGTCAGATTTCACGGTCATGTGAATTTACCAAAAATACTTTTAAACAGCTGTTTTTATATTGTGTATACTATATATGTGCTCATTTATTTGTTTGCTCAGACGTCAAAATCTCTGACCTCACCGTCGGTTGTGGGACTCCGAGTGGCCTAGTAGACACTTGAAGAAAAACATAGTTTCTTAAAGCAATAAACACATTAACATAACTCTAGCATTGTAAGATATTTTATTGGTCTCATTACATGTAGCTTCACTCGCTAAATCCGGACTGCACCGAGAACCTTTGGCCTCTGGACACCGACGATCAGGTCGGCCTAACGTCTTGTGGATTTGTGAGGCTAATAAATGAGTTTCAGTGTTATAGCATGGGTAATGACGGGTAATCCAGGGATTTAAGTGTCTACTATCGAAGGTGCTCTCTGATCCACACACACACACACACAATGGTCTTTAGTGACTTGCATGTCTCGTAAGAGGACTCCCACTATAAGACGTCGAGGCCGCACATTGGCACTGGAAATGGACATTTTACCCATTAGCTCGGTGTAGTGGGATATACACAGATGTGTTGTCGAGCAAAATCTGGAGCAAAGCACCTTCTGTTTTACTAGAGTCAAACAAGGATTTTTAAACTAAATGATGCAAACCCACGGTCTGGATTAGATTTTTGGAGAATCACAAGGACACAGCAGTACAACCATGGCGTTTGATGGTATATAAGACATGTGAAGAACTGTCTGACATTGTTGAGTATTAAGTATATAGAGTAGCAGTCTCTATCTTCGGGGTTTGTGAATTATTGAGTAGCAATGGATTGAAATTGTATTTTTGCAACGTATCCAGTGGAATCTGTCTTGTGGAATGAGTGTCTTGTTTTTTAATGGCTATCAAAATGGTGTTGTCAGTTTTAAGTCCGAGGGATCAACGTTTCTATGCTGTGTACGCCGTCATTATGTTTTTAAATAATGTTCCGATGGAGACTGTTTTTTTGATAGCTATTAAACTCCAGGATGAAGTTAGAGATTGCAAGGGGCTGTGACATTTTGTGTGAGAGGATTATAATATCAATATTGGATCATGGTCATTTGGTTGTATGAAACATTGGAATATATGCATCGCCTTTTCATGTCATTATGTGGAGATCAACGTACAATATGTTGCTTTTTTCTATATGGATTTGCACAGGAGTGGATGAGGCCGGTGGTTGTTTCACATGTCCCGTGTTCGTCTTTCCTCTTTTTCCTTTTCTTCCTCTTCTGCTTGGACACTCATTAAACAAACAGGTGCCATCATTACCAGCTTTTAGCCTGCACCACACTGCTCCCCCCATCTGTTTCCAGCTGTGAGAAGGCCCAGTTCTGTCTCTTCCCTTCCAAAGAGAAAAACACACGTTACCAAGTGTAAACCTGTAGCTTCACCAGAGACGACGGGGCTTCTTAGTGACTGCAGTGTTTCTCACAATCAGGTTGGAAGGAAAAAACAAAATCTTTGCAAGGCAATACTGTTGTATCCACATTACATGAGATTAGTCGCCACACCAGTTTACTCTCCCAACAACCACGTAGAACAAAATTCACAGGGCTCATAGGCACATGTAACTGCTTGAATTCAGAGATGGCTGACAAATTCCTATACTCATTGAATGTACTGTATTACTGTTTTTAAAGATAGGATGAGCTAATCTAGTCACCTTTTGTTATTGGTCCTTGTTTAATTTGTCTAAGGTATTTTTTGTATACAAAGGTTTACATTTTTATGTATATTTTTCTTGTGTACAAATTATGTAATATGTGTACAAACACTGTATGTAATATCTGTATATAGTGTGAGAAATTTGATCTTTTGTTTTTGGATGTATAAATAAAACTTGCTGTGAGGTATTTGCTGACACAGTTTAATGTGTTTTCTTTTTTTACCAGACATATATCATTCCCATTATACGTCGACAATGTTGATTCCCAGTGTCCCACAAAAATCGAAACCTAGTTTTAAAGTCACAACTGTTATGCTGCAACATTTACTCACTAAGTAATATATCTCTAAATATTTAATAATAGATCAACTAAACCTTGATTAACAACTAAAAGCATAATATAAAGGAATCCGCTAGGGTGATATTTCCAAGACACCGCAGGTTGACGTGTACATTAACATTTAACCTGCTCTGAATCACAAGAAAACACATTTTGAATAAGGTCATGTGAAGATGTAGGACTTGGTCAAATAAAGGCAAAACTGTTCAAATTTGTATTGAATTTTTATTTTCCTTTACCATTTGACAACTTCCAATAAAACCCAACAGCACTGGCCTGATTAGCATGAACACGTATACTGGATTATAAACGGTCAGCAGAGTCACACAGAATGAAATGTACCTTTTAAGTGATTGCTATCCAGTGTTTAGTGAAACTCGAAGACATCACAGAACCTAACGTCGACTCCCTCTATTACATAATACTGCTTCTCTTGGGTTATAAAAATAGTTCAATAGAATATATGCCTACTTGTGCTAAGAAATGACTTCTCGCCAACACACTGCTTTCAAACTGCCATACAACAAACAAGGAGGAGGAGGAGGAGGTGTTACTGCGACATACTGAAGCCTTGTTAAGTACCATTATAAAGAAGAGGTGTACAAAGTGCAACACATAAAAGATAAGAGACATTTCAGAACACGGAACGTTAAAGGTGCAAACGATGGTGATTTTGTCTCACAGTTTGGGGAGGAGGGCAAACGTGGTTCACTTCATATGAGAAGTTTGAATAAAAAGAGTCATTTAACAGTGAAATACAGAACAGGTATGAAAATGATAGAGTCTGGTACCTTTTCTTGATTTTATTTTTACTTATTTGACCGTTACTCATTCAACTGTAATTCCATAATAAGCAGAACAGAAAGATGTTTATGTACTTGGACATTCATTGGAAGAATTGCTATCAAAAGGCTGATTCGCACGTGTTTGGGGGCTGAGAGTGAGACGAGACAGACTTCACAGTAAATATCAAACTAAAGAGAGCAGCATAATACTGGAATGGAGGAGAGAGCGAGTCTTACTCTGTCCAATCAGCTGTTATTGAGCAGCTGCCAGGCCACCAGTAGAAAATCAGTCATGTTAATCGTTACAACAGCACTGATGTAAAATCTTCAGGGTTTGCTGACGTGATTGGAAATTCAATTATACGTTTATCATTATTATTATTATATACAACATCAGGACTATTGTACCCATAACCCCACAAGATGGATCTCTCTTCTGAGAAGTTTTGATCTTTTGTCATTTTTCTTTTTAAGTATCGCCACATGTGCATTTTAATACCAGAGGGGGGGGGGTAATCACAACAAAAAACATTTGCTCTAACATTTTAAAGCTGACACTATTCATTCCATTCACAACAAATACTCTAAGGCTGCGTCAACTCTGTTGAGGAATCAACATTACTCCAGTGCTGTAGAAGTATGCTACAACGCATACTGCTCAGGCCGACCAACGGGCTCCGTCATGCACATTCATTTTTAACGAGTCAGAAGTAGTAGCAGTGCCGCTGGTCTCTGAGCACCTCCTGGCTTTAATATGTACATCTGAGAGCAGTGTCGTCTACTGTGTGAGAAGTCTGCATCTATATGCCTCTACTGTACAGCTGAAAAAAACTCTCACACGTCCCAAATGGGAAGATACAGCCAGGCAAATGTTACACTGCATCACCAACTCCAGGGTCCAAGCTGTGATACTTCAGGTGGACCTTTGTGTCCCAGGTAGTTTGGTGCATACCTGCAAAATACTCTAAGTCTCCTGCTACTGTTTTTATGGCTACTTTGTTTATAGTAAAAGGCATTTTATACTTGAAGTGCAATTTAAGATGTAGGTACGCTGAGGAGATGGTACCACTGCAGCTCCTAGGAAGACCAACAGAGTCTTTATGAGTGATAAAACACATGATGGCGTCGCCCTGTAAATGGAATGAATGGACGAAACCTCAGTCTATCTGATCAATCAAAAGCGCACAGCAAAAAAGATGGGAATGAGGCAAAGTCCAAAAAAAAACAACACCAACTCAAGGCCTTGTGGAATCAGGACTGGAAACAGAGCATCCAGTGTTAAAAACTGGTGTGGGCTTACATGATCCAGCCACTTACATTCTCATACATTATTACAGCCACAGACAGAGTGTGATACCAACAAATTGAAGAGAATTAAGAAATATATAATAAATCTAAACATGATAGAGGGCAGCCATTTTCATTCACTGGATGAGTACTTAGAAATCAAAGATCGATACACAAATGAACAATTACAAAGGCAAGGCAATCTCATTTATGGCCATTTTAGTCTCTCAAAATATTTACCTCACACCCATTATCTACAGTCGCATTTGGCCATTTGTACACAGTGGTTCCATTACAAACGCTCCATTGTTTTTTCATGAATCTGTAGAAATTTGCTTATATACAAGTTTGTACAACCACCCTATAGAGCTCTTTCCATCTCCCAGAGGACCCAATCCACTTAAAGCAGGATACCTGAGTTTTCAATAGAACGCGTCAACCCACTCCACACTCTTCACTGCAGGATATCTCGCACAGCCACACACACATGCACAAGATTAATTAAGCAAGGAACTTTCTCCAGAGTGTAAACCTTTGTGAAAAAAAAACTCACCAAAACCCAAGTCCTTGCAGAAAAGATATGGAACACCACCCTTAAAATAAAGCCTTCGTGAAGGAGGTATTGAGAAGGGACATCTTACAGCAGTTGGCAGTCATGGTGGCAGCTCACAGGCTGGCCACTGACTGTCCTGAATGGGACCCACTGGTGGTGCGCTAGCCTAAAAACAGACATTAAGTAGGGCCAGGATTTGCTTCAAGCGAATGAGCGATGGAGACCTTCCTGGGAGACTTCATCCTGGCTGTGGAGGTCAGAGGAAAAGATCTGACTGCGGCCACCAGGGTGGAGAAACAGAGCGGAGCTGGATGTAGCTCCTCTCACTGAGTGGCAGCTGCATGTGGCACAGAAAACCTGACAAAAAGAAAGAAAATATTTACCTACTGAAACGGCCGCAGGTTAAAGCCAGAATAAACATCTATGGTGACTCTAACACAGTGGTCCTCAACCTTTTTTGCGCTACGGACCGGTTGGATGTGAGACAATATTTTCACGGACCGGCCGTTAAGGTGTGTCTACGGAGCCTCACTACGGAGTCCCTCTGGTACGGCCTCTGTTGACAGCGGTAGATTTTTTTTTAATTTAACGGAATTTGGAGAGGTTTTTTTTGGGTTAATTAAAATAAAAAATATATTCGTTAATTAAAAGAAATTCCACCGATGTCACTACAGATAGGAAGGCGGAAATGGCAACAGAGTTGTTAGTGCTGTGGTGGCGATCTCAGGGTATTCTGCTGTGACTTTAATCCAGGACACCGGCAGAGTTGTTTTCTTAAACATACTTCTAAGGCCGCCGTCATTTGCGATCTCCAGCAGCTGATCTTCTTCTTAAACAGACGCTGGATTCACCTGGTTTGTTGACAAATGGGTCCGACAAATACCGTGTTAGTTTGTGTTCAGCGAAAAAGTGACGTGACCGAGACAAGCGTCTTGAAATGCCTAAAGCATGAGTTATAAAGGAGAGGATCCGGTAATTTTTCAAAATAAAACACAGTTTTATTTTGAAAAATGACCGGATAATAGATAAAACAGAAAAAATGTAAATTGTTTATTCTTTCTGTGCGGCCCGGTACCAAATGACCCACGGCCCGGGGGTTGGAGACCACTGCTCTAACACATACACTGCTGGGTGGATAATGGCCTCATCACTGTTCCTTTGTCCTGTACGGTCCGACCTGACTAAACTTGTATCTGTCCGAGATTAGCTTCCTACTGAAAGATCACATAACACATTTACAGCTAACATCCAAACATCTAACATGTTGCTAACTATGTTTTGAGGTATACAGTCATCTACAAGTGTTTGCTATTGGTCACACTAAATGAAAATCCATGCAATCACTGCAAGTTATTCAAGTCTACAATCTAAGAACCATGAATAACCAGTATGAATGTACAGAGCTAGCGACATGGCTGTAGGGTTGATGGCGGTTTGTTATCCTGTCGAAGAATCACCATTGACGTATCTCAAAACCTATTGGATATATAACTTCCTCAAGTTTGTCCACATAATCATGGTCCCCAGATGAGCATGACTTACTCTTACCACTAGGAGCACCATAATGAATAAAACATCTTTACAGCTGCTGGATGGATCGCCATTCACATCTGATTCAGACAGGACTTCAATCACTTCGCTGTTGCATCCACTCAGTCTCAGTTTAATCAGGACAAACTTTTAATCCGACTTTCCCATTAACCTCTGTTGTAAATAGGGCTAATTTGCTAAACATCGGCACCATGAGCATGTTTGCATGCAGAAGTTATCATTAAGTTTACCAATGTGCTCCTCACAGAGCCACAAACCTTGGCTGTGCACAGGTTTGACAGGTAATCAATGCAATCCACTTAATTCTGAGGAGACCTTTCCTGTGGAACAATGTCTCAGACTGATGGACCAATAGACTATGGACATCCCTTGATGCTGTTAAATATGCCTTTAAATGGGGAATTAAACCGTAACATTCTCACCTTAAAAGCCTGTTTCAATCTCAAACCATTTTTTTACTTATCCATGAGAAATAACAGTTTAATGTGATTTAATGATATGAACTTGAATTACCTCTGAAGTCTCTGCACTAGTTCAGCCACCAGCGAGTCACAGATGCCAGGGTGTGTTTCTTCTGCCAGGAAAATAGCCTTCCGTAGCTCCTCTGCAACCTCTGGCTTCCCATTACTGGTCTCATTCTTTTCTTTCAGCTGTAACCATGACAACTTTTAGATAACATTGTAATAGGATGGTCTACACAAATATTGTATCTGTTGAGTATTTTTCAACATTTACATGTACTTTGATTGATTAAAGCAAAGAATAGTTAGTAACTCTACCTCAGAAAACAAGGGAGAAAATATTGATGATAAGCTTTGTGACAAAGGCCTCTTTGGACTCTCCTCCACCTGGAAAGGAAGATGGGTGAAAATGGAAATCTGAGAGAGTTCCGACACAAAGGAAATTTACTAAGTAGAGATGCTCCACCACAAATACATTTTATTCTTCCTCAACAATGCTGTAGAATCTCACCTCTGTCCTCTCTGGCTCTGCAAACTGTGCTGCCCCATTCAGCATCTTTTTCCGGTCCTTCTCCGTGATGGTGTTGAAAATCCAGTTTTCGTTGTTGGCGTCGCTGCCTCCTGATGCTTGGTCATCTGGCTCGCTATAGTGACACACGATTTTAGGAATCTCATTAATGCCAGCAGCTGCTAGTTTTTCCTTCAGGCTGTAAACTTGCTGTGTCCTGATATTCACTGAGCTGTATAATGACGGTCCGAACAACTTACTCATCAGATCCGTCAGAGCTGGATTCATCTCGAGACTGCTCCGATTTCCACCTCTTGTATCTGTCGATCAGCTCTGTCAGATAGGAATTTTTTTTGGCGTGCCTTACTATGTACTTGTGCTTTAACAGCTCTTTGGCAGTTGGCCTCTGAAGAAAACACATAACACAGACAATGGCCGTGAATATCAAAATAAGAGTTTTCTTTGCATTGTGTAACAGAGTGTACAAGAGACTATTTAACTTACAAAACTAGGCTCCTTATTTAAACAGGCTTCAATAAATTCTTTTAGTGGTTTACTGAAGCTTCCTTCCAGTGTTGGGGGATTGTTCTTTGGGATGAGGAATAAAACCTTCATAGGGTGAAGCTCAGAGTGGGGCGGTTCTCCTTTAGCCATCTCGATTGCTGTTATTCCTAATGACCAGATGTCGGCCTATAAAACAAAGAGACAAGTGACAAAAAAACAATGCTTTTATCAGTTCAACAGAATCTCACACACTTTTTCACAAACACACTGACATAATGCTGTGTCAAGTGACATTTAAACTGGCTGACTTTAGCTGCACTGGTGTGTTTGAGGAAGCTCAAACTGAAGATGGTGACATTGTGGTCAGGTTGACGAGCCACACTGACTCATTTTGTGGCTATTCCAAAAATATGTTCAGTCATTTAGGACAAATCATCTTGAAAATGTTCCACACAGCCAGGACATTTCTCAAATCTCATATTGATACTAAGAGTCAGAGCAGTTGGTTTATCACTTCTGTATTTTCTTATGACCATCAGTCAACATAACTGTTGGAAAAACTTTTAGGGGATTGGTATGAACAGCGAATAATGCCATTTTCCTGATAACAGCCAGTCTAACAGTTCTTGAGTACAAAAGTATTTAAAACGATTCCGGGTTTCTTTCTCTTTGACAATGGTACTCTGGAGCCTGCTTGATGGACCTCACTATGCTGATATTAATTGGGCATAAAACATGTTGCAAGCATAACAAGTTGCGAAAGCCATGCTGGCCCACAGGGCACCTATCCCAACAGATAAGCTCCCACTTCTCCCCTATGTTCAGTCCAACTCAGTTGATGTGCCGAAAGCTTTGAAAACCAAGCTGACCACAGAGATATTTCAGCTGTCAGCTTCATAGTCACCTTACAGCTTTCCTAGGTAATAAAGTGTATAGCCTTCACTGACACAACATTACTCACAGATGACATCATACATTTGAACATGTTCAGACCACATCATTAATAAAGCACTGAACATGACTGGGATCACAGGAAACATTGGGAGAATTTTCTACCTTCGAATCGTAGGCCGACTGCTTTATAACTTCAGGTGCCATCCAAAAAGGTGTTCCGACAAATGTGTTCCTCTTTATCTGTGTGTCTGTCAACTGGCCGGCGACTCCGAAGTCTGCCAGCTTCACTTCGCCTTGTTCTGACAGCAAGACGTTGGCAGCTGAGAGCAAGACACACAAGAAGATGACATGATTTTAGTGGATATATATGAACATTCAGAACTTTAAAAAGACAAAGCACCAACCACTTGTTAATATAATGATAGTTCCTAACATCTGGCAGTAACCTTGTTTCTAGAATGGAAGATCAATGTTGGAAAAACGTTATTATCTGGCAAACTAAAGTGTTAACCATGTTGCCTAGTGTTTTTATTTGCAACACAAAGAGGACATTGAAAATAGACAGGAGAACTGGAGTGGGCTAGATGACGACAGTTAAGCGGGTGCTCAATCAATGAAGCCCAGGATGTATTTGTGTTCACAAAGCTAAAAATGTGAAGCAACATGCATCCCTGACAACCTTATGATGTGGTCTGAATGGTCGGATCTCAAATGCTTTCACACAAGTCTAAACAGAGCTGAGGAAGCGTTGCAAAAAAAAGCTGTATAAACTAAGCTCCTATCTACACAACTAATAATCAGACATTCTCAGAAGTTGAGAGAGAAAAAAAAACCCACAGATGCCAGAGCACAAAAAGTTGGACCAACTTGTGGCTTAGACAAGGTTACCTTTGATATCTCTGTGGATTTTCTTTTCAGAGTGAAGATACTCAAGACCCTTGAGGATTTCTCTTAGGATCGTGGCGATCTGCGTCTCGTCCAGGGCACCTGGTTCCAGCTAGAAGATATGACAACAGGTAAAAGTGGGCTTAACTCCAAAAGATGGCACAAATGAAACATTGTATTTTAACATAATTAAACTGTAATAATTGTCAACAAATGAAAAAAAAATCAAATTGGATATCGACTTACCAAATCAAGTGCTGATCCTCCACCCAAGTATTCCATAATAATCCATAATTTTGTACCCTGAAAAGTAAAACAGATATTAGCTACTAGATTGTGTTCATAGCTTCAGCTGTATTTATGACAGATGACACTTTATATTCACCATTTTCACTATAACAAAATTCCCATGTGTCATTCATTTGCACAGTTTTGGGGTAGCATAAGGTTGCACTAGCCTTGTATTGTGGTTATATAAACTTCACCGCTAACATGAAGGAAATATTATGACTAATATTACCTTTTTGGTCATGCCTTAGAAAAATACATGTATGTGAAAATGATAGCAACTAGGCATAATGGCATTCAACATATGCTATACGGCAATTTGCTATATTATGTATGTAGTAACATAGCAGAGCACTTGTTTTGTACATGGCTGAATTGGCAATGATTAGTCCAGCGTGTTCAGTCTGTTAGAGAAACCGACACTTCATAATATGAAAAGTCTGTTGACAATTGACCAAAATAAGTCTTATTTTTGCCTCATCAGTCCTTTGTGAAGCACTTTGTACTGAACTGTATGAAAGGTGCTGTATAAATAAAGTTTGATTGATTGACATAGTTATGTTTATCGACCAACACTCACACTATTAATAATTAAATATCTCATTAGAACAGGCTGGTGTAAGCTTTTCCAGCAGCTGAGTCTACTCTTCATTAATGTGTCACATGCTTTTAAACTGAACAGGCAAAGCAGGTAGGTTAAAATTCAACCTAATGACAAAGGAAACTATTACAGGAAACCAGATGTACAAACAATCTTTTGTCTCAATCTCTACGCAGAAAATGAACAATCCAGACAAATTAGCAAAGTCTTATCTTCAGTGGGCAGAGCACTGAGGTAAAATCCTCAGTAAAGTATGATCATACATTATGAATAAGGTTTTTTAGAAGCACATCCTCTCTCTGTAGGTGTCTGAAACACCAGATGCATCTGATCTGTCGAATCCAGTTGTGCTCAGGAGTCTTGTGTAACACCATCACCGCAACGCTACATCTATGGATATGACATCTGAGTTTATGTGCTGTGATTTCCAGGTGCACTCAGTCGACTTAGGATGTCAAACTCACCCAGACTATCAGATATACTGGTATCTGTTTTTGTTTCTTCATAATTTTTTTTTAATTTTACAGAATAAACCATGCAGAAAAGATTGTATTCATTAGACATTCAGAAATGTGTTTGTTTTCATAATTCAAATGATGCATTTGTTTGTATTGGGTTTTCTTTTTATATATAAACTGTTAAACTTTAAAATATCATGTCTAAATTAGATGGAATTTGAATACGGGATAATAAGACTATCTTAGGAATCACTGACTAGTTTTTTTTATGTATATATTTAATACATATCAGTTTCTGAAATGTGTTAGTCTCTAACATGTCTTGTATCTTTTCAGGGACAATTAATGCTCTGCATTTGGGAATAACTGCTTCTTGGAGAAGGAATTTGAAGCTGCTGTGGATTCAGTGAGGAATATGTTGTGGGCTACCACTTTCTGAGCCTAAAACACAAAAACAGATATATCAACTTTATCGTTGACATTGGAAATACAAATCTAGATTGATGTTAAAATATTTGTATTGTGTTGAGATGTGGCTGAGATCATGACTTTTGCTGACTATTGCAAGATTCCGGCACTAACACTTTTAAAGCATCTTAATTGCCTCCATGAGCCGTGTTATCAACCACTGCTGCTCCAACAGCTTTAGTAGAAAGTAATCAGAGGAAAATCAACAGGTCAAAATAAAGCAACTAAATTGTTGTTGTTTTAAAAGGGCCAGCATGCACCTTGTTGTCAAGAGTTTTTTTGGGAAATAAATGAAACTCCCATTAACATGATCAATGGTTGTCACCACTACTACTAACCAGGCAAGACAAATCTGATCTAAATCCCCACAGAAAACTCCTAAGGATCAAACGGCTACCAGCATGTGCTAACATTTGTTTAATAAACATATACATAACACACAAAAGAAAAGCCATGTTTGTAAAGTACACACAAATAAAACTTAATTCTGTTTCAGCCAGCAGCAACTAATGGACCACCACGTCTCCTAACTGCTGCCAAGTACCACAGTAGATGATGTGAGAGGCTTTTTAGCACCGTCGCATGTGAAGTGAAAATCGACTGTAATTAGAAAACATGTTTTACCGCAGAGTGATGCTGTGAATACAGTTCTCACAGACCCTGACCTGAGACATTTACATATTCTTTTTTTGGTCCTATGCTGACTTGAGTCGAGTACAGAGCAGATGTTAGGCTCTAATGGTTGTTAAGGTAGTTTACATTCACAGCAGATGAATATTGCAGGGCCTGTGCACTTGTAGGCCATGCTGCACTTTTCTATGCAATAAAGGGCTGGAATTCATTCATTGTTCACCCTATATGCCATTGGTTTTCCTGCATCAGTCGGTTTGGCTTGATTTGGACACAGAGAGGAACAGTGAATTACTGACAGAGCTAGTAAAAACTATTAAAAATTCAACTTTTTAACAGTCCAAATGAATGAAACGACCCAAAATGAAAACTGTAAGCGGACTTAGTGGAGCTGTGCACGGATCTCTTGGTGTCTGGCCTGGGCTTGGTGGCGCCAGTAAAAACCCTTTTTGCATGCGATACCTGATATTAAAGCTGAAAGTCAGCAGATGAACCTCATAGTCATTGCAAATCCAATCTGCTCGAGTACAGAGCAGAAGGTACAAAACATTTCAAAAAATTGAAAGTTCACAAAATGATGTACTTCTGAAGGTTAAATCTTACCTTGAGATAAGATCCAAAATACTTGGTGATAAATGGACTGTCACACTGGCTGAGAACAGTGATTTCCTGTTGAATGTCCTCTATGTCATCCTCTGCTTCTTCCAGATCAATAATTTTAATAGCTATAACTTTCTGAGTCCGATTGTCGATGCCTTTAAAAACTTCTCCAAAAGAGCCTTTTCCTATTCTCTCCAGCTTGGTAAACAGCTCCTCCGGGTTGGCTTTGAAATTCTGTGTGACAGGGAGATAATACATTTTAGTGCTTTTTAAATAATGCAGAACACATCCTCTTTGCTTGGTTTGTCAAATCAACAGTCTAAAACTTGAATATACAGTACTCAATTACAAGACAAGGAGAAGCAGCAATATATTCTTATATTTGAGATGCTGGGCCAAGAGAATGTTTAGCATTTTTCCTTATAAAAATGATTAAAACAATTAAACTATCATCAGAATAGTTCCCAATTAATTTGAAATTATCTTTGCGGTTTTTGATAAGGTTAATAAATTGCATAGTCTGGCAGCTGCTTACTTTGCCTACATAATATACAAAGTCAATGCAAACAAAGATAGTGGGTTAATACATCAGCACACGTATATAATGTTTTGCCAAAAATGTAGCCTGGTTGTGTTGAAAAACCCTGTCAGCAACATACTCCTGACTTGTACATTGCAACTTCTGTACATTGCAGTTTATCTCAGACGAATTTTGAGGGTTAGAGTAACACTTAAATCATTAGACAGCAAAACACAGACATAAATAAGGCTTGATGACCTCTCCCATAAAGGCCAAACAGAATCTGAAGCACTACACCCTGACTTATTGACTGAACTAAATGGCTTATTTCCCTGTGGAACACCAAGGAGGGAATAATGGTCTTCTAGTTGGCCACTTCAATTTCCCTTTGTGAGTCATTAGCCTAAACTGTCTGAGTAGTGTTTGCAGGGCCATACATTTTATGATACAAGTTGTGCAGAAATTAGTCTATCTTGAAAAAGTAGCATTTTTATTAAACATTTCCCAAAAATTTGAAATGCAACAAATTGCTTTTTTGCATTAGATTTAATAAGAAGGAATTAAGGCAATTAAGCTTGATGCCTAAGTTACCAGGTAACCCTGCCATTAGAGGATGATCTGTTGGCTCAGGCTGCACATTGCTTTAGAGTCCCCTCAGAGAATCGTTTCCTGTAAAAGAGCTAATGCATGGTGTGGTCAAGCCAATATGGAAGGGGAGAGATGAGCACCGGCTCTTCGAAAAACTGGCAAAGAGGGGGCTGCAGAATAATCTGACAGCGAAGGGAATTTACATCATAGACAAAGAGGCAGAGCAGTGCAGAATAAAGCAGAGTAGAAAAAACACTGACAAATTACTATCACAACACTGGTGTGGTCAGTCATCCAGGTGAAAATTAAAATGTCGAGGCCGACCACTGTAAAAACAATGGGAAAATCAACAAGGGCACTGTGACCACAGACTACACAAGATGGGAATGTATTTGCCATAGCCACAGTCAGCAGGTTTACAGAAACAAACTAAAGCTGCCTGAACCTCGCTCTAAAAGCATGTGTTTGATGCTCTCCCATCTGCAGCACAAAACTGTGTAGTCTAGTGTCAACCACACACCACAACCCTGAAAATTGAAGGCTTGCTGCCAGGTCTCCATCTGCTAACACCGCTCTGCAGAGTAACCTGTGGTTTCAGATATGCTGCTTTCCCTCTAAGCCTGTATTTGTCTGTGAATATACTAATGAAGCATTCATAGTTCAAGAAAAATACCCATACAAATGTGCTCTCAAATGAATAATCATGGTTGTTCTGGGCAGGCTGTCAGCACAGGGACTGTAGTGTGACCTACTTTGTACAAACTCTTCAACCAGGAAATGTGTTGACAGACAGCCAGTGGCATTGGCAGCCAATAAAAATGCACTTCACTGATGATGAAATAATGAAAAAATTTATCAACATAGCTGAAGACATTGATATTGTTGATGGAAGAAAGATTTTGATGATAGTGCTAAACAATTAGTAAACTCCTAAGTTCTGGTCTAAGCTTTCAATAAGTAAAGATTGAGTGCCATTCTCCATTTGAATTAAAATATTTGGAATATTTTTCCAGTTGCTCACAAAATGAACACTTAAAAGACAGATCAGAAAATTCTGATAGGATTTTAACTCTTCTGGATTTTCTGACATTTTATATAGTGACCCATAAAATATATAATTGAATGATGACAACTTATTTGCCATTTTATATGCTTGGCTAAGTGATCGCCGAACCAATTTTAGCAAAAACAAGACATATGAGACATGTTTCCATCTTGTCACATGTGAGAATTGGCAGCTTCTTCCTATTTGACAGCGTATTACAGTGTGTGTATCTCTGAGTTGATCACTGTTTGACACATAACACCACAATTTGGACACGGCAACTTGTGAATGATTGTGAGGAGACTGTGACGTGCATTTTTTTGGTCTCTAATGGCTGCATGGATGTCTATGAATTAGGGTCAGTCTCATTCAGAAAAAGGGCATTGTGGTTACACGGGCCGTCTGTCATTTAGAGACATTATAATTCACAACAGAAAGACACAATAAGATGCCAGCAGTGTTTATTGATAGCTTATATCGCAGTCATTCTGGACTTTGACAAATAAGAGCCTTTATCACTGCAAAGCAAAGGTTGGCAGCGAGGCAGTGGCCCTTGTGAGGTCAAGATAAAGTTATTAACAGGCGGATACTTCAGGTTCTGAGCTACAGGCGACGGGACACATTCATGTAAACAGGTGTTGTGGCTCTGAAGTAAAACAACTTGCCTCTGGAAGTTAGCTTTTTGAGTGATAACATCATGTATTTACCTGAATCCCCGTTAGTCCAATCTGAATAGGAGAGTGAGCCATGGCGTCAGGTCGGCAAAGATGACGCCTTTCCTCGGCTGTTCAGTTTGTCTTATCAGCTGTTAAACGTTGATTTCCCCGCGGGCCGCCGCTTCGAGTGACCCGGTCCGTGTTACTAGCTGGTTAATGTCTCGAACGGTGATGTCGGCAGCTTCTAAAAAAGATAAGCTCGACTTGTCAGCTCGCACTTTGAGCTGCCTGCCCTCTCCCCACTCGCCTTCCGCAGTTAGCTAGCCGTAGCGGCGCTAGCTACTTTAGCAGCTAGTTAGCAAACAGTTAGCTGAACGGGTTATCTCCCGCTGCGGTCTCTCTCGGCGGGTGGTCAGCGGTTTCCCGACGCTGGGCTGAAGGTCTGGTCTGAAATAGTCGCACGCGGTAAATGAATGCGCACTGTTGTGTGGTTTGTGTCGCTTGTTGTTCCGTTATCTTCTTACTTTTCTCCGTCGTCCGCCGCCATCTTGGCTAATGTTATTTTCATTTTCGGCAGGGCCAATCACGGGAGGACGTGCACGTTTCGTCATTCGTAAACTGACAAACGTCACAGGAAGAAGGACGTTCTCACAGGTGCCAGACACACGCGGTCTAACAATGTTCAAGCTGAATTAGCAGTTTTGCAAAGTAACTAAGTACATTTACTAAAGTAAAATGCTTAAGCACACCGTTCAGGCACCTCTGTATTTTTTGCATGACAGTTAAGTTTAATTTTACTGCTTCGGTTTCATGTTCAAGTTGATTCCCTGCCATGGCCTTTTATAACTGCGGGTGGTTAAACTTGCCCTACGTTTACACAGCAGGACCAATTGGCCCGAAGCAGATGTTTAGAATGGATAATTCACATTTCCTCCAGTCTATATTTCTATTTTTATTTCATTTTCACGGAGCTCTGATGAAGGAACCATGCTGAATGATTAAATCGATAAAAATCACACCATAAATCCGAACGTTGTTGTTTCGTGTTTCAGGTGCAGAGCCGGGATGTCACAGATCTGAGGATCATCTCATACAGGAAGTGTCTGGATACCCCAGCTTCCCCGTTGCCCTTTTTTATGGAGTGCTTCTTTAGATTTTTGCATAGGAAAAAAACTGTTTGTTTTGTCACCCATGAACGGAAATGCTGTACTGAGAAGATCACCTCATTGTAATGTTTTATGCATAGGATTAAAATTCTCCAATTAGGCTGAAATTTAACAATGTCCTCTTTTATGATATTAGTTTGTGATGCATTATGCTCTGCACTCATTTTTTGTGCATCTAATTAAATCTGTCTTTCTTAGGATTTGAGTATCAAGGCTTCAGAACACATTTAAATCTCTTGGGAGAGAAAGGAAAACTTTTTAAGACTATAGGGTATTTCAAGATACATTACAGTGAGCTAAACAGGGCTAATTGGTGAGCCTGGGGCTATTGTTTGGCTTAGTTTGAAAAAATGAATATGGGTTTCTCCTCAAATAGTAACTTTATACAGATGTTTCTAGGCTGCAATTAAAAATCAAGTTGTTGCCGCAAGACAGAGGTGGTGGGTATGTCAAATTCAACTACCCTTCAGCCTGAGCTCTACTCTGTCACTATGTGACATAGGTTTCTTTTTACTGCTAAATTAGGAGAGAGCTTTTAACGTCTGTGTTGTGCATGCTGCTTTGTAGAATAGGTGTGAATTGATGAGAGTTTTTTTTCACGAAACTCTCCTTCCTCAGAATGAATATATGGGGACTATTGGCCTGCTTTCACACTTAATAAGCAGCGTCAAAGCAGACTAATCTCAAATCTAATAAGTATTGTTGTCAGTGAAATATTCTTAAAAATAAATACTTCAAACACTTAATTGTCTTGTTGAATTGTTGGCGAAACAGATTTTTACTCTCATTAACTGTACCTTGGGCAAATCCCAAGTTTTCTCTCCTGTGTCTTCTCTCCTCTGATTCCATTCCTCACTCTTTCAACCTTTAACAGTGTCCTGAAAGTGAAAGGCCTACCCACTTCATTTTTATGAAGCAAAGAATACTGAAATTGTGCCATGAAATTCATGACATGGACACAGCCACTCTTGATCTACAGCAGCACTGTGTGGACAAGCCGGGTTATAACAGCGACGGGAAAACGAGCACGGTCCCACGAACCCCATCATCTGTAAAGCTGAGCTCCCTCCCTTTCGTGTGAGGGTTTTGTAGAAGCTTTCAAGGATTTATTATGGCTGTTACCGGTAACTTTCAGTTTATCTACAGGGGCCACAGTAGGTTTTAGGATGGCAGAGTAGACAGCAAGTGCTTTGGGTTGTCCATTGGCTGAGGTATAATGATTGCACTCACCTGATACAACACATGCAAAACACAAATACCTATAAAAAGTTAACATGACACAATACTAACTGTAACCATTAGTTTAAGGCTGGGACTTGATATACACTTATTATTATTGTTAGTGAAGAAAAAGTTCATCATATGCCATTCGCATAAACACATTAGTGTATTATGACATTTCAAATCAATTATCGGAGTTAATTTAATTGGGTTCATAATTTTATAATTTCAGATTTGTAATTTTCAGTATATGTGTATATATACCTTTTTAGATTGTGTTGGCATTGAGTGTGTTATCCATAATTTGCAGTTACATGATTGTCATTTAGGTCTTAAATTAGGGGGAGGAAAGCTTTATGGACTGGTGATTGACATGTTCAATATGGATCGTTATTTTATCCTGTATTTTCTTTGTGTGTATAAAAGAGAGAGGTTGAGCTGCGCAAATTACATTTTTTTTTATTTCTCTTTTAAATATTTATGATCTTCAGTTAATAGTGTAGCTTCACAGAGCAGGCTATGTTTTGTGATTTGCCAGAATAACAAACTGATAGCTGTGGTAATTTAATATGGTGTTGTAGTAAAAGGCAAAGCTCACTCTTCTTTCCACTTCCTGCCTAGAAGGTGAAGTGAAATACACACAGGAGAGAAAAATGAATGGCTCGTGTGATTGATGCAACTATGAGATGTATCAGTTGTATGGATGGCGGATTGACACTGAGTGTTCTCAGTCTAATGAATATACAGACATATTTAGCTTCCAAGAATAGCTGCCGAGTACATTATGCATTTGTGTGGTAATCCAGAATCACTGATTACATCATATTGCTTTACGACATGAAAGATCTTTAAATATACAGCCTGCTAATAAGACAGGTCAGGTGACCAGTCTTTAGATTATTGGCCAATTATTATTGGTTCTGCACCATTAAAACCCTTCTGGAAATTAAGGGAGAATTATAGGATCTCAGGATACTTTGCCTATGTTTACTTCAAAGATAATAGGCTGTTCCTTTGTGATCTCTTTACATCATAGGAATGTTTAAAGGTGCTGATTCACCTGTTTTATTAACTAGTCTTGAATAGACAATGAAGATGTGGTGGATTCTGTCAAAGCGGATAAAGAGTGACCTGAACTGAAGTGCAGAAACTTAGCAACCAAATAGTTGAACCTCAGTCTATTTTGAGGTTTAGTTTCAGTGCTGGAAATCTTTAGAATATATCATCTGAAGGACGTCGTAGAATCTTTCTGTGGATTGGTTTACGGTTGTAAGTATGCCTGTTTATTTCAACTCTAAAGATGCTTCTCATTAGCACCAAAGTGCACTGAACATCCTGACATTTAAAGCAAAGTAGCCCATTGTGGTGCATGTTTATGTGACTTTAAAACAGACTGATGCAGACACATACTCCATTTTCTCAACTTGGTGATACAGCCTGCTAGTTTAAAGAGAGTATTATGATATTTATGCTAAACAGACAGTGAAATTAGAAGTATGGATTTACAGAGGATCTCAGGATTCTTTGCCTATGTTTACTTCAAAGATAATAGGCTGTTCCTTTGTGATCTCTTTACATCATAGGAATGTTTAAAGGTGCTGATTCACCTGTTTTATTAACTAGTCTTGAATAGATAATGAAGTTGTGGTGGATTCTGTCAAAGCGGATAAAGAGTGACCTGAACTGAAGTGCAGAAACTTAGCAACCAAATAGTTGAACCTCAGTCTATTTTGAGGTTTAGTTTCAGTGCTGGAAATCTTTAGAATATATCATCTGAAGGACATCGTAGAATCTTTTCTGTGGATTGGTTTACAGTTGTAAGTATGCCTGTTTATTTCAACTCTAAAGATGCTTCTCATTAGCACCAAAGTGCACTGAACTTCCTGACATTTACAGCAAAGTAGCCCATTGTGGTGCATGTTTATGTGACTTTAAAACAGACTGATGCAGACACATACTCCATTTTCTCAACTTGGTGATACAGCCTGCTAGTTTAAAGAGAGTATTATGATATTTATGCTAAACAGACAGTGAAATTAGAAGTATGGATTTACAGAGGATCTCAGGATACTTTGCCTATGTTTACTTCAAAGATAATAGGCTGTTCCTTTGTGATCTCTTTACATCATAGGAATGTTTAAAGGTGCTGATTCACCTGTTTTATTAACTAGTCTTGAATAGATAATGAAGTTGTGGTGGATTCTGTCAAAGCGGATAAAGAGTGACCTGAACTGAAGTGCAGAAACTTAGCAACCAAATAGTCGAATCTCAGTCTATTTTGAGGTTTAGTTTCAGTGCTGGAAATCTTTAGAATATATCATCTGAAGGTACGTCGTAGAATCTTTCTGTGGATTGGTTTACAGTTGTAAGTATGCCTGTTTATTTCAACTCTAAAGATGCTTCTCATTAGCACCAAAGTGCACTGAACTTCCTGACATTTACAGCAAAGTAGCCCATTGTGGTGCATGTTTATGTGACTTTAAAACAGACTGATGCAGACACATACTCCATTTTCTCAACTTGGTGATATATACAGCCTGCTAGTTTAAAGAGAGTATTATGATATTTATGCTAAACAGACAGTGAAATTAGAAGTATGGATTAACAGAGGATCTCAGGATTCTTTGCCTATGTTTACTTCAAAGATAATAGGCTGTTCCTTTGTGATCTCATTACATCATAGGAATGTTTAAAGGTGCTGATTCACCTGTTTTATTAACTACTCTAAAATAGAAGATGAAGTCTTGGTTTATTCTCTCAAGGCGGATAAACAGGTACCTGAACTGAAGTCCAAAAACTTAGCAGCCATACAGTTGATTCTGAGTCTATTTTGAGGTATAGTTTCAGTGCTGGAAATCTTTAGAATATATCATCTGACGGACGTCGTAGAATCTTTCTGTGGATTGGTTTACAGTTGTAAGTATGCCTGTTTATTTCAACTCTGTTTATTTCAACTCTAGACCTCAAACATGAGTGGAAGCCAGTCACGATCCTCATCAGGTAGCTCCAGTGATGCTGTTGACATGGCGGTGTCACGATCCTCATCAGGCAGCAGCATGCGGCCTGCTCCCTGTTCTCCCCATCCACCCACTCAGCGCATTAATCCAAAGGCAACTCAAGACAGATGTCGCAATGGCAGGAGTCTATCTGTCGTAATTGCTCGGTTGCTTGAGAAATCCAGGAATGCCGAAGAGGACGGACAGAACAACATTAGGGTCAATCAGGCCACAGGGCTGGCAGCCGTTAGCAGCAGTCCCTCCTCAGGGTCCCACAAGGTGAGTTATAATTTGTATTTGTGTTGCTGCATTGTAGCTGGTTTTCTTTTATTTCTGAATTCCATCTGATGTACAGAAAATGTATTCCTGTAGTTTGTTTCTCTCTTAAAACAGAATGAGCTCTGTTCTCATGTGTTTTCCATCATTCTCGCTGTACAAATCTGTGGGTCCCGCAACAATAGACGATGAATGCATAGACACAATTGTTGTACTTTTGTTGTACTACACAAGAGTCTGTCACTTGTAGACTTCTAGTCATTGTCAATGTGTTTAGCTCTATAGAGAAAACTGACAAGCAGTTAGCTCTGTTCTGCTTCAGGATGTTTGTTATCAAGAGAGAGAAATTGGCCTTTTTACAGGACTCTGTTGTTGTCACTGTACTGAGAAGGAGGTAGAATGTGGCAATCTGTAACAAGAGCATTTTAATTCATATGATGGTGGTACATTAAATACAGGCTTTTGGTTGCCTGATCATGACAATAGCAAAAATATTTTTTTTTCGCTCCTTCATTGTTGTTGACAGCCGCGAGCCTGCTCTTCATTGTCCCTGTCTCTTATTACACCTTAAATTCCTTCATTCACAGCCCGCAGTGATGTAATGTGATTGACAGTTTGTGTAATTACCTAATTTTTTCCCCCTTTGTTTCCCTTTCTTTTGCATTTGTATTTAGCGCGTCGAGGCCGAGGTCCCCTTAGAGCAGCATGTCTCCCTGCAACTCTCCAGCCAGAACTGGTATTAAGAGACATTAATTCAGCATCCTCTTCAACATTGTTACCACCCAATTATTGCCAGATATATTGAGTAGTCATTTGCCATCTCTCCCACACAGCTATGCCACCAACCTGGTGAACCCTTGTCCTAATGGAGCGTTGGACAGCGGAGTTCAGGAGGCCCCCTTGGGTCCTAGCAAGAGGCGCCGCATGGAGAGCAGCACCCTCTCAGGTAAGATTTAACACCCCTATCTTTAATTAAATAAATGCCTTCACTGATATTTTAGTGCAGAAAGAGCTGTTAGATGAGGCATCTTTGAGAAATTACTAGTGCTCTGGATGGTTTGGTTATTTGAAGAATTCTAATAACCCCCCCCACACACACACACACTTTTGTCTCCCTACCTCTTGCAAAATGATACTTATTTTTTTGTATGAAAACATACATGTTCAGTATCTATCTTAATAGTTCCAGGTTAAAATTATCTCATTTTTATATCTCCAGCAGCTTTTATTTTTATATTCCATTCCTTTTTGAATCTGATACTGGATGAGTCATGGAACATGTTTTGTTACTAACATAGGAACATTGTGACTTTCTAAAATGAGATAGTATATTTTCTGTTCCATTTAGTTGTTCTTTGTAGTAATAGCATCTATATGCCTGTGACTGGTCTGTCTATCAGTGTCTCCTTTTGAGGGATGTTATAGATTTTCAGTAGTGTGGCTCTTTTCTTTATTTTGTGTAGTGTAATTTGCTCAGGTTGAAGGTGCTGAGTCATGTCTCCTGTTTTTAGGATCAGGGATGACGAGCGGAGTGCGAGATGAGAGTGGTCTGAAGTTGCCTCTTGAGTTTGGGTGAGTTGTTGTGCATGAAATTCTTTCCAAACATCTAACATTTTTAGGATGGTCCGACCATGTGCTCTATTGCAAGAAATCTTTCTCTTTGAATATATACATATATATTAATGATGACTGAATACAGCTGAAACAATATTTTAATGATATTGATTTCATGATTTATATGTTGTACTTGCTTTGCAATTGTGTTTGCTCAGGTGGAAGAGAGAGACTCGGCTCAGGAGAGAGGCAGGTCGAGTTCAAGGGGAAGTCACTTACTTTGCACCATGCGGGATGAAACTGCGGCGCTATCCTACTATAATGAAGGTGAATCAACAATTTATGGAAAATATATAACCTTAACCCATGGCATAACCAGTGGAAATCCCAACATGTTACCAGTTATATAGCTCAGAGTTCTTCCCATGCTTTAATTACAATGCATAATTCTTTTGTCTGCAGTACTTGGTGCGGAATGGCATTACGGAAATCACACGGGATCATTTCAGCTTTAGTCCAAAAATTAAAGTTGGCACCTTCTATGAAGCCAGCGATGGACCAGAGGTAATAATTCCCTTTTATTTACCTTACACAACATATATATATATATATATATATATGAGATACATACATTTTGTGTAAAATTGTGTGAGGTCTGATAGAAACATTACTCCAATGAAAACCTTCTGTTTGAGAGAAATTGAGCCAATATACCCACATAGTCACAGATATGAGGCAGAAGAATTCACATATTTGTTGAGACATATCTATCAAAGTTCATTCATGATTAATCTTAAGTTTGAAAGCTTGCTTTTGTTAATGAAAGCAATCGGTAGATACAAGTCAGTCTGACCATCTTTTCCTTTCATTTTCTTTAATCCTTCCTCCGTCTTTGTAATATTTCTCAGGGCCCTCAGTGGCTTTTACTGGCTGAGCAGGAGATCGATACCATTATAATATTGATGAGTGGCCGCTGCAAACGCCCCCAGCCATCAGGTGATGGTGCTGGGGGCCAACAATGGAAATATCGTCGTATAAATGTTGGAGAGAATGATTTCCAAGATGTCAACAATGCCCAGCCGAGCCTGGAGGTTCAAGGTCAGTGTACATCTTTGAAATGTTTCAGTGTCCCCCTTGTAAGAGCCACCTTAAAAGAGGCGCCCTTTAACATTAAGCACATAGAGGAAGGTTTATCGCCCATGGGGCTTTCCTTTCTCAACTTTTCTCCTTACTGTTAAGACCAGCCTTAACCATCTTTGCAGTTTTCTCATGTAAATAAAAACAGTATGTTGTTAAATGCTTCAGGCTTTTTCTCTGGAAATCAGGACTTTGGAGTTGTCTGCAGGTCACTATTTTATTAATCATTTCAATTCTCTTTGGCGTGTGATTTCATAATTTTTATACCATCATGTTTCAGAAATGGTTCGACTGGTAGCTGAGATCAATTTGATCAAAAAAGAGGAGAAGCAGGCCGTGGCACAAGCAGCCAAAGAAGCAAGGAAAGAGGAAGGTAACCAGCCACAGTCTCATCAGACTCTTCTCTAACATTGGATCAGATTGTGTGTGTGAACCTAACCTGTTTGTGTTTTCTAGCATTAAGGGCTGCTGAGTACATACGTCAAATGAAAGAGCAGCTGAGGATTGAAGAACTAAATGTAAGGATCTTTCTTTGCATGCTCTGTTTAATTTTCCGTGCAGATCTTCCCAACAATCATCTGTTGCATTTTCAGAATTTGTGCACTCTCAATGTTTTAAATTGAAAACAGTTGAACTGCTAAATTCTACAAGGAAGTTGCTATCCTTCAAAATGCTGCACCTGATTTGCATAGACCCCCTGTACTTCTTCACCCCACACCCTGCTCCCCTCTTCTTCTCTATAACATGTATGACTTAACAGTTAATTAATTTGATCTTTCCCTCATCCTTTTACCAGCGGAAGATCGAGTGCCTTCAGCAAGAGCGAATGGAGAAACAAGCCCGTGCGAAGGATATTCTTGAGGTTGGTCCTGAAAGTTATTGCAGAAACAGCTGCCATTTTGTCTTTGAGTTTTAATGGGAGGGAATAATCATCTCCTCACTCCCCGTGACAATATGTTAGATCTGATATTACCAGTGAGACACTTGCTCTATTTAGATTTGTGTGGAATATTTTCTATTGACATCATTAAGAAGCTAATAGTTTATTTTTTCACATTTGTTTCATGTTATACTGCTAATCAAGGAAATGATCGGTTGATTCATTAATCAAACATTGTTGCTCCGGTTAAATGTTAATTTGTCTTTTGGTGTTTTTACCTCAAATGATTTGAATAACTTGAAGATGGTCTCTAACTAATTAACGCACAATATATCAGTGAAAAATAGTATTAATTAATTTGAGGTTCATTGGTTGGATTTTTTTGCATTGATTTTCTCCTGTGGTTTTTCTATCTCCTTATACTTTGCCAACTCTTCCTACCAGGAGTAGGAGAGGTATAGACTAGATATGGTGTGGGGTATGTTAGTTTATGTACATTCAACAACATATTGTGGATGTGTTGTGGTAATTGGTTGCCGTCCCAGCAGTATGTTGTGTGTCGTGTTTGGTTGCAGTCATACTACATCCCTCTGCATGGCTTTTCAAATCAGGGCACTGCATACATCCGCGCTATTTGTCACTCAGGGAAAACACATCCATTAAGTCCACCATATGATCGAAAATGCTGCACTGCACAGAATTTATAAAAGGATGAGAAGATTTATGATACATCTAAAGAAATACTACTTTTCAATTATGATTTGGATGAAATACTTTTTTCACGACAGCATGTGAGCACGACTTATCTATTGTCCAACTTTGAAAAGTCAATATACAGTGATGTATTTAATTTGTGGGGAGAGTTTAGCAGCTATGAGTGAGGTAGTATTATTTATAAATCAGATATACAATTTAATCCTTTAAATTCCATCATTGTTGATTTGATACACACTCATTCTTCTGCTTGCTGTTCTGAAACTCTTGGCCTGTACCAGCTTTCAGTCCAGATTAATAATGGCTGTTTGTAACTTAGAGTTTATGCTTTCTGTGTACATCACTACCCTTGTTTGCTTTTTATTAATCACTATGTTCCATTAGCTTTAAATGTTGTGTATGTCTTGTACTTCAACTACTGTGCAGTATGCAGCATGTTGATTATGACATCATTGTGACAGTGTGACCAATGCAGAAGCTTCTTCTGTGCATGTCAAGTGTTCCATGTTGTGTTCCATCTGTGACCCTTGTCTTCAAAGTATAATAGAAACTGTGTTTAGTAAAAAAAATAATGTGTTTGTACTCGTCTAGGGGCTGGAACGACGTAGGCAGGAAATTATGCTTAAGAAAGAGGAGGAGACTCATAAGAAGGCAGAGGTGCGTAACTGCTCATTCACACAGATGTTTCCTCACTAGTTTTAAGTAGTCAGTAAAGAAGAGTGACTACTTGTTCAATTCTGATTTGGATGAAATACCTTTTTCACGACAGCATGTGAGCACGACTTATCTATCGTCCCATTTGGAAAAGTCAATATACAGTGATGTATTTAATTTGTGGGGAGAGTTTAGCAGCTATGAGTGAGGTAGTATCATTTATAAATCAGATATATAATTTAACCCTTTAAATTCCATCATTGTTGATTTGATACACACTCATTCTTCTGCTTGCTGTTCTGAAACTCTTGGCCTGTACCAGCTTTCAGTCCAGATTAATAATGGCTGTTTGTAACTTAGAGTTTATGCTTTCTGTGTACATCACTAGTCTTGTTTGCTTTTTATTAATCACTATGTTCCATTAGCTTTAAATGTTGTGTATGTCTTGCACGCTTCTTCTGAGCATGTCAAGAGTTCCATATTGTGTTCCATCTGTGACCCTTGTCTTCATAGTATAATATAAACTGTGTTTAGTAAAAAAAATAATGTGTTTGTACTCGGCTAGGAGCTGGAACGATGTAGGCAGGAAATGATGCTTAAGAAAGAGGAGGAGACTCGTAAGAAGGCAGAGGTGCGTAACTGCTCATTCACACAGCTCATTTAAATTCCATCATTGTTGATTTGATACACACTCATTCTTCTGCTTGCTGTTCTGAAACTCTTGGCCTGTACCAGTTTTCAGTCCAGATTAATAATGGCTGTTTGTAACTTAGAGTTTATGCTTTCTGTGTACATCACTACTCTTGTTTGCTTTTTATTAATCATTATGTTCCATTAGCTTTAAATGTCGTGTATGTCTTGCACTTCAACTACTGTGCAGTATGCAGCATGTTGATTATGACATCATTGTGACAGTGTGACCAATGCAGAAGCTTCTTCTGTGCATGTCAAGTGTTCCATGTTGTGTTCCATCTGTGACCCTTGTCTTCATAGTATAATAGAAACTGTGTTTAGGAAAGCTAATAATGTGTTTGTACTCGGCTAGGAGCTGGAACGACGTAGGCAGGAAAAGATGCTTAACAAAGAGGAGGAGACTCGTAAGAAGGCAGAGGTGCGTAACTGCTCATTCACACAGATGTTTCCTCACTAGTTTTAAGTAGTCAGTAAAGAATAGTGACTACTTGTTCAATTCTGATTTGGATGAAATACTTTTTTTACGACAGCATGTGAGCACGACTTATCTATTGTCCCATTTGGAAAAGTCAATATACAGTGATGTATTTAATTTGTGGGGAGAGTTTAGCAGCTATGAGTGAGGTTGTATTATTTATAAATCAGATATACAATTTAATCCTTTAAATTCCATCATTTTTGATTTGATACACACTCATTCTTCTGCTTGCTGTTCTGAAACTCTTGGCCTGTACCAGCTTTCAGTCCAGATTAATAATGGCTGTTTGTAACTTAGAGTTTATGCTTTCTGTGTACATCACTACCCTTGTTTGCTTTTCATTAATCACTATGTTCCATTAGCTTTAAATGTCGTGTATGTCTTGCACTTCAACTACTGTTCAATATGCAGCATGTTGATTATGACATCATTGTGACAGTGTGACCAATGCAGACGCTTCTTCTGTGCATGTCAAGTGTTCCATGTTGTGTTTCATCTGTGACCCTTGTCTTCATAGTATAATAGAAACTGTGTTTAGTAAAAAAAATAATGTGTTTGTACTCGGCTAGGAGCTGGAACGACGTAGGCAGGAAAAGATGCTTAAGAAAGCGGAGGAGACTCGTAAGAAGGCAGAGGTGCGTAACTGCTCATTCACACAGATGTTTCTTCACTAGTTAGTCAGTAGTCAAATCACTGTGTTTAATTTAGTTCCTAGTTTGTGTTTTTATACCAATATCAATATCATCGTGAATAATACGATCTCTTGGCTGCAGGAAAAAGAGCAAGTGAAGCAAGTGAAAGCTGAGGAGAAACGGCTAAACAATGAGAGGAAACTCCAGCTGAGACAATTGGCGCTGCAAAAAGCAAAGGCTCTAAAGAAGCCAATTGAAGACATGTGTCTAGCAGATCTTAAGGTATTCACACACAGAGAGAGTCAGTACATCAGAGTGCGTACATATTACCACAGATAGTCTCCATCTGTGGAATGTACAACATACATGTACGTGGGGAGATTAAGAATTCAACCAGGCATGTGTTGTTGTTTTTTACCATAGGAAATAAATCAGTATAATCAGTGTAGGAGCTGTAGGCATGAAGATTAGATGCTTTGACAAATTTATGGTTTCATTGTTTTACTTTCACATACAAAAACAGATGCTTAATATCACTGATAGCATCTATGTTTGATTAAAGAGAGCAGGTATAAATCAGAGTACTGCCACCAAGTGGCCACTGAAAGCATAACAAGTTCTACTGATCATATACTTGAATCTATATACTGTATTGTGGACTAGTATTTATAACACATTTAACCTATATTGTTTGAAACAAGAAATACTTAGGTCAGATAGATTTACAAATCATTTCAAAGTATAATATAACATTGAGCTTTATTTTGAATTTTTTTTCTTCAGTGTCTTCCAGAGCTCTCACGAATCCCTGGTCTGCTCTTGCAAGGAAGCACCTTATCTGACTGCCTGATGGTGATGCAGTTTTTGCACAGCTTTGGAAAGGTGCTGGGATTTGACAATTTAAACGACCTCGACTTAAGTGTCCTCCAAGAGGGTTTGCTTAACCCTGGGGGCAGTATGGGGAAAGTACAAGACCTGCTGGTGAGCATGGTCTCTTCAGCCATACAGGATCCTGGTATACCTGCAGGTCACAGGGTGAGTCTGTCATTGTCAGTGTAGTATTCATACAGTTGTTGAATTGTAAAGAATTTGTTAATCATGTATTTATGCACACACACATTCATACTGATCAGACGTAACTTTTACAGGTTTTACAATGAATTGCTTTAGACATTGACTTTCACCATTTCTGTAGCTGACTCAGAACCACTGCAGTAGTTCAAAAGTAGAGTTGTATTTTTATTCAATATATTTAAGGAAGACCTGACAGCAGGGACACTTTAGTTTAATACATTCTGTATAAGTACATGTTGGCAACAGCATAACAGCTGAGCTGACATTGTTTTGTTTATACTAGCAGACTGCCTCTTCTCTGCTAACCAGTCAGAACACACTGGTTTCTGTTCCTGTTCTGTTTGACATTGTAGTATACGAAAATACTTACTCTTCACTCGGAGTAGGTGAAGAAACATTTATTAAACACACTGACTGAACTTATCAATATTTTTTCTTTCAGAGCAA
Organism: Pseudopleuronectes americanus; assembly: GCA_038501795.1. Taxonomy (NCBI): domain Eukaryota; kingdom Metazoa; phylum Chordata; class Actinopteri; order Pleuronectiformes; family Pleuronectidae; genus Pseudopleuronectes; species Pseudopleuronectes americanus. The sequence continues at coordinate 10,524,714 of CM076727.1, read as the reverse complement.
AACCCTACTAGGGGAAAACTTGAAAAATGTGGCGATCACCAGAGACAATGTGTCTGAGATCCTGCAGATATACATGCAGGCTCACTGTGATCAGACAGAGTCAACTGCACTGGCCCTCAGTCTGAGGACTCGAGCTTTTCAGGCCCACAGTGCGTCTGAGAAGGTTTGCATATTGTCGTTCCTGGTCAATGAGCTCTGCGGCAGTAAAGCTGTGATCAGGTGAGGGATCCATTTCCTTCTAATTCTCACACACCTCATTTCTCATTTATTTTAGCTTATATTCACAACATAACAAAAACAAATTCAAAGTATTGTTAAATTTGTGTTGAATGAGCCATTTTAACTTTGTAAAGTTGATTGCTTGCACAGTTTAAACAAGTGTTTATTATGTGCCTGGAGCTTAAGTTAATCTATTTGCCTGAGAGCAGAAAATAGTCACTTGTTGTTCATGAGGGTTCAAATTGTGAAGAAACAACGGATTTATAAAAAGGAACATGACAAATCATGGTCTGATGGATAGTTTCAAAAGGTTGCATCAAACTATGTTTCATTAATCTTTCATTAGTTGCAGCAACACTTTGAAAGGCATCTCCTGCCGGCTGCAGTGTGCTGCAAATGTATTAATCTAAGAATGGAAGCATGATTTTCAATGTTACTTTGCAGTGAGATCGACAAGAAGATGGATCACATGACTAACCTGAGGAAGGATATGAGGGCTGTAGAGGGAAAGCTCCGCAAGTGAGAACATGCTTCTTCCACGTTGTTACCAGAAGGTTCTGTGCAATGTTTTTAAAATAATTTTGTGAATCTTTTTCTGCATTCAAAGACTGAGGAGCATCCACAGCAAGAGGACCAAGAAGAGTGACAGCAGTGTGGATGGAGATGACAACCTCAACCTTGATGACGACAGCGAGGTCCAAGCAGATGAAGAGGAGGGAGAAGATTATGAAGGAAGGACATGGGCGAGAGCAGAGATCTGTGAGGAGGAGGTCAGTAACAGCATGATGGTTTTTTTTACTGTTGCCAGTGGCTCGATCAGCGTGAGTTATAGTTAATGTCAGTCAGTCCACTGGCCTCACACTAATGAGATCTTTTCATCTAGGACGACAGTTTGAACTCTGCCAGTTTGGAGGAGCTGGAAAAACAGATAGAGAAACTATGCATGGTAAATTTCACCCACATTCATTTTCTAAGAATGGCCTGTTGATGAATTAAACAAATCCCATTCTACCTCGGTTTTCTGTCTCTTTAGCAACAGAGTCAGATCAAACAGAACCTGCTACACTCCTCTCAGTCACAGCGCTCCATTATGATGGGACAGGACCGCTATAAGAGGCGTTACTGGCTTTTCCCAGAGTGTGGCGGCATCTTGGTTGAGGGCATAGAGAGCCCCGAAGGTGAAAACTCATATATATTTGAATTGTTATGTTTGTTATGCACTTTGAGCTGATTTTTTAAATGGTACTCAGGTATTGAAGAGATGAAGGAGATACAGGAGGCGCATCTGGAAGAGAGTGAGATGGAGTGGGAGTACAGGATAGTACCGGGCCCAGACCGAGATACAGCCACACCAGAGAGCCAGCAGGACAAAGGCAGTCTCAAAATCTTCCTCAAGAGAGTGGCCAAAAAGGCTCGATCTTCAAACACCCGTCCTGACAAACGCAGGAACAGTAGCTCCGCTGAAACCACTTCCACTGCGTCTTATCCCTCACATCCCTCCTCTCAGACAGAGGCCCTGCATGACAAGCCACCTTGTGCCTTGTTCCCTGCTGTGGAGGCAGCCACGACACAGAACTACCCCACACCCCAGCCTATCCCTAAAGGTAAGAGTGGCTCACTGCCAGTAAGCACAAGTGAAATATGCTGGACTAAAGATCATCACTGCCCAGACAGTCCTGGAATACATATTGTGATGACTGTCACTCAGCTGTGCAACTTCCTTATGCTGCTAAAATTAAGCAATTACAATACTTCTCTCTCTATTGTTCGCAGAGATGCTGCACGGTTGGTGGCAAGTCGCAGAGTTGAGGGAGCTCCACAATCTGGTGGGGGCGCTGCATGGCTGTGGCATGCGGGAGCAGGGTCTCCAGAAAAACCTCCAGGAGCATATGGAGTACCTGACCCTGCTCCTGGAAGATGGTGTGTCCACAGCTCCTCTGCTCACTTTAATTCTCTTTAATACAAAAACATACTGTTATTTGATATTTTCCTGTCACCTGCTCCCAAATTAATATGTATAAATATGTTTTTTTTCATAGGCATGCTGAGGAAGCAGAGGGGAGGCAAGAGAGGCCGCACCGATCCTGGCAGCCCTGGGTCTGCAGCCAAGAAAGCAAAACACTGAACAGTTTTTCTATTTACAGTGTGTGTGTGTGTGTCCTGTGTGTGTGTCCTGCACAACATACTGTAATAAACCCCCTTTAACAAAAAGCAATGTTCTCTGCGGTGCATCGTGTGTGATCTCCGAGCCGTTCCTTTCACCAGTCTTGTCAGACGTCCTGTGGACAGACATGACACCTGAGCTGGGCTTTAATCCAGCAAGGAGGCGTCTCCAGACAGCTGCAGCCGAAGGACTTGGAAGTAACTGGATTTTACTATGAATATAGTAGTAGCAACTTTTGTAGTTATATTATTTTTAAATGGTGGATGTGTGGCCCAGATAAAATACTTTTTTTTTCAAGAAGTAACACTATTATTAGGCAGAATCTCAGCCTTTTTAGCTTTGATGATAATAAGTTTAATAACCATTAATAATATATATTTTAAGGACGCCTACTTGAGAATTTACCTTTTTTTAAACTTCTCTTCACTTGGAAGTACTTCCTTTATTATTCCTTTAGCATCAGTGCCAATGAAGGTTAATTCACTACTTCAGTGATACTTTGAGGGATTTAAGGATTTGCATTTTTTCTACTTCATACGTACACCACTTCATTGGAAAATATTCACTCCAGTGTTACTGCTTACTTTAATTTCCCAGCTACAGAAGTTAGGTAATCAGCAGGTATAATTCGGAATATAAATGATCAACAGATGAAATGTAATATATTGTCATAGTTATAAAGTAAAGTAGATGAATCAGCTCCACTGAAAAGAGCCACTCTGGGTTGTGTTGGGTTTTCATGCTTGATGCAATTTGTCTCTGATGATCACCTTCATATTTAAAGATACAGTGGGTACGGAAAGAATTCAGACCCCTTTACATTGTTCACTCTTTGTTTCATTGCAGCCATTTTCTAAAATCAGAAAAGTTCATTTTATTTCTCAGCACCCCACCTTGACAGAAAAAAACTGAAATGTAGAATTTTTTGCAAATTTATTAAAAAAGAAAAACTGAAATATCACATGGTCACAAGTATTCAGAGCCTTAGCTGTGACACTCATATTTAACTCACATGCTGTCCATTTCTTCTGATCCTCCTTGAGATGGTTCTACTCCTTCACTGGAGTCCAGCTGTGTTTAATTGAACTGATTGGACTTGATTAGGAAAGGCACCCCCCTGTCTATATAAGAGCTTACAGCTCACAGTGCATGTCAGAGCAAATGAGAAGCATGAGGTCGAAGGAACTGCCCAAGGAGCTCAGAGACAGATTTGTGGCAAGGCACAGATCTGGCCAAGGTTACAAAAGAACTTCTGCAGCACTCAAGGTTCCTATGAGCACAGTGGCCTCCATAATCCTTAAATGGAAGAAGTTTGGGACGACCAGAACTCTTCCTAGACCTGGCCGTCCTGCCAAACTGAGCAATTGTGGGAGAAGAGCCTTGGTGAAAGAGGTAAAGAAGAACCCAAAGATCACTGTGGCTGAGCTCCAGAGATGCAGTAGGGAGATGGGAGAAAGTTCCACAAAGTCAACTATCACTGCAGCCCTCCACCAGTCGGGGCTTTATGGCAGAGTGGCCCGACGGAAGCCTCTCCTCAGTGCAAGACATAAGAAAGCCTGCATAGAGTTTGCCAAAAAACACATGAAAGACTCCCAGACTATGAGAAATAAGATTCTCTGGTCTGATGAGACCAAGATTGAACTTTTTGGCGTTAATTCTAAGCGGTATGTGTGGATAAAACCAGGCACTGCTCATCACCTGCCCAATACAATCCCAACAGTGAAACATGATAGTGGCAGCATCGTGCTATGGGTTGTTTTTCAGCTGCAGGGACAGGACGACTGGTTGCAATTGAAGGAAAGATGAATGCGGCCAAGTACAGCGATATCGCGGAAGAAAACCTCTTCCAGAGTGCTCTGGACCTCAGACTGGGCCGAAGGTTCACCTTCCAACAAGACAATGACCCTAAGCACACAGCTAAAATAACAAAGGAATGGCTTCGAAGCAACTCTGTGACCATTCTTGACTGGCCCAGCCAGAGCCCTGACCTAAACCCAATTGAGAATCTCTGGAGAAACCTGAAAAATGGCTGTCCAGCAACGTTCACCATCCAACCTGACGGAACTGGAGAGGATCTGCAAGGAAGAATGGCAGAGGATCCCCAAATTCAGGTGTGAAAAACTTGTTGCATCATTCCCAAGAAGACTGGCTGTACTAGCACAAAAGGGTGCTTCTACTCAATACTGAGCAAAGGGTCTTAATACTTATGACCATGTGATATTTCAATCTTTGCAAAAATTTCTACATTTCAGTTTTTTTCTGTCAAGATGGGGTGCTGAGTGTACATTGAAGAGAAATAAAATGAACTTTTTTGATTTGCGCAAATGACTGCAATGAAACAAAGAGTGAAAACTTTAAAGGGGTCTGAATACTTTCCGTACCCACTGTATAATAACTGATTTGGATTTGAAGTTCAGTAACAAGTAATGGAATCCCTTCACTGAGAGAAGGTCAAACTGTAAGAAGAAGTGAGCATCGTGTGACTGAGGATCACGTGACTGATAACATCTAAGATAAACACGTTATAACTGGGCTAAAGCAGGAAGTCCATGTTCCACCTGAGCAATCCTGGGATTAAGAGTCAACACAACACAAAAAACAAACAAACAGTGTAATAACAAACTCCTTCCACTGGTGAGAACATACAGTTAAAATATCCAGACAATCTTGCTTATCAGACCTTAAGTACAATTTCCAAGGTCACGATTTAGGAGTGAACGCCATCGCTTAAAACCTATTTCTAGAGAGCCAGTGTAGGAGATGCATTACAGAGTCCCACAGGGAGACCATTGTTGGTGTAGTGGTACAAGCGCTCTCTACCATCTATTTTTCTCAATATAGGAAATTCAGGATTAGCCAAGCACATGTATTAAGAAAAAACACAGTCTGAAAGTTTATGAGCCACATGATATTCACAGCTGGAAGAATGGCATGACCCTACAATTTATATATCTATATTCATATATGCTATTTCGGAGGAAGATATCAAGAAAAGCCTTATTAATGATAAAACACATTATTTTTTACTTTGGTACAACTTACACATAAATATAAAAGAGGAGTTATATCCAATGATATGTTAATGTTAGAAAACAATAGCATTAACCTGCTCTAGTCCTAATTTACAGCTAACATATTATTTCCTTATTTTTAATACAAAGGGCTCAGTGTGCATTATCATTTTACTATTTGAATAGAAAAAATATTTCAAACAAACAAACACACAAACACACAATACTGGTTAGTGTACCATTTCCCTCCTGTTGATGTTAAACTTTGAATTTAAGCCAATTATGGACATATGGATAACTTGACCTTTCATATTTTGGTCTGCCTCTCTTTATTGCTGTCATCATCACTATCATCATGACTGTCATCCGAGTCTCTCCTGACCATCTCAACCTCTGTCGTTTTTTTATCGCCATCGTCATCGTCGTCATCGTTCTTCTTGAACTGGGCCTCAATTTCTGTGGGGTCGATGTAGGTATAGAAATAGGCCATGATGGAGAAGATGATGCACACTGCAACCAGGAGGGAGGCAAAGAGGATGTACTCTGCCCACTTAAAAAGAGCAGGTAAGAGACAAAGGGACATATCAATGCATCATCATGTTTTATTGTCATCATATCAAAATACACACATGTCTGATATACATATATACTAGAAATATTGAGTCACTGATGATTAGTTTAATAAGTGAAAGTATTCTTTGTTTACCTGTTTGGGAAGCTTTGCAAGCTCGGCCACAATCAGTACGATGAAGTTACCGATAGCAACAGTGAACAACCAGCCGGCTTGCAGCACCGCTTTCATGTTACTGGGCGCCTTTCAAATAGAAACGTACATAAAATAAAACATGACAACAAACAAAGGATATTAAAGAGAACTATTATTTGGAAATAGATACGCAATGTTATATTCTAATCGATGTGTCCTTTACTCTCTGTAGGAAGTTGCAGTGTTGGAATCAATTTGTGAAAACCACTCTAACACAATTACCTGTGAGTAGGAGAACGCCAGACCAGTAACAGAGAACATCACTTCACCAACAGTAATAAAGAAGTACTGTGGGATCTGCAGGGCCATGGAAACCGAGTTGGGCTTGATGTCTTCTGCCGCAGTAATGGACTCCTGGCACTAAAATAAGAAATCAAATCAATCTTAATAGCAGTAGTTATAATAACTGCCGGAGCACACACATTTCTCCACATGTTGCCTGTTTGTACAATTAAAGTCTGTGTAGGACCTTTTCTGTCACTTTAAAGAAAACAATGATTTGTCATTTTCACTCCCACTTCAAGCTTTGATTGTCCAGCTGTGCAGAGGGGAGAGAGGTGCTTTTGCCCTCCTTTTTCCTCATACTTGAATTATTATACTCCTCTCCCCAGCTATGACAACAAGCTTTTAACCCTGTTTTCCAGTGTGGGAGTTTTCAACAGCTATGAACCTTTTGGATTTTGATTTAATGCGAATGTGTTTAGGCAACATTTCATACAAACTACACTTTTAGAGCTAATAAGTACTGCCGTCTCAACACTGCCCGTGGCTGACCCAACCCCATTCATACCCTCATGAGATATACATCTCGAAAAATGGGTCAAAACATTGAAGCTATAAGGTTTTATGACTGCCTAAAACAACTGGGCATTGAACCTGTTTTAATAAAATTATACTTAAATATAGGAGTAAGGATCACATTTGTTGGTGAACATTTCCAGCAGTGGATTAATGCTCATTAAGGAATATCTATCAAACCAGGACAGTGTATGTGACTCATAATAGACTGCAGTTCCCTTGTTTATTAAGTTACACATTGGAGAAAACTGAATGTGATTTTAAAGGCATTTGAACAACAATGGAGAGTGCAGAGGAATACTGAGTAACAATTCCACTCGATAGGTCAAAAATAGAAAAATCAGCATAAGATTTGTCTTACCTATATTAATTCAGTTTTCTAAAATATAAAAGATACAATTTATGAATGAAGTAAGATTTAACTCAACTGTTCTTAATAAATTGGCAAAAATAATAAATAGAATACGCAAGAAGGGATTTTGCATGAAGGTTTAGCGAACTATGTTGCAATGACATTAGACACAGTAGGATGTCCCTGCACAGCCGACTGTAACTCATGATATCAGGAATCATATGCAACACTTACAGTGGGTCCAAAGACCAAAGTGCTGGGGATAAAGAAAGTGTATGAACTTCCATATCCAAACTCTTTGGTATATTCACACGACTGTGAACCACTCGATATTTCGAACAGGATCCTGGAATAAGAAAAAGATAAATGTCTAGTAAAGTGCTTTGTGGTTTGAAAAAAAGACAAAGATTTTTTGGGAAATCAGTGAAGATGAAAAAAACGATCCTTACTTTCCGTTTTTTATATTGGAGTAGTTTGAGTAGTATGATGGCTCAATTAGTAGGAAGTTGGCCGCCGATGTCGATACATTCACTGTTGTATTCATTCCATTTATAAATCTACAATTTTGAGACAACAAAAATATTAAAAACAGGACATTTTTTCAACAATTATCTGTCAGTCAACTTATAAATTCAATGTTCATTTATTTTAGATTAAATACTCTACCGAATTGCATTGTTGCCCTCCTGTGGTTTGGAAGTCAAACCATCAGACTGTAAAAAAGCAAAATTTCTATTTAATCATTATTAAAAGGTATCTTTGTGTCTTTATTTTCATTGTTTTGTGAGTTACACTAACCAGTTCCCAATCCTCAGAGATGTTTGAGGGAATGAGAAGAGTTTGTCGTGCTCCATTTGCCAAGGAAATATTTCTTGTCACTTCTCCAATTGAAACACTGGTGTTTCCTGCTTCAAATGTGAAGAATTCTGCACTGGCCTGCAAAACAAAGAGCTTACTGTAAATGTGCAAACACCAGGGACAGTGTCCAGTGGGGATTTGGGTTCAGGCAACTGATTTTCTTTTAACTTTTAACTTAAAAAAAAAGATTAAACCTCGCTTTTAATCAAAGTTTCATGTTACAGGTGATGATAAGAAGACATACCTGAGCTGCAGGAAGAGTCAGTGCCTCGTTGCCAGGCAACTTAACTGAGACTGGATTAGAGCCCATGTTGAGTAATTTCACCTGACTCTGGGAGGTTGATGGGAAGGTGGGTAACGTTGTCTGAAAACAAGTTATGAAGTCCTTGTTATAATCTCGAGAAGTAGAACTTGTGAGTTGTAATAATTATTATAATAAACTAATTATAAGGTAAAAAATGTATTAATTGCTGAGCTAGTCGGTATTTTACAGTACATAAAGAGATGAGTAGTAATTGGTATGGACTTACATCGATTTGAATCTGAACCAGAGCAGCGCAGACAAAAGCTATAGCTGCCATGAGCATCCCCACTGTCATTCTCCTCAGAGGTCTGTTGAGTTAACATGAAGTTCCGTCTTTGGTCATTAGATAATCACTGTGAAATCTGCATTTTCTACATCGATGTGGCTGTTGTCGCTCGGCTTGATCGTCATTTGAACCTCAACTGTCTGATGATGCTACTTTTTCTACTATGCTTAATTTTGTAGTTTTATTGGTTAGTTCAAGGGATAGTGTGACACACTTATTTACCTTCTTTCTGCAAATTTGCATATCCTAACGATAAGACTGAAAAATGGGAAAACCGCTGGCTTTTTTCTTGTTTTTTTTAGTCATCAAAAGAGTAAAAGTGACAATTTGCTGTAACGTGGAGAAATCCAATCACATTTTCCCAAGTTGTTGAATTAAAGGTAAATGCTATCAAATAATCCCATCAATGTTAAATAATCCCTTTGACATAATGAAGAGCACTGTATTGTGACTTGTGTGTTTCTGGAAAACGTACGTGAAGTTCAGGCCACATTTCTTGATCAGAGGGTAGAGGAGACTGTCCATGATGGGCACCAGAGTCAGGATCAGGATGGGGTTGACAGTCTTTTAAACACATACATCACACAATGACAATCTTCTCTATAATCCAGCACCTCAGTTTAAGCAAACGTGGTAAAGACTCTTAACTTACCTGCATCTGATCAGGCTGTATCACCAGTAACCCCTGCAGAGACAGCAAAATCATTAGAACAGGATCACTTTGCTATAGTTAATAAGAATATATTAAGATTTGGGTTCATCTCCATACGTACAAAGTTTCCATCCATGTTGGTGGCTTGCAGAGTCCATCTAGAACCCTTTAAGAGAGATGCAACATTTAGCATAGTTTCCATATAGTTTCCACAATGACACTACCTTTTAGGAAGTCAAATAACTGAGGTACCTTCTGGTCAAACAGGGTCCAGAACATTGGCAGTGGGATGTATAAAAATAGGACCTTCAGCACCATTTTGATTTGAGCAATAAGGAGTTTCTACATCACAGAAAGACAGAATATGAACAGTTATTTCTTTCTGACACAGCTTTCTAGTCACTTTATAGAATTAACTTAAATAAAACATACGCTATATTTAGCCTCAGCCCAGTCCATCCAGTGCTGCTTCTTTGGGTATCGTTTGCTTCTGTGCCTGTAGCGGTTTTTAATGGCAAACTGCTCAGGAATAAGTGAAAGAAAAACATGTTTTTAGAAACGCTAAGAACCTCTGATGATTCACACTAATATAAATGTGTTGGTGTAAACCAGACTCACCCCAATGCATTTACACACATCCAGCATGATGTTTCCCTCTGGTTCAGCTTTATAGTACATACCGCTCCCACTGATAAACACCACTGTCAGGGGCGTCAAAGGCAAAACATTGGTATTAATGTAGAGTATTTGTTCCAAACCTTTATATTTTTGTATTATGAAAAGAATTCCAGTGTCTCCATGTGTTAAAGCGTACCCAGTGCAACAAACATCAGGGCTGCAGGGACGCCGAAGGCCAGAGAGTAACATTTCTCTTGGAAGTAGATGCCACAGGTCTGAGCTGCAGATGGTGACATTGGTAACTCAGTCAAAATCTCAATTTTACTCACATTCAAGCACTGATATCAACGATAATAACATACACTCGTGTTTATGGCACTGTTTATTGTCAACTTTATGTCCTGCTAATATCTACCTCTGAGGATTGGAGTGATTATGGTCGACAGGAGACTTCCACCATTGATGCACAGGTAGAAGACGGAGAAGAAAGTTCTCCTTTGCTTTTCCTGCACATAGACATATGTCAGTGAACTGTCGTGTGCAAACATGTTATGCAATGCAATGCTGGATATTGTGTCAATCTGAACGACTTTCGTCCCATGACATAATTAAGCTATCCATGGTTCCCAGAGGATGAAATTATACCTGCTATACACCACCACACTGTCACTGTCATTGTGAGCATGCAGAGGTTTTTGAGACTATTTCTATAGATTAGGTATTATAGCATTCCTGCCTATATTTGGATGGTGGAATAAGCGTCAGCTCAAGATTGGAGTAATCTTCTAACCTGGTTGTCATTGAATTGGTCTCCACCAAAGGCAGCCACACAAGGTTTGATGCCACCTGTGCCCAGAGCGATGAGGAAGAGACCGAACATAGACAACACACTGAATGGAAAGAGGAACATCTGCATGAGCAAGGAAGTTGATATACGTGAAGAAAACTTCTTATCCAAATGCTATGTCCTTGTTATCACAGCAACTCACATGTGAAAAGTTAAGTTGTTTGGTGTCCCATCTCTGTCTGTGTCAGTGATGTCATGGACCGCACTGACAGCCATCGTAACCTGACCAATCGCATAGACAACTGACAAGTAGATGATAGTCCTGAGGGAGAGAGAGGAAAAATAAAGCAATGGTGGATGAAGTTTTATCTTACCCTTATGCCAAAGTACCACTACAGTAATGAAGTGTTGCAGCTTTTTGAAAAAGGCACTACGTGGACTCTCTGAGGAACCTGGAGTCCTCGGACGCAGACACGAGGAGAACATGTAAACTCCTTCCAGTAAGGCCCCGGCCAAACTTTAACCAGGAGACGTCTCCATGTGAAGCAACAGTGCTAACCACTGCATCATTAGCGTCTCATACTCTAATTTCCAAAAGAAAAAAAGACACCTGAATATCCTATTGAGCTTAAAAATCTGCTTAAAGCACTTGGTGAGAGTTTAAGAACATGAAAAGTAAAAAAAAGGGAGCTAAAGATATTTGCTAAACTGCTTGATAGGGAGAAAGCTAATGTGTCTTACAACCTACAATAGAAAACTGTTGAGCTGCAAAGCAACGACAAGCTCAAAGCTATAGTACAACAACCTTCCTCTAGTTGAATTCTATAAACCGGATTTTCCATTCTGAGGAGTCGTGCTCTGAGGTTTGGGCCATCGTACTGTATTCAGTTCTTTACAAAACTGACTTGTGCAAAGACTGGGTGCCACTCAAAACGGATCGAGCCAAGTGTGAGTAGAATCATCATCATCACTACCATTTGACATCAGATGTCTCGTCCGAGCCATCACCTTAGAACGATTAGTGTAATATGTGTGTTCAATTACTTAGTTTGACCCTCAAAGGTTGTTACTGAAATCAAAATGGCCCTTGAATGTAAAGCGATCATTCATTTCAATAACTCACTTAAACTTTCCCAGCCAGGAGTCGGCCACAATGGCCCCGAGGATTGGGGTGAGGTAGCAGAGAGCCACAAAGACGTGGTAGATGGAAGTGGCCAGGTCATCGTCCCATCGCAAGAAGTACTTGAAGTACAGCACAAGCACAGCTGTGGACAGGCAGAGAAGAAGTAGGTTTCTTCTAGTTTTTATGAATACAATTATCAATCTAACACACATTATCAACTCTCAAAAGATTTAGTGTTGTACATGAAATATCAAACAAGCTTTACAAACCAGACAACAAAATGATCTTTTCTCCAGTAAATTTTGTTCATTTTACCTTCATAGAAATTACAATATTCATTTAATTTTGAAACAGGATAGAGAAGTTAATATAACTATGATACAAGTATATATATTGGTATTACTATGATCATCTTGGACACTGCAGTTCGTTAAAGGACGTGTATTATACAGAGAGGTGTTTCTGTAATTTACCCTGCCCTTGTTGTGGCCAAACTAATAGAAACACCTGGCAGTACAACACAATAAAATTCAAAAGTGCCATAAACAGTCCCCAAAATGATAAAGTTAAATGACTACAAAATTGAACCATATGACCCTAGAGGTAGCTTAGTATAGTAATGTTGAGTTAGATTGAGATCTCGTTGGGTGTAATATACTGTGTGGGTCTTTGTTTCCTCTTGGATTGTCCTTTTCCCACAATAACCGGAACTTGAACTTGTCCCTAACCCCAGCCTTATCTCTGCCTTCTTTCCAACCTATGCATATATTGTTTCCTGTGTGTCTTTGACAACACATAGAGACAGTTCCTGATCTAGTGCCCCTATCTGCAGGATGACATGTTTTGTCCTTGCCTTGCAAAACCATTAATTCCTTTTATTATGTGACTTTGCCATATTTATCTAGGGATCATGAAACTGTTGTTAATTAATGCGAGACAACAGTTATGTTGTCATGGTGACATAATAAATCACATGGTTTAGTTTGTAGAAAGATATATTCTCACCTCGCATTCCATAGTATGAGAACCTCTCACAGAACTCATTCACAACGATAAAGAAGATGCTGAGCGGGTAGCCACACACCTCTTTGCTCTGGTGGACAAATCAAACGGCAGCATTGTGTTACACGGTACTAAAGTATTCAGTTATTTGAATTGAATTAGATCAATTTTTACTGCTGGGTAGTTTGTGACTCCTCCTTCAGATCAATAAAGTTTTATTGTAACTCATATTATTACATTGTTAATTATTATTGAATACATTTTGATGAGTTATTAAATAATTGTAGTGGCTTAACCTAAAAAAAGTAATCACCTCTCAGTAAAACATTCTTTTTTATATAATTAACATATTATTGATTTAAAATCATTATCTGCAAAGTAAACAGCAACCATAGCTGTAATATATTGAGGTTGGTTGCTTAATTCTTACGATTATCATTTCATGTCACTGAGCAAATAAAAACGACGTAGACATCATTAGACGAATCTGTACTTTACCGTTCCTCTGCTCTGCCTCCCCTTCTTGGGATCCTCCTTATTATCTGCGCACAAGATGAATCAAAATTAAATAATAAAAAAATAGGTGATATGTGTCAATTTTCCTCAAGCTGCTTAGTATTTGTACACACAAACTCACCCGCCATGGTGTTTTAGTGAGAATTCAGCTGCTCTACGCAGCAGTTGTAGAAGTAGATATTCCTTTGAGACTCCTGCAGGGAGCAGCTGATAGTTTATCCTTCACTCTTCACCAGTGGCAGTGGGAGTGTTTCTTGTAATATTGCTTCTTATTAGCACCTTGATCCGTCTTTCACACTGCTGACTGTGTTGCTTTTACGATGGGTGGAGACACGTGATACAGCAGATAGGAAGTCTGCTCTGTTCCTGACATCTCATTAAAATAAAGTATAAATTCCCAAGAACTTTAGACCTGAAGCAGATGTAAGAGTGAGCTCACGAAAACAACACATTTAATAAAGCAGTAAATCAATAAGGACTCATGAGAACAGGTGCAGAGAAATGAGTGCATTTTATTTAAAAGAAAAGCATAAAGGAACATCTGTTTACAGCAGAACAGTGAATTTATGTTAAATACATTTTTTATAAAACCATCGTCGCCCCAAATATAAAACAATTTATAGAACATTTGAACACTACAATGGTAAAAGCTTCATATCACTCCCACAGTAGGCAACGTTTTTGGTTCCACACCTCATTGCTTTGGCAAGAAGGTGAACATGACTTTACAGTGTATAAGCCCCACACAGCAAGAAACTTTGCAAATATTGCACACACTCCTTTTTTTATATACATTAATCACAACTTGGAATATACTTTTTTTTGTATGCAATGGCTTTAAATATTTAAAAACTCTTCCGCTCTAAGACATTGTAGTGATTTAAGGTTGAATACTAAACACAGGAGGCCCTTTTTCAAACTTGCACACCGGTAGAGACAGAGCTTCATGTGCAGGTAGATGAGCATCGATGTATGCAGCGTATACTGTTCATCATGACATCAATACAGTGGCTTATAAAAGTGGAATACTGCACATTAAAAACACAATGTGTAACATTATCAAAATAAGCAAAACAATGGGCTGTTGAGAGGGTGTATTGTGATGACATGCATATGAAAGAGCCCAACGTGAATTTCTCCGTAGAAAAACTGCCCAGTGTTCGTATGTGAAGGAGACAACAGGTTTGTGATGTGTGGCGATGACACAGGGTTTCCTGGTCAGCCGCCTCAGGGCTCGTGCCTCAACCGCAATGTTTGTCCAGGAAATTAAAATTGGCCACGACGAGCACATCCAGTTTCCACACATACTGTATTAATTAAAAAGGTCCAGTGCCTTGGTCATGGTCCACTGATGAGAGTTGGATTTGTCTGTGCCCTCGTCGGTTCCTCTTTTGAGCCGACAGAAGAAAAAGCAGGATTCAGGTTTAGAAGTGACCGCATGGATTCACTATGCCTGTCTGGTGTGGGGGGGCGCTGAGGTCAAGGGCAACCCAGCTCAGCATCACACCACAGAGGAAGAGCTGGGGATGCCCTGGATGGTGGCGCTGGTTGGCGTGCCGCTGATGGCGTTAAAGATGTGAAGCGAGTCTGGAAGAACGCTCTTCATGCCATCTTCCACAGGACTGATCTGAAAGGAAGAGTAGGAGGAATGAGAGATTCGTTTGAGTACTGTTAAACCAGGCCCATATTTAAAGGAATAGTTTGACATTTTTAGATTTCTTGTAGAAAGTAAGATGAGAAGATCAATTCCACTTTTACATTTTAAGGGTAAAATAGAAACTTCACCTTTCAGTGCCTCAAACACAAATTTACATTAAATATTTTTGTTTATCTGTACCAAAACTTGCCTGTGTTGGCCGGGATTACTAACTTGCCTGGTAAATTATCTTTGCTGTTAACTGCTTCCAGTCATGAAATACACAATCCCCACTCCTGGTAAAACCACTCTTTGTTGTTTTCACTCCACCTGTAAATGTGCCAGTAGGCTATTTTTGTCACCTTTGCACAGTCAGCCAAGCTCTTCCCCCTGCTGTCATTATTTGTGCTAAGCTAATAATAGTAATATTTACGCACACAGATACAGTTTGAGAGTAGTGTCAACTTTCTCATCTGACTCTCTGCAAGAAAGTGAAGAATCTGAATAAGTTAAGAATTTAGAAACCCTTAAAATCTGAAAACAAATAAATAAAAACCACCATGACGCAAGTCACGTACACGAAAACAAAAGTAATTGCTCAAACACACACATTCAGATGCAAGTACATACAGTAGTCTGTCCATAAAAGCACAAATGTCCTATATGCACATGCACACATAGAGTGAACACTGTAAACACATGCAAAAACACACATTAATGCAAAGAGATAGGTGCAGAAGTAACTGTTGGTCTAGCCAGTTAGATTCTGATTGCTAGTGGTAGAGAAAGGTACAGTTTTCCTGACAGAAAGTGGACATGTCGGCCATGACGTGTCAGAATACTGAACGTGTAGCTGATCTCTTATTTATTGCGGCTGTGAAAGATAAGGCCTGTGATCTCTGATCTAATCTGGTAACTGTCATATATTTTCAGTCTTATTTCAGGTCAAGGGAGGGACTTTAGAATTAGCTTGAGATCAAGTTTTTTTTTACCATTTTGTTTTGTTATTTTAGGCCGGATAGATTAGAGGGCATTACTATTCAAGGTTTAAATATAACAATAAATGAAAGTATTATGATTTCTGCTTTAACCAGGTACAAAAGGTCAGATTAAAGATACGATGCAGAAATCTAAAACTGTAAAGAAGTACTTAGACATCAAGATCTGTTTCAAATGAAAAGTCCACAGTCGTCAGTGTATCAATTGATATCTGAGATCATGTGTCGGGCTGGACCAACAATCAACAGGTCAGTCTTTATTTCATTCTAATGCTTCTTGTATTACCATTCAATCTGCTCATGTCAGCAAAGGGGAAAAACAGAGAACGGTGTTATCAAAAAAACATGAGATATCTCATTATCACACACTTCACTTGCAAAAACCCGTCTCAGAGGCAGATTACAGCCGTGACATTAGTGATGTAGACAGTAATTACAGCCTTACTTGTGCTAAGTAGCAGTGGCCAGAGCAGTTGTGTACTTACTTGCTCATGCATGATGATGGATAGCTCTCTGGCAAGGTCTCTATAGTTGGCTTTCATCTCATCATGATACTCCTGTTGGTCCTCCTTGATGAGGCGCTCGTTAATGCCTAAGCCATGGCCACACGCTTCCACAAAATGCCTGCTCGGGAATCCATGTAAACAGGTGTTAAAAGGAAAGAGGAAATTTGCACCAACCTGATCAAACTTTGCACACACACACATACACACTGAACACACACAAAACCATTAACATCTCACCTGAAGACCTCTTTCAACTGTTTGACCTTGTTTTCAGGATTCTTTTTGGCGCTCGCGTCGTCCAGAAAAGCTCGGGCATATGCGAGCGGTCCTGCATTTACCTGCAGGAGGACGTAGTAGCCATGTTATATATTTTTTTGTCATGATCATTTCATAAGGTATTTCCTGTTTGTGTAAGTGTTTTTCCAAGCAGGCACCTGAACACTGATGCTGCCCTGCAGTTTGAGCTGCAGGCGGATCATGTCCACCTCACTGGAGGAGCAGAGCTGCTGGATCTCAGCCACCTTCTTGCTCATCTCGTCGATGGCCACCTCGATGGGGCTCAGGTCAGTGTGGTGTTGATACATCACTGCAATACGTTTCTTTACATATGGGAAGCAATGTGTGGCTGCGGGACAGAAGCAAAATGAGGAGAGGAGTTAACAGTTTGCTTCTCAGCTCTGGAATCTTTCTGCATGGTTTACGACTCAGGATCCACTCGAATGTACCTGACATCCTTTCAAAGCTCTCCGATAATGACGATAAGGAGATAAGGTTGAACCTTTGGAAGTGTTGCACCGTAAAACAATAAAGCTGTGATTAGAAAGGTCCTTGACAAACGGCTGACATGTCGAGAATCTAATCAAGATCCACTCATGCACAGGAAGGAGAGTGTTGTCATGCGTGACAACTGATGAGCATGTGACAGGATTCTACATATTTGCTATTTTGAGAGGAAAATCTGAAAAAAACAAGGTTATATAATGTATTTCACTTTTTAGATTATTGACTTTATTCGGTGTAGAAGTTACCAACATGTTGTTTTACAGCTATGTTTTATTAGAAGGGTTTAAGAGCTACACCATGACGTAATGAGTTTATGAACTCTGATTAAATACCTATAATATCCTAAACAGTAAACTTAGCTGTAGTAATGGAAAGACATTGCCACAGGAAAGGTGAGACAAACAAAATCTTAGCAGCAAAAGAATAGAAATATATATATTTTTTATTTCCCTACAATAGTCTACAATTTTGTGGTATTGCAAATGTGAACAGTGTTTCTCCTCTTATGTTCCAAGGCCACACCTACACACAGGGTTACGTACTGGTTAGTATGGTCCTGCGTTTGCACTGCTCCTCCACGCCGCCTTGCTTTTTGCCCGATATGGTGAAAGGCATCTCAAACACGAAGCGACGGATGTTGTGGCTCTTTTCAAAGTCAGTCTTCCTGTCCACCAGCTCCTTCTCCTCCAGGTAAGGGGTCACGTGTGTCACTTGGATGTATGCATACTTTGAATCCAGGTCTTTGGGATTAATCTGCAAAAATGAGCACATGTCATTACAGGAGATCCATACCAGGTTGTAGAGCCGTCCGCGGCACAAATTAAATATCGAGAAAGTCTCACCCTTCCAGAGTCCTGAATCATCTTCACGTTCTCCTGACCGAACTTGTCACAGTAGAGTTTGAGCAGCCGCTGGGATGTTTCAGACAAGGGTGTGAATTTGGGCTCTTTGTAGATGTACTCTTTACCGTCTTCATCCTCGAAAAAGCCCTGAAGAAACATCGAGCAGACCATGAATGCATGAACAATTATCTGTGTGTTTGTCTAAAAAATAAGCAAACAGTGCCACGTCAGACCACACAAGGGTTGTGAGCGGGAGTCATTATGACAGTTTGTTAAATAAAATGGTAAAAGAAGTTCTGGTCTGAAAAGTTGTGTCGGACTCCACAAATGCACAAACCTCTATCTAAAGGGCCAAGCACAAAGAAAACAGAAACTAAAGTCAACTAAAACTAGTGTCAGTTCGATGAGATGTGAGACGAAACCAGAGGACAGCATGGACTTCACACCATCAGTGGGAACACTGGAGATTTACCCGTTTCTTGTACTTGAACGGTAAAAAGTCCCCTAAACCGATGAGGTGAAGCCATGCCTTCCCCCAGTGAGAGATGAATCCTGCTATTAGCCCGTTAGAGGGGTTTCATCCTATGATTAGGAACAGCACTGACGCTCGAGTAGAGGAGGAGTTAAAGGGCTGCACGATAAGAATCACACTAAGTGCGTTATCGAAGGAGCACAAACATCACAGCCTAAAACATCACTGCAGACTGTGCAGCTGCTTTCACACTGATTTACCTCAGGCTCTGAGTCAGTAAACTGGTACTGCTACAAGGTGTGTGGACAACAGAGAGTGAAATCATTATTTCATACATAAATTATAAATGTAACACTTAGACTACCCTATTAAGACAGACATGGATATGTTGATTCTCTATAGCTGCTTTCAGACATGCACTGAAGGGGCTGTATGTGAAAACACACACGTCCGAGTGAGGGGGCTCCAGACTTTTCTGTGAATTATCTTATGCCAGTCCTTAAATGGGAACTTTGAAGAATGTACAAATGAGCCAATGTGAGAACACAGCAGGAGATCCGGAGGAGGAGTCAATGCAAAGCAAGCAGATGTGCTGATGACAGTTCTAACACACGAGACACATACAAATAATTAAAAAAAACTAAAGATTTATTATATCGGGATGAAAAGTGTCCAGGGAGCTTTTGATAAGGGTCGATACCGATGTAGTGCAAAAATAAAACACATGATCTCCACAGCAGGATTTATACTCTACGTCCTGCCTCTGCCTGCTGTGCCACCCCTCGCATGAACGCTTTACAGAATCCCTGCATTGTTCATGCATGAAAGTCAAATTCCACAGAAAGTCTGGACACAATAATGCGGACATCCTCCAGAGTTCATGTCGGAAGCGGCCGACCAGAGTACACAAGAAGAGGTAACCACACCAAATGAATCATTTCTAAAATTTCTAATAAAAAATAAGAGTCACTACTAAACTCATACACACTTAGATCTGTAACACGAAAGCAGAAAACACCGATATGAGTGGAGAAGTGGACAGGTGCCATGCAACGCAGTCCCAAAAAACATCAAGCGGAAGATGGGACTTGATTGTTACTGTAACTGGAAGCAGCAAACTACGATCGAGGAGATAAAGTGCAAATGGATTACAGCAGAACCCACACCACACACAGACTCAGGCTGCTGGAGACAAGCAAGCGAGGGCTACTGCACAACTTACCGCTGCCTTCAAAGAGGATGGGAAGCAGAGAGGGGGGGATTAGAAATGCCACAGCATGTGGTCATGCTCTTAAAGATAAAAACAGCCCCTGTGTGGAGCGTGAATTACTCTGCCAAACCAGCGACAGCAATTTAATGGCTGTGCTCTTTTGCTAACACATAAATAAGGAAAATGTATTTATCTAAACACATAAACAATTCTAGTGTAGCTTAAGATTGAAACCCACCTGTCCAAAGAAGGCCACTCTGAAGTAGGTGCCCAGCAGCCTCTTGCCCGTGTGCATGACCTCTGTGACCTTGCTGTATGCACGATGCAGCGTGTCATACAGGTGCGCCAGTTTCTGTGTAAAAGTATCCCGGTTAGAATCTGTGCATGCAAATGGTTATGGGCCGAGGCGACATTAGACGGGAAATATCATTTTCCAGATGACACAATTTCGCACCTCAAAGTCCCTGCGCTTCTCATAAATGGGGATTATGAGCTTGTAGATGTCGGAGATGAGCTCGTAACGCTCGGCTTTCCACAGGCCGTCGGCACACTCCTCCAAAAGCTCCATTAGGACATCCTGAGGGAACAAGAGGGACGAATGTGAATTTAGCTTTAAAAAAGTGTCTGATAAGAAAATTCCTCCTCTATCTATCATGATCAAATGTGATATCTAGATGTTTACATCTATGTGCAGAGAAAGACATCTGCAAAAATGGCAGATTCATAAGAAATAACTTTCTTAAGAAGAAGGTACTGATAATTTTTTTGAAGACAGCAATAATTGCATAAACATTGATTCAAACAATTTAAACAACTACATCTTACTTAATAATAAATCATTTCATTGACGGCCTCTCCTCAGGATTTTTATTTTTATTTACAAGAAATATACTTCAAATATGTCCTATTTCGAAATTAAGTACTTCATTGAAATGGACGTCCTGCATGCCGACGTCCTCCATCATCGCTGCTTCTTCATCGATGTTGGGAGTCACCACACGGAAAGCTGAGCAGCCCTGCTTGAACATCCCTGCACACAGCACAAGGCGAGACAGGGTTTTAACGTACAAGCTCAAAAACGTTCTTAGGACAAAATAAGAAAATATTTACACGATTATTACCGCACCTTTTCTCCGCAGGTATTCTGCCACGAGCGCTGCAACGTGCACATAGCACATGGCTGCCTGAGAACAAAGAGATAAGCAGATAAGCAAAGTGATGCTGATATTACTAATCATGCAATATGACAGTATCAACCACAACGTCAATGCATAATAAACCGGATTCAATTTAAGTAAGAACTTGATATTTGAAAAGAGAGAAACCGAACATTAGACACAAATCAAAAACCGCACAGACCGAGCAGCGTCTCTCATCACACACCTCTGACAGGTCTCCATTCTTCACGTGGATCCGGGCCATGCTGTCCAGCCAGGTCTTGCGTAGCTCGGGCGTGCTGGCGTAGGACTTGGCCAGGCTGTACTGCAGGTCCACCAGCATCTCCGGGTCCCTCTCGTGCTCCTTCATCTGAGCCGTGGCCATCAGCACCGTCCTGATGCGCTTGGTCAGGTCCTTCACATCCGACGGGAACGCCGTGTTCTGTTGTGGAGCAATGAGAGCAGCCAGTTGTGGTGTTGCTTGATGAAGCACTTATTTGTTAAGTGTTTATTTAAGAATATGAGGCGGAATCATTATGAACACAAATGACTCGCTGACCTTAATAGTCTTGTCACTGTTGGCGCAGGTGTTGATGACTGACAGAGACTGCTGGAAGCGGGTACTTCCAATCCCAATGACATCAGCGATCAGCTGACTGACAGCGATCACCACCTACAGAAAAGGAAAGAAGAATGATCAAATATTATTGTGTGTCCATGACTTTAATTTAGCCTAGTTGTTTTGAATCTGTTGTTTTATTTTTCTCTCTTACCTGTAAGTGCGTCCGGACGAAGGACTTGCGACCCGTGTAGTCAAAGTTGCTCTTCATGAGGAAGTACAGCAGATGGGCTGCGTCGCTGCGGATTGAGCTCAGCTTGGAGTTACAACACTTCAATATCTCGTAGCAGAACGCGGCACACATGTCAGAGCGGCCTTCGAAGAAGGTGCAGGGAAACTAGAGGGGAGAAGAAGACAAGGTAAGTCAGAGGCTACTGTGTAGGGCTGCTAGAGTTTTGTTAAATAAGACATCAAAGGTGTGTCTAACCTTGTAGATGAAGGTGCGCAGGGAGGTGAAGACCTGCTTGAGGGCCGTTTCTGATTGGTTGATTCGCAGGAAACAGAGGTGGACTTCAAACACCTTCTTCATCAGTGGACTGTGGCCGTGGTCCGAGCACAGCTGAGTCTGAAGAGACAGAGAGCATCATCTTGACAAACAGAGTCTCATTTAGAAACCAGTGGAGGAGACTTAATATTAATTTTCCCTGAAATTATCATCACATAACCGAGATAAAGTAGTTTTGGGGCATTTCGCCCTTTATTGAAAGGACAGTTCAAGTGTTAAATGGGGGGAGAGAAGTGGGGAAGGAGCAAAAGGCAGAGTCAGAACCGAACCCGCCGGGGGACTCAAGCCTTCGAATGCAGAGTACTCTCAAAAAAGTTTACTAATAACACACGTATTATTCTATATAACAGAAAGTTACCTTGAAACCCATGATGAAGATACTGAGGGTGTCCAGGACAGTCAGGCAAACTTCAGTGGCGATGTTGGCCTCCAGTAGCGACTGGTTCAACACGTCAGCATCCGAGTGACTGTAGGCTGAGAAGAGACATCGAATCATATCACATCATATCATATAACATATGAGACCTTAGTGTTAAAGGAAAAGCTTTTGCTAAAAGGATGAACAGTTTCATTAAGCTGAAATGATCAAGTTTTATTCCAAACTTTTTTTTATTCTTTAACCTTTGCCGGGATGTTAATCTTTTTTAAATTTTCTTGAATATGTGTGGATCTTAAAAAATATTTAGCGGGGGTTGTTATAGATGAGTGACCTCAAATAAAAATCTGGATATAGTCATTTTAAATGTGGTTTCCCGGTGGTGTAGACATTTTTAAGCTGCTGTACGGTAACAGATAGGGTTAGAAACCCGCCTGGGCAGAAGTTGAATCATTCCAATACTTATAAATGAATTGTAAGCTATTTTGTCTGACATACACATTTTGTATTTTGGAATAAAACCTTTATTATTTTACACAGATTCTTTCTCAAATGTAAAATGAGGTTCAGAGCAGATGAGCCGAGCAGAGGGATGAGAAGGTTTCAGAGGCAGATGTTCAGTTAAAACAGTCATGCTCTCAATTCCACCAAATGAACAGAGCTCAGTCGGACTATAGCGCTGACGCTGCACATTCTTACCAGGTTCTACAGATATTCCAAGAATACTTGAAATCTTTCTTACACTGAAAACACAGAGAAACTTTATTAAAAGATGCCGTTAACAGACTCATCACACAGTTTAGGTTAAACCAGTGTAAAGTGACCCACAGCGACTTTGGCCCCAATTTTATCCAATTAACTGATGACGCCCTCGTGTCTCCTGCAGCACTTCCTGCTTTAAAGTTGGCTGGGTGTAAACAGAGGATGAGGAGGAGGATGAATCTGATGATGTTGAAAAGCATGAGGGGTCAAGACTACACAGGGGGAGGCGGAGGAGGACGGGTTGGGGGTCCTCTGGTAGAGGATGTTTGCTGATGCCTTACAGCATGGGGGCACTTACTGTGGTTAAAAGTGTATGAGTTATCCAGGCTGCTGAGCTGCTGTAAGCGGGCATGCATCATTCCTGCCCTGTTACGGGACACGGGCAGAGTCTGAGACTTCCGCTCATGAGCTACGGGTCCTGCCCCCTCCTGGTTCCTGACGAGGAAACGGGACAATGTTAGATGAACGGCTGATGACCAGCGGAGCCAGAGTTAGTGAAGCGCAGGTGAATAACACACTATTTTTACACACGCGTGTTTCACCACACACACAGAAACAAGCAAACACATACAAATGTCCTTAGAGCTACTGTAGATTTATTTTAATTGAGGTAAAACAGAAAAATCAACTGGAAAATATAATGCATGAACCTTTTTGGATTTATGCATGTACCTACTGTATGTAGCAGAGCAAAGATTGAAATTGTAATAAATGCAGATTGCTTGTTTGGCATGCAACTTGATATAAAATGATAAAAGTGGCACAGCAGCATCAAAGCAGTGAGTTACAACCCAAGCCATGCATGTCAGAAAGAGGCTGCATGGGAGTTTGGAGAGAATTATTTCATGCAGCTGGTTTGAGAAAGTCAGTTCCACCTTCAGGCTTACCCAGGCAGGAGGGGGCAGGAGCCGGGTTTTATTTCATTATGTTAAACTTGCCAGCATTTAGGTGAATAGAGATAGAAACAGTGGTGACAGGTTAGAGTGAGTGGACACCCAAAGCCCCCTGGGAGCCGAGGCCAGAGCTCCCAACACATTAGAGAGAGACTAAACTATGAGTGTTGGGATAAGTTTTAATTACTAAAATAAATAACTGTGCTGAAAAATACAATCAAACTCTTCAACAATCACATATCATATTTTACTCCAGACAAAAAAAAGCCAACAAGAAGCTACAGTCTTGTCACATACAGCTTCTAGTTGAATCTATGATTAATGTACAGTGGAAAAAAAATAACTTTGTCTTTCATGTATATAATTGACAACACTGTGAGAACATTTGTGGTGTAATTAGAGGGTTACTTGTGTTCATCTGTTACTGGGAGTTTGGACAAATTAGTTTGAAAACCACTAAACCAGAGGCCGGAAATCTCTGATCAAACAATTCAACCACATATAAACTAAAAAATAAAAAGAGTAATCAACAATTGTAACCGTGCGACAGATCCAAACACAGACACCAGCATTACCTTGCGATGTATCTCTTCCCCATGTATCTGAACTGATGGAGGCAAACTCTGAGAGGGAAGACAAGTGGGGAATCGGTCAGGATACATTTATCATCGTCACTCACGATGTCACTGTGCACGATGGAAATGTCAAGACGTCTTACTCCACTAGAGTGAAGAAGTCCATTAGCTCAGCAGATGAGGCCTTGTTCCAGTAAGTGAACAGAGCATCTGGAGGAGACAGTGGGTGACATTGTAAGCAAAGGTTTTCTTGGCTGTGAGTGAACACAGTGTTTAAGTCTCACGCAGACAGCTGAGAGAAAGATGGTGGTTTTATTTTACCCTCAGACATGCTTTTAAGCACATGTAGGAAACACATGAGGAGGCTCTTGATCTCCGCCTGGTCCAGTTTGTCACATCGCAGCAGGGGGCTGCCCAGGCTGGTGGGAGTCTGGTTCTGAGGGACAGAGACGGACACAGACATGTTGAAACATACATAATGCTGTCAAGCTCATTCTGCCTTGAAATAAACCCAAGTACAGAAAAGACAAGGGGCATTTAGCACAACAATCTCTGTGTGCTAAACTTTATTATGTTCAGATTACGTTCCTTTTAATGCACTATAGACACTTAAATACTATTCTCTCTCTTTTTCATTTTTGAATATACATCTTTCTATTTATTTCTAATTGTTTCCTCATTGGTATGTTCGGGAGTGGTGCGGCTAGGCGGCTGGATTTGCTTGCATTTAGTGTTACTTTTTGTTTGTATGAAAAGTGCTACACTAATAAAGTCGGATTGATTGATGTGTGTTAGTGGTCATCGATCAAAGCCCACATTCAGAACTGGTATTAAAATCCATCCTGAGTGTTCAGATTAGAAGTGGTCAGCGCTAAGTAAAGGTCTGATCACAAGTGGTCACAGGAGACACAATCAGGAGTGAACACACATAACACTGTCCACTTGTGATTGGATCTCTCAGGACGGATGATAATACCAGATCTGAACAGGAAAACTGCATACTTTGCTGATTTACAGTACAATGACGTGATTAGCGTGAGATCTATGAAGATCTGAAATTACAGCGGTGAAGCTACTCGAGCCACACACGCTCTCTTTGTGGTGCACAGACTGCAAGTTGTAATTCTTCTGCAGTGGAGTAACCCCACAGCAAAGGGGTTGGCTATATACCAAGCATCTTCCCCTGCCAGCACTTAGTCTAGACCATGAAAGTTGCTTGGGATGACTTCATGGAAAGCACAAGGCCGTGGTTTAGGCTTTTTATTGGGTGTTTTGAATGTAGCATGAGGCCTTGATGCTAGAGTTAGTCTTTTCCAAAAAGCTGGACAGAAATTTTGAAGCTGTATTTCAGTTAATTTTTGTATTTTCATTTGTGTGTTTTTAAAACCTTAAATAGAGAGATTGTACCATGTGTCATTTACACCACTTTAAATTCCCTATTTCTTGTTATACACGTATATGTTGTGATAAATGCCACCTCACATCACAAATCAAAACAGAAGATGAAACAAACGGCAGCAGGGACAGAGAAAATACAATCCTTTGTGTTAA
Source organism: Pseudopleuronectes americanus (assembly GCA_038501795.1). Classification (NCBI taxonomy): domain Eukaryota; kingdom Metazoa; phylum Chordata; class Actinopteri; order Pleuronectiformes; family Pleuronectidae; genus Pseudopleuronectes; species Pseudopleuronectes americanus. Next base: position 10,498,373 of record CM076727.1, on the reverse strand, counting down.
TGGGCTTCTTCACAGATTTAGCTCGAAGCTGTTTATCTGTGGAGATGAAAAATGACACTGCACACATGAGAGGAGCTGGAAAGTGAGAGGTCCCTTACGCATGCATGCTCGACATTAACATCTGGCAGCTGAGCAGAGACAAACCCTGCGAGGCCCTGTGGTGCAGCGCGTCTGATTTACGGCACCAGAGAACAAACAAGCAAAAAGCCTGAGAACCATCGGGTAGAGACAGGGCTCAGAGTCGAGGACACACACACACACACACACACACACACACACACACACACACACACACACACACACACACACACACACACACACACACACACACACACACACACACACACACACACACACACACACACACACACACACACACACACACACACACACACACCACACACACACACACACACACACACACACACACACACACACACACACACACACACACACACACACACACACACACACACACACACACACACACACACACACACACACACACACACACACACACCACACACACACACACACACACACACACACACACACACACACACACACACACACACACACACACACACACACACACACACACACAACACACACACACACACACACACACACACACACACACACACACACACACACACACACACACACACACACACACACACACACACACACACACACACACACACACACACACACACACACACACACACACACACACACACACACTTTCACAAGCCCAGAGGAGAGAATCCGAGGAGGGAGCGCGACTGGCTGAAGGAAGGTGGCGTTTTTGTACTTGGAGTGAAACGCTGGGGTGCAGGGTGCTGTGTAAAACACAGGGGACAGAGAGCAGGGAGAAGTCCACGGTGACACGCTTTGTGTGCAGGGAGAGCTCCTCCGTAAAGAAACGCAGGAGGTTGACAGAGCGCCTCCGTACGACCTTCTCCGTCTGCCACGACCAGCCGTACGGGGAAGGTGGAGGGAGTTAATGGTACAAGTTAACAAGGAGTGACTTTCTGTGGCACTTTGGTCATGACAGGGGGAGGTGTGGTGTAAGCCTCAGGCACGGTCAAATGTAAAATTATAAATGCATGTTACAGGAGGTTTGATATTCAGGCACCTGGCAGGACTTTCTGAGATTTACCTTTTCCAGAGAGTTTCCCTTTTCAGTGTTCTTCTCATGCAGGCTGCTGGTCGAGTCGGTGCTGATGAGGGAGCCGCGAGAGCCTGCGTGGCGCACAGAGCTGATGTTGGGGGTAGATGACGTGTGAGGGGAAGCTGTAAAAAATGTCACACATTATTATATTAATATGAATTTAAAAGTTTATTTATTTTAAGCCCCATTTCTCCTCCTCCCTCACCGGTGCCTGAGATGACTCCAAACACATCTTTGTGTAAGCTGGTGTCCAGGAAGGTGCTGGACCTGGGAGGCGTCATCAACACGTTGGTATAGAGTGAATCTTCTCTTCCGTTCTGAATGAAAAACAGGGAGAGAGATATCAATAGACACAGATCCCCATTAAACACAATGTTTTTATAAAAAAGTCCAGTATGTTATCTGTGTTCAGGACTTATTGGGGGGGAAACTAAAAATCCTGAATGAGCGTTTTCCAGTGTTATTGGGACATTTACGATGGAATTATCCCGTAATCCATAACATGCTATCTTAGGTTGGTAAATGTTTACATATAATAAAACATTAAGTGTTAAACTTAATACATACATGGATGGGTATATGCTAAAACGTATTAATATTTTTTTTAAGATATTTTCTGGGCTTCAGGCCTTTATTTGACAGGACAGATCTTAGCTTGAAAGGGGGAGAGAACTGGGGGACGACATAAAGCGGAGGACCACTGCAGGATGAAGACTCCGTTAAAACTCTGACAGTTTGCGTTGTGACGTTTGTCTGGGGCACTGTGTGACAATAATCAATGCACAGAGAAAGTTTGTGTGTGGTGGGCCTTGTGAGGCTTGGATGGTTTTCATTTAGTAGAAGCCACTAGATGGCGCCCTTACATTGTTGGAGTGGTTGATGGTGAAAGGAGTTACTTCCTTCACATTCAGCCTGTTCACGTTCTCCTGGAGAAGACCAAACAAGGGCAAGTACAAGGTGGCCATCCTGGCCTGTTGGCTCTGGAAAACAAACCAAACCAGTCAGCATAATATGTCAAGATCAGAAACCCACACACAGATACACACAGACAGACACACACACAGAGACAGACACAGACAGACACACACAAAGAGAGACAGACAGATTTACATTACGAAGGCACCACTGACCTTGGAAGTGTAGCGGTCATCAAACGTGTGTTTGACCATCAGGTTCTTCAACACCTGGATGGAAACCTGACGAATCTCCCTGAACTCCTGCAGAGCTGCACCGACCTCTCTGAGCAGCAGCCCGACCAGGAAGTGGTTCTTACAGAAGTCGTCTGTCAGCGAGTAATCCAGCTGAAGGTCTGAGGAAGAGGAGGAAGAGGAGATTAGAGCGAGAATGATTTGTGGTGTTAGAGGAGCCACAGACGGCATTAAAGAATGAGAGCACTGTAAATTGATCATTTATTATAAGCCTCAAAAGAAAAGGAGCCAAGATTAAAAATCAATTCTTCAATGTCCGTGATTGTTTTTTCCTTAAGAGTTTGATAAATTATGTACAAAGTAAAAGTACACACTTCTTTGAAAAATTTGTTAATAAATTGACTGCAGCTTTAAATCAATTTATAATGTTTTCAGGGTAAATATTTTCCAACCAATTGTAATCTATGTAAACAATCATTGAAAATAGATGATTTTCAACTTTATTTCACTGTTTTGATTTCAATGTAACTATATAAGGGAAAAGAAATACAGAAATACAGAGAAGCTCAGAGTCTGGTATCGAACACATGGGAGGCTGCTCCTCCACATCACAAGTGATCAGTGTGGAGAAAGACAAACAGGATTAAAGTGAGTGATTGAACGGCAGCAGCTGTTCACAGATCGTTTCCAACAGCATTGAGACCAGTAAGGCAATCCCATAAGCACACACACACACAAACGCACACACACACACCAAATCAAAGGCTGTTTCAAACCTTCATTCCAAGCATGTACTGAAAAGAATCTCATCACTAGTCGCAGGCTTCACACTCAGAAATCACCCAAACCTGCACATATAGCCAGGTCTTATCGAACAGTGTAATGTTTCTGTGCCATGTAAATCACTCCACATCAACCAGTTGACATTACAGATGGAAGACGACTGATTAAATCTGATTTCAGAAGGGATTTGCAATTTTCTCCTCGTGGCTTATTGGTCGGATTGAAATTTGTTATTTTTTGGAGAAGACATACGAGCAGCACAACTTGCACCTACCTACTGGAGTATCGTTTGACTCCACTGTATCACATGGAGATAATAAATCTAGTTGAGGAACACACAACAAAAGGAAGCAGTAACTGCTGTAAAATCAAAGACAGCAACAATAGACTCTGTACTTGACTCTCAGATAAATGGGATCCTCTTCTCACCTTGAAATCTCAGTATCCTTCCCTTTCCAAACGGCATGGGCAGGTTTAAGGGGACGTAGTGCTCGTGGTTGCATACGACACGCAGGAACTCAAACTTGAACTCAAAGAGCGTCTGCATTGACAAACGGCAGAAACAAGTGAGTCAGCTTTAACACAACATTTCCCGCACTGGGATGCAGGCCAATTTTAAGTTTTGTTTCTATGAATTTTGTAACTGGTTGTGTTGTCGTACTTTTGGGTCTCCAGGCATAAAACCGTTGATGTAGTTGTTGATCTGCTTGAACACAAAGCCTCTGTCCATCAGGTTGATACAACGCTGCAGAGGAGAGGAGAAGGATTCTTTCATTATTTATAGCAAACAAGAAACAAATCTATACATTTACATCAACCAGGACTGACTGCACTGTAAACAACGTTTCTAGCTTTAACTGAAATTCCTGAAGACACAACTGTGGATCCTGACCTTGATGAAGACGGCCAGACTGTGGTTGGCGTTCCTGGCGGCATCCAGGTTGTCTTTGTACTTCTGTGTGATGTGTGGCATCATCATGTTGACCAACGTCTCCACCGTGTGATGGAAAGATGCAGAGAAGCGCTGATTCCTGGACAACTGAGAGATATAACCAGAATGTTGGTAAACAACACACCACTAAAACTTACCTTTAAGATAAGGTCGGTGATATTCTGTATTTGTATTATTAAAAAGAGTTGATATTTGCCAGTGTCCTTCATTAATATGGACATGTCCACTTATTTCTTTGTTTGTTGTTTGTTTGATTGTAGGCAGGAGAAGGCAAAAATGTATCCAGATAAAGGGGCAAATATACCACTTTCACTAGTAAGATAAGGTTATATATTGAGAAGTATGTGCAATTTGCTGCGGATTAAAATAGGATCTGGATCTGGGTAATAGAAATGAGGTTTCAAAGGGGTTGTGCCCTATTTTTAAAGATTTACATCTTCAGTAAATTGAATGGACTTAGGGCTCAGAGCCAAAGATAGTGTAGGGAATTTGTGAACTAGAGACGGACTAAAGTAAAAATGTTTTTTATCTTTTCATGGAATTTGTTGATATTGACAGAACATGATAAAGAATATCCCCAGCCTAGTAATGAAACTAGACTCTCAAAGAACATGGAAGTTCATGCAGTTTTTCCACACTGGTGTGACAGACTCTTCTGGAGATTACACTGTGGCCTCCACATGATGCCAGTGGAGGTTAAACACAGGGATGTGGTTGTTTACGGGGTACGAACAAATGCAGCCAATTAAACTGCACAGCTGTGTGGGACAGGCCGCGGATACACAATACTCTGACTGTGGTGCTGTGGCTCTCCACAAGACTTGGCATGTCGGGAGCCACAAGTGAGGAAGCTAAGCTGTGATGAAGCAGACACTTGTGAGTCAAACGCACATGTTGGAGCACACATACCTTCACTTTACAGCTCTCAATCAGGTACTGAGCCATGGACTTCCCCAAGGCCTCAAAGAAATACCAGGAGTACTGCAGGGCACACAAACATCAATCAGAGAACGAGACAGACGATATACACGTCAGATATAATTACACACGTGTCGTCCTTTATGACTGTACAAAGATGTTACCTTCAGCAGTTTGTTGCTCGTGAGGAAGTCAGTAGAAGGCTTCAGGATGGCGGTCATGGCTTTGGCCAGCTCCTCGTGCACTAATCTGGTCGTGGACGACGTGTGCGGCTCAGTCTTGAATACAAACTGGAAGAGACACAGCGAGAGACGTGTTCATCTTCCAATTGGCAAACATGACGCATATAATCTATATAAAGATGGACGACATGAAAGCTCCCAAAAGTGAAGCTCAAGTGTGTCGACATTTAACCCCCTCTCCATGTTAGTGGATGGGATACGGACCAAACAAAGAACAGGTCAAATCCATTTTTCTCAAAGATGGTGTATCTCATTTTCGTAGTAGCATGACATTTTTACCTTCACGTATGATCTCAGATAATGTTCCAACCCCTCCTCATGGCACTGGGCAACAATGTGAATCATGACTCTAAAAGGAAACAGCAGCAAAGGAAAGCACGAGTGAGGACTTGGTCATGAACGGACTAAATTAGAGCTTTGCACTTATATTTTCTGTTCAAACTACTATTCACGTTTTGTTTTATATTAAGATCATTATGACAAAGATCTTGGGCACCAGCTAATCTAATTGACAGATGTGTTGGATCAACTGAACTGTGAAAAAACTAAATATCTGTAATTGTAAGATTTTTTGTTGTTGTTTTCTATTATAAATGTTTTTCCTTTCTATTCACGCACACGTTACATCACACATACAAAGTACAGGATAGGAAAAACAACAACAGAACAATTATATGAATAGTATAATTTGATATTTCTAATTCTTTATCAATTTGTTTATCAATATTTACATGAAATTACTCATTTGAAGTGGTTGTTGGTTTTAGAGACACTTGCCTGGTGACGTTGACTGCCACGTCCTCTTGGGTGGCACTGGTGAGCACCCTGAACAGCTGATTCAGGGTGGTGGGCAGGAACTTGATCATCACATGACTCTCCATGGCGTGCAGACTCTGACAACGCAAACGTCACAAGCACACGTTTACGAAGAGTTCAGTGACAAAGCTGAAGCACAGTTAGAAGAATAAATGTGTAAAGTTGTCTTCTTTTATCGCCTTAAAGAAGATAACAGAGGCTGGATAGCAAATTACATGAGAGGAAACTAATCAGGACACGAGTGAACAACATTGTGTTAATCTCCCTCACTATATGCTCCAGTGTCTGGAACATGGCAGAGAGTAGGTACCCGTGCATCCCTGCCTGTGAGCAGGAAACTAACACAAGCCCAGCCAAAGTCCTTTGGCGAGCGTCCATTCGACACGGCTGACCTGCTGTTTCACCCTCCAGCTATTGTTCATGTTTGCTGCTGTGTTTTTACTAGAACCCAAGAGACACACTGGAAGTGTGGCTTTCCATGTCAACGTCCACCAGGGGAACAGTGAACTGAGTTTCCCATGGACTGGAGAGACGGCAAGAGGCGGAAAAAGTAATAACCGAGACACTGCTGCAGCAGAATACAAAATAAATGGAAAAGCAATCACGCCAGCTATGAAGAGACTTCTAACAGACTTACTGGTATCAAACTAATATTGGCTGGTAAGCTACAAATAAATTGTGTTTCATTGGCAATGGAAAAAAGCCCTGCACAGACTGTCCAGAAGAATGGGCTGTTGGCAAAATGCAGAACAAAGTGGTGAACTGGGAGTATTTTATAACAGTGAAGTTGAAGTGTGAAACAGACCTAAACTTTCCCTTCAGTTATCCAGAAAAGTTTCAGATGTGTTTAGACTGAGCTCCATATCCTCGATTTATACATTAGTCATTCAGTATATATAGACTCTATGTTATGCACTCCTATTACTACACAGTTAGTAAACCTACAAGACACCAACCAAGGGTGAAGCAAAGACACAGATCTACACATTTGGGTAGAAATCAACAATACCAAGCAAATGTATATAAATCCCATAAAATTAATGAATATATGACACTGAAACACTGAACTGTATATAAATCAAATCATGACAAAAAAATCTATAGATAAAATAATTTTTTGGATATCTCATCAATGTTATCAAAGTGTTTATAAGCAGATGAAAAAATTCACCATCAAGTTTCCTTTAGTCATATCCATAAAAAACATTCCTTATACTAGATAGATAGATAGATTGATAAGTAGATACTTTATTGATCACGAGGAAAATTGATTATTCTCATTGTTTTACCTTCAGGTATTTGACCAGCTCTCCTCCTGGCACCTGCGCTGCAGACGTGACGCTCTGACAGTGATGAAAGAAGTTGTGTAAATGTTGATCCTGAAATGTTGAGACACAAAAAAACAAAGGGTTAAAAACACAGACAGTGTTCATAATGAAATCACAGCACAAGTTCAAATGTAAAAAAAAAGAGGAAAAAAAAAGTTCAAATGTGACGCATTCAATTTCATAGGACGTACACAAATCAAGAGACTTTTACAGCCTGTATGTTAAAACCCACCTGAGTGTAGACAGTGGAAACAAGGTGAGCCGACACCTTGAACAAAGGCTTCCCTCCATCCACCCACTTGACTTCAGGACCTGACCCATGCTTTAAGAAAACAGATAAACAATACTTGGGTGAGCAATACAGTAAATATGAGGCACTACATCCATTGTACCTTCATCTCGAAGGATATTTTCGATATAATATTTTATCCAGTTTATATGATGTTGCCGTGACGTGATTTTTCACCTAAACTTGTCACCTCCTGTGTGATTTTAAGCATGAATACACAATAACTACTGGACACATTACCATGCAACTTGGTGGGAGGATTGTTTCATGGGTCAGGGAGGACACATTAAACTGTGCAGATCTGGATCAAAGGGGGAATCTAGGGATGGTCTATCACATTCTTTAATGTGAGAGAGGGTGTTGTTTTCCCGAAGAGTAGTTCATTGATCTTGATGTTAAAACAATTACCGGTAGGTGTATTCAGGGAACAGATATCTATGTGTGGGTGTAATTTGGTGCAGCTTGATTTAATTTGAGGGGAGTATAGGGCCTTGGAGGAGGTATGCACTCGACTCTACTAGGACAGATCCAAAATGAAAGACACTTAAAGTCTGAGTAGATGAAGCCAAGTCATTACTGCTCCACAACTCGACGATGCACTCTACCTTGCCAGCTCCCTCCTGACTGCTGAGGTATCCAGCCGGCAGGTTGGCAGCCACAGGGATCTGACTCTCGTTCATGATCACCCGGCCGTCCTTCAGCAAGGGGAGCCAGGCGTAACCCACTGAGAGGAGTCAGAGGAGAGGCTAGTCAGCTAACAGTCTGATGCTTCAAGCCAGAAACATCAATAACACACCCAACTGTATACGCAGCAGTCAAATGGAAAAAACAGATGAATTAAAAAAAAAGGGGTTGTGAACTTTGAAGACTCGGTGATGCAGTTTTTTTACCTTGTGTCTCCACCAGTTCTCTCTTCTTGGTGCTGGCCTTGCTGTTGTTCTCACAGCTGACGTGGTAGAGGGTGAAGAGCAGGTGGTGTTTCTCATGGAGCTGCGTCGGCAGCTCAATCTTGAACTAATGGATATGAGGCAAAGCAAGATGAATTTATTTATATAGCATATTATCAAACATAGGTCATTCGATGTGGGTAACAGTAATAAAATATACAAAAAAAAAGAAGCATAAACACACACATAGTCAAAGTTGAAACATCCCAATAACATCCTGCACACAGTGTCCTACCTCCTCATAAAATTCAGGGTTGTGCTGGTGATGCAGGACGGCAGCAAAGGCATTCTTGGTAAACAATGGACCTCCAGGTCGACCATAGATGCACTGTAGAAAAACAATAGCTGATTAGTTCCTGTGGCGGGTGGGGTTTTCCTTCTGGGACTTTAGAGCTCCTCCAGGACACATTTGTGTGTTTACCTTCAGTGAAACAGCCTCTTCTTCATCGGAGTCCTTGAATTCAATGCAGACAGCGATGTTTCGAGCCTAAAGACAAAGAGTTGAGCCAGTTAGTCACACTGGGCTAACTCGGCAAACAAGTGCAGTTTCTGTCTACACACTCTACTACATACATATTTTTTTCCAGTTATATATGAGGTTACCCCACGTTTGACTTTTGAACAGTGAAAATCTAAAATGTTTTATTAATCTGTGAGTCTAAGTGAACATTTGTGCTAAATATGAAAGGATTCTTTCAAGGCGTTCTGAAGATAACAGGTTCACAGGGTTTGTTTCGTGAGGTCACACTGACCTTGACCTTGACCTCCAATTGCTAACTATCAGAAACTACTAGGAGTTTCTAATATATATCAATGTTCACAGGAACATAAAGTTGACCTTGACCTTTGACCCTCAATTAGTTCATCTTTGAGTCCAAGTGAACGTTTGAACCAAATTTGAAGATATGATATGGTTTTTCATAAGAATGGGACTGAAGGATAACCCGCAAACATGCGTCCGGCCACCGGGTGTCGCCCACGTGGGAGTATTAAAAATGAAAAACAAATGAAACAACAATTGAAATTCCGGCTCCGATGACAACGTGCAGTAGTCATGTGATGTACCTTTGCGAATGACTTCTGGCCGTCATACTTCAAGTGCTTCGGGTAGACGTAGAGGTGATTGTTGTAGATGGTGAAAGGCTGAGAACATTTGGCTATATACGGCACAAACTCCTCCACTTCGAAGAAGACGCTGCTCTTCTCGCCGACTTCAAACTGCTTCACAGGAATGTAGGATGAGGTAACACAATCTACACACAGAAGCAGGAGGGAGAGAGACCAAATAAACAGCCTGCTGAAGACAACATGGACGGTCGGTTCTGATTGGCTGCTCGGAGCGAGCTTAGACGACTTACTTGTCAAGTCGGGGGCTACACTGTCGATGGTAACATCAAGGTTTCCGAGGATAACAGGCAGCTTGGCCATCTTCTCTGGCCTGAGGGAAGGAAAATAAACCCTGGTTAAGCCTTTGCGATCATCTATCAAAGCCTGAATAAGAAACAGGCAGACAGCTTGGACGTGGACAAATGGTATATGACCACATTCACAGCTGTGAGCAAAACATCTTTACTTTCAATAATGACAGGCGGTTTCCAAGCTATAGGAACATATTTTCCATACTTTCATTTCCAGGAAATCTGCAAGATTACTCAAGCTATTTAAAACAGAGTGCACGCATAGAAACATTACTAACTTTCTGAAGTCAGCCAGCAGCTTGAGCATATCGTCGTTGGACAGCTTGTTGCTGTCCTGTCTGTACAGAGCTGAGAAACGAGCACTTTTGTCAAGCGTCCCTGAAGCGTCTTTGAACAAAGGCCTGTGAGGGAAAAAAAGGACAATTCAGGAACATTTCTCTTTACACACAAATACGCCAAAGATTATGTTTTATCAGTCGAAAGAAAGAATATTCACAGTCGAGGGCTGCAACTCACAAATGTTTACATTACTGCACTGAAAATCATCATTAAATTGCTTTATAAATACAGTTTATTTAATGTTAACTAATAGTTGTAAAAACACAGAAAATGTTTGATGAAGAACTTTACAGGATAATGAATATTATTATTATTAATTATTAATTGTGAGGGAATATGGAATATATGCTGATTAGGAAGCAAACTTAAATAGGTTAAAATGTTGAAATCAAACACTGTTAAAAACCACATGGTAAATGTGACCATCCCACAATGACAACTGCTATTTCTGGGACAGAACACAACTAATGTCAATGCCTCGTTACCTTGCTGCCCAGGCAAAAGGCATCTTGTACTGGCCTAACCGGCTACATGCCAGCTTGGCATTTTTCAGAACCTTCTGTGCCACCTGGTGGAAAAACAGGAGCACACACTTGGAACTTCAACAGAGACACATGCACTGTAACATTGAGTATTCAGCATGTTCTCAGACTTAACACAGGTACACAAACACTTGAAATATACAAAGAGATACTCCTAAAATCCCTCAGTCCTGTAATCACTGTGTTCGTTTGCGAGCGATGAAAATTCTCAGGTTGGTCAGTACCTTGGTGGAGTCTGAACTCTTCATGTACGGCTCAGCACAGTGGTTGATTCCCCCCTGAAGCACCTTCTCTATACGAGCCACCAGGAAGATATCTGGGTGAGGACATGTTACTGAGAACACCCCCTGCAGACAGATTTAAATATGTTTTGGTTCAAATTTACATAGTGCTGTTGTGGAACTGCAAAGAAAGCAAACAATTTATTATTTCTATGTTTAAGTGACGTAAATAACATAGTTCACCTGTTTGGGATACTGCAGGGCTGCCTCTGGAACCCCATGGACCAACCGGGGCCCCTCAGGGTGGGCGTCCCCTCCTCCGTTCATGTACTGGCTGATGTTACTGGGCACCAAGCCCCGCACACATGGGTGGTTCAAGTCCACCTGGAAGTCAGAGGAGATCTTCCTCCCATTCTGGATATCAAACAGGGAGAGAGTGACGTAGAAGGGCTCCACCTAGAGAGGAAACAGAAGAATAATCCTGTATTAAGATAGATGAAGGTCGATGATTATTGAGACTTGTGCATTTGAAAAAATTGACATTTTGTCAACTAGTATGAATCACGACAATATAAAACAGTGTTACGTCGGTTATTCAGTTCAACGTTAGCTGTTAACTCAAACTGCTGCTTTACAACAGCTTTTGGGACTTAGAGTAAAAATCCACCTTCGTACAATAAAACTGGTGCCTTGAAAATCCACTTTGGTAAAGTAAAACTCAACTTTGGAAAAGTAAAAAAAATCAATCTGCCATCTTAAACAATGAGGAACATTGTGTGTTTTCTTGATCCCCATCTAAACAAAACTACATTAGCTGTAGAACGACATTTTTAACTTAAACTTTTTTTGTGCATATTTTACCTTACACATAAAGGACTCAAATTATTTCGACACAGTGAGTTATACAGATTTGTGTATTGAATCAGATGACAGAATCAGGATCCCCATCTGCAGTGGAAAAAGTGGGATAGGTGCACAACAGTCTTCTGCATAACGAGAGGCAGTTGTGAATTGTGGTGAAAGAAGCTAAGTGAACATTCACAGTATCTGCTCTGTGTGTGTGTGTGTGTGTGTGTGTTGTGTGTGTGTGTGTGTGTGTGTGTGTGTTTGTGTGGAGACAGAGCATGTTTAGCCTTTAACAGACAGCTTCTGCTGGGAGGGACAGCAGGACATCGGACTCCATTATAGAGATTGTTCACCATTACTGAGTCTGTAGAAGGTTGCTATGTCAACAGGAGTCCTCCTGCATCTCAAATAATGAGACCATCCGGTCTGCCCTTAACAAACCGTTTCCTCCGTGCTTAATCCTGCAGATAATGATATTTGTGTTATTCAGGGCAAGAAAAAGATTTTGTCTCACGTTGGTCGTCGGCCCTTCTTCGTTTTCTGCCACGCAGCTTTGCAGATTGAACGAGAGGTCGTTGCAGTTCACCAGAATCCGTTTGCCAAACTTCTCCTCAAAAGTCTTCACATCCGGTTCTATTCCTGAGAAATCGAGCTTCTAACACACAGCACAAAAGATTTTATTATGCGGTGGTAAGTTGGCTCCTGCTGCCACCTGGGAATGAGTGAACTTTAGGTTTAATTACCTGTGTGTCAGGGTCCAGGGTGAACAGCTTCAATCTGGTCTCGTTCCTCATCCTGGACTCTATCTCTCTGGTGCTCTGCGGAGAGGAGAGGCATTTCCTAAATCCATTTAAACCAAAAACCCGTCAGAAGGCCAGAGGCGCTGTGTGAGAGATTTGCACTCGGTTGGTTTTATCATTAGGACATTTTTGTCTTTTGCGCCCATCTGGAAATGAAGCTTGATATTTTATTGGCTCGGCGGGGAGAGTCAGGTGGTACCAGTATCCATTTCTGCACACTGGAACCTGTCAAGCTGTTTTCCAGCGTACAGTTACCACCAGTTTCCATCCACATATGGCTTTACTATATTGCGTACCACTCAGCGCTAAGAGCTATTTCCCTGAAACATCAAATATCCATTCAGGGAGGAGGGAAAACTCCTCTGGAGCTTGTAAGTCAACAGTTTGTAAATAAAGAAACGCAGATTATATATGACAGTTTCGATTATCAAGTTTCATTACTCTTGATGTAGGTGTCCTTATGGACGTATATTATTGAAGTTCTTTAGAATGTGAGAAAAGTGTATCTTGTTGTGTATTTTGTTGTTTTGAAACAAAACTAAAGTATAACCGAACAAGATGCTCCACATACCAAATTCTAACACAGGAGACAGGCTGATCCGCTCACATGACACATAATCAAATATTCAGACTTATTTCTTGTCTTTGTTGACGTCAAATTACGACTTCTTTCTTATTAAACTTTTTTTTCGAAATGTCAGAATTTTTTCCCTTTAACTGGCCCTAATACTCTATTGTAGTTATGTAAAAGCAAGTGTCAGCTTTTTCCACTTCTTAATTTTCTTTGGATGTTGTTGGATGAATGTTTAGCAGCCAGATGTTTAATTTGCTGGGTGGGTTTTTTGGGATGAAACCCAAAGCAAAACTCAATGAAAAACGTCATACTGTAGAAATGCATTTTAGTTTTAGTTAATTGCATGACGACAGGTCTGTGTTCAATTTCAGATCTGAGCTGCAATAACAAATAGATGCCGGGGAAATTAGGTGTGTAACCAGTGACTTTGAAACCCAAATTCAAGCCAAATGTTGGTGGGAGAGAGGCCGTCGTACTTACAGCCTCAGTGAGGAAGAGGGGTTTAGTGCTTCAGCTACGTGTGATGATGTAATGAATGCGTGATCGTGATCGTGCAGGGAAGAGCCGGACCTACCTGAAAGCTGTCCATGCTGCCAGAGGAGCTGTCTGACTTTCCAAGATCATCATCTGAAAGAAAAAAACATAAGAGATCTTGGGATCCGGGCCACAAACTATGGATTTTAAACTCAGCCACCTTTTGTTGTAAAACCTCTTTAATCACTTACTGACACGTGAAAGTTCAGTAAACACTAATTCACCCGTGCAGGACTCAGTCAGGATTGAGAGACACACACAGCAGGTCTCTGCGGTACATTTTCAGAAATCTACCACATCTCCTCAAGCAGAATCGGTTCTTTTCTTTCACATTCACGGCTTGATGAATATAAACTGGAGGGAGCTGGAAAGATTAGTGGAGTATTTTTTTTGTGCAGAGGTATTCAGCCTCTCTCCTCCTCAGCTAATCCTCCTATGAGACAGTAGGTGAGTATTAAAAGCCTGGGTGGTCCAGTATCAGGTTAACCACAGAGAGAGAGAGAGACAGGAAGCAGTAACAGAGAACTGGGAGGAGACGTTGTTGTGAATGAGCAGCGTCTCTTTAAAAACATCCTTGAGTGCAGAGGGCCATCCCAGAATAAACAAACTCATAACAACGAGTGGATATACTAGATCTTATAAGTAGTTGATTATTATTATGGATAAAATAACTGAGGGAAATCTTCAACTTAGAGACTAAGCTTACATAATGGCATAATTGTTAGCTCTATTATCAGATATATTAATGAAATACTTTTCTAGATAACAAATTCAGTTTAAGTTAAATATGAGTATATCAAAGGTTTATTTCCCTTTTTGGGTTACAAATTGTTTTAACCTAACTGCCTTAAAGTTAAATGTATTATAAGAATTGTTATTATACATTTCTTATACATTTGCTATGTATTTCATGGATTATAACATTTTGACAGAACTAACTCAACAATACATCATTTCACATTAATGTGTCCCTAAAGGGCAGAACACACATTGATTCTCACGCACCATCGTGAACGTCTCCATTCCGCTTTTCCTGCATGGCGATTTCAAAGCTGCTGTGCAGTATCTTGTTGAAGGTGTTGATCCAGTCCTCCATCTCTCCCTCGCTGTCCGCAGCCAGCAGGTAGGTGCTCTTATCCTGCATCTTCAGCTCGAAAGCGAACTTCCGAACCTTGGTGTTCTGCAGAAGAGAGAAGGGAGCAAGGGGAGGAAAATGTTAAGATACAAAACCAAAGTTGCAGATGGACTATGTTAAATTCTTTTGAAATTCTTAAATCTAATATCTCTCTGTTGAACTGTGACAAAGGAAATGTAACTGTATCATCGCCAGCTGACCAGGAGGCAGCTAATGTAAGGTTTTATGATATTTTACTTTAATAATGCCCCTTTATATTTATTCCTCCCTCATCCCAGCTTCCTGTAAACACAGAATTTACAGGTATCAAAAATCAATATTCAATTCTAAACTAACACTGACAGCACTTGGCAATGAATGGGACTCATTTCCAAAAAGTTAAACTCAGATTTAATTTAACTGCAGCAGAAAGCGAGTGGACAGTGAGTGGAGGCTGGACGGAGTGTTTCCATCTGTGTAACGAAGCCTCCAGCTCTGCCAGGACCACAGCGGAGATTTTATAAAGTGAGATGAAGTCACAGAGAATGAGCTGGATCTGCAGGGATGAACTTTGATCTCCAAAAACCTCCAAAAGGAGCGACGTCACCCTCCCGTTTGGGCTTCAGCTACCTCAGCCCATTCAGAACCCGAAGGTGCTGAATCAGCGGCGGTTCGTGTGTCGATGATTTCCCCACTGACTATCCAGTTTAATAAAATATTCAAGCATTATTTCTTATCGTGGATAACTGAAGTCGACTCATTATTGTCAGCAGTGAGTGGATTGCGGTGCTGTGGTTATCACAGTGTCCTGCTGGCAGTGTTGAACCAGCAGAGTGGGAGTGTTGGGGAGGGAGAGTGATTATCTGCAGACTGGACGAGTAAACATGGAGAGGGATGGTCAGGACAGAAATAAAACAGGAGTCAGGATAAACCGACTTAATCACCTTAAAGTCCAACAGTTTTCCAGACAGCACTTTGCACTAATCCCCAGGAAAACACCCTCAAAATAGTTTTTCATACTGTTAGTATCCGTGCTTGAGTTTCTGACAGTGAGTAAAATCACATTTTAAAGCCGTTTTGATCCATTTTAACCTCATGGGAACATGCTCTATATGTTGTTATCTTCTTATAGGTCGAGGCCCAGTGTGATGTCACTCCACAGCTGCAGAGTTAAACATCTGCAGCTCTGCTCATAAAACCCTCACAACCATAGACTGTATATAATAATGGATGACATGACGGTTTCCCAACAGTGAAGCCAAAGCATCTCCCCTGGTGGTTGGCTGTAGTATAGGTCATAAATCCTCCTCAATGTTAGTGGATGGGACATGAGCCAAACTAAAAAGTCAAAGAACACGTCAACTACATTTTCTCAGGTCTTTTTAGATAGTTCTCATGAGAATGATGTTTGTATAAGACTGACTCATGATGTGTATCAGCGGGACCTTGATACCGATCCCCCCACAAGATGGAAGCATTCATATCTGGGATATCTAAGCTTCATTCCTGGAAAGTGGGAGGAAGGGGAGACGTGCTGTCCATCTTTATATACAGTCTATACTATATATTATCAAATTATATAGTAAATATCAGGTGCTGTGCAATGCAATGAAGTGACTTTAAAACCGATGTTGCTGCCCAGAAGACAACTGGAAGCTCAGTTCTGGCCAAGCCTTTAGCTGCATTATCTCCCTCACTCTCTCTACCCCTTCACACTTACACTTTCCTATCAATAAAGGCACAAATGGTAAATGTAATGCTTGTCTAGACTTTTCTCACATTTGAAGACACATTCGCACATACACACAGCATTCACCATTCATACACACTGCTTTTTCTATCACACACCTTTCCCCCACTGTCTGAGCAAGGGGCAATTAGGGGTTCGGTATCTTGCCCAAGGACACTTTTGGATGACTGAAAGTACTGGGGATCGAATAACCAACCTTCTGGTAAGTAGACGACCCGCTCTACCTCCTGAGCCAAAGATCCCTTTTCTAGGTATCCCTTTGTAAATATAAAAGTGTTAAAAAAGAAGACAGAAGATCTAGCTCTGTGTCTTCCACCACTAAGGAATGAAACAGAGGGAAGGTCTGTGGTTAAAAAGCTGGGTGCGGTGGAGGTCGGGGATCTAAGTGAACGGCAGTGCATTAAAGTGTTAGTGCACCTCAATCCTCCTCCACATGATAAGATTCAGGCAATGCTGTCAAACTTCATGATGCCTCCTCAGTAACACCAGTTTCTTTCCCTCTTCTGACGTGACGGATAGATAATAATGCAACCTGTGAGTCCCGGCCGGCATTCAGACACGTGGCATCGATTGTGGGGCCGATGCAAAGTACATGGAAGTGAGGCTTCAGCATTCACCTTGACTCACCAGAAGAGAGTCAGCATTAAAATGTGACCTCGGGGAGGAGAGAGAGCTCTGGTTTCAGGGAAATGCACCAGAGATGGTCTCAGGGAGGCTTTTCAGCAGCAGTCCATCACAGTCAGAGCAATTTGTGTTGACGCTGTGCCCGTTATAGTTTACGCTTTAGGCTGCATGTTGGGAAATTCATTTATAGACAAAGAAATTGTAAAGAGGAAGTGACTTTGTCCATAGTCATATCCATATTCCTGGTTAATAGCGCTTTAATTTGCACTGGGGACCTGGCTACACCCTGTGCTAACGCTGACAGGGATATCCCGTCTGGCAGAGCAGGTGACGGATCATCTGGAGTCATTGTAGTTTAACAATCACTGCGTTTGTGCCAGACATAGCTGGAATATTTTGGAGCGTACCTGAACCACACCCATACAGGAGTCCAAGAAGATGGTTCCTTTGGGCTCTTTGGAGATCTTCTCATCCTTGTAGAAGTTTAAATTGTACGAGCCGTCCCCGAGCTGGGTTAGGTGGAAATACCTCCTCTTGAATGACTGGAACAAAGAGAAGAAATAATATTTAATTTGTAATCATCTACATCCTCAATTTTATATATGCACTGCTTACAATGACAATAAAGGCTTTTTGATTACTGAAAAAAGCCCATCACAAGTTTCTAGAGGCCAAGGTGACACCATAAGTGACAAATATATTTTTGTTGGTCATTATATAAAACAAAGAAAAGCAGCAAATTCTCATATTTGAAGAGCTGGAACAGAAGATTGTCAGAGATTCAAATGGTTCATCCCCACTATCTCACCCTCATGGTGACGCTGATGGCACTGTTCATGTTGCCTTTAAACAGCCAGCCATGTTTGGTGATCCCACCTTTCTGGGACCCTAAGGAGGCCGTGTCCTGCAGGAGACAAAAAGACACAAGATCAGGTGATTGTAAGACACTGGAGACAAGGCACAACAAATAATGGATCAAATCATGAGGGCACGATCACGTCGCCTGTTTCAAAGGAGAAAAACAATATACAGTATTTTGGCAGATTCTGTGTTGAGACGCTTCAGAATCTGCAGGAAGCCTTTGATGCTGTGGTTTGAGACGACACAGAGGCCGACACCGTGTAGGCCCGTCTCCGTCCAAACAAGCAGACGGAGGAAAATTACACAAACTGAGACTGAAAACCCAAATAAACACCTGGATCTTCACAGCAGAGCCACGACACATGGAGCGCATCATCTCACACTTGTGAGGCGGGTGAGCATGAGATTACACACTGGCCTTTGCACGTATGGCTAAGCTACAATGATCCAGCAGCGATCACGATTTTGTTCAAATAAACTAATTAGGGAGGGTAATGAAGGAAGAGGATCTGGGGACGAACCCTGCCGCCCTGCTCTGGTTTGGATCAGCGCTGAATGAACAGAGGTCTCGTCGTCTGCAGTTACACATCCCAACTTTGAAATTCGACAGAAAGGAACCTTCACGCACAACAAAAACAGTTCATGGCCTTTCAAGATGTCATCATACTGATCCTGTATCACTTATCCTTCTTCTTCTTCTCCCAGTCTAATAACGCAAAGGGACTTTTCAAAGCGCTGGCAAGAATATACAAGACATTCAATGTGCCTTGCGGAGGGATCGAAAAAGCATCTGGAAAGATTCAGTGCCTGTTTCTCCTCATCAGTGTCTAGACAACATTCACTGGTCCCCAGAGAGGCAGAGAAATCACAGAGTTCATTCTATGTGAACTCCAGTTTGCGCTAGAAAACTTTGTCAGGGATAAAACAAACAAATCAATCCAAATTCGGACAAAGAGAAGATGAAGAAATCACTCGACTAATGTTAGATGTGTTTAAATTAATAAAAATGACAGCAAATATGATTAATCCTGGATATTATAGAGGAGAAGTTAAATTCCTTTAATTTCATCTGTAAAAGCATCCTCCCTGTTTGAAAACCCCCTAATAACAGCTGCTGTGGATAGATGGAGGACAGAGGGAGCGGTAGGAGATGAATGAGGGGTCATTTGGATCTTCTCATTAGCTGCTCCTGTCAGGGGTGAAGTTGACTGAGAGGCTGAGAAGGACGGACCCTAACCCCCAACCTCCTGGAGCCGCCTCAGTCTGAAGAATGCGTTTCCCTCGATCAAGAATAAAACACAGTCTGGTGGAATCTTTTTCTGGGCAGGTTGATATTAATACAACATAATCTAAAAACAGGGTCACTTTTCACACTGTTAAAGTCTTTTGACAGAGGAAGTAGAACCTGAACTCACCTCATCTTTGTCAACATCCTCGTCCACTTCAAACACGTGGACCGCCAGTTTGTCAGGCCGCGATACTTTGCTGGGAAAATATGATCAATTCACATTAGCAGGCATCAGCAGTGTTAATGAGACATGGTACAAGAGATTATCACAGGTAGAGGTTAATAAACACACTGAAATGGCTGCATAATTATTACATCTTGACACTTTAATGTCTGCATCTTTAAATTTCAATCTCCTAAATTGAATAAAGATAAAGATAGCTCCAACAGTTGATCCAACGACGATAGCTACTTAGAAGATTAGGATTTTTCATGTAAACATACAAGCCTATATCATTTTGTGCATTTAAACTTTTGACATTTTAAAAGAGACTTTTGATGAGATACCTTTTAATGCTAATGTAGCACTTTATCTTATCTGCTCTGTCTGTCACCGATATCCATGGCAGGTTTGAGTTAAGCCAACGTACCTTGTGAATTTCTATTTTGCGATTTTCCTTATGTCAATTGGTTGCAAGTAATTTTTACCAGCTAAGTCAGCATGGAGTCTATGTGTGTGTGTGTGTGTGTGTGTGTGTGTGTGCGTGCGCGCGTCACGACCGTACAAGATGCAGTCATGAGTGTTAACAGGTGTTCAGTTGGGTCTGAGCCAACCCGTCAGAACGGTGCGCTCGCTCGTAATGACCACCAAGTGCTTATAGGTTGGATGGACAACATGTCAGCGGACCTCGTGACTTGTGTGATAGCATCATGAGATGTTTTTTTGTGCGTATTTGCAGTTGTTTCACAAGAAGTGAAACGAGAACAACATCAGGTTCAAAGCAGATGCCAGCAGTGATGAAAAGCAGCACTCGGCTGCTCATGGAAACACGTTACTGTGCCAATTGTAAGAAGCACTTGAAATACGTGTAAAAAACGTTTGACAGAGCAATCCACGTCACGGTGTATTGTTTCAACTTCCCCAGATTCACTGTCAAGGTCACAGTCAACTCGTATTCTGACATATTGTCAGTAAAGCAGATAGTCTCCAGGGAGCAGGCTGGAGCTGATGACACTATCGGCAGACAATGAGGGTGGTTTCCACCTTGGCTGCAGTCGGGAATTATCCAGTGCATCGTGAAAAAAAGGAAACACTCTTTTGTTGCAAGGAAATAAGAATTATTTCTCTGCTGTGTGTTTCCTCTTCCCTGTTATTTAGTCACAACAACATCGTGTCCGAGGGAGGAGACAAAAGTTCAAACTGCGTGTGATTGTGAGCGTGCCGTGTGTTTTGGTTTCAAATCTGTGGAGTCTGTGTATTATGTAAAGCCGCTGTGTTGTTACTTGCCCATGATAAGAATGTCTTGGCACGAGAGACCACATCACCTCTCTAAACACAGTGGTGTGGAGGTTTTGAACTACAGACTTACTGTGGAAGCTGTCGAAAGTCTCCTGAATAATCCTCATACTTGTAGTTGACCACGTGCCAGTCCGACTTGTAGGTCTTGATGCACTGAGGAGGAGACAGCAAAGATAAAAACCACCAAGACAGGTCAACACAGTACAATAAACAGATCAGTTGTACTCAAGGGGTTGTGGAAAAGCATCTGGATGTTTGAAACTAACTGGCTCCTAAGATGAGTCACAATTAATGTAATTTAGAAGAAACGAAAGTACAATCCTCCCAGAGAAGAAGAGTGCACTGTGTGGTGACCTCAGTCTGCCCATGCACCGACTCAAACTCAGGGGGAGTGAATCTCTATCAGCCTTTACTGGGAAAGCAGACATCTGTTCATTGTTAGTCGGTGATAGGAGCAGCTCCCCGGTATCTTTCTACAGAAGTCCGTGCCTTTTACAGTAACTGCCCTGACAGGAAGACGAGATGCAACCTGATCAGGAGAGACGATCGGAAACAGAGATGGCTCTCGCTGGGCTAATCTCCACAGCTGTCCCGGTGATGTCACACAACACTGCACTGGGAGGTTTTTGTATCTTTATGACTTCAGATGGAGGCTCGATAAACTCTCACCTTTGACCTAGAAGGTGAACTGTCAGCAGCCAGTTGTTCTCTGGCTTAGGGAGACAGTGTGAGCAGTGTGCCTGGGCTGGAGGGTAAAACCACTGTGCTGGGTTCGAGGAAATAAACACTCTTCCCCCCCCTCACAGTCATAATTCATATTTTTATCAGCATCAACTGAAAATATTAAACTTTATTTTCTGCAATTAAATTCTAAAAAAAAGATGAAGGAACTGCAGCTGAACCACTGGACAGTCGACATGCTCATGACTCAGCTGTCAGATAATAACCAGAGGGTTGATAAACTGGTGGGTTGTAGAAATTAATTGCCTTTTATCATTTCAGAGCTCCCTGGTGTAAATAGACTTTCCGGTGAAAATACATAGAACATTGTCCAGTTGCCTCCTGCAAATAGACATAATGAGCCAATTTACTATTCACACAACAGTTTCTGGAAGCAACACAAAGCTACATGAATCCTGTGTGGAGCTTCAAACATGAAATAAAGAGGTTTCCTAATCCACTGTGGACGTCTTCAGACTCACTGAAGCAAAATAGAACTGCACGGTAGATATTACCCATGATCCCCAGCTTCCTGAGCCTGTAGGGATGCTGCTGTAACATATACACCAGGAATTCTTGATATTTAAAAATTTTGTTCAATGAAGATTAAAAACTAAGGTTGTTTTTTAATGACTTCTAAGTAATTTTGAACTGATCTGAGGTTCAGTATTACTCTTGAACTTGCTGGACGTGTTTTACACTTCTCACAGCAGGTCGTACCTTCTCCCTTCCACATTAGAGCAGATGTTCAGGGTGGGAGCGGAGGAAAAATGTCAGGTATCCTTGTTATAAAATTGTACAAAGCCCCTTAAATCCATTTTTGATTTCAACTGTGTGTGTGTGTGATTGACGTTAGCCTGGTATCAGATTTTGATTAAATGTTTCGTAAAATAACCCAAACTTTGGAAGGGAACTGTGTGGTCAGGAATCCATTGCTCAAACCAAAACTAGTTGAGATAACCACATTTTTCAGGCTGTTTAAATCAGCTCACCTCTTGGACAAACAAACTCTGGGCTCCTCTCTCTGCGTTTTCAGGCACTGTGGGGTAGAGCGTTCTCCCCTGCCTCCTCAGAGTCGAAATCTGCAAAACAATAAAAGATTTCTTTACTCAGCATGAGAAACAAAGACTTTACAACGACAAGAAAACAAAAAATCAGTGAAAAAAAGTGAAATTGAAACAAAATGTGGAGGACATTTCTCTTTTTTTTCAGTATAACAAGTTGTGGTCACAGCTGGACACAGTTGCCCTGGGTGTTCAGTTAAATATTGTTCTGCGCTCGGGAATGAGCTGATGTCTTCCTGAGAGTTCAAACAGGCAGAGTGTGAGGGAGGCAGGATGCTTATCCACGCTGTTCAGCTCCAGGACCCAGGGACACACCCTGAGTCTGGCTCCCTGCCGCTGTACAGACACTGTGGGTAAACAGCGTCCCAGCAACTCCAATGTTTTGTTGAACCCTTTAAAAAGTGAATAACAAGAATTTCAAGGCAGAAACAGAAAAACAAGGGTCCGCAGCGTCAATCCCTACGATCATATTCAGACGCAATGCAACATATAAAGTGAAAAACATCATAGACAAGCAATCAATGCGTTCACTTTTAACCTCTGTTGAGCAGATTAAGTTTTTACCCCTGTCTGTTGGTTTGTTTGTTTGTTAGATAGCAGAATTATGCAAACAAAATATTTCGACAAAACTTAAGTATGGGTCACAGATGAACCCATTTAATTTTGGTATGAATCTGGATGGGGTGATCAAGTATCCTTTTTCACTTTCTTCTGTTTTCTCAGGAAACATTTCATGGATCTTGATGAAAAACACCAGGCCTACTGAGGCAACTGATATCTATGAGTGTGTGAAATTTGGTTAGTCATTTCCTCAAAGTTTTCTTAACAAAGTCTCAAAGTAATAACATCCACTCCGACCAACTATGACTGACCTATATGTAGGAATAATACTGTTTGCTTTTATGGATGATGTGAAATTATCCAGATATAAATGCAACCCACTTTTGAACATTAAGATGTAGACCTCCCTAAGACAAAAAGGGTTTAGAGATGTGTTATGTTCTTTTTCATTTACCGAACAAGACACAGATAGAAACAGTGTCTTGGAAACCACAATAAATACATCCAAACACTAATAATCTTTACACTCCCTTCTTACGTATTGCATTGGTTATAATTCAGGACCTCTTTAAAGGAGATGTACTTGCGGTGACTAATGCCAAAATAGATTTTGAGATGACAGCGGTACTTCAAAACTGAAATAAGCTTTTTAAGTACATAAAATATTATGCCGCAGTGTGAAAGCTGGATCTCATTTTAAACTCTGAATGCCCCGAGTGAAAAAACTGCAACCAACACTATCACCACCATCAGGCCTTGGCAGGAGGATTAGGTCCGACTGTAAAAATAAAGAGCATCTGATCGCACTTTAATCCCTGCCAGTGAAATATAAATACAACCATTAAGTGATCGCAGTGCAGCTGACCGAGTTAGGGGGAAACAACAGAGTTCTGGTTTTGTGCAAGTCAAATGCTCGTCAGCTGTAAGCGTGAGCTGCGTTTTTATACCACTGTGGGGGATTTCATACAATACCTCCATTATCTTTTATATATCCAATTTTTTTCTTACCAAAAGGTGCTCACAGCAGAAATATGTTCCATGTTTTTTAGTTTACAGCAGAGTCCAATACAGATTTAATCAAGTGACAAGTTTTAACTCTTTGTTTATAATTTCTTTACAATTTCCGAAACAAAATAACATCTTAACTACTACAAAACTTCTACTAAAGGAAAAATTGGCACAGGAATCTATAGGAACATAGCATAGGATACGATAACATAGTAGGATAACGTAACAAAACACACCACTGAGTAACACAACACAACATAAACATAACTTGGCTTAGCATCATGTATCATAACACAATGTAACATAATATTATGTAGTGATATGTAACGTAGCAACAAAAAATGACTATATAATATGGCATAACATAAACCATAGCACAGCACAACGTGGCACAACCTAGCATAGCATAGCATAGCAACATAACATTACACAGCACCTCACATAATCACTTGAGAAATCATATTAAAATTAATAAAATATTGCCATCTTCATGAATAAATATATTGTTCAGTAAATTGTGAGAGTTAGTGAATGTTTCCATGTCTTCCCACATAGAAGTGATAACTTGTTTAACATCAGTTATTTATTTACTTAGTCTTTCTAGTTTGTGCTGATGTTTCAATACTGAACATAAAGGAGTTTATATGACTGAGGTAAGAAGAAACAACTGTAGTTTATACAATAATCCTGATCAGTCATAAATGATCCATCTCTGTCTTTCCTGGAGTGACACAAAGATAGAAATGCTAAGTTGCTGCTATTATCCACTGCTCACAATTTTGTGCTGTATACTTATAATTGTAGAATGGTTGTGTCTCAACACATTCCAGTGTGTATTTGTGAGCCAAAGGTCATCTTCTTCCTCTCTGCCAGGTTTCCTGTAGGGACGATGCTAATCTTTACAGTCCAAGCAGGCGGAATAAACAGCCATGGAGGTGACAGGGAGCCGGGGAGTGGGAAACAGGAAGTGTTTAATTGGGCTTAAAGTCACCGGGGAGATTCTTTCATGAAATAAGTCTTAATTTAGCTTTCATTATAGCGGCACTCAGCACAGCTCCATCAACAACATTTCGGGATCTATTTGAACAATCTATGCACATGGACTACAATGCATGGAGCAAGTGCATTTAGGGTGTGTCCAAATCCACTTTTGCTACTTTAATGGTGGGAAAACAGGTTGAAGGGTCCAGTGCATGGTTGAAATGGGTTGTACTTAGTCCTAATGTTTATTTCAAGTAAGGAGCATAAGTGGAGAGGGCAGGGGTTCGCTAAAGTCATTAAGATACATTACGTGCATCTAATAGTCTTTTATATAAGCCTGGACCAAAACAATGGAGCCGTACGAGCATTGCTAATATATATATTTTTGGGACTCATTTTTTATTTTTAGGTTTATAGCGTCAGTAGGAAACAACAGATCCCGGGGCTGAGAGCCACAGACATCAGCATGTTTTGATAGATTCAAAATACAGAACATTACCACCCTAATCTGTTCAAGACTCACAGCATGTGGTGTATTTCAAAACCCTTTGGAAACTGTGAATTGGTTCAAGAAAAGCAAAAGAAAATACTGTTCTGATTATAGTATTTTGTTGCGGGGATGGGCCTTCACCTCGATTCCACCTCCAAACTGAGGAGAGAAAGGAAATTGGGGCCCCCTCCTGGAAATCCAGGACAAATTTCTCCAGGACTCTTGCACAGAGAGCACACACAGACCTCTGAGTACCTTGTGCCAACAGCTCCCAGATCCAAAACAGATGGACCTGAACACTGGCTCCACTAAAGAACAGTACCAACACATGACTTTAGATGTGCCAGTGGGGAAGAGACCTGATAGTTGTTTTTTTACTACTGAGGAACAGCCAAGGATTCATACAAAAATAACACAGACAAAGTCGATCTCTCAGTCTGTTTTGGCCTTGATTCAGCACCAACTCTTTTCCGTATGAACACACTCCCTAAAAGCACCAACAACTGAAAGCTCCTTGACTGATTCAGCACTTGCTTAAACAGGAGCCTGACGAGGCAGAAGCAGATGTTACGTTCGATCACTGTGCCTCTTGTGTGTGTGTGTTTTTGTGTGTTTCTCAGGCAGAATCACCTGTCCACCCCTGACAACCCACCGTCTTTGTTTGACGCTGGTATGTTGTGTTCATAGCAGCGGGCTGGAGGAGTGTGATACTGGAGAAGACAAAGTCAAGGCTGCCCTCGCTGTCACTGAGCACCCAGCTGCCAGGCAGGCCCTACACACTGTTAACAACCTCCGACTTAGAAAATAACTTTGTTCTTATCATTTCCCCCTTTACTCTGTTCCACACAGTCACTCTTATTTTTTTGATTAAGGAGAGTTTGTACACGTTACTATGGAATATAGAAAATTTACTTCACTAAAGACAAGATACACAATTAACCAGCATCACTGCCAGGTTTAGTCCTCTGGATTGGATCATGGTTTTGGTCAACAGACATACCTTTTAGACCTCCCATGTGATAAGACCATCTGATATACTTTAAATCAAATTAGCCTCAGATGCGTTTACAAAATTCTGCTCTATTTTTGTAAAAGTGGTTACATGGTAATACATGAAAAGGCCCGCCTGAATATTTCCATATATTCCATAAATAAAACATTTATCTCTTTAAAGCTAGCAACTCAAAAATTACCTCAGAACTTTTATGAAACACTTATGACAAAGTAAGGTAATTGAGCCTTGATATTATACCTGCATAAATATTAGTATAAATATATTTTATGTGAAACTTAAACATGAAGACTATTCTGTAAAATAAAAGTTGTCTGTCAAAGGCTTTAGTATCGTTAACTCACAGGGATTCCTACTCTTCAGGATGTAAACATTCAGACAAAGGATGTTAAAGTGATGATGGTTGGTGAAACAAAGACTTCTCTTCCTACAAGGGCAATAATAACAATAAAAGACAAAAAGACCAGACTCAATAAAAGTTCCAGTGGAGCGTGAGACACGTTGGCAGGGTCAGATCTGAGGATGCACTCTGTGGCTCATCGCTGCTGTCGCTACAAACATGTTTCAAAGAGACGTCGCTTCCTGGAGTAACCGCATTGTGGCCAGATTTCCATTCTGGACTTTCCAGCCTCAGTGTTGGAGGGAGCGTGCGTCCCATTCAATGAGGCCCCGGCTAACATTTGCTCAATCACAACATAGGAGACAGAAGTAGCCAATTAAACAGATGGCCCCCTGAATCCTGTCTCGCTATAGCATGCAAGGGATGTAAACAATAGGAAAGCCTCCCCACCCATCTTTTAAAACAGCGGCCACGCCTGGGACGAAGGAAAAGACTGTGAAGTCCAAACAAACACAACAAAAGAAAACACGCAAGTGGGTGGGAAAACAATGATGTGGGACGAATAACAATAAATACTTTGACCTTGCATGGTTATATAGCACAGTCTCAAAAAACTTAAATGTTAAAAGTTACTGTATAGGCAGTTGAACTGACTTCTACCATTATATATGGGATATCTTTCTCCCAGAGTAGTTCCATTCCACCACTAAAACCTTAATCCTCACCAGTATAACCCAGCTACATCATCCATAGACATAATTAAAAATTTTTTAGGATGATGGTTTCTAGGAAACAGGAGATAGTCGGGTGTGAAACTCACCTCGAAGTCCTCCAGGGGGAACTGCAGCATGTCTCGGAGGACATCGCTGAGGATCTGTGTTTTTCTTTGCACCAGCACACTTTCATAGTCCAGCGGCTCGATCACCTTGGGTTTCACCTGGAAAATAAAACACAGAGGAAGCACTCAGTTAATAAAGTAATTGTTTGTAAGCTGGTAAAGGATTTCCAGTCTAAAATGAACTAATGTGCATCGAAAAAATACAGTTTTTATGAGGAAAGATATTGGCTCATTTCATGCCTTTCTTATCTACATGAGAATAAATAAAGGGATAGAAAGATGGGTAATGAATGAGACTACAATCCTTCATAATCTACGGAATGAGACTGAAATTGGACTTGATCTATGGCGTCAGACCAATGATCTCTTTAGTCATCTCATCACACACTGAGTAAAGAACACTGTATGCTGCAAAAAAAACTAATTAATACTATAATAATATAAAAATATGCCATAATATTATAATATTCTTAGTGCAAGCATATACCCATGCATAGAAAGAGATATGGTGCAGTGAACAGACTTGACTCTACATTGAGCCTGAGTGACCTAATTGTGCTGTCATAATGGGATGATAGCACAAACACGCCTTCTGTTAGATACTATGTGATAAATCTATCAGGGCGAATACATCAGACTGAGCAGTGAGAAGGTCTGGACGAGCTTATGTCTCCATGAGAACAAACACGCACGACGAGAAAACAATAAAACACCACGCTTCACTTTAGATACATACTTGTTTATCCTCTGGAGTTTCAAACAAACCCTCATCATCCTCTTTTGCTTTAGTCTACTCACAAGAATTCACAATCAGATAGTTTGAGTTCATGAACTCTATGTTGTTTTTATTGCTTACTCTTGAGAGCAGATGTGGCTATACGATCCAAGGTGATTATGGATTTCTGGTAAATCAACCAATAGGATCTGTGTAGTGTTAAAGTGTTAACCCACTAAACTCCAGTGGCCAAGTAAGTTGCGCAGATACTGTGGCCATGGAAAAAATAAGCTGTCAACACTTGCAGCTGATGGGTACAGGAGGATAAATGTCACATCCGTGGAGTGAGCAAAGTAAAGAATAAAAAAAATCAACAGTGACACATCGCTAAACGTGAGGGCTGAGCGACAGCCCGGCTCGTGGGCTGCGTCCACATCTGGGACTGATAACACGAGCATGATCTCAGAGGGAGGGTCACGGATGTTGACCTGCTTAAATACATGTTTCTAGCAACCTCTGATCATAACAGAGCTCAGCCCACGCCGAGCAGGAGCTGCTTGTATCAGCTTCAAGGACAAGGGAGAGGATAGCTGAGTGGAGATGGTGCCACCGTGTCTGCCAGCTGAAGCAGGTCATCACATTATCAGTCGACGGCTCATGTGGGTACACCACACGTGTAGATACAATTAAATGTGCACTTCGGTAAAATAATTCACCTCAACCACAGGACAGATGAATGCAGACCGAACAAGTCAATCAGGAAGAAGTTAAAGATGAGATAGGGTGCATGTTAGTGTCTACGTCATCCTGGAAAAACATATGACACACACACACACACACACACAACAGCTTTTTCATATTGAGTAATTCCCAAGAAACTAGAACAGAGTGCATACATCTGTCTCTTCATGAAACCACACTTAAATTCACTAGATCCAGATTGTTATTTGGATCAGCATCAAATTGCTCACTCTCATAAATATTTCCATATATTTTGTCATCAAGATCCAGGAATTATGTGCAATAAAAACTGTGAAAAACACCCCATCTCACAATAAGTGAAGTGAAACAAAATTTTGGAAATGTCAGCAAACTCTTATTAGCTCCTTCCTTGTGTCATGTACATAGACTGTAAAACAAGTTCTGTAATATATAAAAAGTAATTTCCCATCCCTAATCAAGATTTCACGGAACTCAGTAGAGCAGTTTTTGCGTAATCCTGCTAACTAACCAACTAATGCAGATGAAAGCGAAACCTCTTAGGCGGATGTAAAACATAAATAAACCAGGGGAATGACCAAACAACTTCTACAAGGGAGAGTGAGTCTTTGTTAGGGAAGTGACAGGAGTTAATAATGAGCAGCCTCGGGGGGTTCGACACCCATCACCACAACAATGAGGAGGAGAAAGTAAGGAAACTGCAAAAGAAACTCAGACAGCACAAATAAGTGGAGCTGAAGCTGCAGAGCTAAGACCCTCTGCAATTAAAGTGCTTTCACTATTCAGATCTTTTAAAAATGCAGCTGGTGTAAGATCTGACCTCACTGCAGGGACGGTGCCCTCATCTCACCAGTGATGGAGTGTGTCGTCACTGACTATTGTCCCTTTTCGAGCCCTCTGGGCTCCTCCACTTTGCTTTGTCAGGGGGTTCAAGGTGGTCAACCACACAGTAAACTCAGCACTGAGTTAGAAACATAAACATTAACAAGCAAGAGCTCCGTCATTCCCCTCAGACCACAGTGCTGACACAGTGTAGTCCCCGTTTTACATTGTTTTGCTGTTATGGGATTGGTTTTCACTTTGGTCAGAAAATATTGAAACCTTGACTAGAGTAGAGCACGAATCTCCACCACACCAACAGTCCCCTTAAATTTAATCAAGCTGCCCCGAATTCCATAAACTCATAGATATCAGTCTCCTTACAGGGCTTGATTTGTTTCCATCAGGATCCATGAGTTTAGTTGGCAAAGTCAGTGTCACTGCTCAAAACTTGTTTTAGCAATGGTTTTTATCTTGACTATGTGTTATTTCTCACATTGTGTTGCTTTAAAATTGAGTGTGAGCTCTGTTTGATTTTGAAAATGTGAAAAAAACGCCTGGTAATGTTATAGAAATAAAAAAAAATTCAAGATTCGCCCCTGATTAGGATCTGCACCCAGATTTAATGCTCTCTTCCCTGACTCCTATTACATCTTTCCACTAAGTTGTGTGGTCATCTTTTGAGTAGTTTTTGCAAAATCTTGTTCACAAACAAACTGCGGTGACAACAAAACCTCCTGGTAAAGGTAATAAATCAAACCAAACAATACGAACTGCATGTTTCACTTCTGTATCACTACACTCTGTCATCCCAGGAGGGAGCATAAAACAGAAACTAATGAAACCATCTCCTCCACTCCTTCTTCTCCACAGCAAAGCAGCTGTTAAGCTGCGGCTCCCACTCCTCCCATCACTGCCTGAAACAATGGAGCTGTGTAAAGTTCCTCCCTGAGAACTGATACATCAAATCTGCTGCTGCTGACTGTCAAGAAGACTCTGTAAAAACACTGGGCTGACGTTTGAGCCCTATAAAAATGTTTTACAAGCCGAGTTAACCTTTCAGAATAAACTTGAGGAAATGGTTTGCTGCGTCCCAAGTGCTGGTAGAGTTCAACATTCCTCTTTGCCGGTGCTCACGCTGCAGATTTCTAATGAGCTGCCACTGTTGTAAAGAGATGACAAACCACCTGACACCTGCTTCAGGACTTTCTGACTCAGTTTATGACATTCACAGCACAGTGTAAGATGTACTTGTTCAGCAAAACAGCCAAAGCCAAAGCAGATACATCAAATAAATCGTATGCATCTATCCTAAGTGTATATAAAGTCCATGAATGACTTACCACCACCTGTGGCACAGAGTCAACTTCAGCCTCGGCTGCAGTCAAACTCTTGTACTGCTGCGGACTCTCAATGACCAGCTCCTTCTTTGGAGCTTTACCAGCCCTTCCTTGCATTTTCAACGGCCACAGTGAAATATCTCAGAGCTGGATCCCAAAGAGAAGTGGACAGCCAGCATATCCCAAAAGTTTCTCCCCTTTCTCAGACTCACACTCCCCTCCTCACACCGCTCCCTGCTCTGACTGAGAGCAGAGGACTCACTCACACACCCAGGCCGAGGAGGTGGCCCCTCCTACACTCAGCTGTGCAGCCTGGGGGAGTTCAACACACACACTAACACACACACACACTAACACACACACTATAGCTGTCTGACCCCACTCTATCCACCTGCATGGTGACACAGGGTTGACAAAGGCAAACAAAAGACAGACATTCCTCAAGTATTACAGTCCGGTCAGGGATTGTCCACACCTTGTTCAGGGCCGCTGAAATAAGAGCTGGATTTGATTTCACCATCAGCAACGAGCTAGGACGGAGCGAGAAAACAATGGGATAGTTCAATCGCCTGCTTGCAGCCGTGTGTCCGAAATGAAACAGTCAAAGCATCTGAGGAATACACACAGTATGAGGGCGCCTTCGAATTCCACATACAGATAAGACTGAGCACATCATATCAGACGACATGGAGACATCAACCGTAAAGTTTAAGATCTCTAATCTATGTGTCAGTGAGGAGCGCAGTGTCATGAATTAGCCCCAAACTGTGACGAGCGTGATTCACTACAGATTTCATTGCTGGCATGACTGCAGCTGAGACAGGAACAGGGCCAATTCTGTGATTAGCATCAGTTTAGAGTCTCGCGCCTTGTTGATGCAACTGCTTGAGGGGCATTCCAACATGACGCAGCCCCAGTCAACCCACCTGGGAGTGGGCCCGACCTACAGATTCCTCGGTGGGCCACAGCAGGGGAGGATGTTATTTCTTCTCGCCTGCTTCTGCGCTACAAGGCAAAAGGGGGGGAGGGCAGCTGCTCCTCCTCCCACTGTCACATGCATCTACGGGCCCCACACAGGGATCGGTTATCAATATACTGGTTATTGATAACAAGGTTTTCTCATATCATCATATATGATATGAATATCAAAATGAAGCTAGTTTAAGCACAATTACATCAATAATCAAATGGAAGTTGGTTGGAAACATGTCTGCATGCAGCAGGGTTTGTTTAAATGTTAACAGAAGGCTTATGATCATTATAGACCGATTGTACAGATCCATTGAAAGTCAGTACATTTTGATTTATAGGCTACATATATGTATTAATCCCCAGATATTGACAACATATAACAAAGAGTAAAGGACCTGAATAAAAACAACAAAACTAAATAAGCTGATGAATCAATATTGATAATATTAGTCGCAGCTCTAATTACAATCAGCCCTTAGTCCAGGATGTTTATGAGACCTCAACCAGTTTCCATGGTCCAAATCCCACAGCTGACTTGTTACACAACACAGTGGCCTCAGGACATATGAAATATTTAAATACTTAATTTTTGATGTTGCCCTCAATCTATTATAAATTATATCAATAATAAACATGGACAATATGAATGGGGAAGCAGTACAGGGCTCAGGTTTCAGTGGCCTCTGACTCTCATTGTTAACAACTTATTTCAGTACAACACAAGAGTATAAATTATATAGCTTAACACACTTAACTCCGTCCAGGTTTGGCTTTAATCAGTTATTTGATGCTATAAAAACTGGGTTAAACATAATGATTGACAGCCGAGACTGACTAGCGATTGGTTGAGCTTGCGTATCTGTGATACCTTGATATCAGACTCCACTCCATAATCAGCACTGAGCAGAATATGGATCCAAATTACGCCAAAAGTAGAAGATTGCAGCTACTGAATGAGGGATAGACAGTAGATGCATCCATCTTTATATAAAGTCTATGGACAGCCCATATGGCAAAGTTGAAGTTAGATGAAGGCCCAGCTCTAATACTCACATTCCACCACTGGTGTTAATATGGTATGAGACTTGAAAACTAAGCTACCACTACATTTCACCTTATCTTAACCTGAACCCTGTGCTACGTGGAAAATGTGGATTCTTTGACACACGACCAGGTCAGTTGTGTCTGGTGCATCGTAAAGCCACATCCTGACGACTAAATAAAGCTGCCAGAGCACTGCCCTCCGTCACAGACCATGATCCGACTGTCTATGTGTGTTTAAGAGCGAGATCAGGTGACAGCAGGCTCCATAGTGGGAATGAACAGCAGGGAGGTGATCATACATGGAATCTAGCAAACCCAAAAAGCAAGACAAAACATGAATAAAGGATAACATTTACTGTTATTCCAACTAGATACTAGAGTGGGTGTTTACCAGAACCATATTTCCAGTTTGGACGCTCCCTTCAGACAATGCTGTGCAATACTCCCCCACCCCACCCTCCCCCAACCACAATCCTGTGGCCACTTTTTATCATCTTTGTAAAAACACATGCTGGTTTACTTTATGACGCTCCCTGATGTTGTGGTTACACACTGTTTTGATCTCTGTATGTACAGCTGGACTTTCTCCACTGGACATTTCATTTCAGCAGCAATACGAGATAAATACATACAAATCCTCTCTACACAGTAAACCTGGTACTTTAAACCCAAGCACCAACGTGGAGCTGGCGACTGCACTTGAGTTGGACCTTATGTTGAATTTATTCAGATTGTTCAGTGGAAACCAGTACAAATGTATCTGTTTGTGGCCAGCTGGCACTTGGGTGTAAGCAGACCCACTGAGTGCCTTTAAGTGACAGAACAAACGTGTGTTGAGCAACAACTGGCTTCTGATTCCAGCAGCAGACCAACCGGATGCATTGGACAAACGTGTATTGTCAAATGGTCAAATGCAGTTTGATGTGCTCAGTGGAAAACATTGATGACCACATGTGCCTTTCCTGTGATTCCAAAATGACACAGGGATACACAAATAAAATAAAAAACACATTTAAAGAAAAGTGTAGAATTCCTATATATAAACTACTTCTTTTTGGTGACATTATAAACAAGAGAATAAAGTTATTTCAATGACAATTTGAGGCTACAGGTTTAGGTTTCTAAAGGCAGGTGTTAACCAATCAGGAAAATCTCTATATATTTAGATAAAATTAATTAAAAGGTCTGAATTGGGATCTGAACCAGGAACCTTCTTGTTGTCAGTGCTAAACTTTACCTTCTGCCTTCATATATATATATAATTAATTTATCATTATACAAAAGATTGATTATATCGTTGTAAATTTTGTATTGTCAAACATCATAAAGATAATTTAACCTCTCTGATCCAATGCTGTCCAAACTTACTTTGGAGTTGCATTTGTCACAGCTGTATACTGCTGTGACTGGATTTCATGTTCACCTCTCTAGAGAGTTTTAACATGGAGGTGATTAGGACAATATGCTATGGCTACACTCGCTTATAATAACGTCATAGTAGGATGTGGGATACAATGGCATCAAAAATAACAGGATGTAAACACGCAGCAGAGACAGTTGTCTCCCATAGCAGAGTTAGAAAATTAAAAAAAGTAATGCACTCAGTATTAAGATCTGAATGTATCATTGACAAATACTAAAGCCAATTACAGGTCATGAGCAAGACAGTTTTATCAATCAATACAAGCCTTAAGTGTAACTAACAGTATTGAATGTGAGAAATGCCGCCCTGCAATCTGTGGGAAAAATCAAACCCCTGTTGCCAGATTGTCTTTTAAGCACAAGGGCCTGAGTGCTGGAGATAATGGTTCCATGTATCATTCAGCAAGTAAGCGCACACACATACACACACACACAAGTGCATGCGCAAATGCAACACATCAAGGCTGTGATGTCCGAAGCCCAGATAGCAACTTCAGGTTGTTTGAAATATCTCACAAGGTGGGAGAGCATAGTGTCCTGTTGTTTTAAATCCATCAGGCAAAGACACGGGAGCTGTAGGTGATAACATTAGTTATCTCACATTCTCAAAGATGTGAGGGGGTAATGTGGAGTGAACGAAACACTTGTTAAATGTAAAGTGTGCCAGGTTTAGACAGACTGATATCAAGATATATTAGCCAGCTGCAAGACCTTATGCATTGGTAATAAATAAAGTCCAAATGTAGAATATATATATTTTTTTAAAAAGGTAAACATATACAAATACATGTATCAATAAAATCTAGATGGGAATACATGTAAAAGTAAATCTTTGCATTTATCTTGTTTGTGAATTCATGGGTCCAAGCTATAAGCATAACTCCCAAAACATCAATGGATAAAAGTCACTCTCATCTTTGCACTGCAGGCTGACGTCATCACTTTCTATCTTTCCATGTAACACAATTCCTCTGATAAAACAAAGATGTCAGTTTGGCACTTCTGTTCCAGCCTCATCGGAGACATTTAATGAAAATAATGGAGGGAAGGTGAACCTCTGAGAAAGCAAAGAATGATGACACATGAACATTTGATAAGCTTTTTGGCAGAACAAGAAAGAAACATGACACTGAAGAACTACAACAGTGTGGGACTCGATGTATAATCTCATATCTGAGACTCTTATTTTTAAAGGCAGATCCCCTCCTGAGGAAAATCATGTGTGAGTTCCCATGAGGAAGGAAAAGGCAGAGCTGTTATAATCAGTGAGTAAAAGTAACAGAGCAGCCGGAACAGGACATTTAATTACTCTCTCCGGGCCTCGATCAGTGAGCGTGGGTCTGACCTATAACCTCAATCTTTGTTTTCCAGCATAATGACCTGCTGCAATCAGAAGGACTTAAAATGGCAGACACAGTGGGTTGTATCTATTTTTAACAGCAGGCCTAATGGATTCAAAAGGTGAACATAGTGATAAATAATGAGAAAGAAATAACTATTTTATCCAATAACTTTATATTAGAAGCTCTTTTAAAAAGAAATCTTGAACAAACTAGAGTTGGTGTCCACAATCCAAGATGTTCAACACCTGACACCAACAACACAAAAGCAATGAATGTTTCTGACGAGTCAAAATTGTAGCATAACTTACATAAATTACCTTTTTTTTAACCTATAACCATTATGCTGTAAACTTTAATTTAGCCCTAGCAAGCTAACTGAAGTGCAACGAATCATAGGATATGTTGGGCCGTGAAGGAACCATCTGGTGGAGCCTCCGTTGCTCGGGGATGGAAGGACACATTTGTTGGTCGCAATCGGAGGAGCCTTCGAATAGGGAGAGTCTAGTCGAGCCGCTTTTACGCAATTGGTCTATGAATTCAGCTGACGAAGGATGCAGCCCCTAAATTAAGACAGAGGTAATTTATCTAGTAGGAATTCTAAAATTAGCGTGACTGTTGTAACAATAGGTGAACCATTTTAGGGAGCAGCTATAGCTGATCTAAAGTAAATCAAAACTGTCTCTTACGCTATTGAGCTAAACATTTGGAGTTTGTGGTTACGATGTGGTTGTGTTGTATACATGACATTCAAGTGGTTATGCCGTGAAAACACTGCTGCTGGACAACAGGGACATGAAGGAACGGCATTATTATGAATATTAACATTACTGCTTAAGGCTAAAGATTTCACAAGCTGGCATAAATAAATCCTAACGCAGGAATGGCACATTTTGACGGAGGAGAAATATAGGACCATATGGAATATCAACATTTTCCAGATGTATACATTTCTGTAGAAAAACTTCAACTTTTCACTCAACAAAAAAATTTACTTCCATGGCCTCCATCATTTCTGAAAATGTTGGCAAACACATCACAACTGGTAACGTTTGGGGCTTTCAAAGAATTACCCTCCGGGCAACTTGGTGGTAAATTAAACATTGCTCATCTACATCTGAAGTTCCTTTTTAACCGATTGAATT
Source organism: Pseudopleuronectes americanus (assembly GCA_038501795.1). Lineage (NCBI taxonomy): Eukaryota > Metazoa > Chordata > Actinopteri > Pleuronectiformes > Pleuronectidae > Pseudopleuronectes > Pseudopleuronectes americanus. Next base: position 10,460,875 of record CM076727.1, on the reverse strand, counting down.
ACTTGTTGTTTAGTTATATTTTAAGATGTAACCTTTTACTACCTTATGTCAGTTTCAAAGATCCACACACTTGAACTGCTGCATAAACTTGTCAAGCAAACGACCGGCAGCTCACAGTTAACAATTGATTTGCAAGACTGCTAAATGCTGACAGAGGATTAATTGATCCAGCCTGAATTATAAGATCATGCCTGAGCCAAGAGAACCATGCCCTTGACCTAATTCCCTGCTCTCAGCCTGGACCACTGTCACTCAGCTCTGATGAAGCAGCGACAGGATGGAGAAACCACACACACACACACACACACACACACACTCGCATACATTCACAGAAGTGACTAAACACAAACAAGGAGAGCAAGACAAGCTGGTACGGGGCAGCAGAAGCCCTGCCAAGCCCGCCGCTTCCCAGATGAAGAGCTGTGATTGATTTCCAGCAGACACAAGGCTCACTGTCCCCCCTCCCACCCTCCCACCCCCCCCCATCCCCTCCAACCCTGCCCACAGAGGCTTTAACCCATGTAGTGCTTAGCGACAGGCAAGACACAGCGCTCCCACTGCCCTACATTTTATACTGCCGCCTCTCATGGATACATATTCACAGGTCTGAAATGAACACGGAGATGATTCTTATTGCTCCTGTTGATTTTGATGAATAAATTAATCTGACAAAACCAGTGCAAAGAAATTCCAGCAGCAGTTGCAGTTTAATGTCAAATTAAAGACGATTCTTTGATAACTTCAGAGAACCTGCACTCACATGTTCTAATATTACTACTATCTGAATAATTTACTGTAACCATGTCCTGCATTTTACACTATTTAACAGAAGAAATCATGGAGGGAATGCAGTGTAAACATTAAATTAAATGCCCCACATAAGACAGCATATGTTTCAGGAATTTAATACAGGACTCCTTACACTGCCCGTACTGTATGTGGTAGTGCTAAAGTAACAACACAACGGAAAATGAATCCACAACAATTTGATCATTCATGCATGAAGCAAAATGAAAAACACTAGCAGCTTCCAGCTTCTCCTATAAGAGGATTTTCTTTCTAATTTACTGTTACCTCAACCAGAAGTACTTAATACGATTCTGCAGCATTATTCAGTATAAATCAGCCTTTTCACCAAAGACGGTTTCTCCCAGAGCTTCGGTTTTACAGAAAAATTTTGAATTCATTTCATACAAAAATAAAGATTGATCAGTAAATGAGTGTACAGTATATTTAGGTAATTCTTCTCCATTTGAATGAAATATAAACACATAAACAGACATTTTCTCAGCACACACACGTGCACACACACACACACACACACACACCTTAAGTATTCTTGGTGTTGCCAGTGCACGCGACTCTCTCCGACTCAGCGCTCGCTCAGCCTCAGATGGCCCGATGGACTCGGCTGCTCCCTTACAGATGTAGCCACTACAGTTCCTCTCTAACACCGTGCGCAGCCCGTCATACACGACCGCGCTGGTGGTGCACCCCATTCCTCCAGGTCCAAACGGGCATCAGTCAGGAGAGCCCGCCCGTGACCCAGTTTCCTCGATCGTCCCCTGCTCGTCCCCGCTCCATGATTTAACTCTGACCCACAAATCCACCGCTTCTGACCCGAGGAGAGAGTGCCAGTCGCCGGGCAAAAAAAGAGAGGGGAGCCAGGGCGGACACTTTGAGTGTGAAATGTATTCACACACACACACACAGGAAAAGAAAAAAAAAGAGTCACTGTAATTCCAAGCAGCCCCTGTCTGAATACCTCAGTCAGCAGAAGATACAGTGAGTGAGTAAGGTGGAGCAGAGAACGAGGGATGGGGGGGATGAAGGATGCTGTGCGAGCTCTGCTGCAGCTCCAGCCAATGCTGAGCTTCGCTGCAGCGCAGGCTTGTGTGAGCGCATCTGTCTCTCTCACTCATTCAGTTCACTCCTCTGAGCCCCCCACGAGCATTTACAAATTCCATCCTTTCTTTTATGCTTTTCATTACCACATTTGCACTCTGTTGTTTTTGACTACACATGAAAGGAATCCCCCCTCTTTAAATTTAGCTCTGCAAAACGAGACTACTTTCAGGAGCCGGATGAATAATTGTGCAATATATGGGTTAAAGTAAATGCAGTCTTATATCCAGAGGGAGACTGTGATTCCATGTGTCAGGCAAACAGCAATATGGCTGAATGCTTATTTAGTTCAGCAGAGAAACCAAGGCCAGTGGCAGAATAACCGGATGAGTCATATTGAGGAGATGCCATGGAATATGCAGCAGTCTGCAGCCATGTATTATAATAAAGATGTAAGATCTGAGAGTGTCTATTAAATCAAATACACAGAAAAAAAAATTCTGAAATAAAATGAAAAGCCCAAATCTCCTTGGAAACCCAGTGACCTGACTCCAGCGTCAAAGAAATCTCTTTTTACAAAACACACCAAGGACACGGGAGGATTTAAACCTTTTGGGTCAAGACATCAAATAGGGAGTTTTTTGTTTTTTTTCTATAAAAGATTAGCTGCTGCTTGATCACAGCCTGGCTGCTCTGCCAAGTACACAGATAGAAAAGGGAGGGGAACGACAAAATGTGATCATACACAGGCTCTTAGAAATCTCAGGGAATTATTCATCCGCTAGTATGGCTTTTGGTTTAAATGTCTCCGGTCTGCGATCACAAAGACAAAAGCAGGGAAAACGTTAAATATCATAAATCCGGTTCTTGTTCCTTCATTTGCAAAGGCAGTCAATTTAATTCCAACAAAGTCCTTCTTGGAATAAATTTCCCCGGTTGGTCAAAATTGTGTTAAATCATTTACCAGACCAACACAGACACACACATCCTGGTCATGAGGAGGGGATGAGGAAAACAGAGCCGCGCTCATTTTGGTTTATTTATCACCGTCTCTTCCTGCAGCTGCAAGTTTGACATTAAAAAAGACATCAGAGGGAAATATCCCCAAAAAGGCTTCTTGACAGTAGCCTGTAGCTGCCACCCTGGTATCAGGTGTGTTTTTGTGCAACTAAAGCATACTGGCATCCGTCTGGAAACTTCCAGTCAGAGATCTACCTTTCTTTAAGTTACATTAAAAGGGGCACACACAAACACCCATGCAAACACATTACCACACACGCACGTCTGGAGAAAGCCGAGTGCTCCCTTACATCATGATGGTGCACTAAGCCATAAACGCTTGCACACATTCCTGCTTCTTGCCTTGTTAATATTTCAGCGGTGCTTGACACACTGAACTACATTCGAACGTGTGATGGGAAAGAAGAGGAAAGCAGCTCAGCCCGTGGATGAGGGGGATTCGGGGGGTGAAAAGAGGAAAAGAGAAAGGCTGGGCGAAGGAGGGAGACGTCTCTTATTTATCCCATTGATCTGTGTGGATATGCACTTCCTCAATCTCCCCCTTCTCCCACCTCTGATCCACTCTGCATCCCTCCGACACTGCAAAGAGGGATTTTAGGCTTAGACTAGAAGAACAAGACGCAATCTGGAGTGAAACTGGTCAAACTGTAAAGTCATAATTCCACTTTTTGAGGATCTGTAAGCCAGAAGCAGCAACACAGATCTTACACTTGAGCATCTCCTCTTTTTTAAGTCACATGGTGCAATTCTACCATAAACTTTTGGAGTTATTGCTTCAACTTAAAATAAAATGAGTACCAACATAAACAGGAGAATGACAGCAAGCAGACAGTGTTTGAAGTACCACAGCTGGTGATTGTAAATCTTCAGCCATGAGGACACAAATTCTTCTCGTGCATGTAAAGACGTGTGTGCAGCGATGTCACGAGGCAGCAGACTGTGTTGAATGGGATCTCCCTAAATCTGGGGGAAATGATGGCGGTAATTTAAGGTTGCAGAAGAAGAGGTGCATTACAAATCAGGTTTAACAAGATATGTGTTTTTTATGTTAAATGTTGATATAGTAGGCACTTAACAACTAAAGCAATGTTACTCCAAAACAGTTGACTTGTTAGCATGCATGACTTCCAATGTCAAGGGCCTAACATAAGAAGCAAGGGAGAAAGAGATCAAACTTGATGAGATGCTCAAAAACAACACAAACTATAGATACATGTCAAGTGAAATATTTAGTATACAGTATAGAAAACAGAAGATTTAATGTATCTTGAGGAGATCAGCCCCTTATTAATTGTATATACATATTGTTTTTTACATATCCCCATTCTTATATTACTTATAGGGTAGTTTATATTTAACTGTTTATCCTTTACTTTCAAGTGCCATATTCAATGGAGAAAGAAGAGGCACAATGCTAAGAAAAGGTTAAATGCCCCAGGTTTCCCTGAGTTGTACTGTACCCTGCAGTGGGTATGAATTATTAAGATTACATGGAGAGATCGCTGAATCATTAACTGTAGCGGTGTTACAATCTGCTATCTATTAATATTGTCAGAAAAGAAAAAATATCCTTTACATCAGAAGCTATACATTGACACACTGCCTCGTTTTGAGCAATATGAAATAAAATATGAGTGCCTGACATGGAACACATTCCAGTGGCCGTGTTCAGCTTGAGGACGTCTATTCTGTGCATGTCTGACAGATGAAGTGGCGCTGCAGCCTCCAGCAGAACACAGACAGACTGTGTCAGCCATGCTAAATCATGAGCTGGAGCTGCAGGAATTGCAGTGAAGGGTAGAGGGGAGAAGGGAGAGTTAAAGTGTTCAAGGAACAGCAAGGGTCAATCTGTGGAAGTTCATGTGTGAGCATCCTCTGTGGGATGGGGAAGCTGCACAGCTCTGCTTCAATCTGCAGCAGCTGCACAGGAGATAAGAGGCGTCGCGTCCGTGGAGCGGCACGGATTAATGTTGCTCTTGTTAGTGGACAGCAAGGATTCCCTCTCTGCAGAGGGCTACACATCCCGGCATGGTATTAAGCATGACCCCTATAAAGTACAGATAATGCTGTTGACTGTTGAACTCTTCAGATTACACATCAAGTGTCCATCCATATCAATAAATGACTAAAGTTGTCTGCATTTTTAAATTGCTTTTTTAATTAGCAGTTGATAATGAAGGAACTATTATTGAAAGTGGCTTAAACTGTGGCACCACACAGTGCATGAAGGGAGGCCTGACAGAGGGGCATTTCAGCAGTAAAGATGGGGGATGACCATGGCATGCAATATATATATATATATATATATATATAAAATGCATATAAATATGGACGACATGACAGCTCCAGAAAAATGAAGCCAAAGCATCTCCATATCTACCTAGTAGCTGGATGCAGTAAAGGTCATAAAGTCCCGCCTCCTTCTAGATGTAAATGGAAGTGGAAAAGGGTCAAACTAAAAAGCCAAAGTACACTTCAAATGATTTTTTTGGTCAAGGACGGTTTCGGTCATTTTAAGTAGTTCTTCTATCAGTGGTTTGTCGGTAAATTTGATGCAATAAAAACCGGGTTGAAACACACGGGTGAGACTTACTCGCTATTGGTCGAGTATCAGCAGGACCTTGCTACCGCGGCTCCATCTGCCATCTGCTTCGCGGAAACAGCTCTGTTCCACTTACATTCACATTACTGTAAGTATAATGTGATCACAGACCCAGAGACACTGATGTGTTTGTATGTACCACAGCAGTGATGTCAGGTCACCACACCGACTCTCTGTCATTGGTTAAACCGCAAATTACAACTTTTTTATCTTCTCCACATGGTCTCACTGACCCCGGTTACAACATCTCCACATATGGACGCCATCACTCGCCTGCAGTGTCCCGCAGAATAACACCACTTGTAGAAATGCAGTAGTTTCAAGCTGTTAACAGCAAGTGATGGGTGGAGTCAAATTAAAAGACATCAAAAGTCGGCACATGTGGATAAGGAGGGGGGTCAACATGTCATGAGTTATCTACTGAGTGGTCGGACAGTCCGACAAAGCCAGACATGTCCCTGCGTGGCTCGGAGGAGTGAAGCGGAGTTCAGGAGGAGTTGGAATCTCATCTGAGAAACCCCCGCTACGATGAAGGTCAGGTCCACAGCTGTTCGGGTTTCCATGCTATGGGGCTCCGCAGGGAGACGCATGTGTGTTTCTGCAGAAAGAGGCCACAACGTGATGCACTGCAATGACATCACGCACATGTGCGGCAGTGCAGGCCCGATAAAACCGGCTGGATCCCATGTGGAGCTCTCAGGGGACACCAAAAAGGAAGTGGCTGTTTCCTGCTGATGTGCGTAAACCCTGTCGCAAACAAAGCCGCCTCTCGCTGCCCACTTTCCTTCAAACTCAATCCAAACTCCGGAGCCGCGGAGAGTTCTGTGGCTATTCACGGTGAGAGTAATGCTGACCTCCTCCAAAAACACAAATGAGAGGAATACAACTTTTATTATAGGTGCACAAAGCAAGGAGAACAATTAACCCTTGACAGGTTGGAGTAAGAATTTGAATTTGATTCTCAGGGGTTTAAGTTTAAGAGAAAAGATATTTTGGGTGCCGTCATACCCTTACACGTGTAGGTGGGCTACACATATAGGCCTGGAATCTCAATAAGCCAAGTACTTCACATTCTAGATACCAAGTTTACATCACAAGCCCAAAATACTTGACACACGAGACAAAGGAGTGAGTGTGGAGTCAAATCATTGTCCAAACAGTCGGTTGCATGGACTGCACTGATTAAACTCCAGTCTCTGTTTGACCTGGAGCTGAAACCCAGGTTATCCTGTCCGTCTTTAAATGGTACAAAACAAATACAACAGGGGCCACATCCTCTTCCTTTTCTCTTGGTATTTTTGGTTTGGTTTATTTATCCCAGGAGAAGAAAATGGCCCATTTTTCCCTGAGAGGCACCACTTCCTTTGCTTTGTAGTGGTGCAGAATAAGTATACGTTGCACGGAAGACACGTGCGCAAATCAGAAAGTATGTAAACAAAAACGTGCCAACCATGAATCTGCATCAGTATGCAGTTCTGTGGGGGTGTGCAGGGTTCGGGTAAAGTTGCTGGAGTGGATTCAGGTTGTCGTTAATAGATGCTGCTTATCATATTGTGTCTTTCCTCTGCCGCAGCACCGGCTCAGAGGCAGTGCCAAGCCCAGAGAGCCGGCAGTCACACTCAACTTTCCGCTGCCAAACGTGCCTTGGCCTCACTAAACACAACACAAAGTTATCTCATTAAAAAAATAAAACCTGCTTACTCAAACAAGCCAGTTCACCACAAAAATGATCTCGCTTCAAAATTACCTACGGGCAAAAACACGCAGCTGCCTTGACTTCAGGTTTGTTTTCTTACTGGAAAATAAATGAATAACTGCTGGTCTCTGCAGATCACACAATAAAACAACCACAGGGGAGAATTTGAAACGTAAACAATGATTGAAACAACTTCATTACTAATCAGGTTTCATCTGAAATCTTAAAAAAGCTTTTCAAATACTGTTCACCCACCATGCATGATACAGTATGGAGCACTGCAGACCCCTCCTGCGAAGTGAAAGGTGGGAAAACACGAGTGTATGAATGATGTTACTGCCACCTGCAGGCAGAGTATGCACACAGGTTTTTACACATTCTCAATCAGCTTGAAAAAGACTTGATGTTGAGGAATTAAAACATCCCATGATTGTGGATTATTCAGTAAAAACACTTGGATTTACTGGAGATTGAGAACGTGATGGTTCTCCCTGCAGTGTCTACACCGCTGCTGTGTGACACCACAGTCTATAGAAACACCCGGCAGCCCTTTCCTTCCTGCTCTCATTAGTATAATGCGGACATTGTTTCGTCACATGCGTGATATTTCCAGCAGCTCAGTGTGGAAACAATCACTCCACACACTGGAGACACTATAGTGGAAGAAGAGGTGACCGTATACAAATTGGACTGTAAAGAAAGAGAGAGTTACAAGAGGCCAGATAACGGTATTTTCATTCAGATCTCACACAAACACACACAAACACACACACACACACACACACACACGAGGCAGAGATGACGAGGCCGACACTTTAATCCACCATGTGGCAGGAAAACAAAATATCCAGGTAGCAGAGTTTGCACAGAGAGAAAAAATGTTGCCTTCATGACAAGCTGTCATCGCTCCTGTGTGTGTGTGTCATCGCACATTGTGGTGATAACCGTTCAGTCTACACAACCCTCACTGGGTCAGTGGCTGGTGCCCAGGTGTGAAGGGGTTTTTGGAGTCAGTGTGTCATGGTGGTCAGGCTCCGACACGCAGCCAGGAAGCTGAGAGCTTAGAGATCGTGAAACAAGCCCACACTGGCCTGACATGAGGCCATCAGCTACATTCTGTTAGTCACAACTGCAGGTCCAGCAGTTTTAAAAACAGTGAATGAACCACAGACGTACAGCACTCAGTGAGTTCACTGTATTCTCAGTGTGGTCTGTGTGCTCCTGAAACAGACTGAGGTTCAACTTCATAAATTTAACATTATGTAGGTCTCAGACAATATTCTGTCTATTTTCTAAACTAGTAAGTAATCGATTAACTATGAACGATTAATTAGTAACTCATTAAGTTGAACTGTACACGTCTCAAGACAGCACACTGCTTTTTACAAAGACTTGGAAAGAAATATTATTATGCTGTGTCATAAATGAAATACATATTAAGACATGCCTGTCTTGCATGATCATGTATTTAAACTGCAGACCATGTTTTTGAAATTAATTAAAAACCACTACATTAGACTCACAGAGTTATACCTATACTTTCAGAAACATAAATTCCAAGCAATCTTTGCAAAACCCAGACGGTTATTTTACATATTTATAGACTCATCTAATGTTCTGGATCAAAATATATTCTATTTTACCCGCTTTTCATATTGTGCGTTATCCAGATAAACAGAAATAAGAATAGAAAACCACAGGCAAATTATTTATTTGTCAATTCAAAATAAAGTGGAAAGTATAAAATCACGTTTTGAATTACGAATCATACTCTACAGATTTGTGTCTCTGAATGTGGATGAAATATTGTTTATTTCACACAGTTAAACAAGCTGTTGATTTAAATGGAAACAGAGATGATTACTGTTAAACAACCTTCTTGGTCACTGGGTGTTTATCATTCAGAAAACTGTGGCTTAACCATGTGATTTAACTGGAATGAGAGGCACAAACTGGGTTTGATGAGTCACTCAACATTAACTGCAGGATGTCAGGTGACATTGTTGAAAAACCTGTTAATAATAAATACTTCTTATCAGTCATCAACAGGGAGATGACACATTAAGTGAATTCTTAATAACAAATCAAAGCAATAAGCAGTTAACGATTAATCCAGGTGCATTGCTTTCGGTTTGGAGCAGGTTTAGGATTATATCAATCAGCCTTAGAAGAAAATCTTGTCCAACAGATGGTCTGCACCCAGATTTACTCGAATATCCCACAATGAAAGCCAGTTAGACTGAGCTGATTAAACTGCAGCTCCCTCACTTTCAAACACGGCCACACAGGAGCATGATACTGAGCGTCTCACTGCTGGAGTGTGTAGAAAGAGTCAGGTGAGGGAAACAAAGCAGAACGCTGGGAACTTATCGTTATCCAACCTATAGGGGGTTCCGGGAGGTTAGTGTAAACACAGTCTGAGATGTATAGAGAAGAGAGATTAATCTTGACGGCCTCTAAACCGCAGATCAGCATGAAACAGGATTTAATGTGAAAGTGGAAACAAAGACAAACAGGGGTGCGGCACTAGAAGAGCACCACAAAGCAGAAAACAGGTAATTTAGATAAAAGGTTCGATTAACACAAGCTAACTTAAGACAAACAGAGTTCCTTCTGGCTTGGTAGGGACTCTTCGATGCCGTGCTGCAGGGAGAAGCGAGTGGGGGATAACTGGGTGGGGAGGCAGGACTATGGGAACCCTTAAGGATCAGCTAATCTCACTATAGGCTCTTTGTTTGTAATCAGTGGAAATCCTCTTGAGCCCGGTTCAATGAGCGCTGCTGACAATCAAGGGAAGCGGAGGACGGAGATGAACGCATGTCCGTGCACCTGCACCAGTAGAGTGGCAGTGGGTTTAGCTGGAACACGGTGCCACACAGCTCCCCAGAGAGGCCAGGGACAGCTGCTACAAGGGGAGGTCGCACACGGCGGCTCCGGTGGACACAGATCATGTTTGCATTGTGCAGATACAGGAAGATGCTTTATAATCCAAACAGCATCAATATAAGATGTAGGGATGGATAATATATAAAAGATATTGATAAAATATTAATAGGTGATATTGCAGAGAAAATTAATAACCAGGATGGTATTACACCAATACAGTAATGTGATAAATACTAAATATGAATTTCGGATTGTGTTTTGACTTGATTTGGTAGATAAGCCCTGAAAGACATTCTTATCAGGTTATTTAATCCATAAGCATTCATTATCCATAATGACCTCAGGATAGAGATTCCCGATTCAGATTCCAGATCCCCACAGACAAATTATGTATTAATATTGCTTTGATTTTGATTGCTGTGATTTGCTCCAGTGCTATGGATAATGGATGGTTACCAATTTGTACCTCAAATACCAGTTGCATACAGTAAATCAGGGAATTCTAATTATGCATAATACACTGATGCAATAAATGTGCACTTTAGTTTTTAGGATGAATTTAGTTAAACAATGAAAAACTAAACCTGTTGTCAATAGTAATTTATCAGCCATGTGGATATTTTTCTTTGCTTGACACACGTGGGTTTGGCTTTAAAAAAATCCAGGAGTGGTTCACCGCCTTCTTCCTGTTGGAGCCAAATTTGCTGGTAGTAACCGAGCCACAAGCTGCGCCCCATCACCCCCCCTCTCAGAGGTCCCCACCCTTCCTGACGGAGGAAACACATGCTATGGAATACGTCCCTGTGTTAGAACAGCTCCAGTTGGGCAGTCAACAGTGAACTGCAGGCTTTGTCTCGTTCACATTTCACTTTTTTCACAACAGTCCCACACATGTAGCAGAACTCTCTCATGGTAAGAACAAGAGAAAAAAATCTCATTATTTGCTGCTGATCCTGCCCCTGTTGTTGGCAGTTTGTGAGATTTAACTTGCCTCACGGATCAGGCTAATACCTCAATGAGCAGGGTGGCTGCTATGGCAACTAAAATGGATTTGACATTTCTGCGAGTCTTAAGTGAGTCACTTGACAAAGTGTCAAGAAAAGGAACATTTTTATAATCGCTGCAAATAGAATCCATCGATCCAAGTTCAAAAAGTTTATTTTTCGCGCAATACTTCGTATGAAATATTTTAGAAACATGCAGAAGGATTGTCAATTGACATTCTCAGGTTATCTCAGATTTTGTGACACACAAACGTGGATCACAGCCGATCAGATGGTTGTAGTAGATTCAGCACACTGCTCTGTGAGTGGGGGTTGGAGTCGTCGGCCTCGAACGAGTCTCTAATTGGAGATTAGGTCAAGTCAGGGACATTGGGCTGTTTATCTGCAAGGTGGTGTGCACGCTGAAGAACAGGGATGTGATCCTGCATCTTCAAAGCGCTCACCATCCTGCAGGGCGCCTGTTTTTAGCCACTTCAGTACAACATAACATGAGTGTCAGCGTTGCACTGTTCCGGATCCACGATCACTTTGTTTACCTCCATCACAAACAAGTGGGATTAAATACAGGCCTTCATGCGCACGGCCGCGACGCTGCCCCTCCATCAAAACCACAGAGCTAACTTTATTTATTCCTCCAGGCGAGGGACCTTACGGAAGCACAGCAGCACACTCAGTACAACCCGGCCTGCTCGTGTTAAATCCCTGCAAAACAAACAGGGAGCAAACATATACAGAGTGGAGGAGAGCTCCATCTCTGCTGTAGCTACAGACTCTGACAGAAAAACCAAACAGCTATCAGCGAGGTCACATGACTTCCTCCTGCGTAACTCTGCCATTAATGTCTTCAAGCTTTTTCTGAATGTCAGCTAACACAACAGCAGGCGAACTGAATTTGTATGTATAATAGGCCTCAAACCTCAAGTGAAGTTGTCACTCTGTACAGAGTACAGTTGTGTATCGTGGGTTGAGAGCGCACAATGGGCTCGTTTCGGCTTTCAAAAGAAAATAAGAGGGAGCTCAGTGTTTCATGTAAATGTTTCTTGAATGGGCAACTCATGAAAATTAATTTTGCATTGAGTAACTTGTCTGAACGTTGTGCTGTAACCAATATAATATATTTAACCAATCTGTGCAGCAATATTGTGTTATTTCTTTTTTCCAGTCTCATCAAGCATTTCACAACCGGCCTTTTGGAGGAGAGAGAGGATGGAAACCTTTAGACTGAAGAACTTATAAAGACGATAGAAGTAGCTCAACTTGCTTAACCCTAACCTTTTTATATTTATGCATATATATTAGCATGTAATAGCCGGAGGAGAGGCCTTGGAGGTCAGGAGAATTACTCATCAGAACTAAGTTTATATAGAAATTCAGAAGGTGGGATGAAAACCCTGATTCCATAACCATGCTCTCCTCAGCCCCACCCTCTGTAGGTGGTGCCCCTCCCGCCCCCGCCCTCTCCAGCCTACGGCGTGTGAGAGCGAGGAATGTCAACTATGCGGCCGGCACTGGTGAGAAGTCATTACAGTTTATCCCCTCGGGCTGCGGCAGGTCCCATCCGCACGCTGCACAGAGAGCGAGCGCCGAGGAGGGCAGAGGTTTACACTTCGGTTTAATTAAGCAAACAGCAGGCACTGTGGGAAACATCACGGGACAGGGTTAACGCCACGCTGAGGAACCTCTGACTTCTATCTGTTTACATAACGCTGCGTTTACCAGCCTCCGCTCGGCTGCCCCAGTGGACTGGAATAAGTGGCCTGAACTTTTCAGGGAAATCCCAGATGAGCGATAACAGTGTCAATAGTAACTTTCAATTTCATCTGGGCAGTGTGATAGCGTTCAGATCGCAGCACGGAGCGGGAATGTTAAGTAGTTCCCGACAGAAGCCCTCCATCTTCAATGCAGAGGAAAGAAACACTTAACAATCATTTCTCTTCCAGTAAAAAACAAACCTAATATCTGCCTCTCCTCGGCCTCCAGTGGTATTTCAACTGTAAAACTTTTAATCGGGTCAGCTTTCATGCTGTTCATGAATCCTTTATACAGGTATTAGCTCTAAATCTCAATGGGAAACTGGCTATTGTGTAGGCTAATTGTATGCTAATCCATCCCTCTGTGTTTCGCCACATCTGACAGCAGCTGATCCTGGTGTGATCTGCATTGGGAGTGTGAAAGGGAGGTCAGCGCAATGTCGGGGGGGACAGGAGGAGAGATATAGTGTCCAAAGCAGATCAACCTACAGAGAGTGGGCCTTCAGCCTGACACTAAACCCAGCCAGTCACATTAGTCACACAGAAGAGACTAAAGAATAAAAGGAGGAAATGTGTTGTTCATTAATGGTTATCCCTTTATTCCTTTTAAGCAAAGTGTGTGTGTGGGTGCTTTTGAGATATTTCACAAATACTTACTTTTTCTGGGCGTTACAAAAATATGTTTGGCCAAAATATCTTGAACATTTTGGCCAAACACTTTCTGGAGATTTTCTTTCATATATGAAGAACGCAGCAGTAGATTGTGCGGGATGGACACGTTCACAAGAACAGGAGCATTTCCAGAAGATTGAGACGAGGAAGCTGTGTTTTTGTTCTTAGGTCCTTATTGCCAAAGTTTTCGAAAGTCATTGTCTTTCAAATTGTCTTTTGCAAGTTGAGGAAGTATGTCACCATTTTTTCATCCAGCGAAAGTTTCAGGTAACATTTCAGGAAAAAATGTCCTGACTCCAGAGTAGGCTATATCCATCCCTGGGAACGTTGACGTCTGTACAAACTCCCACGACAATATATTCAGCAGTTGCTTGGATATTTATAGTGAACCGACAGAATAATGGACTGACATTGCTACACCTATGGAGCTACGCCACTGGCATGGCTAAAAATAACACTTTCAGTACAATAACTCATGTTCATCAAGGGTATCAGAGTTCAAACAACGCTGGAGTGTAGCATACGGTTACAGCACATCAAAGAACCACGTCAACCCCACACTCATCCAGTAGAAGAGCGATGCGCCACATGGAGCAGAGAACGGAATCCTATCTTTGGCACCGACTCAAAAATGGAGAAAATGCCATCCATCAAGCGAGGAAAAAAAATAATGACAAGGTTACGTGTGTTATTCGGTAGCGCACCCTTCAATCTCCTGTTACGGTAGCAGCGTATCCTGCCAATTACACGTTAATGGTCAGTTGCAGTGAAGAATGGGAGGAAAACGTTACTTTTATAGACAAATTGAGGAGGCCCCTCAGAAAAAAAAGAACGCACAGACACACAAGGACTTAAAAGGAAATGTGCAAGTCGTTAGTCTGCTCTTTCTAGACATTTCTCCAGCAGCCAGAGTGGATATGTTGCTCGGTCGCCAGTCAGGAGTGCTGTAGTGCTTTTCAGGGCTCTAATCCGATGAGCTTAATCTGTGGATGGGTGCGTGTGGTGCTTTAGGCCGGTGTCACCTCATGGCTAACACTCTGGGTGACCGCTTGCAAAGTGAATGAATCAGTGATGGCAGGCGAAGCACTGTCCACCTTCAATTTACATACTGCATTACTCTTTAATTGAACAGGGTTTTTTTAAATGACGCCACAATTACTCCCCGGAAAATGTTTAAAAATGCCTTAACTCCCAATTGAAGGAAGGTGAAAGATATTCCCTGGATCATTCCCATGATCCATATCTGCACCAAAATGTTATGGATTCTTTCCTGACCAATACCTCATCCTTCGACCAAGTTTCATGGAAATCTGTTCAGATGTTTTTGGGTAATCTTGTTCATAAACAAACAAAGGGACAGGGCTTAGTAAAAAGCAATTAACTGTGTCTAATTCAGTTTCAAGACTTTCCTCAAAGGAAGATATTTAGCACAGACGCAAAGTCATGTATTCATCAACATCTGTCTGATTGATCTGTAACTATACATCTTTAATATTATTGCATCTGTTAGTTATCCAGATATTTAGCTCTGTTAAGGAGGTTATGTTGTTACCCCCGTCAGCACCAATTTGTTTGCTGGTTTGTTTGTGTTTGGAGGATTATGCAAAAACTACTCAACAGGTTTGAAAGTATAAGGACGAGACAGGATAAAAGTAAAAAAACATTGAATTTATCTGTATCCAGATAATAGGGCAGATTTTTACTCACTTTTTATGACATTGTGAGATTTACATTTTTATTAGCCTGACGTTGTCATACTCACAATTCTAGTCAGAATGTGAGTCTGAGACCGCTCCATTGGGCTGTGATTATGGGGCGTGTTTCAACCGAACCAGGAAATATAATTCCTCTTCGCTCAATTGGATAGACCTACAACCAATCAGAGCAACGTAGTATGTGACGTATGTTAAGCGAATCATTGTGAGTTATTTACTAATGCCGGGTTCACACCTGACGCTGGAGCGCAGCGCCAAGCCTTAAATAACAGCTGGCTCCCATCCACTCCCATGTTAAACCTTTGTGCGGGTCACACCGGAGGCTGAAGCGCCGCTCTGCACCAAGGCTGCCTCGCTCCGTGCAGCGATCGTTTCGGCGTCGAGTCTATTTTTTCCGCTTGACGCGAGCGTATCGCGACAGGAAACACACTGAAATTAATTTAAATACTTTGAAGTCCCCTTCTGTTTTCCTGGAGTTTTACCAATGACATTATTACATGTCTCCCTCTGCCCATCCACTACAGCCACACAAGCAGTGATAAAGATAAAAAGAGAGCCACATAGGCTTGAGTGGAGAATACGTAATTTACCCTCCACACCCGACATTTAACGGAGCAAACAGCGGAGAAGTTCTTCAACATGGATGACATTAAATTAATAATTGAAGTGGAGAAGTGCAGTGAGTTGTATGATCCTCGGAACATGTTGTATAAAGACAACACCAAGAGAGACAAATGTTGGGACGCTGTTGCTTAATGTTGGAGCAACAAGTAAGTATACCGGTATGCTTGAATACTACTGGATCAACCGGTGATATTATTAGCGCTGCCCGGCGGGTCAGCGTCGCTTCAGCGTCCGGTGTTTAACAGCCAAGCGCCGGCGCGATAGGGATTAGCGCGACGCGGCGCTTTGGCGTCGCCTCCGCGTTCTCTGTTCCTCTTTCAAAATGAATGCGCTGTCGATGTCTCCTAAAACAGACTCAAATGCAGCATCTACACATCTCAGCTCTCCAGCGGCAGGCATGTTTGTGGAAAACAAAATCAACCCAGGCGCTATTTGGTGACGTGGTTGATTACGTCACTGCAGATCATCTCTCAATCATCGTATAAAGCCCGCCCTGAAGATTTGATTGGATCGAACAGCTTCTGTTCGAGCATAGTTTCCCCCCAACGGAGCGACTCCAGACCGAACTTCCCGAACAACAAATGTTGTGAGCGGGGCTAAGTTCGTCTGGCACCCAGGCTACATTTTTATTGTTTTCCCAGGGAATAATGCATTGATATTTAAAAAAAAACGGCATAGTTTGGTCAGCAATTTGGTGCAGCTTTATTAAATGCAAGGGAACAAATGGGTCTTGGCGGAGTTAGGCGCCCTGCATCGATTAGGATGGACTGACCAATAATCACCAATCGTGCCGCCAGCATTGCTATAATCTCTTCTGCAGCCGGACTTCAAAGATACCCAACAGTCATTTGTAAACTTCAATCTCTATTCTATTCATTCAAATCCTCTGTTGCTTATTACATCAGAGATGATGATGATGGGAGAGTTGTTATCAGTTTACAGAGAAAGACAAACAAGATTAACCACATAACAGTCAGAGGAGAATGAAAGCCAGAGGGGTTGAGGATCAGTAAGTCTTGCACAGATGCACGTAGGGGTGTGTGTGTGTGTGTTTGGTGTGTGTGTGTGTGTGTGTGTGTGTGTGTGTGTGTGTGGTGTGGGTGTGGGTGTGTGTGTGTGTGTGCCCGTTGACTCAAAAATAGCAACGTTAATGGCCTCTAGAATGGAAGCAAACCAATGCCCCACTTGATTGCTAATTTGTTGATGATAATGTACTGCATCCGTGGCTCCATAGTTCCTGTCCAAGTGTGACAGGAACTTGGATTCACAGTGATGTGCTAAATGTATGAAGGGAGCTTATTAAAAGGAACGCTGGGATGCTTCTGTAACAGCGACCACCCAGTGGCGCCGCACCAGTCTCCATTTGGACGAATGAGAGAGTGCCAAAGACAAACAAGCCGTCAGAGGTGCAGAGAAATGATTCCTGCTTTCATCAAAACAAACTGCTCCTCAGCAACAAGCCAAGACGGGACACAGAGAAACTCCTTTCATTGTCAGCATTGTTTTTATGAATAATTGAAAACAGGAACAGGCAAGTTAAGTCATGTTGGATTTGGGGAATTTGGGGAATTCACTTGTTCTGTGGAGGTGAGTGTAGAACACGTCCAGAGCGCTGCCGCACATACACTCGCTGACAGGACAACACCCACCGGCCACGCTCCTCGGCAGTCACTCTGTTATGGTAACCTCTCCTAACTCCCAAACAGCCCTGCTCCATCAGGCAGAGCGCTCAGACGGAGTGGGCGGTTCAAGAGCGAGCCCTGCCCGAAACTTCTGCTCAGCCCAAATACAGCCGACAGGAAACCTGCTCTATCTAGGAAAAGACAGGCCCCTGCTCTCCCACACGCAGATGAAAGACAGGAAGTTATGGGCACTTCCCGCTCGGGCAGGATGGAAAGAGTTCGGAGACTTAACTCAAGGTGCCAGGGACTATTCCTCTATTCTGTGAAAAGAAAACGAAATGTAAAACAACTCTGACATCTATCTTCACATACAATACTCTACCAGAGCACAGCTGCGTAGTGTAAATACCAATACAAATTTTTTGAACATTATGTAACAACCAGAGCACAGACATGGATGTTAGCGTGAAGCCACTGAACCAGAAATCAATGGATTAACATTTTTAGAGTTTTAGGTTATTCATATTTAAGGTTATTATCATCCACCTGTAGTTGGTCAGATAAGCCTCAAGAACTTGGTGATTCCACATTATGAGAATTGTGAGTTTTTGTAAAATGGTGTGTTGCCATGGTAGCACGTGAGTTTAGATTGTTTGCCATGGACCAGGAAGTACGTTGTAACTCAAGCATATATCATCCAGGCTGATTCATCTGCCTGA
This sequence comes from Pseudopleuronectes americanus, assembly GCA_038501795.1. Lineage (NCBI taxonomy): Eukaryota > Metazoa > Chordata > Actinopteri > Pleuronectiformes > Pleuronectidae > Pseudopleuronectes > Pseudopleuronectes americanus. The sequence goes on along the minus strand of CM076727.1, from coordinate 10,442,719 downwards.
AGTCATCTACATGGCAATATTCAGCTAAAGCGCCGCCCACTGGCTACAAGAATAATTTGGATTCAGCCTTTGATTGACGTTCACATTTAACTCCCTTTATTTTGAACGTGATGAAATATATTCTGGCACAATGAGGCAATTGACCAACAGCTGTCCCACAGAGATAAGCTGAGTGCTCTTCATGTCCATGATGTTTAATCAGTTTTCATTTGCGCTGGAACCAAATCGGTCTGTCTGGCCAGCGGATCATTTGCGTTGGCTTGGTTACCGCAGGATTTATGTGCACCAACCAGACTCGGCCCGAGCCGGACGGAGGAAATCTTTTCGGTTACTGACAGAGTGCTCTATATTATCCTGATACGTGCTCAGCTGAGGAGTTCTCTCCAGTTTCCCACTCTGACTGAGAGAGTGGCGAATCTGGTTTAGATTCAAACCACAACTGCCAAGAGGCATGCCCGAACCCAAGCAGACAAATTTTATAGTGAGTTTGATGGGTGTGTTTCATTTCTCACTTTCCTTGAGGCCTTTGCCTGCAAACAATGTGTCACTGCTCAGTGCTCAGGTCTCGCAGAGTTGAAACTTTTCCACTTCGGTTACTGTGGGATGCATTTACACATTCGGAGCATTCACTTAAAATCATTTAGAGACCATAAACTCTCTAACAGCTGGTGTGTCTCGTCTCCATGGTTGTTAGGTAGAAGGGACTCTGCACAAGTTTCCACATGACAACAAGTCAACTACCACACCAGGACTTCTCCTTCTCCTAAAACTGAAAAATAAACTAAATCACTCAGTCATCGATCTTATAATCCCAGATATCTCTGTCTGTGTCTGTGGCTCAAGTAACTGGAGAACCAAATTATCGGCTTCACAGGCGGCATGTGTATTTCTAAAGGGCCTGAGGAAGTGCAGTGTTGAATGTTCTGATTTTGACACTTTGTATAAACAGGAGACCAGTGCTCTAAAGCAGCAGCGTCTGGGACTGGGACTGATCGATAGCATTATTCAAGCACTTTAACTGGTGCGTTCAGGACAGCTGATTCACCAGTTCAGAGGTCTGCATACTGAGTGGAGTCGCAGCTTCAGGATTCTGCCGACTGAGTCCTGCAGCCGCTCTTCATTTACTGCAATTCCTTTCCTGCAGGTCACTTTGACAGTTTCACAAAGCTGCCACCACAGGCCAAACAACCTGTTCCAAACAGGTAGGGTTAGAACTGCTCTAGTTTTCAATGGTTTAGCCATCAAAATTTGAAAAACAAAGTAAAATCATATATAGGAAGTGAACTCTGCTGCTGTTGCTGCAATCGTGTTGAGAAGTAACATTCCAATTTTTTAACGAGGAGATTTACACAAGACACATTGAGAGGCTGGGAAAGTTTAGTTTGGAATTGTATACCCAGTGGTATCAAAGTTTTGTGCTCTGTAATCCTCAGAAGAGGAAAGAGAGAGCGTTTTAATGGGTGGACTGGTTACAAGAGCAGCCTCATGTATTATTGACCCGTTCGGGGAACTGGCTCATCTCTACCCCCCTGGGTTTGTTATTCAGCATTTACTGTCACACTAACAAAGGCAACTTATGCAGCCTGTTAGTCTGATACCAACATACTTAGAACGAGGAGTACAGAGGGTGGTCGAGTTGCTTCAGCCTCACACCATCGACAGGCCCAACATCTTATGACCGCTTCGATAAGACATCTGCTTTAGTTTCTTACAATTTGGTAGAACCAATGATACACGATGAGAGGTTGTCAAACCTTTACCATTATAGTCACTCAACTAATTCCGGTTTTTCAAGGTGAATCTTGAAATCCACCAAACGCATATTTTGTTGAGTGACATGAGCAACAAACCCAAGCTTTCAGGTCATGCGAGAACATGACTTTATCTCTGCCAATGATCAGCACAAACTAGTTCAGGCAGAACTAGGAGTTGAAAGAAGTCTGTGACACACTCAGCACACATACAAAATTAGGTAATCCTGGGGGAATAAAAGTGCGCACTGTATTTTGACTTGCAAAGCAGCAAACAAGGCCGTGATTCGTGATGTTGAAATCAGAAAATCTAACACTCTCTTCAAATCACTGCAGCAATGTTTGACTTGAGTAAACAAAATGTAACGTCACCCGATACAGGAAGACGTCGCCCAGAGCAGGTAAGTGATTGGAAATGGGGCGTTTACATGCATCAAGTGAGGATGAACGACTTCGGCTTCTCAACGTTTTGATTTGGAGGAAACACAAGACGGGAAAAATGCTGTTCACCGGCCAACAGATTAAAAAGCATCTAAATTGTCCATCGGCCATCGAGAGAAACTCAAAACGCTCCCATGAGGCTCAGAGAATCCTGTCGGAGCAGCTCAGCCTACAAATGGGACTTTTCCCACAAACTTTTAATGCCTAACAACGAGGCTAAGTAGCAACATGTGTTCTCTGTTGATGTTTGTCTGCATTGCCAACATTGTAATGTTTGTTTCTCTCACACACACACACCAGTGCTCCACTTTCCCTCATGGTCGCAAAGTGTGTCAGTTATGTGTGTGTGTTGCCGTGGACACTTAATGGCATCTCTCCTACATAATAACACCCATCTGGCGGGCCACCTCCACATGTGTGGGTCAGGCCCACGGCAGGGACACTCAGGATCTCAGTGCGTCACCCGTAGGTGGCAGGCAGTTAGGACTATCGATTACAATTACACAACTGCTCCCCCCCGGCTGATTCATACAATGTGCACACAACATAAACATCAACCAACTGTCATTGATTTGTTATATGCCCATACAGCCGATACATTATTGACATGTGAAGGCCGTTGAAAGCGGACAGTTGAAGAAAGTCCCAACAAAACACTTCACGCTGGAGCCGGTAATCCTGGGAAAGCTACGAAGGGGAGGCTACACTTACAAATGCAACGATACATCCTCACAAGCTGCAAACTGATAAACACACAAAGCTACACTGCCTGGCAACTGCTAGATGACGACTTTTCCGTGTCCCACTCTATTATTACAGCACTGTGAAGGCCACTGACACCAACTTTGTTTCCTCTTTTTTAGACAACTTAATTTACTTATTGTTATCGGGACGTGAAGAGGATTTCAACAAATAAGTGTTTCAGGAACATATTACCTTTAACACGTTACTCTAAATAATGTAGAGGTGGCTGGGAAGTGTCTTGTGTTGCAACTAAGTGCCGAAAACAAAATTCAAAGCCGATGACAGCTGTCATGGAGCTGACAGTGTTCTCAGGCTGAAGTGGGGGGGACACAGAGGGACGGCTCAGCTGAGCACTCTGGCCTGTTACACGTCTCCCTGCTCTCCATTCAAACAATAAACAAAGAGGCTCTGGCCTTGGTGAAAATGCACAAGCAACACAGTGCACTTGACTTGAAATGTCTTCCCAATACGTAGATATGTCTGTACGATCATCTGAAGTTACTTTCCTCTGGAGGCTTTCAAAGACAGAAACATATGTGTTTCAAGTCAAACAAAGATTATCATAGGAATCAGAGCGGGTGACGATGGCCACAATCTTCCCTTTATTGTCCCTGCACCCCTCCACTGCTGTGTACACTTTTCATGCAGGAATTCATTATAAACTGCATGGACAGAGGTCTTGTGTGTGCAGAAACATTCTTGTCCCACTGAAAAGCTTCAGCAAACACTTGAACTCAACAACACGTCCGTCCATATGCTCCATCCCTATAGCTCACATATCCAGGGGCGGGGCCAGACAAATGGCGGAAAAGGTGGCACGGGCCCCACGGACCTGAACCGGTGAAGGGAGTGTGGATACTTCTTGTTGGAACGTCACAAAGATAAAGAAAATGTACACATTGTCACACAATATAATTACAGAGAGAGACAACACAACCACGACCACCACAAAGAAATGCGAAACGATCACAGAGACGAGAAACTACAACAAATTGATGAACAACAAACAGTGACTCATGAACAAGAATCCCAAAACCCAACCAAAGATCGAAAAATGACAACAACTATTTGCAAGAAGACCACTATGCAACATGGACACTTTTTCCATCCCCCATTCAAAAGTGTCTGCCGCAAGTTTACCAAACAAATGAACTTCTGAACTCCGGCTGATACAAACACAAAGGAAAAGTCCCACAACTTCAAGTTTGCTCAGCACTCCTTCAGCCTGCTGATTTCTCAACATGCATACTTGTATCCATCCCTGCTCTCTTCCCCCGGGCGTCTGGCAGCGCACCAGGGACAGAATGAATAAATAATACGAAGGTGTGGTTGGATGTCTGGGATCCTGACTCAGGATTCCATTTCCCTGACAGAGGCGCCCGGACGGTGTGCGTTTCAGTCACCTAGCAACTTCTTCCTGAAAATACTGGGGCAATCAGACGGAGAAGGGGCAAACACCCAAACACACTCGGACACAACAAAGGGCTCGACTCCTCTCTTCCTCTGTGGAAATCTGATACCGAGGAGGTCCGGTGCAGGTCCTCGTCACACAGATGTTCTCAAAGTGGCCGGTCCACTTCAGCATTATGTCAATGTCACTGGACACGGCCTGGAGCGTGAAATCCAAGACGCATGCTTTCCCTTGTGAGGAGGTAATGTGGCATCTCAGGGCCTCCCGGAGACACAGAGGACAAAACACCTTGATCATGCACTGATTCTTGAGGGGCCTCTAAGGGGAATAAGACACCTGGGATGAATGGAAGAAGTGAGGATGAAAGTGAAGGTGTGGAGTGACTTTGTGGCTTTGGATCAAAGTTTGCTGAGAGTATCAAATGTTCTTTGTATACGCTACAAAGAAAAGTATTTTAAAATTGTGCCATATAAGCAAAATTCCACATGGAAAACTCCAGTAACTCCAGTCTTCAGTCCCAGACAAACACTAGTCTCACATGTTCAGGTCAGAGTCACTCTCTCATACTTTGACCTGCACTTGTTAAACCATGAAGTCCACATGTGTCTCTCCAACGTGCGTGAGAACTCAGGTGAACTCCTGCCCTCACAGCGGTTTGGGCATACATTATAACACAGTATTAAGAGGAGGAGGAGAGGAGGAGAGAGAGGAGGAGGTGTGGACTTACAATCAGCACAGACGTCCTCACCACCTCCGAGACGCTCTGCCTGAGCCCAGCCGCGGTGCCGGGTTTACCCAGACCACGCGTAAATTTCCTGGTCTCCGGGTGCGCAGGGGTCGTCGCCATCGTTGCGCGCAGCACTTTGCATCAATGACACGTCCGATCACCCGAGTTGAAAGAAGCAGGTCTTTACAGGGGGTTCATCCCCGGTTTGTTGCCCGTCTCTCGGATCCACACAAGTAGTGCGCACCGCTAGTTTGAAGCTGAGTCATGTTGTGACGCGGCTGTCGCCTCGCTCCAACCTCCGGGTGTCATGGTTGTCGTCTTTAAAAAGTCAACGCGTGCAGCGTGAGTCCTCGGCTCGTTCTTAACCTGCGTGTTGTCATGTTACAAGTCTCCTCTCCACAAGTTTGCTCGTTCAGCGCCAAACAGACACACACAGGAGGTGTTTAATCTGCTGGGTGCCTCCTCGGCGCGCTCCGCCCCTTACCGGCGTGAAGGCCCGCCCACTGGCGTGCTTGTGTGTGTGCATGTGTGTGGGTGCGTGCGTGCTGAGCCTGGACTTTGGACAGTGAGTATTTAACCGCATGAATGACTGAATCAATATTTTCCTATGACAACAAAAAATCCCAACTCTGGAGAACAGGGTCATTGTTATAACATGTTTAGTTGAGTTCCAGGCAGTGTCTCTGAATTGAACCGCTTGTAACTTACACCAGAGAATATTTTCACTGAATAACCTGAATAATCTTAAAACACCCTCTGAAATTGGGGACTGGTCACTTTCCAGTAATGTCCTCAGGCTTAGGTTCTAGGCTCAAATGGTCCTCACAAAGATTTCTGTAAAAGTACTACACACATGTGTACACACACAGGCAGTAGATTAGAGGATATTGTGCCTGAAACCGCATTTCAATATTGTATGTTGCTTAAAATTTTATCTTTTGAAATTACCTTATTCCTTTAACAAAACATCTTTATGTCATATATTTATATATTTATAGGGTCACACACACTGGTACCTCATCAATATTTCTTAACTGAGCATTCTAAAATCATAATGTAGTTCCGGTGTGTCTGGATGCTTGGATATGAATCACCGTCTCTGTTTAAACATGAAGACCTTGTGCAGGCTTAGATGGTTTAAAAATAAAAATATTTTTTTTAATTTTGAGCAAGACAACTCAGTTTAATGAATAAAAACAAGGATCTGCACATAGCTTCTCATTGTTTGCATTGCTATAGAACACCTCACTATACAACGCTATAGAAGTGTTGCTAAAGCAAACTTCTTGAGCAATGACGCCATCTGTAGGTCACAGCTGTAAACACACCCGTACAAACAAGTCTCCTGCCTGTGGAGCTGCAGCACAAAACACAAGCGAACACAAATCAAAGTGTGAATATGTGTTTTATTGCTTTCATTTCCAAAGAGCTCACTGACGTCTAGAAAAAACGCTGTGTTTCCAAAGCATAACAGAGTTTTTTTCCTTCTCATTCACTTCACTGCAAAACCCTGTTGAATGCACATTTCCATTCATTTATACCCATAAAAACACGTGGGCGTCTTCATACAGGAGGCAGCCTGTAGTTCAGTGAGGGCGACAGCACTTAGAACTGAAAGTTTCTCTTTTGCCTCAGACATAATCTTTAAAGCTTTCACTGACACACGTCCTCATAATTCAATGATTATCAACATTTCTTACATTTTGTCATTTCACTGCTGAAGGGAAACTGAAGATATCAAAAGAAGATAAATAGTCTGAGACCTATTCGTACAACAAACATCAGCAGATAGAATATTTACTTGAAATGGAGTTAATGGTGATGGCAGCTACCTCTGGCCACATCGTGATCAATCCTAGGATTATGTTTAATAATACAACAAAAATAATTTCATATTTTCATCACTTTCTTTTGTTTTTAAACAAGAACACATTGTGCCTGTTCGGATGTGAACACAGCATTGACCTTTAAAAATGTGGCCTGTTTTACATGATTTTAAATTACATGGTTTGTAGCATAGGAGACGCTCCTTTATCCCCAGTGTAACAAAATACTGTTAAAAAGTCCAGGATGTCGCTATAAATCAGTTTTGGCACCAAGGTTGCAGGACAGTTTTCAAAGCAGCCGTTTTCAATAAAAATGAACCAAGTAGACAAAAGTGTTGTGACGATGCAGTGATAGTTTAACCATCTATGACAGAATGCTGAGTTTCTATATCAACACGTTCCTGCTGATGGCAAAAATGTTAAAACCAGAAAGATAAGAAGTGGTTGAGACCATTAGAAAACCGTATAAAATGACATCCGTAAAAAGAGGTTTCAGAGTTGAGAGTAAAAATGCCAACAAAATGCAGTCTCTGATGCAGTCTAAACCAGCGGACATGTCACCATTAAAGCATTACAAAGCACCAAGTGTGCATGGACACGTGTACAAATGTCCCGGATATACTGTATGTGCACAAGAAAAGCAAAGAGTCCAGGAGGGGAGGGGGGCGGGGCAGGAAGAGCGGGCGCCACCCGAAGGAGACAAGTGTGTGGAAGCGAGTCGACTCAGTGAAGATGAGTCTCCTTGTTGTTCAGGAAGCGAGCGCGGCTGGAGGGGACCGTGGCGCTGCGGATGACCTCCATCCACCTGTGGGCAGAGAGAGATGCTTTACTCTGATGTCCGGGATGCCACAAAACGGCAAAAGCTGCTTTCAGACATTCACTGAACTCTGGACAATTTTGATGTGTGATGATGTTTTTAACATAGACGGAGGCAAAACTGGAATAATACAAATATCTCATTGTGAAAAAGAGGAGCCATAAATGTAGAAGAAGTTGCAGAAGATGTCAATTTGGCAAGTCAACCAGATTAGAGAGCTTTCAGTGATAAGACTGTTGAAAATGTGTCATAAGTTTCCTCATGTTCCTGTGAAAGGCAAAGTTCCCTGAGTTCATGTCTGAGAGCAGCTTCAGTAAATGTTAGTGTAGACAATAAATACCTCTCAAAAGTGTATTCACTCTCCGTTCGGAAGTAATACACGTGGGACTTGAACTGCAGTTTGAAGACGTAGTCCTTGTGAATGTTTTCAGTGTCTGATGGGACGGTGACAGAGTAGCCCAGCAGAGGAAGGCTGGCCAGTGGATAATCATCCTGAGGAGACAGAGAAATGAGAAAGTACACTGAATTAAAAGTGACGTGTAAATAAAAGACTCACTGGCATGAAAGAAAAATAGCTAAAATAAGGACAAACATTTTGTTTGAATAGTTTTCAGCTTTTTAATTATTATTTCAAAAGAGGAAATGTTCTCATTGGTGGAACTGCTTAGAACTAATAGACAACTAAAATGTCAAAATCCTCAGCTAGACTCTGGGTTTAAGATTCCTCTACTGATACATCTTGTATAAGAAAGTAAAACAATATCCGGTTTCAGCTCCTCAACATTGCAACAATGAATAATAGTAGTTGGAAGTGCTAATGTTGTGTGTTGTGCTCATAAGCGGAAAAGTAAAGCAAGAAGAGCTGTCTGTTTGATGCTTCTTTTTAATAAAATAATATAATTTTTCTATTGATTACACTTAATTAAACTTGCTAGTGTAGAAAAAACTCACAGAATTTGTTGCACAAAGACCAATGCAATGTTTTCTGAGGTAAAACGCGAGGTGACAAACTGCATGGGAAAGTGTGTTCACAACTAATATGACACAGAGATTTGAAATTCAATACTAAGGTGTGATGCTTCTAAGCCCAGAGGAGGGAAAACCCTTTGACATGCTCAGAACGAGGAGGAGGAGGAGGAGGAGGAGGAGGAATGGCTGTGGTGTGTTCACTGTACAATCACCTGGTGAGATTTGTAGAAAAACAGGCTGAAGTTGGTGAAGACCACCCAGAGCTTCTGCCAGCCGTTGCTGTTCTTGAACTTCCTCAGTAAATTCCCTGACAATTGATTCTGGAAATAAGGAAAAAAGGAATTAGAAATTTACAACAAAACCAAGTCATAGACATTCAGGCTCTTAGACAGGCTCTCTTTTACTCTATTCTATTATGGACTCTAATTCTACTGTTAGCATCATAACATGAACCATAATAGTCTAACAATTGGGACATACCCCCTTAATAGAACTGTTTGGGAATCACTGTTTAGAACTATAACTATAAAACTGTTTTTACTCTTCTGATTCTCTTTTATGATCGTGGGGTTTTACCATCAATTTCATTTTGAATCTTCAGGTGTCAAACACAAACTCCTATCAAAGGAATTGATGGATCACTATACTTAATACAACATGAGGCATCACAGCTAGTTCTATTCTTTTTTTGTTCCTGTTAAGCCTTTGGTAACATTGCCTGATGGAGCAGTGGAATTAAACACACACACACAGACACACACAGACACACACACACACACACACAGGGCCTCTCCTGTCTGCCTGGCTCCTTTACCTCTAGACTCCTGCAGGATTCACTAAAGGACAGGCTCTGAACACGGTACCAGCAGATAACAGACAGAGGCACCGGTCCCTGGCCACTGGGGGGCCCCACCGAGGGGGCCTTATTCCCACTGACTGGACTCGGGTCCTCTACCGTGGAGGAACGCACAGACGCATGGGGAAGAGAGACAGAGAGAGAGAGAAAAAAAACAGACAGGGAGGGAAGGACAGAAACACAGAGACTGAGTCGGTGAAACACAGGCATGCAGTGGCAGGGGTTAACACATCGGTCACATGGTGAGTGTCCAGGCAAGGCTGTGAAGAGGAGGCGGTTACAGAGGAAGAGCAGAGCTAGACCCGGACACAGCTGGGTGGTAGGGAGGCTACATCCCAAAACAGGATCCCATCTGTGAGTGTGTGATCAGGAACGTCTCGCAAATCTAGGTGCTGCTCTCTCTCTATTTATAGACATTCAGACATTTCAAGTGCCAGGAGGGGAGAGAGAGGACAGAGCCACACAGGAAAAGCCACAGTTTAGAGTTTGGATAAAGGAAAACTGGCTACGCTGAGCCACAGGAGGGAACGGGTGGGAACGGTATTTTCACTGAGGCTGCAAATAAATCGTCTTTGACACATAGTGACCGGAAATGAGCATTTATCAGATGTAAAAATAGCTCAAATATTGAGTTGTAAGGCTCATTGTTTTCAGTTTTTAGACTAAAAGTAGTTTCTCTAGACTAATAGCACCACAGAGCATCTCTTCTACATGAGGACGTCCAATTGTTGATTAAGCATCATGTATGTGGGTGGTGTGATTCACGTCCCCTCATTGGCTTCATGCTATTCTGCTGATGGACAGTTGGTGGCGGTAAAGTGCAAAGAAAAGCTAGCAGGAGAGAAGAGGAAAGCAGGGGTCCCTCTGCAATCTTCTTCTTCAAAGGAGTCACTAGCTCCATATTTTTATATTAAATATGTAAAAATAAACAAATCTAAGATAGATGATCAACAGTTTGTTTACATTTATATTGATTTAGTAGAAAATCAATATAAATGTAAACAAACTGTTGATCATCTATCTTAGATTTTTTAGAATAATAATATTATTAAAGTGATTGCATTGTACGTTTCAGTTATAGAACAAATTTGTAACCCCAATGTTTCGATGATTAGGTTTTTGTTATTCTGAAAACGAAAAAGTGAAAAGAATGAGCCTTAAAATTAATCAAATATATAAAAAAATGATATCCTTAAGCATAGTTAAGGTGATGCAGTGCAGCACAGGAGGATACTGTTACCACCGAGACATAATCACAGTGTATTCAGATACAGACACACACTCAGAAACAGTCATAAGGAAGAAAACAGCGTGGCAGGAGGTGGGAGGAGGGAGGAGCAGGTCTGAGGTTGAGTGCTGAGGTTTGGACGGTACCTCCACAGCTATGCTAAAGTCCACCATGGACACACTGGTGTTCCTGTGCCAGCACACGTGCACCATGGTGTTACCACGGTGAGGGGTGGGCCTCTCGGGCACGGCTTGCGGCAGGGCGGTCATGTCGTCCTCGGACTCCACCTCCGCCGGGGAGTCCTCAGGGCATTCTGGGAAAGTCAGGAGGTTGTTACTGCTAGAAGACGAGCATGGCGGTGAGGAGAGAGGGGCTCAAACACAGACAGAGTCAGATTATTCACAAAGCAAAGGGAGTCCTGGATTTCAGACGGTGTACTCGTAGTATTTTGTGCCAGTGACTGATGAGCCACTGTTTGTTTTTCACTCCTCGATGGATCAACTGTGGAGACTGATTCATACGTTTCGTATTGAACTGTATGTTTGTGTCCTAACTTACTGTTGTCGGTCAGATTGCAGGTCACCAGTTCAGACGAAGTCCCGTTGCTGGTTTGTGTCATTTCTATCGCCGTCTTGATGTCGTCCATCCACTTCTCCATCTCCTTCACTGAACTAGTGTAAAAACACACACATTTAAAAAAAGTGTTTGTTGGTCAGGAAAAGTGGTTAAAAAAGATCTCACAATCAAAGAAATTGTGTTATTTCACTGTCTGGTTAAAACTGTGATACAAAACACTTTGATGCATTTTGCACAAGTGAAAGTAACACTGAAAAATAATGTTTTAAATAAATGTACGGAGGAGTTTTCAGTCCCACATTACACTCAGCTCTTCCTCTCAGGCAGGTAAGGCAGAGGACTGAGCCTGAGAGGCAGAACACAGGGAACAGAAAGTGGCCTCTGCCCATGAATCTTAATTGCAGTGAGCTCACTGTAATTAAAAGTGATGAGCACACACACAACTGTAAACATCAGGGGAACCTATGGAAAACTATGGAAACACACCCCCGCCAGCCCCAGTGGAAATTCCACTGTAATGGATCAACCCTTGAGGCTGAATCAATAATAAAAAAATGATGTGCGTATTATATTTTAATATATTTGCGAGAACTCAGCTGTGCATGTCTAGTGATTCGCAGACAGCTCCATATATAGCTCTCCACACTCCAGAAAAAGAAACACACACTCACATAAGGTGTCTGTGGTGGACAGACACAGACACACACACACACACACACACTCACCTTGCTGCCACCACCACCGACAGTCGCTCTCCAACCAGCGTGAAGGCGTGAGGAACGCCCCACTCGTCTTCACTCTCCCTGATCTGGGAGAAACACACACGGAAAAAAAAACAGACACAGAAAAAACATTAGAGACGAGCGGTATCTGGGACAGAACGGACCGAAATAGACAGAACGACAGAGCAGGAGGAGTGAGAGAGAAGGAGTTGTGAAGATGTCCTGAGTGTGTGTGTGAGTGCGACTGTATGAATATGTATGTGTGTGTGTGTGTGTGTGTGTGTGTTGGGTGGAGGCAATCCCTTAAAAACCAGTGGCAGCCGCTCAGCCGTTAAAAGCAGTTCATTCGCAGTAATGACAAACTGGTGACAGCCATTTGCAGCACTTTGTGTTCAGTGAAAGTAACACAACTCTTACCTTCATGCCATGTAGCGGCAGCTGTCCGTGCACTTTGAACTGATTGGTTGGCGTCATCCCCCGACTTGTGTACAAAATGACGTCGTTGAACTACAGCCAGAAAGAAGGAAAGGTGAAAAGGGACGTTTACAGTCTTTTAAATCAATTCTCAGTTGATCTTAAAATATAAATTCCAACAGTTAATTACTTTTCTTCACCACAATGTTCCACTGTACAAACAGTTTTATTGCTTTGTTTACAAGTTACATTTCTAACCATAACGACAGAGCCTGAAGAACTTGTTACGTTTCCCTGCCAACACAGTCTGACTCATGTATAGGTGGGAAGATAAAAGTCGAATTATTTTTCCGCTGAACTCACTCAACTTAATAATTAATTTAGTAATATCTGAGTAAGTGGGCGTTACCAGGAAGAACATTCGTTGCTGTAGGCCTTTTCCAGACAGTTTGCTGAGGCAGCCTAACCTGATGAACTCCTGAGAAAGAGAATATGGGAAAAAAACACATACATTATTTATTAGATTTAAGGAAGTAAAGAACAAACAAGCTTACAAGCAGGTTTTTTGGGGCATTTTAACCTCCACCGAGAAGGTTACTTTTGTTGTTGTGAGCACGATTATGAAAACTGAACAGGATTTCAAGAAACTTGGTGTAGGGTTGGGAATTTGGCCGAGAAAGAACCCATTTGATTTTGGCATGGATTTGGACAAAGGAGTGGATCCAGGATCGTTTTAAAATCCCGTTCTTAAATAAAATGTTTTTTTTTATTTGCACCATTTTCCCAAGGGAGTTATTCATGGTTTTTGGTTGGAAAGAATTCTGGTGTATTAAGGGCACTGATTTCTATGAATGTGTGAAATTTGGTGGGGATCCAAATAAATGGTTTGGTGACGTTGGGTTAATCCTCTGAACCAATGCGAAGTCTAGCCACTGCTCAAGGCCCATTGGTCCATATGAAATGTGCCCACAAGGTCGTCCTGTCTCTAAAAATGTAGGCAGACGTTTGAAAGACACAGAATCTAATATCCTCAACTCACCCGACCAGGAACAACAAGATTGTCGATGCCGATCAAATCCTTCTTCAACTCCAGAAGCTTCTGGAAGTTCTCCATCTTGATTAAACTTCCCTGGAGCAGCTCCACCACCTCAGACACATCAGCCAGAGCAGCTGCAGAAAAAACCCACAGGTAAATCATCACCGAATATCATCTGTTGGATTATTCTGCTTTATTTTCAGAGGTCTGCAAGCGTCACACCTCTGCAGTCCCTGAAGTCCACGTGAGTAGCGGGGTAGTGTTTGCACAGGCGCTCCAGGATCTGCTTGTAGTGAAGGAGGCGATGCAGCGGGCGCAGGATGAAGACGTTCAGGGGGACGTAGCAGACCTTCTGCAGCTCAAAGTCCCTGCAGAGACCCTCTAGCTTGCGGGACGCCCTGCTGGCCTTCTCCAGCTCTAACAGGACTTCGGACTGCTTGTGCAGGTTGGCCGTCAGCGGCTGGGGAAACATTGAAGTTGGGGAAATACCAAAAACACATGAGTGTGGATGCATTTCAGTTTTTTATAGATATGCATATAGAACATATAGATATGTTTTAAAACCAATCTGTGCTTCACCTTCAAACCTTGCAGACTCTTCAACATAACGTCTCCAATGCGCTGATAGTCTCCTTTAATGTGAGCGTTGGAGCGTCCTTCCCTACAACAGATACACAGCAGCTTCATTAGGTTAAGACTTTTAGTTTTTGATTTTAAAACACCTCAACTTTAGAACGACTAGACTGATGAACAAAGATACCGTGGAAGCATATTATATCAGAAAGCTTACTCTTCTGTATTCTGCTTCTGAAAATGTGTATTTTTTAAATGAACCTTTATTAATTTGGATTCAATCGTCCTTGCAAAGCAAATTTTACTTCAGCAAGGAGGTTATGGTTTCACCCCTGGCCGTTTGTTTGTTGGTAGGTTAGTTTGTAAGAAAGTTTACGCAAAAACTACTCGAATAATTATCATGAAACCTAGACGGATGTGATTTGGATCAAGAAAAAACTGACTCAAATGTTGGTACAGATCTAAATCAGGGGGGGATATCCAGTTTTTTTGTATCACTTTCTTAAACAGGGTGATAGGGTAATTGAATCATCTGCTTTTGATAGTTGCCTTCTCCTTAAAGTGAGTTATTATGGTTATTGCTGTTGTGAGTGGAGCAACTGACTAAACTACACAGCAGCACTTCCACCTTATTGGAGTTTCACCTCATCTCAAGTTAGAGAGAACTTTGAGAGGAACCCACCAGCAGGTGTCTCCCTTGAGCAAGACTCTCCCCACATAGGGAGTATAAGTAATTTACTGCCACTGTATTCACTCAGTAGATTTATTTTTAGCAGTGCATTTAAGGAAACATCTCTCAGTCTGTAAAACACACTCATCTTCATCTGTGACAGACTGATCTATAATGTGGGTCACAATGACAGAGCTACATATATCTACTGGAATATTTGAATATGCAAAGAGAATAGAGAGACTTGTGTGGTGCTGGATAATTTACATACACATTTGTATCTGGCTCTTTATCACCAGCTTTGACTGAATATTACTTCCGGCTTTAATTTGAAGCTCTAACAAAGATTTGCTATAACAGGCACTGAAGTAGACATACAGTGTATTACTGCAAGTCTGCAGTTAAGGGCCCTACATTTTACAGCCTGACAGGGATTATGAATCACTGTCTGCACATCTGAATGTGTGTGTGTGTGTGTCTGTGTGTGTGTGTGTGTGTGTGTGTGTGTGTGTGTGTGTGTGTGTGTGTGTGTGTGTGTGTGTGTGTGTGTGTGTGTGTGTGTCTGTGTGATTCAGCGTACGTTCGATAAAGCACAACATCATTAAGGAGGTCAGACAGCCGAAACCCACAGGCAAAAAAAAAGGCCGGCGACAGTGTAGAGCGATTGTTGCTATGGAGACGGTAGCTCCTCAGGTCAACTAAAGGGACCAGTGTTGTTGTGCTCCCCAGCTAAATGCCAATGAAACTCATTAAAATGGTGGAGGTTGAAGTACATTTGGAAAAACAAACAAACAAACAAACAGACACATCACTGGAAGAGTTCCTGACCCTGCAGGGAAACATCTGTGTGTGTGTGTGTGTGTGTGTGTGTGTGTGTGTGTGTGGACAGGACTCACCACATCGCCAGCCGCTGCTCCACCTCCTTGAGGAAACCTGTGTGAAACTTGTGCAGAGGCTCGAAGGTGGAGTGGACGATGCTCTTCAGAGAGTCTGGAGTCGCCTCGTCCTCACCCACTGCACTCTGAAAAGACTGCCATCAAAACACACACACACACACACACAGTTAGAGAAAAGGTCCGCCAGTGCCATCATTGGTGTTTTGCTTAATGTGATGTTGGAATATCTTCAAATGCTTCATTACCCTACAATCTGTATAACCTAAGATAAAAGGTTAAATTGTCAATAAATCAAAATTAATAACAGAAAGTACTAAAATTGTATTTAAAACAGACATATTCTTACATTTAATTTAGCTAAAATAAACACAGAAAACATATTGACACCCTATAAGTTATAAAAATGTTTGGTTTTGAGAGCATATAAAGAAGTATAACAACGCATGAGTGTACAACGTTACAAGGACAGAGGTCTGGGTCTGGTGCAAAATGAACTTATAGTGATTGTTTCTGTTTTAGATCGATTCAAACACAATCATGCCAACAACAATCTCTCGTAGTGAGTCAGGGGGCCACCAGCAGGGGTTAAGGGAAATCTATAATTATACATATTTTATAGCCAGTATGGAGGGTTTTAGGTTGGAAAGATAGAAACCTGTGGTGAAGCCCCTCATACTGTGATGGATTAGGGGGGTTAACTTTTTACACTTTGAAAACAGCACAACAAAAAACAAAAACTTTTCCTATCTGAAATGAAAGTCTACGAATAGAGGATGTGGTGTGCTGCATAGATTGCAAAGCCCTTCAAGGCAGATTTGTGACTTTAGATAAGAAAAAAGTACTTGGCTCGTCTACAGCACCACAACTACCAAGAGAGATACCACAGGGGTTTTCCAGACGGGGGTTTTCTTGCTCAGAACCAATAAATCCAAACACTTAATAAACCTGGATGCAGCAGGTATGAAAAGTAAGTAATGTGCTTTGTGCCATGTATTTCCTGAGTCCATTCTGGGTTTTTGTGTGAAGGCCCTGCTACTCTGTTTCCATTCTTATTCAGCACAGAATGATGTTGTGTTAAAGCAGCTTTTCACTGGACACTTTCAGAAGCCGTCTGTGCCGTCGCCCGTCAGCTCAGTGACGTCTTTAATCCTCTCATCGCCTGAGGACGAGCGCAGGAATCAGAAGCCAATCACTCTTAACACATATAGCTTCATTAAGTCAAATGTTGCATGTGTGTGTGAGTGTTTGTGTGAGTGAGTGTGTGTGTCAGGGGCACAGTGGACGCAGCTTTATTTAGCTGACGGGATGGGAAAGGGAAGTGGCTTTTAGGAAAACCTGAGTGTTTCTAGAAGGTTTTGGTAGAGAGAAAAAAAAAGCACCGGCTGCCCTGATGACTTCACCCCAAAATGTGGACTTACTAACTAGTGTGTGGAAGGAGACATCACACACACACACACGCACACGCACACGCACACACGAAACAAGAACGAGGACACGAGCCAACCCAAATATTTATGAGAAGCCTGAGAGGCTTTTCTGAAAATTACAAGACGAGAAAAGCTGCAATCTCTGAACCCGCCAGTGAAAAGAAGTGATGCATTTTTGAGAATCAGACGAGCGGCTTCAATAAGAACATCCCTCCTTGTTTTCAGCAGAACGAGCTGCACCCAACATTTAATATCCTGTTTTCATGACGCTTTCTCCTTGGCAAAGTTATCAAACGAAAAGGTGTCCCTGTGCTCGAAGTGAGCCGGCAAAATCCGAAGGAACATTCTGAAACAGGGAGTCGCACGCTGCTAAATGCATCCATCTCTTTAAACACAAACACAGTTTAGTATTCACAGCCTTCAGTGAGACAGATAAATGTGTTTTCAGGGCACAGAGGGTGTTGAATGAATAAAAAATTGATTCACATCTGCCAGAATATCCCTGTATCACCGCCTGGCGCTGTGTTCTTTTGGCGGACGAGCTTGCAGTGGAGCAGCTAAGCGGAATAATCGATGTTTCCTACCCGGAGGACGGTGGAGAGGAAAACAAACAGCGGACTTGGACCTGGTCTTACCACAGTTATCACCTCCAGGTCCTTCAGATATGTTCGCTCTGTGGTCAGCAGCTCCTTGGCAATGAAATAGGCCCGATCTGTTGGAAACCTCTGCGAAGACAACACAACAGAGAGAGGATGCTGAGCAGGGGAGACTGAGCCATCTAACTGTGAGCAGGTCCAACAGTATCTGGTGCCTCATCAGTTGTTTTACCCGTCTAACCCATTTCTCTGTGGAATATTCCCAGCCTAAGCCCCAGTGGAGGTTTATTTAGGACATGCAATCTAGGTCCACTGCTATTTTCAGTATCTCACGATGGATTTGCAGCACAATTTCAGGGAAAACAATCTTAATTACTGATGGAACAAAGTTATCAAAGCGCTCCTTGGTGACCGACCTTCCTCCGAACGTCGTCTTCGTCGTCGGTGCGAACGCTGCAGGCGTCGTTGAGCAGCGGGCTGGTGAGTGGGGAGGGCAGCCGGCCATCGGGACTGTGGCCACAAAGCTCCAGGGACTTCTGACCGTTGACCATGCCGTGGGAGTGGGCGGAGGACGGGGACGGGTGGGGACTGTTGGACGCCACAGCTGCCCGGTGTCCCATGGAGGTGAGCAGCAGGACGAGAGAAGATCAAAGTTAGAGTGATGCACATAGAAATTATAAACAATTCACTTTTCACCTACTTTAAGTCACAGATGAGTAGATTCAGTTTGTTTATTATAAATATTTGAATTAAGAAAAACCTCCAACTGTGTCTTTGTGCCAATTTCTCAATTGTGAGGATTTTATGCGTTTGTGTGTTTTCTATCACGATGAGATTCTTCTCTTGGTTTCAAGGTCACCATGTTCACCTTGTAGAGAATCATTTTTTAAATGGATTAAGAGAAAATGATCTGCAGATTAGTGATAAAGAAAATAATCATTACTCACAGCTGCACTAAATCCAGAGACACTGTGACATTTCGATGCTAATTAAAGTTTCCGGCATTCATCTCATCACCCGACACTGCAAACACCACCCACTGGGAAGCTACACCAGACTACTTTAGTCTTTATTTACAATCAGTCTAAGAGGATCAGAGTCTTCTTCACAGGAAACACTATCACGTCTAACTGGGAGAATCTGCCGGGACAAAAAGTGAAAAGTCAGCCGTGACTCACTCGACAGTCCAGACGGCTCTGGCAGCCTTTTGTGCTCATGTCAATCAATACACAAGCTGAGACACGAGCTGCAGGATGATTAAGAGGAATGAGTTACCTAGTGTCGTCTACTCGGACGATCTTCACTCAGCTATACTTACTATATTACAGCTGCAACCTCCCCCCCCTCCCCCCTTTTCTCTGCTGCCCCATGGTGTGTCAGCACAAACACAACAGTGATGCACACAGAGCAGTGGAACTCATGACTGCAATTACATCAACGTGCCCGGGAATGATTCTAAAACAACTACAGAAAGGGATCGACTTAGACAGACTGCAACAAGTGAGTCAGGAAATAAACATATGCACCAAACAACACCACAAAACTACAGGGAGGAAGACGAGGAAAGTCCAACATCTAAAACCAAACAACACACACTGACTTACTGAAAGAAGATTCAGAGGTCTCTCTTCATTAAGGTCATTTTTATTGACTCTAAAGTGACAGATAAACACTCCAGTGAAGTTATGTAGCAGCATAAAATGGGAAGGGGAAAGATGTGTGAACTCATACAAAGACTTCTAGTGTGTTAATTATCATTTCAATTCAGGTTTTTTCCCCTCTATTTATTTAAGATACATATTCCTTGCGAGTGCGTTCCCTTCACTTCTGGTAACGGTTCATGCTCCTCCATCCTCAACGGCTTTAGTACATGGATTTCGCTTGCTTCATCCCCACACCAATTACAAGGGCGGGATCATTTAATTGGTCAACGGCAAGCCTGGCATTCTATTGTTTGGGAAATTAGGCAGACCTGTTGAACGCAAAAATCCAACAGCATGAGCTCAAGGAAATCGGTCCCAGCAACGAAATATCTGAGTGCAAGAGGCTATTTGAGTGCAAGCGTGGGGGTTTTGAGTGAAAGCATTACAAAATCTGGCCCTACACTCAAACTGAAAGACCCAGCTCTCGAATAAAGATAGGGAAAAATAAAAATGAAATATAAAAAATATAATTTAGAATGTAAAGGATTTTTCAATAAACAGCATTGTGACACTGCTGTGATTGTCTTATTTGTGATGAGCATACATATATTCATGTGTGTTTCATCCATATTACTCATTAAAGTGAAAGTGAATCGTAAAATACTGAATATAAATATGCTATTTTAAATATATTGCATAATTCCCTTTGTTTTAAAACCTGCTCCAACAACAGAGTATTTAATCTGTAGGATAATGACAGTGTGGTGACTGTGATCACTACCTGTGTGTTACAGTACATTCAGTTCAGCACATGCAGAGAGCAGCCAGGGCAGCACAGTATGATGCGCACCAGAACTCTTCTGTTCTGGTTTAACACAGCATGCATTGGAAACAAAAAATCCTGAAGGGCATCAGTGGTTAGGAGACACACACAGGTCTCACCTACAGACCTGAGACGCAGAGCCGAACAAACACGTGTTAAATGGTTTGGAGTTTAAAGAATACATTTCCATCTTCTCCAAATTATTCAGTTGTTGAGCAGCTCTGTTTCTCCTGGTCTGTGGCAGAGCTATGTGCATCAGGGAGGCTTCCCCTCCCGCTGCAGCGATCCAGCAACCCCCACAAAAAAACAAATATGTATTCTCTCTTCATAATTTTGCATTAATGCATGTCGAGGAACCATGTTGAAACACCAAATAATTTAGAAATCTAGAATCATAAATATTCAAACACAGCTTCGGTTTTTGATGTAGATGTTAAAAAAACATTTGGGAGCAGTCGACCGTGACGGATGAGCCAAGAGCCTGTGTACTTTGAGGAGTTGCCTTTAAACTGCCTATCACATGCACAGTTCACACATACACACACACAACACACATACACACACACACACACACAAATACAAAATCCCCACTTCTATTTGCCCGTATATCCCCAAACTCCTGTCATCCTTTACCCAAACCTTCTCTATCCCTGTCCTCTGGAATAATTATGTGTTATCTGGATCACTGCAGAGAGAGGAAACCCACATACTGGTGATCTTCATTTACACAGACACAGCTGGTGAGTGACAGAACAGGTTTTCATGCAGTAACAGAAAAGATACAACAGTTTCATGCTGACAGACAAGTGCATACACTGGACAAGAAAGAAAGAAGGAAAAAAAAACAGGAATGTCACATCAAAATCATTATTTTAACAGAACAAACATGAAAACAAGAGTGAAAGCAAGAAACAGGGAAGGAAAAAGAATAAAAGTGCAGCTGCATTTTGTTATGAAGATTGCAAAGTTGCTGGCCGCCACCACAGCTGTCGGAGGAGTTTGTGAAACCAAATTATTGGGCAGAGACACTCGAGCGTGAGTCAAGTGCAGAGGGAGATGTCGGCGGTGAACAAAAGAGCTATAAACTGTAGTGAAGTGGCAAAACTGCCAGTGCAACAGACATTTACTCTCAACTCAGCCTAAACAAGCCACCACTGGTCTCTAATGCTGTTAGACTACAGACACTAAAATACCCTGAGGTTATATTTAGACCTGTTGCTGCATTTCTTGTCATTAACGACAACTTCAGTGAATAAAAAAGCTCATTCCACATTAGAATCCTTCCAACGTCAAATCATCACACTTTTGTTTTGCACCTTTACAGATCTTAATATAATTTTGTGTGTTGATTTGGTCAAATGACAAACCTACGAAACCGAAATTTCATATGTGCAACAAATCAAACACCAAAAGCCGAACTTCCTGGAGGATTTGATGAAATTAAAAAAACATCTTTGTAAAAATATCACAAATTTCTAAATATATAATTCTGTTATTTTAAGTGTGAAAAGTACCATTAACAAAATTGTAATGATTTGACACGGAATGACTCTCTACTAAAGTTGTAGCAGGGGGAGCTATTAACATAAACAATATTTGGAATCGGTATTTGTAGCATATTCATCAGTTTCCACACTGACACTGAGCACACACCAGATGCTTCATAAATAGTATTAATTACACAAGAGATGAAAAGATTATCCCCGATAATCACAACACAGCTTAGAAACTTTCACTGTCCACAGACATTTTAGCCCAAAATATTGATAAAGACCTCAAAGTCTGTTTTGGAGAAATCTGCACAAAGTTTGACAACAACAATCGTCAAATCATCCAGAACAAAATAGATCTGACTACACACAATACGGTTTGTGTATTTCCCTATGGGAGATCATAAGGCAACAGAAACTGAACTGAGCGTTCAACAACTCCACAAAACACTGACTGAACAATGACGTCTACAACAAAGTCAAGTAAAGTCAAAAGTGTGCAACTGGAACCTCTCCAAGTTCCTCTTTGAGATTGAAACCCACATAAACAGAGACAATAAAAGTTTTTATCCATTAGTGTTTAATCCTAAAATGGCACTTGTGTATTTCTGCAGAGACATGTTAACACAAGAGGCAGAATGATAACGATGAACTCCCTCCATGCAGAAAACAAGAAAACTACGATACACCCTTCCATCCCTCAGTCTTGCAAAGGAAACCACTTCTCAATAAAGGAAATAAGGGTTTAAAAGTGCTCTGAGTAGAAATTAGAATACTTAAACTGAGATTAGTGTAGACTTGAGAACAATCACCTGTCACCTTCTTGTTTGTTCCTCAAAAGTTTGATAATAAATCAAAAGATTTTCCTAACTTTCCATAATAACAAATAATAATTGCTGCATTGTGTTTATAATTTTATTTGCAGGGCAAGTTGCAGCGTGTTTGCTCGTCCTTGTCATCGTCCATAAAGTTTTTACCCTCCATGCAGTCAGACCTCATAGTTGCAGCTGCAGTTGTGCATGTACCCACAATCAGCATGCAATGTAGTTCTCTCACGCTCACGCAATCACTTATCTTTCATTTTTTAGTCTCGAGCACCTGTTACTCAGAATGTGTTGTGCGTAGGACAACGTCCATCATTGTGCACGTGCACCCAGATGATCACCAAACGCTGGCTTTCCCTTCACCATCTGAACCCAAACCAACCCTTCATACTGTGCATGTTCTGAAGCTCTCTCTGCGCTAACAGCTGAAAGTCTGTCCACTATCGTCATCGCTGAAGACATTACTGTCCTCATCTGCCTCCTCGTCCAGCTGGAGGCTGCCAAAGGAGAACTTGTTTCTGGGTAAATGGGAATTTGAGCCGGCTTCCCCAGCGTTACCAAACATCAGGGGGCTGCTGCAGTTGCCCCTGTTTGTCTCCACCTCAGACTCACTGGACTCTGAGCCACTGGTATTGGAGCAGTCGTTCATCTGAACCGCCCCAACGTGTGTGGCACCAGCCTGCCCCAGGCGTTTCCTCCCGGAGCCGGCCCTGGATCTGCCCGGGGCCGAGAGCCCATTGGCCACCATGCGGCGCTCGAGAGCAGCCATACGCTCGGCCCGAGACAGGACGGGATGCGACTCCTGCCCCGGCAGGGACGCTCCCTGGTCTGGGTCCGTGTCAATGTGGCGCATTTTGTGGAGCTTCTGTAAGTGCGAAGAGCGACTGGGCATGGGGGAGTGCCCCCCCCTTGTCAAGGTGAGGGTGAGCAGAGCTGTAGCCATTCTGCTCAGCATGATTGAGGGGAGGTGCCGGATGAGAAGCGTCCGGAGCAGGAGTGGGGACACCGCTCCTCGAGCCCATCATGTGTGGGACTGTGAGAGGGCTGTAGCTCTGCCTCTCTCTGCTCTGAGCACTGCTGTCTGCCATGGTGCCATAGACAAGGCTTTGGTCTGACCTCTTGTACGACTGAGACTGATCTAACTTGTGACTCGGTGGGAGCTGTGGTGTAGAAGGTGAAGCAGACTCCCTGTGCTGCGTCCTACCCGTAAAGTTCTCCTGCTGAGCCTGAACATCACCATTCATGTTCTCAAACCCAGACGCCTGGTGGAGCACGGCCTTCTCCCTGTGATTCATCCTAGTGTCCTGATCCCTGCACGTGTTATAGTCATAATCTATATTATTCCAGCCAATGTAGTGGAGGGAAGAGCTGCTGTCTGTAGCAGCGCGAGGTGGCAGACCTGTACTCGGAGGTTCTTGGTGGATCTGTCGCGTCGAGCCTCTCGTCTCCTCCGTCCTGGACACCGACCCCGTTCTGTCCTCGTGGCCGTTTGTCTGGTTGGGGGGGCTCGCCCTGGTGGTGCGTGAAGCGTTTTCTGCGCTCACCAACACCGACTCTTTCCAGTGACGCTGAGGAGGAGGGTCGACTCTGTCCATGGGAGGAGGACCCCTCTGACAGACACACACAGAGGCAGAGAGTTAAAGCATTTCAAGACTTTAGTCTTTTATCTATCTATTAAAATATCTAAAAACTCTTTATAATTCTTTATGACTTGATGGAACAGTTGTTTTGATGAGTAAGTTTTGTACATAAGCTGGCAAAAGAGACATTTCTGCTGCTGGTTTTGCTGATCTGTGGTGATGATGTGCCACTAAATGTTACACAAAGCCAGAAGACAGCTCCCAGCTTATGTAAATGTGTGTGTCATCTGTCTGAATAGAGCTTAAATGTTTGTTCTTTTGTTCATTTGGATAAGCGGAGATGTGGAGTGTGATGCATCTAAAACCATCTATATAGCGCTTATCTTGAAAGGTTAGCTGGAGCAAATGGCTGCTGACATTGGACAGGTTGCCAGAGTATCTCACAACTATTTAGACACAATTTAGACTCTCCAATCAAGTTAACCCTGAGTGCCCGGAGAGAAAACCCAAGCAGACACAGGGAGAGCATGCAAACTCCACACAGAAAAGCCCCTTGCCAAAACCGGAGTTGAACCAAGAGATGGGCTAGATGTGAGGCTAACCACTGCACCACCATGCCTCCCTACATACTTAATTGGCAAAAATGAAAAGGAACACAGCTATTATTTTCAAATATTATACATTCTATAGTATTATGTAGTGTGACATATATGAAAATTATGTGATCTGGAATAACTTAAAAGATTGTTTAGTGTTGATTACTGTGAGAAAACTCCACAGGGGACAATAAAGGCTTTCTTTGTATAAATAGAAGCGTTATAATGAGATTGATTGGGTTCACACAGACTTCATGTGACCCGCTCCAGATGCACTTCAAAGGCTAAGACACTCACTTCTGTTGGCACTTCATGGTGACGCGGAGAAGGCAGCGGCGACAGGCGGCTGTTGTGTTGGACCCGGCTGTGTTTCCTGGCAGAGAGACGGTTGACTGTCAGTGTTAAACACTCCCACAGAACAAATGAGACGAACATACACTCGTCTGCAGCCTTTACCTTTCAAATGGAATCTTTTTAAACTCGGACTCCCTCACATGATCAATCACCTGCTTCTGTGTGCGACCGCTGCAGAGGAGAAGCACAGAAGAGATGATGACAATGAGCTTTAGTTGAGTGTTTAAGTGATGGGACATTGGGACTGGAGACAGAGACAGAGACACAGAGACTCCCTATACCTGAATCTGAAGGAGGAACCTCGTGTGAAGAGCACAGGCTTGGGTTTGGCCTTGGGTTCCTCAAAGAGGCGGAAGAAGGCGTGGTACTCGACACAGATCTTCCAGAAGACTTTACAACAGTCTCTGCTCGCCATCAGGAACTCCAGAGTGTCCTGGTAAGAACTCTGGTGCAGCACAGAACATTTATTACATTTAGTGGATTCGATTTAGTTACGTGATTTAATTATTCACAGCAGAACCTAGCAACGTAACTTACATTTAAATCTGGCCTCAGCTTGATGAGGAAACGTTTCCTCTTGAAGCTCAGTTTACGAACTTTAGACCAGTTGAAGGCGTTGATCCTCGTGTGTCCCTGAAGCAACGAAAACAATAGATCAATGTTTAATCAGGCTTTTAAAAGAAATACCTCTTTATACAGCCAAAGTTATCTCAATCACACCCCCATGGATTTGAACATTCACCTCTTACATCATTAACCTTACAAACCAGTGGCACTGACCTGAATGACCAGGACGCCGGTGTGCCCCACAGACAAGCCTAAAGCCGTGCCCTCACGATCCTTGGCAGGGTGAAGGCGGATCCCGTACATCTCCAGCCGGCGCGCCACTTCTAGTAACTGATAGTCTGATTCTGAAGGTGTGTGACCTCTGCAACACAAAGCAAGACAACAAGGTTAAAACACAACGAGAAGAAGATCAAGAATGAGGCTGGGAATATTCTATATTTCCCTTACTGTTGACAAAAATCCAAGAAAAGACTAAAACTATTAATTAGTTGATCCTAATAAGAAGTGTTGCATAAGTAGCCAAAGACTGAGAGAGATGATAATTCTGCTGTCAGGGTTTAATATGATAACTTACTTGTATTACCCCGGCCAAGGAGGTTATGTTTTCTCCCCTTTCTGTTTGTTGGTTATTTATATATTTAGCAGGATTATGCAAAAAGCTAACTAACTTTCCTAATTCTTATCAGCGGACCCGTTTCCTGCGTGTGGTACTTAATAAGAGATTTAACTCGGCGTGGCATCCGAGCAGAAGGAGCGCAGTTACAGTTATCAACGCAGAAAGCCTCGCGGGGGAAAAGTAGGCAGTCAAATCTAATCGAGCTGCTTTCATGTAGCAGGAGCCGCCCACTGTGGGTCCATCTCTGACACAGCTCACCGTAACACAGAGGTGAGTCGAGGGTTGGCAAAGATTTGGCTCGTACTCAAACGTGTGCACGGATGATTTTGACATTTTGTGGCAGGATGGTGGGAGGAGAGCTGGAAGGTTTCCAGTGATAAACTCCCAGCAGCTTGTTGCTCTTAAACTTGAGGCAGAAAAATACGGAAAAGAGCCAAGTTCAATAACCATCTCCGCTTGGTATAAGCTCCACATTAGACATCGGAGTATACGCTCTGAGAATGTGCGTTTTTAACCTTCGAAACCAGCTGACAACAGCTGTGTGAGTCATGTGGTGGGATGAAGGAAGCTTCCAGGCCTCTTGTGTTGTTGTTGGAGAAATACTCAAACTTCAGAAGCTGTAAAACAACTTACAAAAGACGGGCTCTTCTGAGCTGATCTACGATAAAGAGCTGCACGGAGCGCTCCTGAGAAAGAACCCATTTATTAAGCAGCTGCCTTCCTGAAGGTGTCACCTGTATAATAAAAGTTCCCCGACAGGACGTGCACAGGGCCTGACGCAACTCTTCCTGTTCACGGGCAAACAGAATAGTTTGTGTTGAGCAGTGGCTTCAGTGACTTTAAGAGCAGAGTTTAAGACACTGGATCCATTGAGTGTCTCATTTTAATGTTGTGGACAGCTCTTAGTTCTTCCTGGGTTTCTTCATGAAAGGAAATATTGCCAAGTAGACAGCTATGAAGGAATATCTGAGTCCCACAATTACTTACACTTCCCCATAACTGAGGATAAGATGAAGTAGCTGAGTGGAGAATAACCCTTGAAACGCCACATTATCTCACAAACAGACAGAGACAGTTGCTATCCATCCACAGCCAAGCTGAATGTTCTGAGATAAATTCTAACAGGGGTGTTTGTAGACTCAGTTATCAGTTCCATGTTGGTCCGGTTTGTAGTTTCATTCATATCTTTTTCATTCAGAATGTACAACAATGTACAGCGACATTTAAACAATGCTCAAAAATATTTAAAAAAACAAATTTTAAAGCTCGACAGAAGGATCGTTAAATGAATGTCAACACAATTAAACTCATACGTAATATGTCAAAAATACTGAAGACATTTGAAAGCCTAAAAACTTCCGGAAACTCACATATTCTTGGAGTGAAACTCCATGATCTTGTCGATCAGGGGCATTTGATCTGGGATGTAGTTGTTGTTGAGGAGGTGCGACCGGCACTGACTCTCCTCGAAGTCCCCAATCTCAGCTGAAAGAAAAAAGACGTTATTGTAAAAATACTTGCTACAAGATACTGGCGGGTTATAAAAACATACTTCAGTGCTGCTTGGCACAGAATGAAACGCCCTTCGTCCACTAGATATTCCCTCATAAAAACATAGCTGTGGTGAATTGTGTCAACATGAATACGTGGGTATGAAAGTTGAACTGACTTCCAACCTCGTTCGTGTTGTTTTTGATCACTACTGAATAACGGGCTGAGAAACGTCAGGTTGAGAAAATGCTCAGTATTTCCTGGCGTGGCACCATGAGGCTGCTCTGAATCAGTTCTGCAAGATTATGTCCAGGCAGCTGACTGAAACGTATCCATAGAAACGCACCCGAGATCCGTCAGCTAGGTATACAGTGTGCTACACGATGGCGTTTGATGATAAACTCAGATCGGTTGAGGTTTTGGTCTCGTGAGCTAAATGAGGAGCCGTGAGGGACTTACACTGGATAATGTGGGAGACGATGAGTGCGGCGCTGCTGTCGTTACAGGTCAGACGTCCAGAGGAAAGGTCCTGTTTGATCTGGAGGGCAAACAGGTACCTGGACACAGACATAAACTGCTTTAACAAGGTAGAACAGGGCAGATGTGGCGGTGGGTTTCAGCAGGAGAACAAGACAAAAAGAGAAAAACCTCTGGATCAGCTCAGAAACAACATCTACCCCTGAATCTAAATGAGCTGCTGCAGCTAAACGTCTGAATAAACACAATGTTCTCTGGCTCTTTTTATTTTGCACAAGACTCTTAGTCAAATAGAGTTGGCAAAGTGCACATTTTGGATTCAGTAAGTAATGAAGCTGCACCGCTGCTTCTCTTGGATGAGAGCCAGAGCGAGAACCAATAAAGTCGGGAATAACAGGCTTTGAATTTGTTAAAATGATAAAAGATAAAGTAGGAGTATATATTTGACATTTAGCCTCTGTTGGAGGGAGAAGATGGATACAGGAAACAGGCTGAGAGAGAGATGAGGAATGACATGGGACGAAAGGTTCCTCACTGGACTCAAACTGTGTATGTGATGGTTATGTGGCATTTGTTGTAACTATTTGACTCGCTCGATAATCTGTGTCCCCATCTCAATGTGTCAAATACATAGTCTTCTTAGGAGGGAGGTTTGTGATGTAGTGACCCAGAACAAAATGTATAGACATAAGGAGATGGAGCGTACCAATACTAATATTATGTTGTATTAAAACAGAGAAACCAAATAAATCCACACACTGAAGAGGAATTCAATATCCTCCTGGGACATCGAGAGCTGCACTATTCACATACTACACATAAAATACAAATATTGATCGAGTTCTATAATTATCATCATCAAACACCATGTATATCAGTGTAAAGATCAGAGAGCTACCATATATTAGTATACCTAGAGTATATTTGTTTATACTAATATCATAAAGAATCATTCAACTCATTTGCCTAATATTTCTCCACTCTGCCAACTCTGAAACATGTCATGACACAGCTCTGCAGAAAGCTCACAGACACCAGGAAGTCATTAGTGCCACGCTCATCTGCGGAGAGCTAAATCAGAAACATGGCAGCCATGACATGACAATTACAAAAGCGAGGAGGGAATAAATCTTTTAAGAAGCGGAGCGCATGTTTGCTTGTGCGCTTCCACAAATCGCTTCCACTCACAGCTGAAGTCATTTACTCTGACATATCCTACGTAAATGGTTTTCAATAAATGCCAACAGGAAGATACGTGTAGAATGTGGAGATCTATTCAGGTAAAAGAGGAGCTCACCTTGTCAACTCCTCCAGTAGCTGTGCGTGGTCTGGAGGGAAGAACTTCACGGCAAACCTCAGGATCGTGTGTTTCGGTCCTAGAGTTGTAATAATAACACAAAACTATATATTACTTTCTGTTTGGTTGTTGAAAACGCATCACATTTCCATTCACATCACAAAAAAGAGGTAGTGACAGCATTTTGAAACACTAACGTCTGAGCTGCTTGATAATGGGCTTGATGTGATCCAACCAAACCTGTTGAAAAGAGGAGAGAAACAAGCAGTATTGTGAATTCTGGGATGTATCAGAAGAGGCTCCATTTCACTTTCATTTCCCTGCTCACTCACCATCATCTTTTGATGGTTCTGAAACTCCAAGCCAAAGTAGTCGCCCTCGATGAGGTTCATGTGGGAACACACCAGGTCAAACAGCACTTTGCCCGAGGCTTTTTGCTGTGAACAAGAGGAAAGAACGGGCAAAGGATTCTGGTTAGAATAAAGTTTTTTATGACCAATGTACAATAACCACATCTATTTTTAAAGTGAACTTTTGTTCCAGTGAAACGGCTCGGTGACATTTAATACTCTTTATTTAAAAGAGAGAAGACCAGACTTCAGGAAGCAGATTTTTTCACAAAGAAGCAGCCAGAAACAAAAGAGGGTTGGGCTTTGTGGACCTGTCAATCTCTACATGGACTGTATTTGATCTGTCTTTTCAGTGTCACTGATGATGAACCAGCAGACTTTAGAGGATGATTCAGCATCAGGGATAAAGAGGGATTCTCCCAACCACCTCTGCCCCCGCTTACCCCACACACACAGCACACACAAGCACTTGGAAGTACGAATAATCCGCAAACTTTTTAACAAACAGAAACAATGTGACAACACATTAAACCCCCACAGTAGGAGCCACCTCAGAAACGTTTCCCATGTAAGGTCACGTAGATGTCAGGGATTTCCACAGAAGCAAACCTCTGTTCCGCTCTCCCTGAGGAAACACAGAGTTCTGTCAGCCACACAGCAGGAGAATTTCTGCCTGGCTGCCCCCCCCCCGTGACTGGTCTGAACCAGCGCAGAGCGTAGCACAGGAGTGTTTAGAGTCGTAGTTTCCGCCTGGTTTGGTTAATGAACCAGTGCTGAGTCTGAGAGGGTTTTCAAGGAAGCAGCTTCTGCCTTTAATACAAACGGAGAGTCAGTTTCCTTGGCACCGACACTAATACCACATGTCTCCTCACGCAGCTGAACTGTGCTGACATCCGAGTGCAAATCTGTGTAGTTTTAAAAGAACCTCACTGTCTGTGTTCCTATTAATGCTGAAAGAATACACAGTTAATCTCCAGCAGCTTAGTGAGGGGGTTTTACACTTCCACAACCGAATCCGTAATCTTCTCTAAACATGCCTCCCCACTCTCGCTGCTCCTCCCCTGCCGTGCCCACCCGGGGAGCAGCTGTTTCCATATGGTGATGGAACGGAGCTGGTGAGGGAGGCCACAAAAAGGCTGCGAGCAAAGAGGTCATCAGCCAAAAAACACCCTTCAAATACACACACTCATACACACACATGGCTTTCTAATGAGGTGCTGCAACAAGTGGGCGAAACAACCGGCTGAATGAATTTCTACAGTGCGATCAAAACAAGTCGGGCCAAGGAATCCGAGCTGAATGCAGTGGAGGCTGCAGATTGTTTCTGTCTCGCTGGAGCACGCTCACATGCAGGCACATAAATCTGCTGAAGGGAAATGACCACGAGCCGGAGCAGAGATGGGTATAAGGCTGATTGGAGCCAGGCGGCGCTTGATTAAACGCAGCTGTCGCCGGCCGGAGTTGTGGGGCTAGCGTTTGGAGCACAAGTCAGAGAGAGAGTGCCGGCCATCGTGACACACCCAATAAGACGACAGAACATAACACAGTAATCGCTTTGGGATTTCTTTCTTTCTTTTAAATATGAACTGATGAAACCTGGAGTAATGTTCTTTTACGTGGATAAAACTAGAGAGTGCATTCCTCCACCAAGGCCCCACCCCCTTAAAGAAACCACATTTAAATTCAGTCAATGCATCTCCACCAAATTGCACACACTCATGAATATCAGTCCAGTCTGGATCTGCACCAAATTTCCCTGACCCATTCCTCTAATTTCGTGGTAATCCTCCATGTAGTTTTGTCTTAATCCTGCTGACTAACAAACAAACACAGATAACTATCAGCGTTAATCTGCTGCTATCACAGCCCGTGCTCTTCTGGAAAGGCTTTCCAAGATTTTGCAAACAAGCCGCAGGAGCTTGGTCGCAACAAACCCCTTTCTTTATGGACCTGGCTTTGTAGACCGAGGAACTTTCATTTTGAAACAGTCGAGGCTATTCCACAAAACCGTTCTTTATTGAAAGATCATCGTCTGCTGCAGGTTTATCCCAAAGGCGGCCCGCATCCTGAACACTTTTTCATGTGGGTTGCTGCTGCTGATTGCCCGACAGGTGCTAGTGTTTTATCTAGACATTTCATACTATGAGGTTTCATTTATTTTAAAATTAGTTTCAAGATGTATTATTCTCTTCTGTTTAAGGGGTTTTCTCACATTTTCCCAATGTGTTAAAACAAATGTGTGTGTGTGTGTGTGTTTTTGTGTTTAGTTTTTTTCTCTTGTCTATGGTGTGGGTGAGCTCTCCATGACTTATTCCAATCAACTTGTTCATATGGCATTAAAGTTCATTGCTGAATCTTGAACAGATTTTATGGTTTGCATTAAGTGGAAGTAAGTTGCCTTGCTAAACCTATGCAGAGAGCACCAGACCAAAAGTTTAGGGCCTTTAACAACTATTTCAGTGTTGAATCCCTGACACATCTGATCTCTGGCTATAGACTCTTTTCACAGCAGACATATCACTGAGTAGAAACAGGTATTTCCAATAACTCTCTTAGCTGTAGAATATTCGTTTCTGTCTGGGCAATGCAATGGTTCATCTTCAATCCATTCACTGTACATATTCTCACAAGTAGTATTGTTTACTGATGCTTACTTTTGCTACTGTAATATTGCAAATTCCCCCATTGTGGGACTAGTAAAGGAGTGTTATCTTAAAAATTAACAATGCCTCTGTTGTAGACATTAGTCCAATCAAGCCATGATGACAGAAGACACATTAACATGGACACAAATATTCAGATATTAACCAGATTTAACCAATCGTCTGAATAAGACACTGAAAACAGTATTTTCTGAGTACCTTTACCTGAGTAGGGTAATATGATTTACACCTGTACTTTTCCTTCTGTGACTTGTCAAAAGGTTTTCTGTGACAAAAGGTCCATTGAGTCTTTTCATAACGGCATCGCAGCACTTATCTGTGCAGCCCCAACGTCTCCTCGGGGGGGCCTCCACAGAACGGTTAGCACATCAGGACTCACACAATAGCACATTTTATTGATAGCTGGTAATAGCTGCCAAATGGGACTGGCTACGTTAACCTGAGGGGAGCTTTTCACATTGTTGTGGCCACTTCAATACATCCCACTTATTTAAATTGTGTCCTGCTAATGGCAGTAAGTGTAATGTTAAGAAAGGTATCAAAGTTATTAAAATTCATCCAGTGGGGAAGATTAAACTCTGCACAAAATGTTATAGCAAGGGATAAAAGGGGGTTGGGATTTTGTCACACTGAACCAAATTCCAGAAAACTGTTTTCTAATTACATTACGACTTTATTCCACAAATTTAATCTTGCAATAAACCTCAAAAGATAGTTCTACAAACATTATCTTATTGAACAGTAAATTTTTATATATTCTATATTTAAACCGGCAGTAAGACTGTGTGAATTCCCCGCTCATCAAGACTATAAAATACACTGCAGTCTACTTTATTTATCAGCATGTGGACAGTTGAACTTTAAATTTAAATTAAAACCAGGAGGTCCCACAATCACACCGAGCAGACGTGAGGCCTCTCCCTCAGTGGAAAGGTCACAGCAGCTGGCATTTCTTCCATCACGTACGATGCCAATAAAATAGCACCAATCTCCCACCGGGCCATACATCCTGACGCACTGGGAGTGTCTGTCTTGTCTCATTCGGTTTCTCACTCGGCTCCTAGAAAGCTACTTCAGTGTACACATCCATGAGCCCTAGCACTGCCCTGACCTCTACATGCTGTGACAGGACAAGGCTAAATAAAGATGACATCGACGTCTGCACACATGTATGCGTAGGTTTCCACTCGAGGGTATAGACCGAGTGACACCCCGACCCCCGTCCCTTGTTAGCAAGCTCCTGTCAGCAACCAAAACATAAAGGTCAGGAGCAAAGCCGCTTTGTGTTCCCTCGAATGCTCCCCCTCCAGGAGCTGTTGGTATGGTCCACTTCACTTGCGATAAGCTAGGCGTGGCGGTGCTCACCAAACTTCTCCGGGGGCAGTGTCGTGAGGGTGGGGGTGTGGTGGTAACGGTGGTGAACAGGATGGCACTGGCTTTGGAACAAAGGGAATGGCTTCTGATAAAGTACGAGAGAAGTCAATGATTGTTTTGGAGCAGAGTGGTCAGCCATTTTTTTTAAAAGGAACATGAGACTGATTTCTTTTTTTCCTGTGAGCTGGTTGCTTTCGAGTCCAGTGCAGATTCTCTTATACATTATATATGGAGAAGTCAGTGCACGCCGGGAGCTTTTCAGCTGTGACATTCAACCACATCACAGGAGGCTGATCAAGGTCTGAAGATGAAAGAGACTGTGATTTGAAGAAAGGGGAAAGAAAATGGAGAAACGGGGAAAGGTCACTTTCGGGAATCAAACTATCAGAAGTGCTCATCAGATAAGATGGACAAAATTGGCTTGGGCAAAAGAAAAGAAAAAGAACGTTGTTGAACTGACTTCAGGGGGAGGAGGTTTCACGAGTCCCAACTCCTACATAGATCATGTGAAGAAGAAGCTGCAGTGGAAAATACCAGGAATGATTTTAGATTCTTTTAAGTGAACCATGGCTCTTATGACCCCAGTGGCAAGTTGATATACAATCTCACATTGAAGCCTCTCAACGCTGTCATTGAAAACACATGTGCAGCCACCGTGTGTGTTTCTGTGGCTTCTGTTGCAATTTAGCAAGAGCAAAGCTGTTCGAGGAACCTCAGAACATACAAGCATACATAGATTTGTTTTATTTCCCCGTCTGTACCCTAATCTACAAACATGTACATCTTCTTCTGGTACTACCAGTAGCTGGTAGGAGGGATGAGAGGGAATGCAGTCCCTTTAAACCAAAGACCAAACATCATTCCCCTTCTATAATCAGCCATTTCAGCCATTCCCTCCAAGTCACCACCCACCCCCTGCTACGTGCACAGATAGAGAAGTTGTGTGTGCAGGTGACCATCCTAGTTTGTACGGTATGTCTAATTAAATCACAAGATGTGCAGTTAGTTTTTAAAAGTTGACACCATGGCATTGAAAAGAGCAGTAAGACAGCGCCCTGTGCCTCACTCCCTCTTACATACACACACCATCAACAGCTCCGGAAGAAAAACAATTAAAGTTAAAATGTCCATAAAGAGGTTATAGTCTTCTGTAGGAAGGTAGGATTCAGCATAAGCACACACAAAAAAAAGGAAAAAAGAAATGATCACATACTGAACTTCATCAAATAGTCTATAAAATGATTTGATATTGAACTTAATTTTCTGGCGTTCTCCAGATAGCTGGCAAAATATCTTCTATTAACTTACAATACAGTGCATCATGCAGTTCACAATAAAAATGGCCCCTTCGAAAACTAAATGAAACTGATTTCCAACATGATTTACACCACACATTGGACATTGGACGGATACGGATTTCTTCCTAAAAAATATTTCATAATATCGTCCAGTTTCCACAGTCAGAGCACATGTGGAAATCTGCGGATGTGCTGCAGATGCGCAGGCGTGCACACGTGTGTGCATGAGCATATATAATGTTCACTGTAAGGGAAGCATAAGACAGAGAGGTCAGTGGCAGCTGCAGCTCATTGAGATTCAGGTCATGTGCTGCAGAGGTTCCCAGGGTGACTCGACTACAGCAGGGAGGCTGACAAAGAGAGAACAGCGGAGGGCGGCAAACATACTGATAATCCTGTCAAATTACCTGCATGCCATGTGTGACCATGCATATGTTCACAGCGTAATTAGGAAAACTTTAATGCCACTGCGCCTTAAATTAAACATGAAATGAAAGAACACACACACACACACACACACACACACACACAAACACACAGAGGCAGTGATTTGGTTAAAGGAAATCTGTTTGTGGTGAAACTGTTTCAAGATTCATCAGCATTCTTTGTTTTTTTCTTCTGAAACGTTCCGAGTAGCAGATGAAAAATATGAAAGCAAAAGTGATGATTGGCCTGCCACAGCTGTCAGAGCCATTCTGTCACAGTAGGACAGCCTCTAGGCCCCGAGAGGACAACCGTGGAAATAATGTCCCCCGGATTCAATATAGGGTTGAGATGGGGAGGGAGGGAGAGGGAGAGGGAGAGGGAGAGGGAGAGGGAGAGGGAGAGGGAGAGGGAGAGGGAGAGGGAGAGAGAGAGGGAGAGAGAGAGAGAGAGAGAGTAAAGAGAGCGATGAAGGTGTAGCTGCCCAACACCCTCCTCCCCCTCCTCCTGTGAAAATGTCCCTCCACTTTCCTTGCCTTATCTCCTCCTACAAGCAACATATTGATTTTACATAAATATTAATCAAGCGTCTGGTTGTGAGTGTCTTGCCGCTGGATATACAGAACACTGCAGAGCGCTGTGCATTAATGAAGGGATGTCCCTGTGCTTGTCAGAGCCCCATAAATCAGAAGAGATATCTAATAGGTTTCATCATTAGCACAGAGAGTAAACAAGCAGCAGCACAGACCGGACCAACATGCTTTCTAATATATGAAGCCATGATGTAATGTTAAACATGCACTGATGCAGCACACCACATCATTCTGTCACGTCTGCATGAGCCTAACTAGAGACTATCATTAAAATAAGCAGAGGGCTGGAAAGGGAGGGGGGTGGGGGGGGTTAAGGCAGCTGGAATTACCACAAAGATTGGCCTCTTTTTATTTTCCTTCATCTGCCTGATTCTCTTTCACAGCGTCTGAAACTCCAGACCCATGCTGGTTAGTCCCCACTGAACCGAGGATTACAGTCACTCAGGGGGAGGATGCGTCACTTCACATTTAGTCACGAAACTCCATGTTAGGTTTCGTTAAGCAAGATAAAGGCCGAATGTAGAACTGAATAATACATTCTTAACCGCTGATATCACATAAGCATGAGGAATATCAAGAGTAAAACCACATGAAAAGATTCTGTTCCAAAATTAAATATTTATTGTAAAAGGAAGTATATTATCAAATCACAGCCAATGTCAAGATATTGTTTTGAAAAGATTTTTCGGTGTGTCATTTTTTTAAGTGAAAATGCAAAATATTAGCTGGTTCCAGTTTGATGTTTTTCTTTTCCATGTATGATATTAAAATTCAAATATCACTGGGTAAGATATTATTATTGAATTATGCAAACTATCTCAACCCATCACCTCAGGCTGTGAGAAATTATCATGCACATTTTTCAATATTTTCTGACATTTTATAGAAGAAGGATTAATCAGTAAATTGAGGAATTAATTGATAATGAAAGTAATTAGTTTCAGGCTTAATCAGAATCATGATTTGGGATTAAGTAGCATCTGAGACCAAGTACGTGTAATTACAGCTTTCTTCCGTGTGTGATTTATTTTCTACCACCTGCAAAATCAAGACAAATTGTGCTCCCCTCATGTAGCTGTGAATACTGTAGAGCCCTGTAACTGTGAAAGTACAAGAAATCAATAGGTTAATTAAGAGATTAATTAAGTATAACTGTGAGAGACAACTCCAAAAGGTCAGGCCAAGGAAAAGACACAAGCCTTTCATATGTATAATCTGAGCACAAAATGTCTTAGAGGTGATTCTTAATGATTTGGATTGATTAAACAGTCAGTAGGCTCCAGCCATGACCTACTTAACCTGCAGGTCACATGGTGTTGTTACACAATACACCAGAGAGCCGCAGATTATCACGTGAACCATCCAGTTTGATTATACTCCTGATAACACACTATATCATGCTGAAGTTTAATGATAACATGTGATGCTCAGGAGGATTCACAATGTGCGAGAAGATACAAATTTAACAAAATAAAGGAAAATTGATTAAATTCTGAAAAAAAAATCAGGAGCTGGAGGAAAAACCCAGTCATCCAGAATATAATTCTCCATCAGTCATCTGCATAACAAGCTGGAAAAACTACAACCCCGAAAGAAATCCCATTCAATCCACCGTCTGTCACAGTCCACCAAGCTCAAGCACAAACCAGGCAGAGCTACCTTCCAGCTTCATGCATCTATTCCCAGTAAAACAAGCCAGTGCAAACCAGGAGCCTCTATATCCGCACTGAGCACACTGCGTGATGCCACTCAGTTGCGGGACAGTAAAAGCAGAAATGTACGACAGTGCCCGTTTCTCAGTTTCCTGATTTGAAGTACAAACACTGCTGGGAAGGAAAGACAAGATCAGACGTCTCCAATTAGCGTCAGAGTGCGTTTCAGAGGAAGTCAAACAGCTATCGAATTAGAAATCAGGGCATTAGCTCAGGCTGGAGGAGAGACCGGCCAGCTACACTTCACCAAACTCAAGCCTGCACAAATCTACCAGAAACAAAACAGATGGGAAACATTGTTGTGCAAGAATTAAAATCCAAAGTATGTTAATTAAATATAAGTAACTGTGCCACCGTGCCGGTATAAACAGCCGCCTGCTAATATTGGAGCAGACAGGCTGATCTACATAATCACTGTGAAGTCTGATGAGGTGCTGTGTGTGTGTTGGACAGATCGAGAGTGAGCACAGCAATAATATAGGACGCCATTAAACCACAGCGCATAAGCATAGGAGCATAATTACTATGTAGTTCCTGGCTTGGCACAACTTCATAGCCAAGTACATTCATAATCATAACGCATACAAATACAACGACGGTAACAACCGACTGAAGAATCAAAAGAATCTATACTTAGAAAGCAGGAAGTCAGGAAGCATAGATATATAAATATTGATAATGTGAACATTAATGTATTATTAACACATCCTGAGCTGTCACGGTGACGTATGGTTTAAGGCAGGGGTGTCCAAACTTTTTATCCCGAGGGCCACATACAGAAAAAAATGTGAAGGTCTGGGCCACTCACACCGCCACGCCCCCCCGCCCTGCTGACAGTGCGCCTCAATCGCGTCGCTCATTACGATCTCAGACTTTTAGATATATATGATTTATATGATGAAGTTAGGAAGTTAGCTTGAATAGAACATTTCTGTCTGCTTATTTTATCCTTATTTAATAAAAAAAATCGATTCACATAAAAATCACAATAAAAACCAAACATTTTCCACCAACTGGAACGTGTTGGTCAGTCAGTATGGGGCCAAAGAAAAAATATGTCACTATAACATCTAAATGTCGTCTGAAGACGAAGTGAAGCATCACCACTGATCAACTTAAGGCTCGAGAGCAGTTTCCTGCTTCACCATGACTTCAGACCAGCACAGACTTTGTGAGGAGGACACACTGGGAGAAAGATGAGATCTGGGAGCTTGTGTGGGGTTAAAGAGATTCTTTCCAGAGGATGGAGGAGACGAGTTCTCTTGAGGGAAGATGTGGGTTGCTGCTACTGTCCTGCTGCACGCTCCCTTCACCCATAATCTCCACCCGTAATAAATAATGACAGCGGCACATGCTGCTTTACTCCTGAGGCCAATCAATTGGCCTCCTCAAGATTAGCCTTAAACCACTTAGCCCTGTGTGCCGCAAATCCAGAGCCCCTCTGCCCCGTGATGTGTGTGAGTCACTGTATTGATAACAACTGTTGTGAGTTGACATCACAGAAACAAGGTCAGATGAGGAGGAACTTCATCGCACACGCATGCACAAACGTAGGCTAGCTAGCAGTCCATAAGATGCAAACACCCTGACTGCACGGATACTCATTTAGGATTGTATCTACGTTTTTTTACAATGAACCTCAAATTATCACCCGGTCAGTCTGCTGTGATTTCCCTTTCAAAATATAGTTGACCTTAGATCACACAGATGTAGAGACAAGAGCCTGAGACCAAGGCTGCGCTTCCTGGGAGGATGAGGATTAAGGTCAACTGCCAAGAAAGAACTCAGGGCTTAAAAAAGCAACCGGCGCATAGTAAGAGACCTGCTGAGTGGCCCGGTTCACACCTGGCATTAACCTGCTTCCTGAGTGATCACGAGTGGACGGCTCTCAGGCTACAGGCAGACCAGAGAGAAGGGTCTCTGTCCACATGAGCATTTCAGCTCCAGATGTGTAATAATCCAACACACCTGATACAACATATCACATGATCAGACACAGACACTGGGCTTGTGGGTATCGGTGTAAACAGGAAGCAGGAAGCCAGTGCTAGTTACTCCGTTCAAACTACAAAGCAGCTCTGGAGTTTTCAAACTTAAAAACGAACCCTGAAGCGTTTCTAAACTTTTCCATTTTAGACCCTGTCCACCCTTATACAGATCATTTGCATTCAGGGTGAATAATACTTCACTGCATGGATTGTTTTTTGAATTAATGTGATGTGTTTGAGATTAAAGAGCTGACAATTTATATGTGCATTTGTAAAGCTAAGTTAAGTGGAATACCTGCGTTGATGAATACATTTGTGATTTAGAACGATTCTGAGGCACCAACCTGAACGGTTTGTTCCAGGGGTCGACACAGTTTAACACATGATTTTCAGTGCAGCACTACACCGCTCATGTTAATGGAGCACAGTTTTAAACCTTCAGCCCTCTGCGTGAACCACCCTGTGGCGGCAGCATTACCGCTCGCTCTGCACGACGTGACAAATGTGGACACCGTCGGTGAAATCTCACAGTCGGGGCCGGTGGTGGAGAAACTCAGGCACGAACGGCAACGAGCCAGCAAACAAACTGGAGAGCACACACAGGCTCGGCAACAGAATGCAGCTGTTGCTCTGCATCTGCAGGTCACTGGGTCCGGCAGTTATTAAGGCCCGTGCTACAGAATACCAATTCCTCTCGCCTGGAAGACAGAGCAAGACCAGTAACCATGGCAACATAAAAAAAATGGTGAGAGAAACCATAGAGAGAACTCTTCCACAGTTGAAGGGAATCTTGGGGTTAAGGTTAAAACACATTTAATCATCTTTATCTACAAATATACCATCTCAATCCTTCTAGGCGTAACGCATGCTCTACTTTTAGAGTTCAGCTCTATGTGGCTGTGTTATAAAGTCATTACTGCGACCATAAACACGGTGGTGGTGGAAGCCAAAACACAGAGGGTGAAAACACCACACCCTGCTCGGCTTCTCCTGCTTCTCCAAGCACACCCCAAAAAAAACATGTCTATCTGCTGCTGGGTTCAGTGGGACTGTGGATATGTGAACACTGGTCTCAGAGAGCAGTGGCTGAAGGGTTCCCAGAGAGTGAAACAACACTCAGACTCATTTAAACAATAGATTAGATGTGACTGAGACTAACAGGTTGAATACAACACAAGTGTTTTTAGGATTGAACGCAGGCCTGCATGGTTTGTCTCCCATGGTGAGGTTAGAAAGCAAAACTGGGCGGTCATTCATTTTCACAAGTCTGCCTCACTTTTTAAACGGAGGAGGATCTCCATGGTAACCTGACAGTATGCAGCATGGCTACCCTGCGCTGGGGGAGGGTCTTTTTTTCATTTTTTGAGGAATGGATCAAAACTGTGCAAAGGGGCATGACACGGCTAAAGCTGAGGGAAAATGTGCATGAATAAAAAACAAATGTGATGTGCATGAAGATCTGTGTGGAGCAATGAGGAATCTGTAAAACTGTAAAGCTTTTTCAAACTACATCATCATCATCATCATTATCAGCCCTCTTCTTCTTTAAATGTTTAACAGTACCTGAATAGAGGGTCTGGGGAATATGATGGGCTGAACTCCAATAATGGATAGAAACAAATGTAACTGCATTGTGTTCATTTATAGGAAATTAAGTGTATCACTGCATTTAAATGAAAATATGGGCCAACAACTCCCTGATCGCGTCAAGACACCAGAACAGTCCACAACATCTGATACTAGACAGCAAGTTAGGGATTGAATCAATTAAAAAGAAAACTAGAAAAATATGAATTCTGTAGCTTATGTTATGTTACGAATGGTGACTCAGCCTTCACACTCTGACTGCACTGCTGGTGGAAACAGTTCTATTCAAACAGTGAAGGTCACATTCGACTCGGCAGCGTCACCACTTCTCTTACGTCACAGTCACTCAAGATCAATTTTACTAACCCAATTCATCTTTATTAGGCTAAATGCTTCCGTACTGCCTTTCTGTTTAAAGACGACTAACTGAGTTTACATGAACGAGCACCCACACAACATCACTGTGTAATGGACATAAATTAAATCAACAGGGTGTGTCGTAATAAAACCACCTGACCAGCAGAAACAAGATTAGCCAGTTTGCCTCGATTCAAATAATGAGTAAATATCTGCAGATTATGAGTCTGATCACAAAAATACAAAGTTTAATACAACATGCTCAGAATTTATCTTTTAAAACAACAGGAATGCATCCGGAACATTCCGTTGAAGACTGATATCTGGGTAGAGCATGATGGAGCCAGCAAGATGGATGAAGGTACATGGTACATCTTTTCCGTCCTGAGATATTTGTAATGTTTTTTTCAGTTTTGTATCTGTTGCCCGCTGGAAATTTCCTGCTGAACTGTTAAATTGGCTCACTCTGACATTTTACATTCGGGCTGGCAGGAAAAAATGTCTGAACCAACTGACTTGGACATTTGGGCTCTCACAATGTCATAAATCTGGAAAATGTCTGGACTTTAGCGCATGTCAGAAAACAGCGAAATAGTGCATAAAAATTACATAAAGGATTTGTAACTGCAGCATTATTAAAACAGAATGCAACCAGCTCTTAACATGGCTGACCGTGCCATTCAAATTCTGCAGTTCACAAAGGATTCATCATGATACGCTAAAGTGAGCTATTCTTCAAGCCCTCGCGGTGACAAACACATGCCGAGGGAGTCATTTGCCAACGTTGAGACCCTCCGGAGACCTGAAGTATCTATAACAGACCAGCCCCCGCTGGTTGCATGAAAGCCAACGTCCGCTGGGACAAATTCTTTGATGACTATTAAGGGGCATTCCCATTCGGACACTGGGCCTCAGTGACAGAGCTTTGATTCATTTAGAGCCAGACTTCCGCTCATCACTTATCGATAAAGATAAGCTGAAGAGTTGAGTCTGAAGCTCAAAAGAACCCTGGAGAGGGTAAACAGAAAAGTGGGAGAACCTGAGCAAAGCTGTGTGATTTAGGATGTGATGCTACAGGACGGATTCCGGGGAATCTAATGTAACAGTTCTATGTTGGAGTGAAGTGTTGTCCTTGTTAATACCTTTCCAGCAGGCATGTGCACAGCTCGGGTTATGGTTTGAGATTTCATTCTTCTTTCTCTCTGACACCCACACACACACCCACACACACACACGCGCACTGAGGTCCCTCCCTCAA
This sequence comes from Pseudopleuronectes americanus, assembly GCA_038501795.1. Lineage (NCBI taxonomy): Eukaryota > Metazoa > Chordata > Actinopteri > Pleuronectiformes > Pleuronectidae > Pseudopleuronectes > Pseudopleuronectes americanus. The sequence continues at coordinate 10,399,678 of CM076727.1, read as the reverse complement.
TATTTGCTCCATTCATCCCGACTCGCCCTCCCACACGTCTCCTCTATCTGCCCAAGAGACCTCAAATTCAATTACTGCCCGGCTGCAGTGGGAGGTGGGCTCAGCCGCTCAGGTACAGCTGAGAGGAATTCTGATATGCAACATGTCAGGCAAATGCATCATGGGAAAGAATTTAACTGCGGGCGGAGCTGCAACACTGACAAAAAAAACACCCTGCCAGGTTGAAAATGCTGCAATTTCTGTTTTAATTACCAATGAAGCATGGCAGGAAATATCATGGGAGCAGTGTACATGTGGTGCAGCTACACACACTTCTTTCTCACTGATGAGACCATTTGAGGAGATGAGGGCAGGAAAGGTGAAGCCAGAGCAGCTGGGTTAAAATAAGGTACCACAGGAAAAGGATAATCCAGTGAACTCACGCTGCTAGTCCCGAATGACTAGTCAATCATCCTCCCTGAATCTAAATGAGAAATTCATAATTCATTGAAGAGGTTTGGTGCTGCTGTGAAGCCGCAGAGGCAAAGCGGCTCCCATGAGGGTTTCACTCTTTATTCCAGACCAGGAAGGACATCAGAGAGCAGCCGCCACACCCATCGTGTGCTGTGCCGTCTACCTACCCTGCTGCTGCTCAGTCAGGTTCAGTGCCACAGTTCAAGAGCTTAATGAAAGGATCTGAACGCCGTCATCAAAGGGCAAAGCTCGGTGGAATAATGTATGTGCACGGGCATGAAATGTCAGAGGATCCACCTTCATGCCTCCGTCACAAAGGGATCACAGGTGACGTTTGCATTCATTGGCCTCGCCTCTCCTTTGTGGAGCGATGAAGGCAAAGAGTCGCACAAACAGACACAGTCGACTTCCCCCGCCGTCTGAGCCACACAAACGTGAGCATGTTCCACAAAGACACCATCCGTCTTGGTTACCATAGGAACAAGACTTATTATAAAGGCACTTCTTCTCCCAAAGCACTTGTGCACAGTATAGAAAGCAAAGCAGCACAATGCAGTCAGACATACGCTTTCATTGTTTTGTTGTGTGCAGGATTGTCTCACTGTGACCTGCACCGCTATGTGTTCACAGCTTCAGAGCTTTATAGAAAACAAGGAGCTGACATATGATTAAAGTAAAACATTCATACCGATGTCACTTGCTCATGTAGACGCCCACACACAGTCCAACCAGATTCATGATGGATATCTCATCTAGCATGCTGTTAGGAATAGCTTCACAGTGTGGGAGTCTGCTTTCATCAGGTTTTGTCAACTGGGCACCAGTCTCGGAGCCCATCGACGATAGTCTGAGGACGAATTAGCCTCTGGGTTTCAGGTGTAGACAGAGAATATATCAAAATGCGTCATCAGACAGATTTTTAGCCCACAGTTTGAAGGCTTCGTCAAAAAAAGAAGCAATATAATTTTTTATAGGTGTTCTAGGTCAAGGTGACATTTTGGCTAATCTCTATTAAAAGATAGCTGCATATAAATACAGATAAATTAAAAAGCAGATAGTTGATGCATTATGGTCGAAGTTACACCTCCTTTGCTCTCCAAGGGAACCAAATCTTGCTAAAACATGATTGGTCAAACTAGAAAAATAAACCAGAAAACTTCCTGCTCAAAACCTCGTTCTTCCATGTCTACATTAAATGGATATTAACAGAACTGGAAACACTTTTTGTTATCTATTTAGGCTTTACTGCAAGATTGACAACTTATATCCTCACACTCTACATTGTGACACTTTATGAGGACACAGGTTGGTTGGACAGTGGTGCATGTATGTCTATCATGGCTGGAAGGTTACTGGTTGCCCTGACGACAGATTCCTGCAATCCCACTGCTGTCCTGATTCTGATGCAATCCTTTCTGATGAGGACAATTCAATGAAACATATCCTTATCTTTACGTCTCAAATCCAGCTGTGTGGGGTTCCAGGCTCCTCTAACCTGTTTGTATTCTTAACCATCAGCCTCGAGATCAGTTCCCCCTGCTGCTCCTCTCCTGTGGCTCCCAAGACCGGATTACATTTCAGGAAGATGGCTGTACGTGGGAAATCAACCAACCAACTCAACCCCTCCGCCCCCACATCCTGCTGCGGGATTTCAATTGTCGTGCCACGAGAGAAGAGCCAACCGAGAGGGTTCAGAGTTCATGTGAGGAAAAGCATGAGAATGCTGTCAGTCAGCCAGTGCAAGAATGATGTAAGACACATGAATAGCGTTGGTCACATTACCCAACACTTTGAACATGTTCAAGCTCCAACGTGTTTTATTCACCAGTGGAAAATCTGAAAAAAAAGGGGAGTTTCATCTTTGTACTGCTCGTGTGAGCCTTAGCACTGCCTCTACAGTCACACACAAATCTGCCATTTATGCTTTAATGATGACTCTAAGCATATGACCCAACCCCCCCAAAAAATCCCCAATCCCTGCCACCTCCAACACAATGCCATCTTTCAAGGGGAAACTGGGTCATCCAGTGGTGACACCTACAAGAGCTAATATTTATTTAAAAAAAATGAATATCTATCATATTATAAGTCGCTGTATTTGTATGCAAAGAAGCAGACGTACTCGCAGCACACAGCGAGCTGGGCTGGGTCTCTTGAATACGTTAGTCATAATTGGTGTGCAGCAGCGAATCCCTATGCTGGCGCACTACACTCACATTAATGCTCTGCATGGAGACTACTCCTCCGTGGCAGATATCAGTGGAAGACAGAACTCTGCAGCACAGCAACCGAGCTCCGACGCTCCTCGTCCTCCTCCACGTGTAGCCATGGCAACTCACACACAGACCAGCGTGTGGCCTTTCAAAGATTAACTTGTATAGGGTTGAAATTCAAAGCAGTCGATGTATGTTAATGGAAACGGCATCGTGCAAAGATCCAAACCACCACCTCAGAGGTTTGTAGACTGTATGCTGCAGCTCAAAGGTCATGGCAGTCGTCGCGATATAGAGCTTCCAGCAGCGGAGAGAGGGATGGGAAATGACAGGTAATTCCTTTCAATGGCAGGAGGCCACGTTAAGTAGCTGCATGCAGAATAAGCACAGATTTAAGAGGGGTGAATCAATACAATCGGGACATCAGGGTTTATTAAGAGAAATCTTTCTCTATTCCAAGGCTCCCAAAAGTGAACAAATGTGACATATTAGAAGAACAGACACCAGTGACAATCATTAGACTACTAAATTTTGGCAATTCCCGTCTCTGACTGTCTCTCCCCAGTCAGGGGAACATGGGAAACCAAAACACACAGGCACTATTTATTACCTCTGCCATGGAAGTCATGCTTTCATCTGATTGTTTGTTTTTTTTGTTTTGTTAGCAGGATTTACAAAACGAATTAACGTTACTTATATAAAGCATCAAAACTTGGTGGAAGGATTTGATATGGTCAATGAAGGAGCCTTTTGATTTAGTTGCAGTTCCGGATCAGAGATGAGTTTCATTTTCGCTAATTTCTCAGAGAATAATTCATGGATCTTAATGGACAAAAAAATGATCTAAATTCAAATGCAGAGGATGTATATGCATTCTACTGGATTCCAGTTCTTACATAGTCTCTAACAATCCTTTCATTCACCACTGTCTTTCCAGATAAGCTAAAGCTTTAGCAGAGGGGATATTGCCATGGTCACCATCTTGCATCGTTCTCCTACATAGCTCCTCTAAAATCCATTCTCCACAACAAAAGCGCACTAAGGCTAAAATCAACCATCTGCGTCAGAGGAGCCATAGCACTGTTAATCTAAATAGATCTCACTGTCACCCATGCATGACTCATATTAGTGAAAGGATATAGTGACAGTAATGGATTTAGAAAACTCACTGATATGGTGCAAAATGGGTGAGAGAGTCGGATTCGTCGCTCTGGGCTGCGGAGCTCCAGCCCAATTCTCCCAAATCCTCTAACTGCCAATCAAATCTATTTGTATTCATTTTTTAGCCAATGACAGCTCATCAAGCAGGGCTGGTGCCAAATGATCCTCTGTGCCCAATTTATTCAAGCACCACCTCAGTTCTCCAGCCTAAGACGCTGTGAGGCTGGGGAAGCAGACTGTGTCCCCACCACAGGGCCGACGCTAACAGGATTTAGCACAGAGCTTGGAGACCTCTCTCTGTGCTCTGCCTTCCCTTACACTCCACGTGTCTTATTTTTCAAACACACAAAATGAAACATGATATAGTGGGAATGTTTGGTGGTCTGTAATGTGTGTTGAATTTCAATTATTTTAACCTGTCTCACGGTGCAGCAGCAATGTAGCAGAAGTGGAAATCCACGTGAGTCTCTTCACATTTGTAAATATGATCTGGAACTACATGGTTTTATTGTTTATGATCATGTATCTATTATTTATCCGAATAATATTTTCTAATAAAAGCTACAACAACAAAGACATCTGATGTGAAATAAATCAAGGAACATGGTTTAGTAAGGCCAGAATTAATCGTTAGTTTCATTAGCATTAAATCTGCTTAATCATTCAGTCAATACAAATTCAGAAGGCTAATTAAAAACTGGACGTTGGGCCATCAACTTGTTTTTTTATGTTCAGCCTGGAGTCCAAAGAAGAAAGATATTCAGATCATTATAAAATAAGAGAAACACAACACTTATAAGTGAGATTCTGGCACGAGAGAATATTTGGCATATTTACCTGAAATGTGACTTAAACGAGTTGCTGAATAATTTTTCAATTCACGGACTCGTTATTTCAGCTCGAGTCTGCAGCAGGTTCTGGCTGTGGAGCTCCTTTGTGTCTAACCCCGTTTAAATCAGTGTCAGGGAACCTTTTACTAATGTTTCTGCAGTGAGGACAAATATCTGTGTGTGTGCATTGTTCACAATTTGAGTACGAAAACATAATTGATACGGGGGCGAAACAATTGGGAAGCAGAGACCTGAAAACTATGACAATCAAAATACACAATCTTAAATCATGACACACAACAAGGGAATTGCAATAAGCCACAAAATGTATTAACTAATGTAAACAAATAAAAAAGAAGACTATAACACAAAATGTGTATTCTATTTAAAGCTAGCGCAAGAAGTGTATTTTATGAATATCACACTTTGCATCTAGTTGTCTTCAAACTGCATATGTCACGTATATTTTGGTCCAATCATGGTTGAGTGGTGAGGGGTGTGGTGTAAATTGGGCTAATAAGCTCAGATGTTTAATAACCATGAGATTGTGGAACCTCCGGGCACATTCGAGTCAGCAGCAACACAACCGAGGTATGAACTGAACCGTGAATAAAATTGAGGTCTGAACCAAAACATGGATTTTGGGAATCGTTAACCTCCTGTTATGCAGATTGCTGTTATCCATCCGTGCTCTTTTACTACCCAGACTCTCCATGTGTATCTGATCATCGATCCACAGGAGGCAACAAAGCAGAACAATCCCAGTTCCCCTCTGAACTGCTGGTCACTCGGTCGCTGAAGAACCCCTAAGGCTCCGCTGAAGACAGAGCTGAAAGAAGCCCTTCATCATGTTTCTACTCATTAAGTCAGGACCTCATTGCCATTCAGCTGAAAGCGAGGCACACTGGAGCCGCTCTAATTGTTTGCCATCACAATGAATGGCTGACAGCAGAATACAGGGAAAAGAGCAGTGAGTGGAGGGTTGATGTTAAGCTCTCTGGACTGGTGTGAGAGTCTGGCTCTAAAGCAGGAAGGTCCTTCCTCTTGTGACCTTGCCCCCTTTAGTCTGGGTGGTCCCTGCTGTAAACGCTGGCTGTAAACATGCCATACAGTTAGTTATGGGGATGGGGAATCTTCCTTGAGCATCAGATCTTATTTTGTGAGGTCACAGTTTGGTTAAATTTAACTGGTTACATAGCATTGGAAGCCAAAACACATCTAGTAAGTAGCTGCTGCATGTCATATCTCACTCTGTGCACACCTGCATTTTCTCTTCTGTGACCAATGTTGATATGGGAGTGATAAACTGTGACTCCCACCATTAGAATGATGCACTGAGATCATGGGCAGCACAGCCAGCTAATGCAGCTAATACTGTGACTCAGAGGGTCCACCTCAAACCTGAGTATTGCATGGGCGTGTGTATTTAGTATACAAGGATTATAGGCTTCCATGTTTTCTCGTATCTGTAGAGTATTAGATCTTGATAATCAAAAGCTGATACTGAGTGTTCAGCCCCACATGCAGCACCGATGTTCCCCACCAGCTGCGTGTCGTGTTCAGAAAACAATGCAAGAACATTTCCCTCTTTGTTCTGGTGTTAACATTCAGTCCTGTGGCTTTGCAGCAACATTGAAACAGATTTTTACAATTTAAAGCACATGGAGCAAAACACATTTAGGGCATCGTACAACAGCAGAAAGAAAGATCGCTGCACTGGGCGCATGTTTCAAAAAGGTTTGACCGTGGTCTCTTAGGCCCTGTCCACGCTGACGTGGATATTTTCCAAAATAAACCTACTTCTGTGTTTGACGTAACTAAAACAGAGAATTTCACAAACACCTTCCAATTCTAAAACTCTGTTTTCTGCTTGTTGAAGCATTTGTAATCGCTTTGGAATTATTGTCTTGGAAGAGATATTTTGTAAAGATAAGAAAGGGATTGTTTTGAAAACCAGGGGGGAAATATGAATTCCCAAAATATCTGCAGTAGTGTAGCCAAAGCCTTAATTAATCATCGGTGTGTTTGAAGCATGGAATGCAATGAACAGAGTGCCATCTCCCATTCCACTTAAAATCCAAGTGCGTTTGCACCCTGGTGAATTATTGCGGATTTGCCAGGTATTAAAACCGAAGGGTTCTCTGCAGAGGAAACGGGTCTGTTTGGTTTAAATACCTTTGTGTATTGACATGGCTGTTCAAATTATTATCCAATTTCATTCATCATTACTGCTGCACGGCCTTGTGTGTGTGTGTGTGTGTGTGTGTGTGTGTGTGTGTGTGTGTGTGTGTGTGTGTGTGAAGAAGCAAAATGTATGAGTGCTGTGTACCTGCCTTGGCAGACGTTACCATGACGATAAAGCTCCATTAAAATAACAGTTAAAATAGGGATGGGTTCTACTTCAGTCCATCGTCTTCTGCTGCCTCAAGACGCCAAGAATCAACAATACTCCCTCACTTTAAGAGCTCTACACTGGGGTGCAATTGGTATTTAAACATGATTGATATACAGACAATCTTTTAGAGCATCGGTCTGAAACTAGCAAAGAGTCCTGTTTTGTGCTTGGCGCCACTTTGCACTGGGTGTAAGGGCCCAACCAAGAGTCCAGCGCCCTGTTAGCCATGTTTCACTTAATTACAGTGGTGCTTTGAGCTAAATGTTCACAATGGCAATAAGTAAATGCTGATATTTACCATTTTAATCACCTTAGACCTAAACACTGTGCACAGCTGAGGTTTAGGTTAATTCACTGTCCTCAGTATCCATACGAGAGAAATTCCGAGATATTTCACTATATAAGAGACATTTTTGATTTATCGTGAGTGAACAAAATTCTCGAGCCATGCATCCAGCAGCTGTTGGAACATTTTCAAATGGGAAAACTTCATGGGAAAAAGGGAAATCATCCAAATCATTAGGGTTCATCCTCCGAGGACCATGAATGGGCATCATTTCACAACAATCCACTATGTTTCAATCAGATTAGTTGTATTTGGGCCTATATATTAATTTGCTGGTGACTGTATTGGTGAGTGGTCTAACGAGACAGACCATTCCCATATGGAAAGCATATGGGTTGGTCATTAATGAATTTCTTTTCACAGTAGCCTTTTACTGGGGCTGAACCGTGACTGTAATGGATAAAGCGATGGCTGGGGAGGACAGACTGCAGTCCTCAGTGGCTCATTATGGAAAGAGAGGTCGAGTCGGAGCAGAAGTGTTAAGTGAGAAACACAGTATGTGTCTGAATTCCTAATGTTGGAGTCTTTGCTGCTCGTGTCAGGACTGAATGAGAATCCGGACATTCCATATTGTATTTGTTGGTCTTTTACCAATAAGGTTTGGCTAATGGGGCATGTTTCCTTGATTCACAGGAATGAGCATGACTCCCCTCCCTCTCTCCCTCCCTCTGCTCTGCCATCATCACCCCATCCCCCTTCTTTCTATCCCCTAAATCCATGCTACAGTCCCTCTCTTCACGGGCAACTTCTGCAGAGCGTCCACCAGCCATCAGCAAACATAAGCATCAAAACATCGGCGCAGACATTGCTGGTGTGTGTTAGCCTGAGGACTGTGAGACAGACGGGCGGCTGTAGTTCGGGATTTCCTGCTCTACTGAACTCTGCACGAGGGAAACAGGCAGAAGCAAGAGTCCAATGTCAACTTGAAAATAATTCCTTTAAAATCAATAATAAATAGGTGCAAATCAGAGAGGCCTTTTTCTGAGCTTTCTGAAATCATTGCCAGTCCAGCGTCCTCCAGGTTTGTGGAGCCAAACATCATCAGCATCCACAGACAGTGTGTTCACAGCCACAGTGCTAAGTAGGCCACAGCATGGTATGTGACCCAGGAGATGGCTCGATGGCCCCTTTTTGTTTCTCAACCATCTGATACTCTGCCCGCTGAGGTGGAAACTTACCCCTCTGAACCAGAGGAACCGAGCTGGAGCCTCCAGTATCGGTGACAGGGTGAGGGCGGGACGTTCTATGTTTTTTTTCTTGAAGAGAAGACAGAAAAGAAAAGTCCTGCCTCCTGACGTTGACTATAAAAACATGTGAGATTAACAGCGCCGTATGTTCCGGCTGCTAAAAGCAAAGACTGGATAATTGCTTGACAGTTGTGTGTTGTAGACCGTGCAGTTATCTCGCCCCACCGCTGCAGGGGGAGAGATTAAGAGATCAGATGCAGGATCTGAGCTGTGTTGATGTAGGTTTTTGTGTCTTCTCTCTCAGGTGCCCCAAGAAATGATGAGATTTGTGGGATAATACTGGGTTAATGAAAATAAACTCCTAGGATCCATACGACCTTGCCAAGTAGAATTCTTGAGAGGCATCTATACCTTCAAAATGGTCACGTCTGTCAACAGCATACATTTGGAATATTAAATTAATATTATTAATATTAACCATTTTGGCTGTTTTAATTCAATAGGAGAAAGGATTCAACCGTAGCACTGAGCTGAATCTTAAAACTTTCATGTTTCATGTTTTGCACTGATTTCTTTTTACGATAACAGATTTTTTCCACCTTGGAATGTGAGCTCATGAGTGAGGAAAATGTGTCCTTGGATTCCTCTGGGCGAAAACAATATCAAGCCAGCTGAGATTTATATCTCAAATGCTGACTTTGATAGATAGAGGATAAAATGTGTGTTAAATTGAGCATGAATAAAGCTCTGTGTTACCGGAGGGTTTTTGTTACCCTCTCCTGAGCCAACCCGAGCAGCGTCTTGCCTGCTGAAGCTCCAAAACTTTCATCTAGTATAATCTCTACAGCGCCAAACCATTAAGGCATGTGTGAGGTCCACCCAAAGCCCATTGAGGCATTAGAGCCAGGGTCACATATGTGTCACATTTCTGCTGCGACATTTGCTCATAAAAAGTTTCACTGTGTTTATCCCAGTGTCAGAGCTGCTGTTCGGTGACTGATTCTGAAGGTGATTTCACACCAGAAAGTCCAGAGCAAGGTCCAATCCAATGTTAGTGTCTTTGTTACATTGTTAATATTTGATCCGGTTAGTTGTGGTTTCCCATTACAGTTTAGGGAGCAAGCTAAAGACTAACTGGTTTGTAGACGAGCAGCGGCTGACGTAGTTGTGTTGTCAATTCGTCGAGTAGTAGTCATGAATGATCCACTTCATTTTCTGGATTTTGTTTTCACTGTAATATCATTTTGGTATAACAACCAGAATCCCCCACTTCAGGCCCAGCACTCGACACTAGTTTGAATTGGCCTCATTATTCCAATATCATATCTTCAGAGGTGATTCTGCAAGCAAAACCTGCAAATCCGTGCTGAAATTGTTCTGAAATAGGTCTGAATTATTCAAAAGCGTGTTTTCTCTCTGCAAATGAACCGAACCAGGTTTCAGTTTGATCTGGACTGAGACCAGATCTTTTCGTTGGTCCATCAGTCCCGACATTGGTCCGAGGCACCTTTCACAACTGTTATGTGGGTTTAAACTAAACTGAAAAGTCAAACAACGTAAGTGTGAAAGCATCATACAACTTTATAAAAAGCTAATGTATGCTAACAAAGCTCAGCTTGAGCACTGTATTTGACTACAAGCTTGATTCCCTTCTCCATCTGCTCTACCTGGTTTCAGATGGAGGCATCACCGGCTGGATGATAATCAGTTAACAAAGGCGAGGATTGACGAGAGGCAGCACATAAGCTTACTGTCTTGCAAACACTTCAGTGCACATTCCCAAGAATTTTGTCTCGTTAACCAAAAACAAATTAGGCTTTAATGCCTCACCTTACCCAGAGCATACACAAAACAGTGTAGTCTAAATGAGGCCAATCAAATGGGATCTCAATGTGAGAATCTATCGAGCCTTAAGTATTTAGTACAACACATGATACCACTAGAATGATTAGCAGTCATGCACGGAGAGCGCCGCCGCCAGCTTTGAACAACATTTACCCATACTGCCTTGGGACACAGCCAGAAGGGCACATCTACTACCCTACACTTCACACTCTCTAACCGGCAGTAAAGCTGCGGAGCTTTACTGCCAAACCCCATTCATACACATTAAATGAGTCCCCTGTGACTGCGGCTGTATCCGTTTCACCAACCCTACTCCACGTTCCTCTACCTCATCTCACTCACATGTGGGCTGGACGGGTTGTGGTCAAAGAATATGGCTGGTTCTTTTATTTTATAACAAATGACTGTCTTTTCACATGATCCACCCTGTTTCTGCGAAAGTGTGCGAAAGTGTCTGTTATTTCATGTATTTTTCCTGCCTTTTTACAATTTGCACAGAATCCAGAAACAATATTCAGTTTCTATGGCTTTGAGACATCTCTAATTTCAGATTTTAGGTTTCCTGCTAATAAAATAATAGGTAATTAACAATCAGTATCTATTTTTAGCTCCACTTACATAATCCATTGTCACATAATCTGTGCAAATGGATTAGACCAGTGTCTATATTTGGGTGTCTGTGATGAGAATGTTAATCCTCTGAATTCTGACAGTATGAATGGAATTCAAAAAGCAAACCATCTTATTCCAAAGATATTTTAAGAACAGTTGTGTGTCTTGTCCATGTTTCCAAAGAAACCCTTAGAGCTTTTCAGGAAGTCACAGTGGAAGAAAACGTCAGTGCAAAAGCAGAAGCAAAAGTTTAAGATTGTTTGGGATATTTAAAACGCAATTATCAGAATATACAACCACAGTAAACCGGAGGAACCTTGATATTATGAGAAAGATTCTATTCTCATCCATGTATTCACCGTCATGCAGTTGCCATGCCAACCTGTTACCAGTCTACTGCTGCTGCTGCTGCTATGACGAAAATGGGAAAAAGCTTCTTGGCCATTGTGCAATAATGAAAAGTCACCTTCTGGCATAAGTGTTCCCACTGAGATAACAGGCTTGGCTGGGAAAGCAATAACAACTCACCGAGATGTCAAAGAGCTCCTCTGTGTCGTCCAGCATACGGACCCTGATGCTCACATGTCGTCCGGCGGGCATGGCCGGAGGTCTGTGCCCGGGGTCCAACGTGCTGATGCCAAGGGTCTCTGGGGCTCCGAGACGCTGCCCGGCTCCAGACGCCATTTGTTCCGGGTCAGGCTCCACCATGGTACACTGCACTGCTCACTGCCCGGCCTGTAGAGAAGCTGAGACAACATAAAGTCAGAGATATAGAAATGTGTTCACACACTCAATCACCTGCACAAGAACACACAAAAATGCAGTAAAAATGAAGCCGGTAGTTAGAAACCTCCTCTAACAGAGCATCAATGGTGCAGAAGGTGAAATACAATGAATCCATCGGGGCCCAGAGGACAAGGCTGCACCACCCTGTGTGTCACACCAACAGAGTAATTGCAAACAAATTTGCACGTTCCCCACTAATGGCTGATAATTCCTGCCTCTAGGAGAACCAATTACTGTATAAAAAAAAAGAAGAAAGATCCAAGCGTGTTCTTGGTTTCAAAGCAGAAATCAGGGAGGTATAATTCGATTTGACAGATGAGTCACGGGGCCGCAGTGTAAAATCAAAGAGTCAATACGATCACAATTGATTTGGGAAGTCGTAAAAGCAAGGCATTAGGGCCAAAGACGCACAGTGTCAGAGACATATTTAGTTTGAACAGGTCTCAAGGGGAAATGTCAAATTTCTAATGTGAACTGACTGAGCAGTAAATTTGACTAATTAAAGACAACATGTAAAATGTACAACTAGATCTACTGGATTTAGATTCCTCTGTGACTGGAGCCCACCTCTATTTATTTTACTTGTATCCACATATTGATTTACATTCAGACTGACAGGTCTGTACAGTTGGCGAGACAGAATGGATAATGGTTGAAATAGAAAGCTGACGGATATTGATCAGTTAACTAAAGGACAAACAGTAGCTTTACACTAAGGGATACATGGAATCAACAGTTTGACAGAAGATCGCAAATCCCAAAGATAACGGTTACTTGGTTTAAAAAGCTCTCTTAAAGAAGCCCATAAATTCAAGAATTCAATAAAATGTATAGATAGCTAAATGGTAAATTTTGCTATCTAAAGCTAAAACTAATACGAAAACTACTTAAATTGTTTGCCTCAAGTATTAGACAATCTAAATCAGCTCAAAGTATTTGATTGATGTTGGAAATAAATAAATAAATATAGCTTTATCTGACACAACCGTAGGGATACATCTGATAAAAGATATGGGGAATGGCTGCCCATTCCCATCCAGCTATGGCAATCCAATCTAATATTCCACCAGAGGCCAAGTTGGACCGATCTGCACAGTCACACAGCGTCTCTGTTTGTCTCAGGTGGAGGACTGTTGGGACAAAGTCAAGGACTCATTTGTTGTGTGTTGACACGTGAGCAGGACACTCTCCACTCCCCCTCCCCATGTATCCACAGCCAGATCCCTCCAGGCCGTGCTGTCCTGCTTAATTCTCTTTTCATTGCACATTCCAGCAGGCTGATGTCATCCTGAGACCTCACCAAGTGGTTCATCGGGGTAGTGGAGCCCAGTGGGCAGTTGTTCAGCCACCGCAGAGGTGAGCGACTGCTGCCAAGTTTAAGCTGAGAGCTGAATAAGGCATTTGGAGAAGGAGTGGATAATGCAATCCGGCAAAGTGCACGGGGGAAAATAGGCCGAGGACAGTTAGTGTGATGATGGTTTGTCTGATGCTCACAGGAGAGGCTCCATGAAAAGTTCAAGTAAAACACTGCAGCTGGACTGGGTGACGAGTAGGGTTTCATTCATTCGTCAATAGTCTTGCAAAACAACAAAAAAAGCATATGTTTGGCATTTTCCCTTGATTATCAAAATGATTCTCCTTCAATCAACACACAATTGAACTGACAATCTGTAATTTAATCAGTTGTAATTACATCAAAGGCAACGTTCTACTGTCAGTTTTGAAATCCCGTTTGTAACTTTAGAAGTTGCTCGACCCCGACCACAGAGCCGCCGAGCTCAGAGGGCATATTTTCCCTATTTGCACCTGCCTGGGCACTGTCATCACGGAGCGGTGGCTGAGAGATGTTGGAGTTTTCCAGCTGAAGTGCACACTCACACTCCCTTGGGTTGATGGAAACCAGACCTCGATCCTGTCACTGGGGGCGTGAATGGAAAAGAGGCTGATTTTTCAATTCAGGGCCCAGTCGTTGGCGACATTCGATCCCGAACACAGTCATCACTCTGTGGCCCTTGATTATTGGCAAGTGTCCCTTGTGCAGGCTGTAAACCCATGCCTTATATGACCTGCACGCCACGTAACTGGACACCCTTCAAACAAAGCAGCAGTGAAACAGAGGCCAGTGAAAGAGTAGACAGTGATTATTTCAGCCCACATGCCTGCACCAGGGGATCGTGAATCAACTAGTCAAGAGCCCGGGTCTGTGTGCACCTCTGAATAGGTAGCCCTGGTGCAAACAAACACACAAATAAGGCACCGGTTGTACAGCTGGCACCTTGTTCCCTGGGTGTGACATACAACATAGCACCCCCCCCACCCCCTGTAGCTGCAAAACCAGAGGGACATTTTACAGACCCCTGAGTGTTCCTCCTGGTAAACCTGCCCTGCTTTTGAACTTGTTTGCTTGAAATTCCCCACGAGAGTGCAACAAGGGGCTGGGACTGCTGGCTCGCAGGCCTGGCAACAGTGGCTCCTCTGTGTGCACGGGGCACACAGGGCCCCCTCAATGAAGGCCCAGTGCTGCAGCAGCTGGAATCCTTTAGTGACAGCTGAAGGGCCAGCGGCTGGGGGGGGCTGATCCAGGCAGCTGTCTCTCTCTACCTGCAAGGAAAAAACCTCGAAAAACTCAATCTGAATTCCCTCTGCAGCCCACAGACACTCACACCTGGGTGTGGCTGGCGTTTTGCATGAATCAAAACAGGTTCCCAGTGTATTATTGGCAGCGTGACATGTGTGCATGTGGGAGGGAGGAGGAATGACAGCCACCGGGGTTCAGCCTCTGGAGAGCATGCCTGGGGGGTGAAAATGGGTGAGTCCTGGCCTCACACAGTGGTCGGCACCGAGGTGTTCTCGCCACTCATGTAATGTAGGTTAATAGAGCAGGCTTCTGTAATCCTGCAGGACGTTAGCAGCCGGAACAGGAGACGTGACATTAACGCACTGATGCATGCACTCACCTGAGCAGCCTCTGGAAACCACACTGTCACATATATATAAATATTTTGTTTTAAATGCACGTTTCCTGACGACATTAAAGCTTTGCTCCCCCCCAACCACCGCAGCGCGCACATCCACCGCTTGTGTGAGATCAATCATGTGCAATGCAAGGACACACAGGACACTTACTTACTGCACAATGTTGAGGTCTCCACACACACAGACACACACCGGGTGATAGTTGTTTCCCCCTCCTTCGAAATCCACCGGATCACAAGAAACAACAGGGCAAAGATACTCCCGGGACTTATCCCTAATCTCCTCAAACAAGTTGGATCACTTCCCCTTCAGGAGCACACGAGCCGGGGCAGGAGAGAGAGGAGGACTCCGCTGAGCGATTCTTCAACCACTCTTCTCCTGAAATGCGGCTTTTTTCTCCTTCTTTTTATATCCACGCGTTTGTGCGTCCGAGCTGCGGGAAGAAGTCACATCCACGTCCAGAGAGGAGAAGAGGAGGAATGGAAGATCCCGGAGGAGTTTTTCAGATGGTGCAGGAGAGGAGGAGGAGGAGGAGGAGGAGGCTTTCTGCGGTCGCCATGGCGGACGACTGAGCGTGTGAGCCGTGCAGAGAGACGGGATTAGAGTGAGGCGAGCGGCGGATCCACTCCCGATGCCTCCGCTCAGAGAGAGAAGGAGGTGCAGTACCTCCACCTTCTGCTCAGCTGCACCGGGAAGACACATGGAGCAGCAGCACCATCTAGCGGCGGCTGCAGGAACAACACTAGTCCCAATAATAATTAATAAGAAGAATAACATTACCAATTATAATAACAATAACAATAAAAACTAATATCGTAGGTGTAATGACTCTTAATTTATATAACATGTACTGTATGTGGGCCTTGCTATTTACTGTAAATAGTCCCGATGTGTAACACGGGCCTCTGCTGTGACACCAGCAGCAGGAGATGGTGACCTCTGTGTGGGGATACTGGGAGCAGGTCACCTGGGTAAACTGCTGCTCCTCTGCCTCCTGGAAACGACAGACAACAAACCATCATATATAAGGTTTCCACCAGAAGACCTGAATCTGCAGGTATATACATCAACATTAAAATGAAGTCTAAGCAACACTGTGAGCTGGTCTGTGGTCTGAAGCAGAGAAACTCTCATTAAATGAACCAGAGTGTAAAGATGTTGGTTTATGTTGCCTGATAAATACTAATAAATGTTTTATATATTATTCTCTGCAAGTGAAAACGTACTGTACAAATAACAAATGTTCTGGAGAGTAATGGATACCGTGAATGCTTGGACAAATGCTTATGGACATAACGATATAGATAGATAGATAGATAGATAGATAGATAGATAGATAGATAGATAGATAGATAGATAGATAGACAGAAGGTGGGAGGGACAGATGGATACTTAAATTGTCTTTATATGTAAAAACACAAACAAATTGTAATAGAAACTAGGGATTTGTTGTTGTTGTAGATTTGTGCAGTAGTGAGGCTTCACCTGGTCTTTACATGAAGTGAAAGTCAACTTGAGAAGCTAGACTTCAACCAGGACATCCAGAGGGGCACAGAGAGACAGCTCACCTTCCAAGTAAAAGTTCAGGAGGCCGGAGGTTTGATTTGATTAATGAGTAATGAGTGACCCTTACTCCTTGTGCTCGTTGAAGGGAACAATATGTTATTTATTTGATCACCGAATATAAACTAGAAGGTTTTGCATGAATTTTCAGAATTATATTTAATTAAATGGGTCCCACACTGTGATTCTTGTAAACATATTTTGGTGGATGTGTCAGAGCTGTATCAATTGATATTTGAACAGATTTAGTCAGAATTATGTAACCATACAGATGTACAGCTTATCTCCTGCTGTGGCTCAGTTGCTATTCCCTGGTTGTGCCTTTTCATGGCTGGTGGCCTGGGGCTCTGGCTGTGACTGGCGCCTCCACATCGCCCACTCCTCCATGTAAGAAGCTGGGATGAAAGACAAGCTGTGTGCTGGAAAGCTGGAGCTTTTCTTTTTTCCCCTTGTCTCTATTTAATGTCTTCTGCCTGCCCACCGTCTTTCTCACCAATAGGAAGAGAAGTCTCCTCCACCTTTGTGATGTGGGACTGGAGGAGCAGAACTCACACTCTGTGGCCTGGCAGCTTCGGAGGCCTGCAGGGGGGCGCTGACTTGGGACTGAGGCAAAGAGAGAAAGATGAAACAAGCAATAGACAATTCTCTTTTAGATTATATATGTAGGTATTTATGATTTTGTGCCACGTTCCTCAGTGACCCCTCATCCAGTTATGTAATAAAGTCAGTGTGAAGAGTCACCTTTCATTTAAACACATGTTTTGGATTTTTACATTTCTCTAAATTCATTCAATAATCAGAAGGTTTTATGTGAAATGAAAGGTCGCACATATACAGTCTAGAGTGAAGTTCTTTTAGATGTAGGTGTCCAGGAGGGATACTTGACAGTGTTTGGCAGCAGAGGTGAACTCATCCCTGGAAACATGTATTAACTGACGTGGGTGGGTGGATGTTATATTTGATCAAACAGAGGGAGGGAAGCTGTTTCTCTACATAGAGAACGTCCAGGATTAAGGAAGGAAATGTCCTCCGCATTGACATGAGCGCTGTGGAGCTCCTGCCAAGACCCCCTCCTCAACTAGAGGAGGACACCAGCAGGGGGGAGACTCATCACATGCTCCATTAAGGAAAGACAGAAAGAAAAAGAGAACAGGAAAAGATCAACTGTTCTCATCCATTACCCCAAGGAGAGATGTATAGGTTTGTATAAGCTGGGATAGATATGGTTTCCTCCAGGGAAACACACAGTGGGGAGTCCCTGTAATCAAACATGTACACAACTGTATATTTGATTGTGCTTCTCAAAAACTACTTTATCTTTTATTTTGATGTATTAATAGCTCAGTCACAATTTATTTTTCCTTGTTGTCAGCTTGTGAGTATTTTCTCTGATCCCGTGTACAGGAATTCACAAAATCTTTTCGCTGTGGTCTAAATCCATCTGATTAGTATTTCACATCATAGCTTCAGGTGACTTCGTAATAGACACAGATGGTAAAGCTTGGGGCCTCGAGTCTGTGAGAACAATTTCAACACAATTATCAAGATGTAAGTGCAACAAACAAATACCCATCAGAGACGTTTTTACTAGAAACTGTGAATTACTCCCTCACAGCTTTTCTGCCTCCCTGAGGGCTGTTAGTAAAATGTGTTTTTCTCTCTTCAAGAAATTCTGGTTGTAGCACAGGACAACGGAAACAAGGGAGTGGAGATGTTTAATTAAACTGTACAACCTTACAAAAGAAGAAGTTTGACCACTAAACATTTTACTATAAGCACAAGGGATGTACACACAATAACATGAGCTGCCCTTAAAGGTTCATTGTGTTAGATTTAGGTGAAAGGGATCTATTGGCAGAAAATGAATATAAAATAATCCTAGTGATGTTTTCTCTAGTGTGTTCCATCTGAATTGTGTGAACGGTTGTTTTCTTTACCCCTGAATGGCCTGTTTTTGACAGTAGCCCAAACTAGACAAACTAAACACCTCTTGAGTTGTATGACAACTGAAGGTTACCACAGGTTCTTCTTCATGTTTGGAAAGGGAGAGTGAAGTGAGGGGTAATGAGCTGCAATATGCAACTTCACCACTAGATGTCACTAGCTCCCACGCACTGAACCTTTAAAATTGGACTTTGAGCACAGATGAACTACATTATAACCTCTACAGAGAAGGTTATGTTTTGATTGAGGCTTGTTTGTTCATTTATGGTCAGATAATTTGCAGGATTTTGCAACACAAACACAAGCGAATTGATTTTCTTGAAACTTGATGGAGTGGTGGGGGACGGGCAAAGAAATAACCCATTTGATTTTGAGGCAGATCCAAATAGAAAGACAGATCCAGGAATTAATTCAAGGGGACTGTTGGGCCTAGGTGGAGGTATTTCCTTTACTACCATTCTAATTTGTAAGGGCCGTTTCCTGTTCCTTTTATACCAAGTGCATTCCATTTGTAGCTTGTGATTTGTCTAAACATTGAGCAGTGATTTCAGTTTTACAACCTTAATGTGGCTGCAAAACATTTACAAGACCTGAAGGGTCAGTAAAACAAAAATTCTATATTTCCGGCTTACTTAAAAAACAACAACACACACACTGTGTTACTCTGTTACAGCTGCAAATTGGACTGTGAAATTGACAACTCATGTTGCCATCAGGTTGCCATGACACCCAGTTATAAGGCTTTCTGACGGTCGTACTGTTTATTCACTCGCCAGAGGGGGGTTGAGCGTGTGTGCTGATAACAGTTTGGATTTCTTCAGTGTTGGTGACTTCCAGGGAAGGTCTGCGTTCTGCCACGAGCACGTTGTCTGGTGTTCCCAACTCCTATAGGCAGACATATGAACATTCACAGGGACAATACCTTAAACATGACGATATAATGTGTGTAAACATTCCCTCTTAATGCAAAACTTCTCCTCTTCACATTCCACTCTATTGATTTCCACATTATCTCCCTGCTGCAAAGGTAAAAAGGCCTTTGTCCTCCACATTTCAGCCTCCGTCTGGACCATTGAGACTTTAATGCTCCACTGATCAACGAGAGGATTAAAGTAATTTAAAGGCTCCATTGTTTGGTTTGTGCACTGGAATCCCCTTCATCCCCGAACCCCCTGGGACGCTAGGTTCCTCCAGTCTTCAGGACGAGGGCCTCGTGGTCTTTCGTCTCCTGGAGTGAAAGTGCACAAGGTTGACATGCACCTTTTTGTCATGGGCTCCCTCACTGACACCCCCAGGCTTCAGTCTGCAGCACTGTGGGTGAGGGTGTTGTTGTGATTCATGCAGCTCCCACTTCCCTCTTGACATTTGACATATTGAAGTAGAGGATCTGGGCTGGAACAAACACGATGTGTTGTGTCACAGCTGCAAAGTCTGCCTCCGAGTCGGGAACAGGTAACGATGAGTCAGCCCCTATTTATTCATATTCTGGCACATTGGAACCCCAGGGGTTGTTTTCAAGCTGACTTTATTTCTATTTTACAGCCTGTTCCCTGCTGAGGATTCAGAATCTCACGATGCTACCTAGCATGGCACTCTTTGAAAGTTGTTCTTGATATGACTTTGCAAGGACTTCAGGAAAGAGGGGAAGTGAAGAGCACATAAAAAAAAGGAGAAACAGCCCAGGAGATAAGGCTGCACAGCTATTAGGGTGATTCCTGTAAAGCATCTGGTAATCCATTCTCATTAAATCTCTCTCACTGGTCAACAAGGTGCCACATTTACCACAAACACATTATGCAGGAGACTGAGTGATGCCACAGGGATGCTGGCTCCTAATGAACCCCACTGAGACCCCTCACAATCGGGTCTGTCTCATCAGGGTGGATAAAGCACCTCAGCGAGCAGGAAAGCATAAACACACCACACACACACACACACACACACACACACACACACACACACACACACAGACACACACACACAAACACACACGGTCTTCACCAGTCCGCTCTCATCAGGTGGCTGGAGGTTGATGTTGACAGGCGCCTCAGAGGAGAAGCTGGCTCACATGTCTCCAGATCTATTAACTGACTTGTTTTTTACCCCCAATCAGGCCATTTCCACTGTGCATCAGCGATTCAAAACTTTCTCTAAAACTGGTCCAAAGGTAAACCAGAGAAAAAGAAACAAAACAGGGACCCCAACTTTAAGAAAAAAAAATTCTAAAAATCATTTTGTCTTTGTAACTAATTTCTGGTTCCTCACCCTCCCTGACAAAAGGGATTAACTCCAAATCCATGATCTATTCACTAAATATGCTTTAAGTTCTCCCATTTCTGGATAGCACAGAGTGAGTGTGTTCCGTATTTCATCAGATTCAGCGATCTAACTTTAAATTAGAGGCTGAGAGAGTTAAAAGATTGGCAAAAATAATCTGTCTTAAAAAAAAAGCTTGTAGGGTGAGGTTGATAAAAAAAAATAACTTTTGCAAATGCAGTTTGCACGTCACCTAAAATGCATCAATAAATGATAAGCTTGAGTTGATTTAGAGTTATTTTACGAGTGTCTAAGCCCCTTCTTTATTTGTTATGTTTGTGACATCGCCTGCACTTCACCAGCACTTGATTGAATTATTCTGTATAAATGCGTTTATAACATTTAAAAATAGCAAAAAGTAATTTACCAAATTCAAGCAAACAGCTCCAAGGAATTATGTCTCTCCTAAGACAATCTATAAACATCCATTATATAGAGGTTACGTCTGTTGCAATAATTTGTGATATATCAATGAATTTGTTTCTATCCTGGTCATAAAACTGTGGTCTCAATAGCTTTCCTTCATTATTATATTCAGCTGCTTTGACTCGTCCGTGCAAAAAGTATCTACACAACATTCAGCTCTTTGAAACTTAAGTTTAAAAGCTCGGTGCTAAGAAACAAGATAGAAGGCTGCACTGGACGTAAATAATAAACTCTCAAGGCCGACATTCTGTTTTATGCCATTATGTCTAATGAAATTCATAAGTAGCATATCAATATTTGAGAGATGGTTTATAACACACAATGTAGTTGTAAACAGGTGAGACAGTGTGCAGGATGTAAATAATCACAGCATAATAACAACCCTAAACTGAAGTTATATGTATAAACATATATTGAATGATAAAATAGTAAAACACAGTTGTATTAATATAAAATATGGATTCAAAGGAGAAATTATAACTCCTGATAATTGATGTATATTACATATAATGAAATAACTATTTGCAATTAAATTATGTGTTATATAACATGTTTTATTTCTTTATTTAGTGCTTCTTAACAGGAGCCTTAAAGTCAAGTGTTACCATATTCCCTGCTCTAATATATTAATGGGTTAAAACAGTGAATATACAAACAACAGACAATCCTGTCCAATGGAGCTGGACACAATACAGATCATTTAAAGTCCATTGATGAGGCTGTTCCTGATTTCTTAGGTGAAGACATTGTTCAGCTAGATATCCACTGTTAACAATAGTATATCAAATTAAAGTAAAATTCATGTTACTGTGTAAAGGTTTTTCCATCCCCCCCTTTCCAAGCTGTTCCTGTGACGTCCACAATCTATTTCCTCAGAGGATTTTTGTGTTTAAGTGTATGTTCTAAAAAAAGAGAAAAGAACCAGGATGTTTATTCATATTCTAGTGGACAGTAAATCTGGATTTGCATGGCCTCTCCCATGAGTTTAGTCACTTTAAGAGCCCCACAGGACCTGTGGTCTATTAGCTGAAACAGTTATCTTTAGCACAGATGATTAATCGTTTCCTGAGACGTTTGTAACATCTGTGTGCAAAATCTGAAAAGCAAGAATAGAAACCCCTCTGGATTTTCACTGCAATAAAAACCTAATAGTACAGACAACCATAGGAACTTCCTTTTTATTTTTCTTTATCCTTACTTTGTAATTGTTGTTGCTGATGTCCTTTTCCCTCAGCAGTCTTTTGTCCGAATGTAAATTTATATTAGCTGATAAAATTACAAACAAATCTGGTAAAGCCTCTGTGAAATATAAAGGAAATGTGCACATGATTATTGTGACGTGTTGAGAAAGAGCAGTGGAAAATAATCAGTTTGAGTCACAGAACATAGAGATGAACATGTCAATCCTTCACTTTAAGCCCCGCAGCCTTGGTTGAGTGTTGAACGCACTTTTATTGTTTAAGTGTCAAATGTAACAGTGTCACCATTCAGAGAGGGAATAAAGAGTAAATGGTCACATAAAAAAATATAAAATCAACAATGAAAATGGTCACACGGGGAGAGTCAGGTTCCCGCGGCAACGTGGATGCACAGTTGAGACAATGTCCGGATCCAGACGTGTATGTGTTTGGTTTGCACGTTTCCACAGCCTATGTTAATCTCAAACGATTAGAGTCCTTTTTTTGTTTTTGTTCACTAGCCATGCATACAGTTGACAATTCCACATGTTGAGTCAGTGTCTTCACAGGAGCTGGCACTTTCAATACAAAATATTTACACTACCATTTATTATTCTCAGGATCACGGCCTCTTGTCGTCACTAGTTCTTACTATGGATTTGAACACTGAGCACGGGAGGAATGAAACTCTTGAGCGGCTCAGTTCAGACTGACACTGGAGGAGAAATAAAAAGAAACATGTTACGTATGGCAAGTGTTGGCAGCTCCACTTTAAATGCTGTGAGAGGAGTTTGGAGAGATCGTCCGTAGAGAGAATCAAACACTGACAAGTTGACCTCTCTGCTGTAAGAGACGTCCTAGAGTCCTACTATTAAATCTCAAAAGTGAGGAGAAAAAGGAAACAATTTAAAGTTTCAAGAAAGACACTGACTCCTCTACCCTTTTTCTCTCCATTCCTTTTTTGTTTTTAACGTCTGAGGAAGAAAAAATATATATAAGACAGTGGAGGTGCTTTCATTTCACCTCTTTGGTTCAGCCCTAAGATGAAAAGAAACTCATATTTTACATACTGCAAATATAAAACTGTCCTCTGTGTTTGTTTTGGGGTCAGTTTACAGTAGCTCCTAATGGTAACCAGAAAAAAAAATGCATCTTTGTGTTTTGTGCAAACAAACGAAACCTTGGGGAAAAAAACAAAAACCAACTCATTCATTCTTATCACATTGTTTAAGTGTAGAGATCCTGACAGGGGATTCTTTGCTGATGAAAGGATAAAAACAAACAACTAAAGAGAGTCAAATAAGGCGAGGGCATGTTCCTTTTTGTTGTTGTTGTCAATTTCTCTTGCAGCATTCCTCATTCAAAACATATTCATTACTCACATGTCGTCATTATTAATCATGTCACTGCAGATTGTATGCTCCGTAGAGTTAACATCCATTGCGTTCAACCATGGTTTCAACTTCCGTTTAATTGGCGTGTGCATGTCTGAGCGTGTGTGTCTCTCAGCTGCGTTGTCGTGGTAGACCTCTTTTCCACTGGCCCTTCTTCCTCGAGGCCCCCGGGGGCTATTGTATATTGCAAGAGGAGCAGCAGGGGTCATCCTTGTCCGGCTGGGCGGCGAAGTCCATCTGCCGAACAATCTCGGCGAACAGTTCGTCGACCATGGTTTTGCTCTTGGCCGACGTCTCCATGAAGGGGCAGCCCCACTCCTCGGCCAGCGCCTGGCCCTCGCTGGCCGAGACCTCCCTCTCGCTCTCCAGGTCCACCTTGTTCCCCACCAGGATGACGGGGACCTTCTCGTACCTGAGGGCAGAGAGAGAAGCGTGAATACAACAGAATTAAAGCTGATGTCTGAGGAGCAGCAACAGAATCAATCAGCGCGTTTCTTTTTGTGCCTTCACAGTTAAACAGGCAATTACTCTTTCAGAACTTGGCAACAATGACACTTGCTTCATGCTTCAGAAGGTTTTAATTGCACTGCTGCACCAACCTTTAGTATTTGAATGAGGAAATCCTTTCGTTACAGATATTATTTAACTATTCGTAATTTTCACTTTGTATTAAAACCTACTGAAAAAATACGACACTGCACATAACCTCATTTCAGAATTTTCTTGACCTGCTTTTCATTGCTTAGGTGAGCCGGGGATTTTAGGGCTAGAAGGAAGGGAGGCAACCTGACCAGGTCCCTGATCACAACAGGTTAGACATTTATTCCCCTAATCTGAGCATCCATCCATCAGAACCACTTATCCTCTGAGGATCACAGAGGGGCAAGTGCCAATCCCAGCTGACATTGGTTGAGAGGCGTGGTGCACCCTGGACAGGTCACCAGCGTATGACAGCACCAATGCACAGAGACAAACAACATTGTTCAGTTTAGAATCACCAACTAACCCAACCTCAATCTAAATGTCTTTGGACTACAGGAGGAAGCCTCCCGACCCCCTTTATTTGCGAAACACAAAGTTTTGAGAATAAAAAAGTAAGCAGCCACAGAGAGACTTGACTGTGAGACCGCTGTTCTTAGCAAAGATTGACAATCACATCTCAGCGTTGTTTCCTCTGCTATTTCACACCATCAAATCAGCCCTGGCTATTTCAAAAATCACCCGCTCAGTGAAGTATTTCCGAAAAGCTCAGCTGGGTGCAAAATGTGGGCTCCCTGTGGGTGGATCCATGGCCAAAACGGAAAGAAATGTTTCTATTTTGACTGGTCTCTGACTGTGGGAGGCAGCTTTCCACATAAAGAACCAGGACGGCACCTTCTTCCTGCTCTGCACTTAGTGCTGAGCCTTCAAGACACCCACCTTGCCTCATGTTTACACCAGAGCTGTTTTTAGATATGCACTGAAGTCCTGAAATCTTCTGGAGGAGCAGTATGTGAGATCGTATATGTTCAAGTCAGTTTCCTCTGGACGTTTCCCAGAGCTTTTCCTGGCTAAGTAAAACGTCTGAGTGAGCCCACAGTTAGAATACAGCAGGACAATGTCAGATGCGAAACTGGAAGAATATAAAATATGTCAGTTATTCACGTAGAAGACGCAGACAAATATGTCAACTTGTAAAAAAGATCCAAGAGCTTTTGGTGACAAAGTACCAACAAGTTGCCGGGACGACAAAAGACTCTGTCTTAGTGGTCTGAAGATTTTCCTTTTGTGCAGAATCTCCTGCTGAGTCCTTCATCGGTGAAAGGCAAATGTCCGGACTCAATTCTCCGGATATTTTCCTGAGTCCTCGTCTGAAAACGGCTTAAGTCTTAAACCTTGACCTCGCAGACAACAGGAAATGAGTAGTATAATATAACCTTGAGCCCCTGGAGAGTCAGAGCGCAGGAAGAGACCATAATCTTTTGAGCTTTGAGCTCCATGCTGTGGAGCTGAGTCACAACAGAGGAAGTGCAGCCACAGTGTACAGTCAGTTGATCTAAATAGACTTCTGCGCTCTAATTATTTAGAGGAACGACTGTGATATTGTTTCACTGATATAATCGCGACATCGGCTTTGATATCAGGGAACATGGTTAGCCTTGGAGACCGTTTGTTCGTATCGGAGGAGACACAAAGATTGAATACATCGCAGAGATAACACATTGTGCGTATTCACATCCTCTGGTGAACAACAGGTTATTTCTTTCATCCTTATCTGAAAGAGGCGAGCGAGGGAGCGTGTTCCATCTGCTGGAGCCATCGTTTGAGTCTAAATGTCTCTGACCACGTCACAGAGCCACGTTGTCACATCTAACCGGTTATTACCCCCCGAACACCCACCAACATAATCAGGGGTTTTAAAACACTGCCCTTACTCTTTGATATATATACATGATTCTAAATTATTTATAGAAGGGAGAAAATAACATCATCCTCATCCTTGATCGTTATGGTAACAGGTATACATGGGGAAGAAGACTCAAGTTTCATACTTCTTACAGGTCGGGCCGCCTGAGCCCTGCTTACAGGCCAGGGGCTGCAGGTCTCAGCATTAAATAAGCTTAAACTTGCCGAGAATAGGAAGCCAACTTTGATCTAGTCATGAATATATTATACAGAGGGAACTTTAATCACAATCCAGTCCTGCTCCCAGGATTGGCTCAGCAGCCGAGAAGGAGCAACCAGGATTTAGGAGATGATCTCAGAGGTTCCTCTGTGTGTTGCCCTTGAGCTTCAAAGATAACTTGTATGAGAAACTACAGCAGCCAAGTCTCATTCACTGCATTCCTGGGGTCGATGAAAAACAGTGAGGACGTGATTTTCCCGACTATTTCTGGACCACTTGTAAACTGGTGGTGGGCAGCTCTCGCCCAGAACTTTATACTCCCTTTCCACCGTCACTGAAAAAAAACCTTAAACATAGATGTCGGTGAGCAGATTGAAAACCAGAACCTTCCCTTTTATAGCTGTTCCCATTTAGGAGACGCCACAGGGGGCTCTGGGTTTAGGTGGGGTAATGGGACCATTTGGTTTCTGTCTTTTCTGCCCCACAAAGTGGTTGCAACTCAAATCTCCCACTTTAAATCTTTTGCGGAGGCCGGTGGTCACCTAACTACCTCATGTATTATCTACCATCACATGCTGTTTCAAAGCAGCTTTCACTTTCCTGCCCCAAATGTCTCTTGTTAGAGAAACAAAAAACTGTTCAAGATGGGTAGTACTTGAACTCTGTGTATGGAGCTAGGGCTAAAAAGTGAATCATCATTATTATCACAAATTTTACAAGGGGCTGACACCAAATATGATTTTCTTTATAGATTATTCTTCCATCTTCTTCTCTATTATTAGTTTGGTCTGTAGAATTTGTAGAACCAATTAGTTTAGTACAAAGTTAAAGTAAAAAATCCAAATACATTCGGTTTGTGAAGCTCCAACCAGTGATTTTTTCACATTTTTAACTAGAAAAATCCTCCTAATGATTAACTAGTCATCAAAATAACTGACGGTGATACTTTTCTGTCTCTTGACTAACCAATACATTTTATGATAACAAGATTATAATAACCAATCATCAAAATACTTTCTACTTGTCTCTCAACTGACTAAACGATTAATTGACTAATTTCCTAATAGCAGGAGGAACTCCAGTAAAGTCAGTCCAGACACCCATGTGGGTTGGTCTGCTGTAGTTAGGTTAAGCTGCTCATTTAGGCCTCATCATAGCAGGAGCAGAGGCACAAAGACATCTGGTAGCAAAGGAGAGGTTCTATATTTAGTCATAATAACAGAGGAGGAGGCCGGCAGTCCCACGAGGTGTGAGATGGAGGCTGCCACAGATACCGAGGCTGTCCTGGCCTCGGTGATAGAGGGTGTCGGCCACACTGTGTCTGGACCCAGCGGTGGCTGATGCAAGCGGGCCAGGCTCGTCCGTAACACAGAACACATACAGAGCAGGTTCTGTGGTTGTGGACACCAGCTGCAAAACGACAAAATGAATAACCGAGTCGGGTCGCGTTTGTGCCGTGACACAAACAGCTCAAGCAGCGTGTCACGCTTCAGCCCTCGGCTCGTGAGCCTGACGGGGACCGCGCTGGAGCACTCTGAGTGCAAACACCCATCTGAGCTCACCCAGATACGCCTTATCTATAATGCATGATGCATCAACTCACAGAGGAGCTGGCTGACGGACGGCCGAGCCCGGCGGCCCTCGACTCTCTGAATTTGAATCCAGCCAACGTCGTCAGGGAGAGAGCAAATGAGCCTTTTCCCAACGGCCTCTTTTGAGGGAGGTCTTCAGTTCAGCCAGAGGAAAGAATTCAGCTGAGTCAGAGAGCAGAACAAAAACTCAGAAAGGGACTTCTGGGTAGTCTTTTATAAACACGCTACGACAACCACATAAAGATTTCTGCTATTAAGAATTAAACTTCAAGTCTCTTTTAGATTCTCTAATGGTTATAAGAACTAATTCCCTACTTCACGTTACCCTCAAACCGTGAGGCTATTCACAGAGACACCGGCCAAGAAATGTGAAAAAGGACAAGATAGATGAGAACTGAACCCGACACACTGAATAGTCATCCTTGGATCAAATGTATTACAGCAACAATACAGCCGTCCACCATCTCCCTGGGGGTAATTATGCCGTCTGAAACCAATTCCTCCCCTTACTGAACAAAGTCCAAGGCTGAAAATCTGAACTTCAAAGTGCACACTGCATCAAAAATGTGTTCAGGCTCCGTTTCCATAAGACGGTGGTGAGAGAGCAGCGGAATAAGCTTTGAACAGTTCACAGACTCATTCACACGTTCAATAGAGAGATGTGGCCCGAGTGCCTCGCTCCACATCCTCCACTGAAAATAAAACTTTACACTGAGGATCTTATTCCAGTATTGACACTAGTCTTACCACAAGCCTTATACCAGAGAGACAAAGATTTCAATTTAAGTTAGACCACTATTCAATTTGTTGTCTTCAGCATTTACACTCAGTGAGCACTTTATTAGGAACACCACAGAACTACTGGGTAGTCCCCCTCTTTGCTGTCTAAACAGCCTCAGTTCTTCCTGTCATGGATTTCACAAGATGTTTGAGCCATTCTTTTAAGATTTTGCTTCATGTTGACTCAATTGCAATTTTATGCAGTTTTGTCAGCTTGACATTCATACTGGGAATCTCCCATTCTACCACATCTCTCTTTTTTTATTGGACTCAGATCTGGTGACTGGGGAGGAAACTAAAGTTCACTGAACTCTTGCTTTGTGGCTTTAACAAGCTGAAAGGAGTCACTTTGCACAAAAGGAATAGTTCAACAAATTGGTATTTTCAAACTTCTCAAGGAAGGACATGAGGGCACAAACGAGGCAACAAATCTTTTAGAAGACAACAATCGCCATCAGTTGCCATAATTTTTGCATCTTCAAATAGTTCTTAAAAAGTACTATAAAAATAGAAAAACACAAAATGTCACAAATTACAATATAAAAACTTATGGTACAACAAAAATTGCTGCTATTGCGTTCACGGCATGAGATTACACTGTCAGAATTCACACACTACTCCAATGAGTAGACTGGGTAGACAGTGAACTACATCTAAGTTTACTAACTGAAGAGTGATTTGAGACACAGCTGCAGCCAAACTTGTTGCTTTAAGAAGCTTGAAGTTATGAAGCCAATGACGCAGAGTGATTGAACTTCAGCCCAGTTCTTCTGTCCAGTTTTCACAACAGACAAAGAAACCGATGAAAGAGGATCTGTTTGGGTGAATTGCTGCTCCTCCAGTTAGTGATCTTAATCTCCTCAGCCGTTTGGCTCATGAAAAAGCCCTGATTGAAATCTCCACAGTTTGGCACAACAATGACATTAGTACATAAGAGATGCCGACAACATCAGCACCACATCAATTGTAAAATCCTGGTATTATTTCACCTCCTTCTTCGTCTCTAACCTCCCACCCTGGTGCTTGAATTGAAAAGGCTTCTGAATTCACCAATCACAACGTATCCCTGGCGTACAGTTACCGGCAGCTGAACTGAGGAGTGACGAGGTCGCCGGCAGACAACAGGCAGGCCAGGGTGTAACCGAGTGCACCCCCGGCCTCTGTGCTGAAGCCCGTCTCTGCCACCAACAGCAGGCCCTGATAGATGCTGACAGGAGTCAGAGTGAGAGTGACGCACCGCAGTGCCTTGGACCGGGGAGCATGCCGATACGGACGTGATGGGTCACCAGTGTTTTTGCCGCGAGGACGGACAAACAGGCAAGACAAGCAATAACAGTGGATTAAGGTAAAGGAACAGTCTGACTGCAGAGGGTTCACATGGAAAAATCCCATTTCAAAAATAAAGTGACTGAACTCACTCATTTGTAACCGCCAGAGCTGCAGTTCAAACGTATTATAGAACAATTCCACCCTGGTTCAAGGGTCATTATCAGTCTGTGATGTTCAGTGGTTACAAGTGATCGTGTGTGTGATTTTATGGCTATTCTTATCTCTAGCAATAAAGTAAATTGTGGATTGTCACGGTAAAGGGCTGTCGACTGTATCGTCTCCTGTGTTGATCTTTTATGGCTATAGAAAGTAGAGAATAGATCTACAATACGTGGTCTGCAAATTGTCTTTTGACTTAAAATCTTTCCCTATGTGTCAGATTTGTCCCATTTTCAGCCTCCCACTTCTTTGCCGGTGTGAGGGTATTTTTCCCTTTTCTAGTCCGTCCTTGTCTTCATTGTTGTTGCCGTGTGAGTACAGCCTCTCAGGACGTCCCCTCTAGTCGACAGAAGCTTTTAGTCACTGACAAATTACATGTATCTATGAAAAGGCTAAAACAAAAAACAAAATAAAGCAACTACTTCCTTTCTTAAAAACAAAAAGGATCAATGAAATGTTTCTGATGTCAGGCGAGTCGGTCAACTGATGCACGATGGAGGATGCTGGGGTATTTTACACATCAGCTCTTAGCAATACTTTGATTTGTCTCCTCTTTGAAAATGTAATAAAGCAGCAGGAGACACAGTGTTCAGTGTGAAATTACATAACAGCCTGGCTGCATCTGCTGTGTGAGCACACATGTACACATATAAAAACATGTCTAGTTCGACACACACTATACCCAGGGGGGCATTCTATATGAGGCAGTCCCTTGTCCCCTAACCCTAACCATCACATCCAACTCAATTCAAATCTATCCCTTACGAAAACTAAATCTTTACTGTCAAAAAACTAAATTTTCATCCCTACGGGTTTGTGTGTTTTAAGGTTGAAGGCCCCATTGGGACTTCAACCAACACACACACACGGACACACACACACACTGTAGACTGGAAGTACCTCTCCACATTCTCAACCCATACGGGGGAAACATGTTGACCTCATTCTTTCATCGGCAGATTTATAGGATTGTTTGTAAGGTGCATGTGGAAAAGAGAGAAACTGAAATTGTATTTTTAGACGACAGAAAGAGGCGACAACAGCAAAACGCGTTACAAGATCACACTCTGAATGCTGGGCTTCACCTGAAGTTGTTACCTGCGCCTGTAAACAGTGTGTGTTTGCGTGTGTGTAAACTGACTTTAATAAGCTTCCTCATCACACTGCTTTGTGGCTCCGGAGGCCACTGGACTCCCTGAATTGACTGCAACACATCGACTGACACCTACCATGACTGATGGACCCACACAGTCACAGCTCAGTGCACGCTGCCTGCCCGTTATAAACAGGAACTAACCAGTCGCCGATGATTACCCAACCACTATGACACTAGGGTTTTATACAATCGTGTCGGGTCATCAGGTGAAAACACAGTACAGTGTATCCGCACAGTACATTGGCCCCGAGCTGCAGGAACACCAATATCATGACGGCCCCAGCCCTGCAGCGGCCTCGGCTAACCTCCTGTATCCATCAGCCGCTCGCTCCGGTGACCCCACATCGGGATCATCCGTGGAGCAGACATCACTTTCAGTTGGGCCGCTCTTCCTTAAGAGCTTTGGCAGCTTGTTAATTAAAAACATGGCCTCCAGATCAGCAGAACCCGGGCTCAAGCCAGTGAGCTGCCTCTCTCCCTGCCTCAGTGTTTTGGAGCTGTGGCTCCTTGAAGCACTCGCTGCAGTGAATCCCGGGTATCCCCCTGGTCGGGTGTTTCACTGAGGTTGCAGCATCAGGCTTATAGGAAGACACTGACAGATCACAGGCGGTGTCTAGCATGTTGAGGCCGGAGGACACACTGGTGCCGGCGGGTCAGGACCACTGGTGTCTGTCCTCCCTAAGATGTGGCCGTCTAGACTGGGACATTCGAAAGTCTGTAGGAGACTTGAGGACGCTCTGGAGATCACGCATGACTTCTAATGATGCCGGGGCTGCAGATTTGCCTACCAACAACCACTGAGGCTGAGACCTGGCTCACCAAAATAGAACAGGCGTGTGGTGTTGCCCTGAAGACACACAGCATCTCCATCCAAGCACAGTCCTCACAGCAGGGCCGAGGCCCATGTCTCCACTACAGGGCCCGGAGAACAAGCCCCAGCATCCAATACACCACACTACTTGGCCACAATAGGTTTTTCCTGCTGATTTTTCAAACCAACCTTTTCACTCTTATGATCTGATCCCTCATCGGCTTTATGTCCTGGAAGCTCTGCTGGTTGACAAGGCTGTAGACCAGTATGAACCCCTGGCCGTTTTTGATGTAGAGGTCCCGCATGGAGGCGAACTGCTCGGTGCCGGCGGTGTCCAGGATCTCCAGCACCGACGGCGAGGAGTCCACCTCTATCTCCTTGCGGTAGAAATCCTCGATGGTGGGGTCGTACTTCTCGATGAACGTCCCGGTGACGAACTGCACGGTGAGGGCGGACTTCCCGACCCCGCCGCTGCCCAGGACCACCACTTTGTACTCGCGCATCGTGGATTTGGAATCGAGTCGTTAAGGTGCCGAGAGTCCGCGCGTCATTGAAATGAACCCAAAACAGTCACCGCTCGCGGGCCATGTCGGACGGGCTGTCAAGAAACTGCGCGCACGGTCCCGCTCGCCTTACTGCTCGGCTACGGCAGAGCACAAAGACTCGGTGCCCCCAACACGGAGCTCATTGTAGAATTTACCCCACGCAGGCCAGACACTGACCGCTGTACGAGCGTCCGAGCGCCGCGATCGTCCCGAGCGTGCACCGGGGCAGGCGGAGGAGAATATCGGCCGGTGATGTGGACCGGACCGGTTCTCATCTGCTTGGCCTCACTCCTCTCTGTGCAGCAGGAGAGAAAATATCACAAACTTGCTCCATCGAGGGGGAGAAAAGGACGCTGGGGCTTCGACCTGACAATGAACCGCAGCCGGTGAGGCCTCCGCGGGAACAACAAGTCAAAGTCTCTGGACACCTGCTCGGAGCAACTTGCGGATCTCTTTGTTTCTCCGTTCACCATCGCGGGCATGTCTCCGTCTCTCCCCCGCTCTCCTGCGCGATCCCATCCGCCATACTCTCGGGCGGAGACCCACGGCCGCTGCGTAACCAGCCGGTCCCCACTCGGCTCCCGTACTGAGGCTGGGGGAAGAAAAAAAAAGAAAACACCACCACCCTCCTCCCTCGGGCGGACGGATGTGCGAGCTGTCCAATGGCAGCCCCGCGCTCCCCGCTGCCTTGAACGGGAGCAGAGACGCTGACGTTCAGCGGCTGCGTTTCCGTTCATGTGTTAAAATTCCCATCATTCGGTTGCCCCAGTGACATCCAAAGAGAGCTCGTCCAATCACAGCGGCGCCTCCAGGATGCACGTCCAAGAGGAGGATAATGCGCCGGATGATGTTGCCATGGTAACGCAGCATTTTCTGTGTGTGTTGCTGCTGCTGCTGCTGTTCAGATGAGTCCAAAAGATCTGTCTGGAGTATTATTTATTGATGACACAGACAGTACGTGTGTTTGTCGTCTGGATAATGTTTAAAAATACCTTCACTTATAATTACAGGCACACAGGACCTGAATGTGATCACTCATCTAAATTTATGAAGCAATTTGTACAAGATAAATATGATCTGCCAGCGTTTTTCTTTTTATAATGTCCAAAAGTTTAAAATAGCTAAGATCAGAGAGTATATCTTATGACTATAATGGGTTCTATTTTTCTCTACAAATAAGTGCTCAAGTTAAACTGAGCTAAATGGTTTATTTGTACAAGGATTGACTCAGATTGAAGTTTTTCAAACGAAAAAAAATCATAAAATATGCAAATCTCTTTTTGGGGTCTGAGACTGAGTCTGGCAATAAATGTATTCAAAATAAATACACAAAAATCAAAGAACATAACTGACAGCATTGAATGTACTTGACATTTATTTATTTATTTGTTTGCAATATTAGATTTTACACAATTTTGAATTTACATGAACCAAACTATCCACATGAAATGCTTAATTATGCACAAACAAAATTATTTTCACAATAATTTTCAAAAGCATAAAAAAGAGTGAAGGTTTATATTCAGGCCAGAATGTATTCAAATAGCATTGGCGTCATCAGAAATCTGTTAAATTTGAAAATAACCTTAAAGAAATGTAATCTTATTAGCATCAAGCTTCAGGCTAGTGTTAACATTTGTTTTTACAATCTTTCATTGTGGCCTTAAATAAAAAATAAAAAAAACACGTAGCGACAATTTCACAAATTGGTTTTAGTTACTCAACAATATTGAACTCACAATTACTGAACAAATGCAAACTTAGGAATAGGTTCTAAGATAAGGCAAAGTTCACAAAAGCATGTCTTCTCAGTCGTCTGACTGTCGACAAAGTGCTTAAGACAAATGTTTCCGTCAGTCAGTCAGACCAAACATTCTTACTGTCCATTTAATTTAGACTAGGTGATCAGAATATCATAACAACCTCCATATGCAGGTGTATAGTGACATTCAAGCTTTTTGCCAAAACATGAAACAAACATTCAGAAATATGCCTTTTATATAATAAATTAGGGAAACTAATCTGTCTAATGACAACCTAAACTTTGAAAGTAATCATATATATATTTATATATATATATATATATATGTATATAGAAAAAAAGTTTAAAACAATGTAGTTCAATCTGCGGTGGATTACTTTTTTTAAGATGTTCACATACAGAGGAAACTATGTCAAACAAATAAATTCTGATTATTTCTTTATGCACTGGCTCACTTACAGTGTTTCACCATGGCTTAATAGAGTCAAACAACTGACAGTACAATCTAATGTGTTATTGTGAGGAGTGAACCAACAGAGAACAAGTTTGTCAAATGTGGTACGAACGATACACTCTTGTACATAAAAACTATTCCATTGCCTCGATCGTACAAGGTTTGTTTTCCCTCACAGGTGACAAGGCAGTGACAAGGATTAAACATCTGAAGCTACTCTTTGCTCCAACATCTCATCCCTCAACAGAGACGACTTTTCAAAGGCTAAAACAACAGATCATGGCCCTTTGAGGAACCTGCGGCAGAGCTAACGTCAATTTAATAAATTACATTCATCGTAAAATAGAAGTGAATACATTTTAAATGTGTTCTTAGCTAAGGTTAAACTAGTAAAATACTGTATGCAAGTATACTCCATATATTCATATCCAATAATGTGTACATTTTCACAATGAAAATACATAATGAAAGTGTCAACAAATGCAGTTTCTCTCTGTGGATTGTCTGAGTTAATCACACGTGTACACACACATTTAAACTTGAAAAGACGTCGGATAGCATTAAAATAAAAGTTGATATTTTCACACACGGCAAAAGAGGGAACTAAAACTTATATAAAAGATGTTCAAGAGAACATACATACCGGTATATGAGTGAAAACTATTTTTAACATCAGTTTTGTTTTTCACTTAACCAGAGACGACGCCACCTCTGTTTGCTCTGAGTTTTAAACAAAGACAGCCAATTGCATATTGTGGTTCCACTCATACACAACTACGCGTCACCAAAATGTCTACTCACTTAAATTCTACTTTACTACATAAAGTATTTTTACTGTGTGCATTTAACTAGTTCAACAGTACTCTATCATCCTAAATGTGAAACAAAATAAAAGGTTAGCTGAATATTCATTCGTATACATTGTACATACAGTACATACACATTGGAGTGAATTTCACAAAAGTGAAAGTGATTTGAGAGACTAAATCTAAACAGGTGCACACACAACATACTAATGCACTGACATGTCATCGCTAAATATTTCTTCCTAACTGTGAGTTATGTTGAGTAGATTTAATTTAACCGTTTTTCCACACAAACCCTTTTTAAATATGCTTTGATGTCATTGCATGCAGAATTCATTAGGCACTTGTAAATTTCAAATAATACAGTACTGACAGCTGACTGTCGTATTAAGACTAACAGCTCACACACCATTCAACTCAAACGTTATAGGATCACAGGAGTCACACAGTACTCACACACCCCGTTACTGAGTTAACTATAATGGCTGTGGAGGCTCGTCTTCAAGCCACGGGCCGGTTTCACAAAGATCTTTCAGACTGGGTTGTAGCATGACGCCCATGAGTTCTATTTTGTGTCACGCACACACACAAGGTCCCTAAGGGGGGG
The DNA here is from genome assembly GCA_038501795.1 of Pseudopleuronectes americanus. Lineage (NCBI taxonomy): Eukaryota > Metazoa > Chordata > Actinopteri > Pleuronectiformes > Pleuronectidae > Pseudopleuronectes > Pseudopleuronectes americanus. Next base: position 10,363,447 of record CM076727.1, on the reverse strand, counting down.
TTAGGGTTAGGGTGAGGGTTGAGGTTTTCTTATAATGTTGTGGAGTAATAAGAAGGGTTTTGCTCATGGAAGCTTTTCTAAACCCGAGTGATAAGTTAACAGAGATTCTGAGTCCGTTAAGAAGCCATAGTAGCTCATCTCTGCTGCGCTGCATGGACATGTTATGCTATTATATGTGTCTTTGTACACTTAGTGTCACAGTCTTCACTGAACATTCCCTGTAAAATGTCCCGTCACTGAGAGAGTCTTTCACAAAACAAAAGATTTTCAAGCTGAACAGAACAATACAGGAACCTCATGAAAGTTCTTAATTTGCCTAATTAGTCCCACTTCCTACAGCAAACAACTAAACAGCTTTGTACAACAAAGAATCAGAGATCAATCTGAAGTCTGAATATATTAAGTTATAAGTTTGACCTAATTAAGACAGAGTCAAAGACTATCTTTGTGAGACCTGCCCCAGAAGAGAAACCCCCACCTGGATACATCAAGTGACCATCATGTTGCCCAATAACCCACAAAGTTTTCCTTTTTTTGGGATAACAAAGGTCGGGGAAATTAACAGCTTGACTTACTGCTGCTTTACTTCCTACCAACAAATATTATATACAGTATATGCAATGCAAAGGCACACCAGGAGGTGGAGCACTGATCCTGCTTTCTGGGGATAACTAGGGAAAAAACACAGACCGACTACCCCCAAAGCCTGCCGTCCAATGAAAATTGTACATTTGAGTTTAAAGTTAAAATAAGTGCTTTTCATGAGTAAGCTTAGAATAATGAAATCTGGCACTAGATAAACAATCATTTATGTGAAAAAACTTAGGTTATATGAGACATTCAAATAAGAAATATATGTTGATAGAATTTAAACAAGCTCCAATATAGGTCCCCATTACACCCGACGTTAACATGTTCTGTGGACTCACTGAGAACTGATCTCATATTGGATGTGCAACGCTCAACTCGTTCACACTTAGTGTAACTTACACTTGTGAGTGAAATAAATTTTGGTCTGGCTTCCATCTGTTTCCTGTTTGACTTTGTCAAGAAAAGCTCATTTTTATTAATGAGGCTGTGATAAGAGAATTTGAGACACAGTGGATTTCAGCTCATTAAGAGGCTGAACGCCCTCTGACCATGTCAGAATTGGTTTGGGAAATAGGAACCAGGATGTTCTGCACATTACTGAGGATGCATGTTAATTCAGGTGCAAAGGCATGCACATACAATAATCTTCTGTGACATTTATCTAGCAGAGTATAATCCTATTAATCCTTACGTCATTTATTACCATAGATTAAAGTTTAGTCTACAAGTTTTCCCCCAGTGATGTTTATCAGCATGCAGCTTGTTGGGTGTGGTGTGTGGCGTTCACAGAGTATTTACAGATCGGCTGTTTGGAACCTTTAACAGCAGTAACATGGCACTGACTCCTGTTTCTGGTGGTTACTTGAGGATGATCTATTTCAAGGGAGAAAGACAAACATTAGCAGTTTCACACAATAAACACAGACCTGGGCCAAATGGCTACATGGTTACATGACAAGGATCATCAAGTTTTCATCATGATTTACTGTCAGAATGGATAGAAAATGATAAGATTGGATGAAATTAAAACCTAAACACCTTAAACTTGTGGTATTTGTCCTAAACCCCCTTAAATTTACTTAAAATGAAAACCTTTTTGACTTTATGTATTTTATGGCTGCATTTTTAATTCAAAAAAAAATATTTGTACCATTGTCACTATATCGTTTCTTTCTTCTTGAGTTACGCTCAGCTCCTCAACAAACATTTTTATAAATGGACCAACAATTGGTCAGAAATAGTTCAAACCTTAAGTTTTGTACATGGTGTTATGAAACTACATGCACAATAACAAAAATATAGGTTTCTCATTGTCAAACTCCAGGTCCAAAAAGAAAAATCTGATAAAGCTAATTGATATAGCTAATGTAACGGGACCCTACTTCAATTGTATTGTAACCATTTGCCTTCACTTAATTTTATCACAGCAATGAGAAAGGCACCAATAACCAACAAAGCAAAAAACATGCAGTAAAGAAGATGTGCAAAAACAGTATTGCAGATGGAAGACCTTTATATAAGAGCTGTTTGTTGTGAGGGGAGAGGGTGAGATGCAGCCTAGTAGTTCTACTGAAGGTCAACAGGTAAATGAAGCTTAATGATAGGCGATGCAAGCAGGGCAGCGCTATGGCGACGAAGCAACTCCCCTGATTCAAAGATGAAGCGCCTATTCAGAGCTCAAGGTTTTGTGAAAGAAAGCTTTAAAAAGGAGCAAACCTGATTGGCTGTTGCTGTTGCTGCGTAGGGGACACTTGTGGCGGGAGTAGTTGCTGCAGAGACAGTAGCAGGCGTAGCACTGTACATCATGGGGACTTTTTCAGGAAGGGAACCATGAAAGCAATGAAAAGGGAGGTGGAGCATTATGGTAACCATAGCAATGTTTTTCAGTCTCTCTTGCCAAGCATATATAAAATGAAATTAGCAGCAAGCCATCATTGGGTTAGACCAGCAGATGGCATACGATCAAACAGAAAAAGCGAGACAGCAGGGGAGAACACAAAAGGAGGGCCGATAAAAGATACAATTAGGAAATCTGTCCATACTAAGACATCCCGAAAGAAAGCTTGTACTGCTATGCCACCAAACAGGATCAAAGTGGGTTTTATAGAACATTTAAAAAGGTTTATATGATGAAAAACATTATAGAGTATGAAAAAAAATATTAAATTGAATCTCTGGGATGCTGATCAAATTTCCTAATCTATAGTGAGTGGAAATTCAACCCCAAAAAATCCACTGAAATGCTTACATTTGCAAACTGCTTTCAAAATTTGGAATAACTGGGATTCATTTTACAGGTAAACATTTATTAGAAATATTTACAGAGAGAAACTCCAATTTTTTTAAATGTGGGCTCCTGATAGTTGAATCCTGATTTAATCTTTTTCTTTTCCTATAATATAACAACAAGAACATCTTTTGCAAACAGTGACTGCGCTTGTTTCCCATTGACTGTGAGACATAGTTTATTGAAATGAGGGAAGACACCTACCCATGCTGTTATGTGGAGCCATGCAAAAGACAGACCCTGTGTGAGAATGAAATGGAGAGAGAAGATTTACATTAGTGAGATAAACACAAATCAATATGATAGAAAGCCACATAGTCCACATACAGTAAATACATCTTTGTTTAGTGAAGGACAACAATGTTTTGAGAAAGTGGCAGGTCAAGTCAAACAGACAGTATTTCTATGACGAACTCTACATTTTAAGCTGCAGCTACATTAAAAAAATGTCAACCTACTCCAAGAATAGTAGGATTTTTTTCTACAAATCTAATTGATTACTTCATTGTATAGTATACAAAATATTTCAGCAAGAGCCTGTTTACAGCAGACATTTGTATTTATCATAGCAATATGGCAGAATTTACTTTTTTGGTTCCTGGTTTTGTGCCTGTTGATTCACTGTATGCACCTGGATACACCTGGATATAAAGCCAATTAATGCAAAATCTGATTCTGCCAGAGTTTGAAGGGCGGAAATGAATACTCTGGAACATTTAGTGATCTTTGACATGCAAATTTGTGCCATCGATCAATGGCAAGCTATCTTGACAGTGCTGACCTTAAGCAGACTGAGGGTCTTAGTAGTGTAAGCTTTCATATCTTATTGGCGGTGTTGCACCAGTGACATTTATCTTTTCCACATTGGAAAAATTATTTGGAGACAGATTGAAGTCAATGATTAAACTTTGTGTGTGAAGTTCTCGACAGGTTTGAGAATAACCTAATGAGCTGACATATTAACTAACCGTCTGCTTGTTCAGAGAGCTTTTATTACCCTCTTCAATCAAATTTTAGTAATAACAAAAGGTGTACAGTGGGGAACAAAGTGGAGGAGGAAAAATTAAGCAACCTGAGAGAGAAAACTTAACGAAATTCTCTCAGAATTTGGGCTAGCGTGTTAACAGTTGGCCTTTCAGCCAGAGCAGTTCACCAGTACCTTGCAAGTACTCGCAAAATCACCCAGCATCTGGTCTCAACTATTTCACATGGACGAGTGACTTTGTGGTGTGACTGCTGTATGCCCTGTTAAACCTTACTGGCAGAGAGCCATTTCTCAATGTAAGTTACACCTCTCCTTTTTATGCTATGACAAGCCAAAATGTCTGTTGTGAAAAAGATCTATAGTGTTAGGCTGATGTTCATTTATTTTTGGATATGGCTCTGGTTGATTTATTTGATAGATAAAGTGCCAGTTGATCAATATATCTGTACATTTAGCTTTATAAGCTAATTTTGATCTGTTGTCCCTTGCCAATTTTACAAAGCAACCTGGAGTGAAATAAAATAAAATGATCCGTCTTATATAATTACAAATATCTATGGATAATGATGTGTTCCACCTCTTTATGAGCAGTGTCCTTCTGCAGCATGGAAATAGATGTAATTCAAAATGGAAGGTTGTATGAATCCATGACTGGTGTAACAATTACCTGGGGGGTAAAATGCTGTTTGCTGCTGCATCTGCGCATTGGCCAGAGCCTGATGGTAGTGCAAAAAACTGGGGCTAAGGAGAGAGCTGACCCAGCCGCTCTTCTCTAGGGCTTGCCTCTTTGGTAGGGATTGCAGGACACTGTGGGGAAAGGCCTGAAAAGTGACAAGAGAAGACTTCAAAAAATGAAACCTCCCACAATTCCAGTCTCTCTCTATTCAGCTACATTTTACACATCCTTAATATTTAGTATTCACAAATACAACTACATGAATAAACAATAAAGGTGGCTGTTATTACAAGATGGAAAAAATAATAAGGCATAGTTGTAGAATACAGAATATGAATGGATTAATGTATTCACCAAGATTTAACAACTTAAGCACTTAAAGATACTGATGTTGACTGTCTACACAAAGACTACATGAAACTTGAAGATGCCACAGTGACAAAAATTAAAAGTTTTTTTACAGTACAATTAACAGCTACATGCAAAGCAAAAGGTGAAAATACCAGGTCTACAGTTGCCTCGAGGGGTCGCTTCATTGCTTTGGCAGTCGACTGAGTCTTTTAATAGCAGGCAGCGAGCACATGATGGCAGTGGGCCAATGGGATTCAAGCGTATTAACATACAGGTAACAGCAAGCAGAGGTGCATCATGGGGGACAGCATTGTGGATAGGTGAGAAGGGAAAAACAAAACAAAATAATCTGAATGTAGTATACCACATAAAACACAATATGCATGCACAGTAGACAAAATAATCAATTAAAGGAAACACTAACTTAAGATTTCTGAATTAGTAGTTGATTAGAATTGGCAGCTATGGCAACCAACACTTACAATGATATGGTACAGTCCTGTACACTGTTTACAATGTATATTGATCAACTTGTTAAACTTGATCAGGACTTAAGATTATAATCAAAACACTACCATTACCATGATGCAATTAAGGCCTGACTGATTTATCGGTTGGAAGTTGAAATCTGAAATCTAAATAAAAAAATATGATATATTTTCTTAATTCAAGCTCTATATTTGGTTGAATTTGGGTTTTCTTTCTTTTTGTAACTGGTGAAACTGTGAGATATCAAGCCTCAATAAAATATCTCTGTCATAAGGATTTGATAACATCGTCTTATGAATCGTCAGTAGCCCCAAACAAACCGTATCGGTCAGGCTCTAGCTGCAATCAGGTCAACAATGCACACAATCATGATTTCAAAATACATAAATTGTTTTTTAAACCTTATAGGAATAATGTAATATAATTGTATTTGTTCTTAAATGAAAAATGACCTGGTTTTATGAAAGTTAGTCACAAGGATCAATAATCTGAGTGGCAGATGCTTCCTCTATGTCTGTAAATAAAAAAAGCTAATATTTTCAGGTAGATTTTTTATGTATAGTGTCATGTTTTACTTGTTTGTTCGAAAAATACTCATGCAACAAATATATAATCTAAGTAACCATAGAAGATGGTGTAGATCGAAAATTATGTATTTGGTCTTTGGCAAAAAAGCTCAAAACCGAAGCCTGATAATATAGTTACATTTTACAAAACATATATTTAGAATTTGTGCTAATCTAGAAACATAAAATGCTATAAATTTATATTTACTGAAGTAAAGATAGTGTTGCAATTGAAACTGAACACTGACACCGTCCAGTTATCACAAACCTTTTATAAATACATTATTGTAAAGTATAAAAATGTTCATCAATACTTTTCTCTATTAACTACAATGAACTGCTTGAAATGGGCCTGTTTAGACTCTATCATTGAAATGTAAATCAAATTGACATCTCCACCACAAAAACTAAACAATGCAAGCTTGCTACTGGATTCAATTTGATTGACAGGTCTTTTAATAAAGGGACAAAGCCCTTCTTTAATCTGAATTTCAACTAATCCCCTCCTTAATATGAATGTGTTATGAATTACATTTGTAGCATTTGTAAACACCGGATTAGATAAGCCGTATGTTCTTAGATATTCAATGAAAGAGATAACGTTTTTCATTCATTACTAAAATATATAAATAAACCCTAAAATTGATCTGGTCTTCAGATTTCTTCAGTATTAAATTAATACAGTAGTAGATATGCATCTAACTGCTGATAGCAAATTGAGTTAACATTTAAAGAAAAACACTTAATCACAGTAGGAAAGGCACAATACTAATGTTATCACTGTGGCAAGAGATAATGTCTGCTATGAAAAATTGTCATAGTATTCTTTCAAATGAAAAGACTTTTCAGAGGGATAATTCTGTGTCTTACCGCGGCTGCTGCAGCTGCGGCCTGGGCTGCGACGGCTGACTGACCGACTTGTTGTTGTTGACTGGACTTGATTTTGGCCTGCAAGTGGGCAGGCGGGTGAAAATACTTGCACTTCTCCCGGGAGCAGCGGCTCTTGATATAGTCCATGCAAACAGTGACAGTGTTGTCAGTGGTGTCAATCATGGGACTGTCGCTGGGGTGAGCAAAGCGGCAATCTGTCTCCCCTCTCGCACAGTTCCCCCGCTGAAACTCGCGACAGACCTGAGAGGAGAAGTTGTAAAGACAGTGAGAGGAATTCAACTCTCAAAATAAATAAATATATCAGATAAATACTGATATCTTTAATTAGGAATTTCTTAAGGTGCTTTATTTTACCTCTAGTTTGTCTGAACGCTGCAGCTTCTGTGAGGGAGAGGAAGAGGAGGAAGAAGAGGAACTGTGGACTGTCATAGGTTGACTCCCGGGAAGAAGAACTGAGGTGTTTTGGAGGATGTCTGACGGAACCAGGCTCATTCCATGGCTCATTGGTGTCATGTATGAACCATAACCAAGACCGGTATTTGTGCCAAGTCCCTGTGTAAAGAATACAGGCTTTCAGGGAAGATTTAATACATTACAAGTGAGATGTGCATTGACCTTCGGGGCGTTAAGGCTTAAAAAGCCATGATGTTTGTGTACTTGTTGTTTTTTACATCTTGGGAACGAGCGATTTTTTCTTCATATCCTGCCAGATTCCACAGATGTGATAAAAAACAACAAGGAAAACTCATCTTCTAGCAATGGGAAAGGAGTCAATTGCCCGTTTTTTAGGGGTTTTACCCATGTTTAAAACATTTGCATATACCTGGTAAAATTGGCGCATTGGGGCCTTACCATAGGCTGCAGACTAGGTCCAGGCATCACAAGCTGCATCTGTTGGGCGAGTACAGCTGCTGCAGTCTTCTGCTGGATTAAATTGTTGCGTCCATTTATCTCTAGCTGGGTTTTTAAGTGCGAAGGTGGATGAAGGTACTTGCAGTTTTCTCTTGAGCATCGGCCCTGGATTCAGAGCAAATACAAAAGCATTAGGTAGACTCAAGAGCGAGACGGACATAATGTTACAGTGACTCCTTGAAACAGAGGGAAAACAACTTTTTATCAACTTAACCCAAAAAGTCACAGAGTCATATCAAAAGAATCTTGTCACATGGTTCAAAATAATTGTTTTATGTGACAACAAAACTGTTGGAAGCTTAAGGTTACTCCAGCACCAGGAACACGGAGAAGAGCTTCAAGGTGAAATTTCTCCTGCAGTATTAATCATCATGGTCTTTTTTTCCTGCACTCCACTCCCACTCAGATTCCTCGCACACATACACAGTGTCAGTGGAGTCATCAATGTGCTTATCTACATGACGCGATAGCGCTAGAATAAAATCCTTCCGCACAGCACTGAATGCTGCGGCTAAAAAAGCTGCATCAAGCTTATAGTGTGAACTGCCCAAAAAAACCTGCAGTGGATTTCTTTAGCTTTTATACCTGTTATTATCTTACAAATTTACTTTTAAATAAATGAAATCACATTTTCTACTTTTCATAAGCCTTATTGACAAAGCAAAGAGACATTTCCAAAAATGTTTTAGCTACTTAATGGAAATCAAGAACCGGAATCTTTCATTAACAGAAGACCATTAAATCAATACTCTTTGTCTGCACTGAGAGCTTTAAGTCTTCTTGGTAAGTCTCTACAAGCTTTGCACACCTGGATTTGAGCAGTTTATCTCTCATTCTTTCTGGCAGATCGTCTCAAGCTCTGTCAGATTGGATGTGAAGAGTCTCTGAGCTGCCATAATCAGGTCCCTCCTCAGATGTTCTGTGGGGCTTAAGCCTTTGGCACTGGTGTTCAAGGACAGTCGGAGATTTGTCCCCAAGCCACTCCAGCTCTGTCTTGGCTGTAGGCGTCACAACTTTTTGGTGCTAAAATGTGAATTATTGCACAAATCTGAGGTTGTGTGCACTTTGGAGAAGGTTTCCTACATGGACTTGTTACGGTTCGTCAGTATTTGTATGTTTGTTTATTTAAGCAGGATTACACGTAAACAACTAGGCAATCTTCCGTGAAATTTTCTGGAGGGGTTTGTGCATGACTGAAGAGAGAACCTATTCAATTTGGAGCAAATCTCGATAAAAAGGCAGATTCAGGAATTTGTTTTTCACTTTAATGGTGAGATACGGAGATAGGTGCTCTCCCAGCCCTTCTAGTTTCTATTTAGCTTCATTAATCGTGCCCTCAGTTTACCTGTCCCTGCCACCAAGAATCCCCCCACAGTATAAGGCTACCACCACCATGTTTCACTGCAGGGATGGTATTAGCCAGCACATAAACAGTGCCAAATGTTTTCAGACTGTGCTTTTGAGCTCTTCATGTCATGTCATGGTGGTTCCAAACTTCTACTAATTTGATTATTGGGGTCAATTCAATAATCTGATGATTAAACCGAACTCTTTCGATCACTTTTTAGACTTTCAAATGAAGATACCAACATTATAAACCTAATGCGTGGTCAATTTCCTTCAGCCTACATATTCAAATCCTTTAAGTCAACTCAATTCATTCGATCTCATTTGCATTTGTCCCAGGAGATTCATGATAATTATCTTCAGCCATGTGGCTTTGACTGCTATCAATATCTCATTACTCTTTATGAGAAAATACATTGTCAACCGAAACTTTTTCGAATGTACATACTGGCAATGGCTTCATATGTCACATGGTATGGGGACTGGGTTTTCTCAGTATTTTATATAGTTAGTTTTGTGAAGTGGAGCAGAAAGGGCAACATGTCCAGAGTGTAACCCCTTTAAAAGAAAGCAGAGGAAACAGCTCCACTTAATAAAAAAAAGAGCTGTCAACATACTTCACGTGTGCCTTCTCAGCTGATTTTTTTTCTTAAGTCATGAGATACTTGTTACAACAGCATGTGCACATACTTTAGAATAATAAAGTTAACTCTAAAGCTAATGTCATCAATGGAGAAGCCAAAACAGCAAACTTAGAGGAAAACAACAATTGTTTAGAATGCACAATTTGGTCTGTGAGCTCAATTTGTCTTTTAAAACATAAAGAATAATGCTGAGTTAGAAGCTGACAGGATAAAAGTTGATTTGACAAAAACTTCTTTGTAAAGAAGACCTGGGACACAACAGCTGCACATTAGGTTGCAGACCTATTCTTTCCACTCCCAGTATGTGATTCTAGGTAGTTGTTTAATTGATTAGTCAGTCAACATAAAATAATCCAAATCTATTCTGTTAATAAATTTATCATTAAAGTAACTTTAGGAGTTAAAATGGCTAGTCGTATGCAGATTTGCTGTAATTTTTTGTTGTATGTGGCAAATGATTTAATAATTTAATTGTTTTGGTCCAATGGTTAAACAGAACAGGCTATTTGATAATTTTTTGACAAATTCATCAAAAGTGAAAATAAAAATAGACAATTAAATAGCAGTCATCAAAAAATGATTAAGTTAATTAATTATATAAATTCAACATGATTACTGATCCAACAGCCACTAAATGGAACCATCTTATGTACAGTATGAGCTTCATTTATGACCAAAGCAATGCAGTGCATGGTACCACTATGGATTAAAATACTGTAGATGTCAGAAGTTAAAATGTCTGTAGTGAAACACTGTTCCCTTTCTTTAACATGGAGAGTCAGAGTGTTAGCCTTAGGTAGAGGTTTGTGATCTCCAGGTCTAGTTCATTTCTGTAAGGACCTGCAGACAGGTGACAAATTAAAGGAATAGCCAGCATGAAGTGTCTTAGAAAGGTTTTGGACCATCACATGCTACCAGCTCGAGTGCACCCTGAAATAGATTCTCTGGATTCTACTGGAGGCACAAACACCGTTCTGAAAGATATTCTTTCATGAGATTTGGTATCGGTGCTAAATTAGGTTGGGATCTGGTGACTGCACAAGATACAGCACATAATTTATATTTTCATACAGGAGTTTGTACTAACACTTTAGCCTTAAACTTATTGGTTCTTCTCGATAATCTACTGAACAACATGCAAGATGCATAATAAATGTAGTTTTTTGATAACAGACTACGGATGCTCTTCGAGTTGATACTTCAGGGCTCTTGACCACTGGGGCACAGACAAGCTGTGTTTTAACTGCCAACAGTGAGGAGACAAGACAATGACTCAGCATGACAACAATCCTGGGGGCAAAGCTGTATTGTGTTGTGATGGTGAATGTGTGAGAGTGGATTAAGTCAACCCTGGCCTCACACAGGACGACTGAGCAAACAGGCTAATAAACTGGCTGAAATCCAGCTGGAAGTCGGATCTACTTTTACTAGCTAGTTAAAAATGTGCCTGTCCCTGCGAACAGATCGCTCACTGGTTTCGTAAGTATCTCCATAAAACGTCGCGCTTGACACTCGACTTGAATTGGTCCTGAGCAGTACATCTGAAGTGACGTAATTCAGTTCCACCTTTCTTAAAACACTGTTTTTTCTGTGCTGTAAGTTGTCTGGCTGTAGTGTCTTCCTTTTTCTTCACATCACGTAGCATGTAGAAAAGCAATGACTGAAGTCATCCCATTATCTCTTTCACATACACACACACTTCAGGGGCAATTTGGGTCAAAGAACCTTTCCCATCATGTCAAATTACGTTCTTCATTTTACAGGGTTTGTAAAGTTTCCTACTCCTTTATATATGGGCAACATTTTCATACATACGATAAAGGATCATTAAAGTGTCACAGGTAATCACATGTGCAATATTTCTTACCTTCAGCGAGTCAAAGCAGGCGATAATTCGACCATTTTCAACTTGGCAGCTCTTCGGCGGGTGAGCGAATTTGCATTCGTCATCCCTACGAGAACAGTTTCCCCGCTGAAACTGCCGACACACCTCCAGGGTTAGCCATTTGGTGTCTCTTACTGAGGAGAGGTTCAACGCCATGTCCAAAGATTTTACTAGTGCATTAAATTTTAAAAGTCAATCTGGTTGTCGTGCGCCTCATGCACTGAAAGCTGTAGGTTGACCGTATGAACAAAGTCCTGTTTTAAGACAACCTGGTGAGTCCTCCATCAGCTGGAACAGAATGATGAGATAGCTGAGAAATCACCCATCAATGGGGTATAATGGTAGTTGTGTTTTCTTTTTTTTACGTCAACTTCAAGTGTATATAGCCCATAAATATCAGTCAAGTGAGTGAAATTTAATATAGACTTGTTCCTTTAGTCATTCTCAGGTCATAATTCAAAATTATGGCTCTATTTTACCTAAATATCAGGTGCTAAAACTGTGCAAAGTGATGGTGAAGTGCTTGCAGCTGAGAAATCCTGTGCTGGTGCTTTAGTCTGGTCTTAACAACAGCTTAGACACAGACCAATGAACACAGATCAACTTCAAGTTGGGGATATCTTCTCAAAGGCACTTTCTGTTGGTGATCTGAAAGACAAAAAACATGTATATTACAAAGATTTTACCAAAATCAAAAGTATAATTTAAGTATTATGACTCTGCTGTTGGACTTTTCATACTTAAACACATGTGACTTTGGAATTGGTCAAGATATACATAGTCATTTCAGACTCTAAAAGGACAAACACTTAACCATTTAGAGAGCAACAGTAATAAAGCTATATAAGTTTTATTCAGCCTGTCCCTGGAAATTATGATTGCCTTTATAAAATCAGCAATTTACCAACTCACTGGACTTAAGTTACAACAAATCCTCTAAGATCTCATTAAAGACATTTTCTTTTCCTGGAAATCCTTTCTTCTTCGCTACTTTCAAAATAGCAGTTGTGCTGTACTGCCACGAGCAAGTATCATACTGTTTTTTAAGAGGCAAAGAAGAAGGGATTTACGATGGTAGCACATGTCAGCCAATATTTCATGCTTATTAAAAAGGGAGTAATTGTTCTGTATTCCTAGATATATTTATTCTGATTCTTCTTTATCACTGAAACTAGAAAGTAAAAGAAGGTCAAAGCATTTAACTTGAGCCAGGACATACAACAATGATATTATTCATCACTTCCATACAGGGTAAGTAGCATATAGCTGTTAAAATATGGAATACGAGTTATATTCTTTAAACGCATCATTATCAGAGCGATAATTTTTTTATTAGCTGATACAAAAAGTCCAGAATCTGTATCGCGCAGGGAAAAATTGTATCAGCACAACTCTACTGATTATAATGAATTGTGTAAAAATAGTGATGGTTGCAGCCTAACAATAACTGTAACATTAGTTTACATCAAAATAATAGTTTTTTTCCAAGCCTTACTTCAATAAAAATGCCTGATACAAACAAAGCAACTGTGCTGCTGGTTGGGGAGGTGTGGCTGGGGGGTGTCTTGGTAATCAATTAAATCTATAAGAGGAAATTAACATTTCCACAGCTCAAATCAATAGAACAATTAGATGTGGGTTATGCTAACAACAATGGTTGATCAGTATTCACTAAAATAGACTGCCAGGCAAAACTATATTCAATCTTATTATTTTATTCTATTAATTATGTACTTCCTCTCAACACTATCATTTATCAAGTACACTGCGACCCTCAGTTTGCAAACAGCAACAGACATGAAGACTTGGTGGTAAAGTGCAACCATAACACACACATGAAGGTTGTGTGAACCACAGCCAAGCTTAAACAAACAGTGTTGGGAGTTCACCACAGGACAGAATACTCAGACATGTATACTAAGTGGGAAAACACACAGGAAGTTGCTGAGCAGGCAGAAAAGGTAGTAAACCCATGAGCTGGATAAACCTGTGTGTGTGTCTGTGTGTGAGTTGAAATGTGTCCCAAATGAGAGCAAAAGCAAAGCCTACGAATGTATAAGAAGCCAAAAGGCACAGATTGAGAATAAACTCTGCTTTCGTTGACCCAGATCGCCGACTGTAGCAGCCTCAGAGCCTTGCTGCATGCTATCCCGTGGCATTACTGCAGCAAATTCCTTTAGGCACTAGCAAGGAAACGGAGCAGGAAAACCTACCTCTCCCACGAAATGCAGCACTAAAGAAGTTCTGTTCCACACCGAGGATCTACGACAGAGCTACAACTTTAAGGAAGCTCGTTTGGGTAGACGTTGACAGCAAGAACAGCCTGTATCCTCCTATCTGTCCCGAGGATTCAGTTAGCAAAGATCTTCTCTTCACAACAGTGAAAAACAATCTGTCCAACTGTGGCTGAAACATTTCCAGCCACCCCCCCCTTCCTGCCTGGGTGCCGGCCTCCGGGAAGGCCCTCCCTGTCAGAAACTGGCCAATAGAAAACCAGAGGCTGTTGTGCTCAGTGAATGCTGGCTGCACTGCTTGGAGAAAGTCATGGCTGGTGTCAGTGAACAGAAATTGATAGTATAATGGAGAAATATGTTGTTGTAACATGTAATACAGTTTTCTAAATTCAGCTCAGATGGTAGCCTCCTGTTGCAGAGCTTAGTTTATTTTGCTTGAGGTGGAAAAGATTGACTAGTATTTGAAGTATAGTTAAAAGCAGTTTGTCATTATATTGACAGAATCACATGCTGAAGACTTTAAAAGGACGATAGGGGGTGTGGAAAGGAACATTTACATTTTGCATGTCTGGTAATAGATACAATATCCATAAAACATTATTGTTGTATTCTATATGTTTCTGATAAACAACTAATTTAGCACTTTGATTATTTAGAACAACTACTTTACTTGAGTATTTTCTTTCACTTTACTCCACAACATTTATCTAGCTACTTTACTTTTGCATTGAAACCTGATAAAGACTAACTATGAAACTTGATTACCGATACATATACCCAACAGTAGATACAAATAAAGGAACATTTTTCAAAATAAACGTACTTAAATTATTTAGTACAAATCAGGTACTTTCACTTTACTTGAGTATTTTCTTTCTATAACACTTTATATATTTCTACTCAGATAAAACTACCCAACAGTACATACAAATACAGAAAGATTTGAATCTTCTGTTTTTAAATAACTTTTCACAAACCAGATAATGAATCTAGAAGATAATCCATCCCGTGCATAACCATTAGTTGTAATTACACATTAACTAACTGGGTATAAATCCCCACCTGAATCCAATGCAACAGTGAAATGCTGCTTTAATGGAAGAGTAATAATACAATAATGACATTAAAATGCACAAGTCCCAGGAGACTTTTATCTGCTTGGAGTACTTTTACTTCTGACACAGTACTTTTGCTTGTAATGGAGCATTTCCCCAGAGCAGCAGGAGATGAGCTAAGTAGGTGCATCATGGATACTTGCTGCACCAAAGCTAATGAACTACGACAGTGTATGTACCTGGACCTTTAGCTTGATGATAGCTGGGGCGGTCGCTCAGGTTTTCACTCCCTCATTTCGCCTTCTCATCGCCGGGCTACCTCAGCTAGGCTAACCCACGACCACGCAGCTAGCTAGCGCGGCCGGACGCACGCAGCTGTCACGGGCTAACGTTTGACGGTAGGCGAACGGTAAGGTTTATTAGCTCGTGTTAGCACGACTGTTAGCCGAGGAGTGCACCTGCTTACCTCATCATCCCGGAGGAGACGGTGATCACGCAGCAGCAGCAGCAGCTCGGGCACAGACGACGCGGCGGCGGCGGCGGCACCGGACTGGAGCTGCGGACAGCGAGGTGTCCCGTGTCCCCGGGAGAGACGAACTCTACCGCACTTTAGTTTCCACTCGTTCGCAGATTTAACGCTGGTTTGTTTCCTGCGGACTTTCTGTCACTGCACAGATTTAAGCAACAAGCTTCTGACAGCTTACTGTACCTCTGTCAGTCGGATGCGACGAGGGGGTGAACCCGGGTCAACCGAGCCCCATAACACTGTCAATAACCAGAAACACCACAATTATACAAACATTTATTGATCATGACTTCACTAATAGATAAATTCAATAAAGATGAACCTTCCAGTGACTAAGAAACGAGGTTTTATAATGGTATCTCCTAACTCCCACCCCCCCATCCGACAGACGCAAAGTGGTACGATCCACACGAATGCCAGTAGGCTAAGAGGGCAAGGGTTTGCTTGTTACCAAGGGAACAGCAATAAAAGCATGTGAGATTTTCTGGATTATTTTAATGACAACAAGCTTTCACACACAAATGTAAACATCAGATGAGATAAATCAAATATGTTAAAATAGATTCGACACAGATACTTTTTTTTTCAGCACAGGCATTTGCAGTATAGATAAGGACATATTCCACAATGGCATAATATGCAACTGTTGGTATGAGAAATAATGATTGTGGAAAAATTGGTGAGGGAAAAAATGTTTGATGGGTGTGATATAAGAATCAAATAGACTAACGATGGCCTAGTGTCATCGCTGCTCAAGGTCAAGTAAGAGGGATGCTGCTAACCCAGGTAGCGTCATGCAGAGGACGGAGAGGAAGGAGAGGAGGAGAGGGAGGAGAGGGAGGAGAGGGAGGAGGAAAAAAGAGGGATATGTTTAATAATCTGAAATAAAGATGAGAAATAACAAAATGTTAAAGTACCTTATATCCTCGGCCAGGTCCTTGACTTCCAGTTTTTTTTTCTTGTCCTTTATTTGCCCTTATGGAGAATCTTTTCCCTGTGGCAACAGCATATCCCATTTCTATCTTGTTAAGCACGTTCAATTTAATTTAATTTAATTTTACATCTTATTATATAATATATAACAATATTATACATCCATGTATCAGTGTAGTGTTTGGTGTACAAGCTGTCTGATTTTACTTTCAATTTTTCTACTACTACTTTAATCTGTATCTACTCTCTTTTATCTATTCTATTCTATTTCTATTCTCTTTTGTTTCTACTACTACTCTATTCATTTTCTACTCTCTTTTATCTACTCTATTCTATTTTGACTATTTCTTCTACTACTACTCTGTCTATTTCAACTGTCCTTTTTCACTTTGTGTATAAGCTTGTGTGTGTTTAAAAGTGTGATATAAATACACTTACCACTGTCATATTATTTTGTATTATTATTATTTTATTTATTAGTCATTTAGTTGATTAATTTAGTAAATAAACAATGCTGTGACTGTTGTGTTCAGCAACTTGCGAATAATTAAAATTGTCAATGCAGGTTAAAAAAAATAATCAAACACACAACCACACACACACACACACACACACACACACACACACACACACACACACACACACACACACACACCCACACACATACACACACACACACACACAGTTTTGACTAATTGATTCAGTGCCTCTTCTAAGTTTCTCTTGGTTTCTTTCAACAACAGACGAGATTCATCTGACCTGTCAGACCGGAGACGTGGTGTCGAGGGCCACATGGAAAGGTCACCATTTGAATCCCTTTGAGGGAAATGTCACTGTCAGACCGAGTCAGATATAAGAACAAAGAGAAGGCTTTGATTCTGTTGACCTTCATGCTGTTTGTTGTTCCCACAGTTTGTTATTTACTGTCCATTTAAGTGGCATATCTCCCCCAATTGAGCATCTCTAGTCAATGTGTGCGTTCTTTATATTACGATTCCACACATTATCATCTATTCTAAATTTTCAAAACCATCTTTTGGACTAAATTGTGTATTTTATATCCTTAAGAAAAGCTTTCAATATTTACTGCTGTGCTTTTCCTTGTCACTTGTTTTGAGAAGTCCTTTTAAGTTCAATTTAAAGTTTGTCACTCTATAAATAACGAAGAAGTATGAACTGAACTTTTCCCATTCATAATTATTAAACAAAAATGCTGAAATCTTTTGGAATTACTTGAATTCTAAAACTGTATCTCGTACTATATACATCACACAGCACCAATAGCACAAATAATTATTAACATGATTAATTATTAATTATTTTGGAGCAACATCAAGTGGTGAAAAATTGCAAAAGATTTGAATGAGATCTGACTTTCTTAGACCATCTAAAAATTGAACTGTTTAAATAAGAAACAGTTGAACCAGATTAACCAGGTTGGACAAGAAAAGGTAGCAACTCTATCTTACCTCCAGTAGATGTCAGTGTTCTCTAAATTATACGTTCACAATCTCACAAAACGTCAACACGATGGAGTTGTCTGCAACTTTTCTGATTCAAGCACTATCACGTCCTGACCTCACCGCAGCCGTGCATTGTGGGTAAGTAGACGACCTGCATGAGAATCCATACACTTCATTATTGATTCCAGAGTCCTGCTTTAATATTCTCTGATCTGACCTCTCCACTGTGGCAGAGGAGACGTTCGACCGAGCCAGATTCATTGAATGCAGTGAACTTTAGTAGAATCAAAAGCTTTTTATTATCTATTAAAAGTCTTTTTTTTGCAGAGCAGAGTTGTACTAACATTATTGTGATCCAAAAATAAGTAGATATGATCTAGGGGATGTCTTTATACCTCTTTAATTTTGGGGGGGTTATTTTATTGAAGACTTATTGAAAAATCATAATTCTTATACCTTCATATCTCAATAATACAGTCCTGAATCAATGTTGAAGTCAACGTTGGTACTAAATGTTATAAATCACATTTTCCTTTTGTGTACCAGTGTTTGTTATCGGGCCCCAGATCTTGTGCTGACAATAGAAGCTCAGGAAGTGGAGCACTGTCTTCGAGCAATGCTGCTGTTTTATTTTCTTTAAATCAAGTCATTACACACATCCTGCGGTTAAACATCGCAGATAATAGTCTGTGTACCATCTGGAAATAATTTTCTGCAGCCGCTGACTGAAATGCTGAGCCAGCCATCCATACTGTACAACCTGAGGGGGGAACAGACGGCTCTGTGTGTCAGGAGATACCGAGCTGTAATGTTAACTGTGTCTCACAAAACACCAAATTGTCTTCATGATGAGCACTGAACCACTTTGGTTTAATGGTGACAGGGTGTTCATGTTATTGTCTGGCACTATTGTGGCACTTGTTTAAGCCCAAATCAATGATATCATAACGATAACATTATTTTGCTACACTCCATTGCTTTTCAGGGTGAAAGAACAATACGTGGGACATGAAAAGTTTTGCTAATCGACAGTAATAGTCTGATGTTAGTTTCTTTCAAGAAATCGTTTGGGATTAGAGCGGATGTCTTGAATGTCATCACAAAGAAGCGTACCATGGTAATTCTAGTGCAGGTAAAGATATCAGACATGGACTTTGTCTCAATAGGGAGGAAACAGAAGCAAAAAGCTGGTGCAGAGGAAATCAATCTGGTTGTATACACTGAGCAACACAATACCCTGGTTTACAAGGGGAACTTGATTTCTACCCTTTTATGTAATTGTGTTTTAGGAATCTGATCCTTTTTAAAACTTTATTTTTATCAGTATGTATTAGGTGTCTTAGTAATCATGAGATGTAAGATGATGTGCATGTATTGATTTATTTGCATATGATCCGTCATGTGACTGTCTGTACTGATCATGTGACTGCTTACGTGTCTACGATGATCATATGATGATTCAGAGGCCATGAGGCTTCAAAGGTTTTTTAACCAACAACCTTCTTGAGTGCCTCAGATCCCTTCAACTTGTCAAATGTGAATTTGTGTGTTTGATTATTATCGTTTACACGGATTGAAATAAGTGGAAATTTCAAGAGATTATCATCTGTATTAGACCTGCATTAACCATCTAACCTTCCTAGCACGAGAATAAGTTATAATAATCAGATCAATATGCACCAGAGAAGGCTATTTCTGACTGAACATAGGTTGTGTTAAATAATTATTCTTTTCTTTTTAAGAACTCCGATCTGATTTCTGGGTGTCATAATCTATGGTGTTTTGAGTGTCTGTGTAATTTCTTCTTGTCTCTGTTGACAAGGCAATAAATAATTTAATTTATTAGGCCCCGAGCACTGACAGGAACTGACAGTGAGGCCCTATTGAAATGTTTATGGCAAATGAATTGGCTTTTTGTTATTATACATTTTTGTTTGTTTTTAATTTAATTAAAAAAATAATTATTTAAATTCAATTCAATCAATCCTGCGCAGTCCACTTCTACACAGGAGGTGCAAAGTTCGCTTTTGCGCAGAAGGTGGACAATTCGCTTCTACACATACAAAATATTTTAAATAAATAAAACAAAGGTCAATACAGCATTAATATTCTGACCAATTCAGTCTATATATACGCCTAGATTTGGTCAAGAATATATATAAATATGTATTTATACACATGTTATATGTAAGGAGCGATAGAATATGCTGTAAATAACCTTAGTGTAATATTTAACAGATGTACTGATAGACTGATGTCATCCCCTGTGTTTTTCCCAATGAATGCTGGGATAGATTCCTTCCTCCCCCTCCCAGATAAGCGTATAGAACAGATAGATCTATCTTGACTATCTGTCAACAGAATCTAATCCAGCATGTGAGCATTTGCTTCTTTTTGTAATGGAACTGTCTTTATACAGATAATGACTTGACTGAGAAAATAAAAGCAACACACATCAGGATGTCATGACCATTCAATGCTTTTATTTCTGATATCTTAAGCAGAATTCACTCTTTTTTTTATCAGGTCAAACAAGAAAAATGGCAGATTAAATATTACAGGCCAAAAGGCCTTTTTCATTTCATCACAAGACTTTTAACATTTACATAGAAATTCTTACACCAAGAAAGCTCTCTTCCACTTATTATCACTGAGGTGTTGGTAATACTGGTAGTTTCCATCAGGCAAAGCCATTCTATAGCAACAGTTAAAATCATAGGAATAAAGAAATGTATACAGATAAATCAGCTTCACAGAGAGACGCTTTCATGGAGTGGCAGTAGATATTTATTAAAATGCTCCTTTGCCACGGTTTCACGGGAATGGCAGTATAAGTACGCGTGAGAATGCATGTTTGTTTTTATTCATTGTATTATTTACACCACAATCGGAGAGTTTGTACTTCTCAATCTTCAAAATTGGTAGAAAGCCTTTTAGGTGAAGCAAATATTTTTGAAATCACATAAATAACAAAGCCTGGATTTTGAAAGAATGCTCTCATTTGATTTTTTATTCTTTTTGTAGCATTTTAACTTTATTTTCTGTGCTCAGATATGCAAGAAGCAGAAAGGGATGACAGGTAAAGCAAAGGTGGGAAATAGATCCTGACCTCTACAAATTAATTATTCACAAGCACCCTTAAAATGTGAGTTTCCTATCTGCACATCGTTGTTGATGCAAAGGCAATGAATTAATGCAAAGTCAATGATTTTAATAACACAATGATCCCACATGCAACATTTGATTCATCCCTTCATATACACATCATTTAAACTTGCTTAGTGCTCACGACACTCACATACACACATAAACACACACATGAACAGACACACACACAGACTACTGTATAACACATTTACAACACTAGAAGAAGTGTTTCATTAGTAGCCATACAGCTCTTGCTCATGCGGTGCTCATGGCATCTGTCACAGAGGAGCTTATCACACAGTTTATTTAAAGAAATGTCCAAAAACAAGGGGCCTTTAGGCGACTGCCATTATAAAAGATTCTTTGGCTGAGAAAAAGTAGCAATGTAACAACAGGCAGCCATTTTACTGGTTATTAAATCAAAGTTTTGAGAAATAACATTAATGATAGCTCTGTTATACCCCCTTTTGGCCAAGACACCCCAATACCAATTAAATTCTTTACATATATCTAATCACGTAGGTTACGTTAAATTTCTAATCCACTGTGTTTACACTTTGGTGAGATTTAACCAGTAGTTCCCAATATGTTTTGGCTTGTTATCAATATAATTTTTGATCTTCATATTAGTTGATTATAATGCTTCCTTATCTCTCCAGTGGTAATACAGAACATTAACTCATAACAGCATTAGCCTTTATATATTTCTGTCAGGATTTGCTTCAATGCTGGACTTCATGTGACTGTCAGGCCTTGTTTTTGCAATTTCACAGGCTTTGAATTTTCATTTCATTTTGTTGGACTTGTTATGTCCTTGAGTTTGAGGGTTTGGATCTTTGGATTTATAGTTCAGTTTGGATTTGTCAGTTCCTGTTTTTCTCTGAAGTTTCTTTCCTTATGTGTCGATCTGTTGCTTTACTTCCTGTCTTTGTCTGGTTTCCCTCCTGTGTGATTGTCTGCCCAGCCCTCATGTGTTCTACCTGTGTTTAATTATCTTCCCCATCATTGAGCATTAAGTGTCTGCGGAGCTCCTCAGTCGTCTTTGTCGGTTTGTATATTTGTTTCCTGTTCAGCTCAGTGGCTCTGTGTTGTTGTTCCCTGGAGTTTCTTTAAGTTTCAGTTTATTACACATTCCGGTTATTTGCCCTCTGAGTTTGGATGATTGTTCTTTGGGTTTCCACCTCCCCCCACCCTGCTATGAAACACTAAAAGTAAGTACATTTAATGACATTTCTTCACTGCTATTATCTGGCTCCATTACTACAAACCCCACAGTTGTTGTTCTGGTGCTTTTGCTTAACTAAAGGATCTGAGCACGTTGTGCACCACTGAACAGCTCTGATTAAACCACACCCACACAGTCCTGATAATGTGAAGGTTTTTTTAAGGTTAAATTCTTAATTAAAATGCTCAGGAATCTAGTTTAACCAAACTTAACAGATGATTGCTGTGTATTAGGTCAGAAACATTTGATACTTTAGAGAAATATTGAATAACTTGGGGACTTGAGCAGAAATTAAAGCTGTGATTTCAATCATAAAGGTTCTCATTAAGCACAAGACGTCAAACGTATTCATTAGTAGATATTGTGGATGATACATCTATTTTAATGTTGCATGAATAGCATGTGAATCGTATTACAAATTATTAGGGCCATATTGAAGAAAACGTTTTTGAGATAAAATCTTAATTTAACTAGAAAACCTCAAGAGTATGAGAATACCCTCATGTTTTAATGAGAAAAATCTGAATTTACAAGGAGGAAATCTTCACTCAATAAGAAGCTTAGTGCAGGGATAAAGTCATAATTTAATTAGGAAAATGTCATAGTAGTCATAATCTCCCCATTAAGTGGCACTAGTACAAAATACTATTGTATAACTGTAGTGAAGTTTAAAATCCCAATTCCATTTGAAAATCTATTGGATAGAGAATAATAAAATTGCATAAACTTAATTTTATTGCAAAAGTTACATATAAGGTTTTCCAAGTAAAATTGCAAATATCCCAAATGTACCTATTTGAGATGACAGTAAATCTGACTGCATCACAAACTGCATGACGATGGATTTAGCCTCCCAGACTAGAGCTGTAGCTGGCCCCTACGTGTGAAACACTTGATCGAGTGTCATCGATGTGATGAACACAACTCACCTTCGTTCCGCCCCATCTATCCACACTGAGGTGCACCAATACAGCTCAAACAATCAAACCTGCTCTCATTCAGCTCATTCACTGCATCAGTGCGTAAATCATCCGAACACGACAAAACACGAGTGAGTCCTGAAAATTTAAGAAACACATGTCATCTGAGGTATTTGAAGAAACATGAGAAATGAACAGCAGCAGGTAAATGACTTCAGTGTTGACATCTAGTGAACATTTAATTTGATAAGCAGGGATTTTGACCATGATAAGAGGCATCAAACGCATCACTGAGGCTTATTTAACCAGATGAAAGCAGGGACCTCGCTCATCCTCGTGTGTTATTCCACTGATTGGATTTGAGGGACTGGGAAATGATCGGGCAGGAGAAATGACAGAGTGTTTTATTTCTCCACTGTCTGCTTTGAGGCTGGTCTTTGTAGGCTGGCACTCATGCTGGCATTAGAGCGCCCTGGCTGCCCACGGTGCGGCTGCAGTCAGCTCGACAAACATGTAAAAGCAGACAGTGTGACGGGGAGGGGCATGAGTTCTGAATGCTGATCATCTCATTTACAGTCGGGCCACACACCAGCCATGCTGACACATTTCATCACCTGTACTATTTACCAACTTCTCCTCTGCAACCCCCCACTTCAGAAAACGTGTGTGCTCGTCTCATTGCACGGTACTTGTTTCCATTTCTGATATTAAAAAAACACAGACTTCTTGCAAAGGGACTGGGAGAGATGTTTTTCTCAGCAGGATGTCCCCATTGTGACGAGCTTTATGTGCACACCATGTTGTCTTTGAGAGAATTGTTCTGCTGCCAAGTATTGCACTTTGAAAATAATACTGTATACGTTGCACTGCAACAAAATAATAGCATCAGTATTGTAAAATTTGGTTTAAAAAGTGGGTACTGCATGCATCATAACGCTGGACTCACACGTGTGCGTTGGGAGGTGTCAACCACAATGCTGCTCATTGACTGAACGCAGTGACGTCATGCGTTGCAGAGCTGCATTCTAGTTCAGTTGCATCTCGTTGCTCAGTGATCAACTTTTCATGTACCAGCCAATCAAATTGGGTTTAAACACATATTCAAGCAGTAGCCAATCAAATCACACAGTGCGGAGGAGGCAGCTGGTGCGTGTTCATCTGATTGTGGATATTATTTCTTCATGTACTTCGCTTTAGCATTGTGTTGATAGCTAGCATGGCACATTAGCACGATAACTGGCTATGTTGTGTGTCCCAAGCATGAAACATGTGATTGTGTCGTTATGGCGATTCCTGCCGGCACCAAACGTCGGACACACCGCCGGGTGTAAACACAACGCACAGTTGTGAGTCCAGCGTCAGAGAGGGTTTCATTGGCCTTAAATTAAAAGCAAATATATTCTGTATATTGTGTTTATTCCCTTTGGTTTACAGTACTGTATATCTTTTGGAAATGATTATCCCCAATTAGAAGTATAACATGTGACATGCAACCATCAGTTCTACAACTACAACCTTCAAATGGAAAATGTTTTCTACCAGTTGCAACAAAGACAATGACTTCAGTGACATTATTTAATTTTGCTCTTCATGTCAAAATTGAAAGCATTGCAGTCTATGGCAGGCTCTTTTGATTGTTTTTTCCTTTCACCTCAGTTTACTGTCTTTTTTCCCCAACAAATGATAAACAACAAAGGCAAAAATTAATGACAAAACAAATATATAAACGGCATTTAAAGATTTAAGACACCAAAAGGCAGTCCAAGGCAGAGCTGCTGTGAGACTCACAGACTTGGCAGTTTTCGTAAAGAAACAGCAGAGCGCTTGGATCACACTGAAGCTGAGAGACGGATAGATGCGGGAGACAGATTAATGGTGAGACGGGAAGAGAGAGACATAGGATGTGCAAGAGAGCGTCAAAGGAAACGTTTGATGTAGTCTGTGAGGAATCTCCATCGGCCGCTCTCTCTCTTCAGCTCCTCTCTCTTTGTGGGACCAAAGCTTCACCAGCGTGCCACTTGGCTTGTGTAGTCCTCAGTAGTGGTCGGAAAGTCTCCATCAGTCCCTTCCTCCAAACCACCTCCCGCTCTCTCGCCTCTGTCTCCGCCTCCTCTGTATCTGGGTTGCCACGGCCTGCCCTGCTCCCTTTGCTCCCTCAGCCAACGCCTCTCCTCGCGCCGCTTCAAGCGCACCTCCTGGTGCTCCCTCTGGCGGGTGAACTGGAATCGCTGCAGGAACAAGTCCTTTGCGTACTCGTACAACTGCACGTCCAAGAAGTTGAGCTCCTCGATGTGTCTGCGCACGGGCTCGCTCAGGTCCACGTTGGCGGCTCGCGTGCTGTTGATCTGCGTGAAAGCGGAGATGAAACGCAGGCTGAACGTCCGCTCAAACAGGTACTGCGTCTTGCGCTGAAACTCCGTCAGGCCGTAGAACGCCATGTTCTTCAGGTTGCTCATGGCGCTGCTCAACAGGATGTGGTTCCGCTGGCTCTCGTTCATGGAGGACAGGTTGTAGCAGCCCACCAGGCTCAGGTCAGCCAGCATGCGCACCTGCCGGTTATTGGCCAGGTTGGACGGGCAGTTCTTGAAGTCCGTCAGGGTGACACCGGACCAGTCATCCCCGCTGTAGCAGGTGGGCAGCTCATCCTGGGTGGGGGAGCGTCCATCACACATATGGAGGGCGGTCTTCCATGTGGCACCACGCTGAACATGCTTCCACTCGCTCAGGTAGCGGGAGACTGGGTCGCGCAGCATGGTGATGTAGTAGAAGTTCCTGCAGCCAAAACAAACAGTTAGAGAGCTGTGAGCACATCATCATCATCATCAACACCACAGAGGTCTGCCCCACAGTATACTGACAGATGGTGACTTTTGTCTGTGCATGAAACTTCAAGGTTGAACGCTAACTGGCAAACTAAAACTCCCCCTAATGATATTGTTATGAGTTTCTACATATTACCCTTGCATCAGAGCAACTATTTGAAAAAATATTGGGCTACTACAGTTTCCATTCTGCAGATGTCCCACCTGCCATCGTTAAGAATAAATTGGAATTTAGCCACGATAATAATACATTCGACACAGTGAGAGTGAATTAAACTGACGCAACTGAATCCCAAACATGTCACTGCTGCAAAATAATGAGGACATACTTTTTGTACCTCGAATCTGCGCCACCTTTAACTGGGTAATATACCCATCCTTTGTCAGTAGAGCATTTTTACATTGAAAAACAAATGGTAAATGAGCACTATTATTTCTTTAAAACCTGTTTCTCCAGTGAATAAGCCAACGGGAGAAGACACTAATCCAGTCTGGGTATTTCACATCCATTCTAGGCAATCCTATGCAAACCACAGACGACAAATTTTGTTGGATAAAAAATTATAAATTTATCAATTATATGTGTTTTTGAGTGACGTGAGACTTGTACTACAAAGCAGGATTTAAGGTTATTGAGGTGACTTCAGGTTTAGTTCAGGTTGGTAAATCACCATGGGAACTTATGCTGAACCGCTATAACCTGATTTGTAGGAGATTAAGTTTGTGGGTTAAGTCATGTCAGTCATGTCCTGGTTATGATCAACTTGCTTCGTAGTACAGGCCACCGGTCTATTACTGGCGGACGCGTTGCTTATTTTTACCTACATATGCAGCAAGGGCCACAAGAACCTCAAGACGGCCGCAAATCGGACTGTTGGTACATGGTGTCGGACATTAACTGAACACTGAAGACAAAAGTGGAAGCTTAACTTTGATAAATCAGTTTTCTGCAGAGGAGTCTGATGAAGCCCTTTGGCCTAGACATCCATGAAAGCTGAGAGTCCTGACAATGAAATGATATATAATACAATTTTAAAATCATAAAAACGCATGGGTAGGAATAATGGATGATTGATGACATTTTGTTGGAGAGTGAAACCATCTGCCCTTGATGCCAAGGTTGAAGACCTTCAAGGACATCTCCTCTGCTGAGACACATCTTCACATGTCAAAGTGCATTCTGATGGAAAACAAAGAATCAGACAGGTGTTGGCCAGGTAAACCTCTCCAAAGATGAAGTCCTGTGAGTGCCGTGTGAATATTTAATGGCACAAACCCCTCTCTGGCGCTGAGCTTTCACACAGATGCCAAGGCTGCTCTCAATGCTGCTTCAGGTGATTCCACAAAGAAAGACTCGACTAGGACTCACCCAGAAGTGGAAAATAAAACAGACGCCTGTGTTTATACTTGCTTGTCCTTCAGAGTTTGAGCCATTGCGGATGATAGGCTAAAAAGCTAATCTGAAATTGTGCAGTCAGTAGAATATGTGGACCAAACCTTATTCATATTGATAATTGTAGATTCTTGATAATAAAAACTAGATTATATTATGGTCTCATTAAATATCAAGGAGATAATTTTTAGATCTAAAAAAGTTTTTTAAACTACTTGATAAAGAGAAATACAATTATTTTGATCACTTATTAATCACTTAGGCCAGTTTCTAAGCAAAAGATATAGGATTCTCTGTCTCAAGCATTTTCAATATGAGGATTTGCTAATTTTGTCTATATCCATGTCTGCACATCCATATATTAGGGTTTTGGATCTGGAGACTAAATAACATGGATAAAGTGTATCAATCCCCAGCTGGGGGCTGGCCACAGTTTAGGCCTCCTCTATGTTGATGGATGGAACATGGACCGAAATAAAAAGTAAAAGTACAGGACAAATAAAGCTTTCTCAAAGACGATGTCAGTCAGTTTAGATTATTCTTATCAGAGTGATGTACATTATATAGGGATGTTTAGTTTTAATTAGTTATTTGATGGGTTAAACATGGGTTGAAATTTCATGATTGACAGCGGAGACTGACTTGTGATTGGTCAAGCGTTTATAAGAGAAGCATTGAACTTGAACCCCAAACTTGGTCTAGTAACTACAATATGGCTGCAGTATATCTCTGAGCGCCCACAGGAATCGTATGAATCAAAGATTTTCTTTGATATCACTCAGACATGGTTTTTAATGAGCACACACACTATCATCCCATTCGGGTGTATTCATGTGCACTAATAGTAACATTATTTGACATCATTTTGAACGAACCACAAGATTGGCAATAAAACGTCTTGAGAGTATCCGGGAAAGATTTGTCCTAACTTTACTGCTAGAATGCCTCCACCGTGACAACGTTACCCGAAATGAGTCACTCAAGAAGCCGTGTGATTAGAGCCCTGGTGACAGCAGCTGTATCCTAGCACTTGCTCCTGCAGTTGGCTGGCTGGCAGATACATCCTCATTAGACTGTCTCTGGGACATAAACACATGCAGCAAGTGTTGTTTGAGTGCACTCGACAGCCCAAAGGTCAGTTGTGTGCACCATCAGTGTCACAATGCATCAGGATCAGCGGGTCTGTGGAGCTGTCTCGAGGAGGCTTTCCCTGAGTGATGCAGATGGCTGTTGGAGAGGGAGGGGGTAGCTTTCATGCTTCTCTTACCCCTGGCCTCTGTTATCATCAATACCACCCCTCCCATAATTTCACGCTCACTATAGAAACCACTACGAGAAGTTTACACTGTGCCGCTGCTTTCCAGTCGATATTTTAGGAAAGCGCGCAGGGGGCAGCTTTGATGCAACACTTTAATATCGTACTATTTTGTATGGCAAAGCTGTGACACAGCCGCATCGCTTCAACAGCCCCCTTCGGTGTGTTGAAGTCGAGAACCCAGCTAAACTCCTGGTAATCATGGATCAATAATGGATAGGAGGCGCATCGCAACTCATCCTGCCCCCAAATTCTCATCTCTGCAGCAGCAGCGCCAGCAGCCAAGTCTTCAGTGGAGCACCAACTAAATAGGGGTCATTAAATAGAGATGGAGGAGGAATTCAAAAGTATGTATAAAATAGAATGATGAGGAGAGCAGATGAAGGAGCCGCTGCAGACAGGAATACTAAAGCTTAGTGTTATTTAAATATATGTGGTTAATGGGTGTGGAAAGCATTTGATAAAGACATGCATGAAAGCTGTCTGTTCTGTCTCTGGTTCTACTGCTTTTTAAATTATAAGCTCAATGCTGGTAACAAATTATTAAAGACTTATTTAAGCATGAAGAAAACAAGATATACTCAGGCAAATCACATTCACATTCCACTATTCTAGACAGGTTGTAGTGTGATAACACTGGAAAACTGCCAAAAAGGTACATTCAGCATTCACAGCGAAAAGCCCTGAATCCTCAAGTGTGCTGTTGATTGACACTATCCTCCAACGATGCAACGGATGTGTCAAAAGAACACTGTTCACTTTCTGTCTCTTTGGCAGGTTTAACAGGCAGAAGCTTTCTTCCATCACCTTTGCACGTCCTACAAATTGCACATTTCCTGTTTGCAGTTTAGTAGGTCGATACCCTGCGCTACCCTAAAGGAAAGTATAGGGCAGTTTGTATATAAACTGCATACAATTATTGCTACTACAAGTAGCATAGACTGTATACAAAGATGGATGACTCGTCGCCATGTCCTCCATTATCCAGAAATTAAGCCAAAATATCCCTGATACAAATGCCGCCGTCTTTCAGAGTCTGTTCAGTAGCAAGGGATGGAGCCTCGATTCACACATGTCGTTAATGACGTCTCACCCCATTTCTTATAGCGTCACATAACATGTAGCATGGGATTTGGACATATAAGAACTAACAAAAACTAATCCGATGTTTCCTTTAACTTAGTTTCGGCCTGTGTCCAATCTACTAACATGGAGGAGGCTGCATCTATGACGCAGAACGCAGCCAGCCACCAGGTGCTTTGGCTTCACTTTTGTGGAGCTGTCATGTCCAGCCACGCAAACAGCTATGTGAGGCACAGCTGTGATGCTTGGAGCTGAAATCGGCCTCCTAACATGCCAACACGAAGCCCGGGATTATCTGGCTAATTATCTGGTATAAGGTTGACCAGGTTCACCATCTGAGTGTGTTAGCATGCAACAGATTGGCTTTGGCGACCGGCTCAAGGTGTATCCTGCCTGTCGCCCAATACCCACTCCCCCACGACCCTCAAAGGATAAGCACCATAGCTGATGGATGATTGATATTCCCTAAAAACTAAAATCTAAAAATCTAGTCCGAGAATCACCAAATTCCCCCTCTGTACAAAATGTCACTGCCACCCGAGCATTTCCATCCCTACAGAGCCACGTCAGTTGCCTAATAAAGCTCCATGTGACATTTGCTGTGATTTGATTGGAGAGCGAAGTACATAAATAAGCTCAAGTGAACAGTTGGCGCACCACATATTTATATCAGTGCAACAGGCAACTGGCTTTTAATTGCCCATTATTAGCCTCACTGACATTCAGCCCACTGCCTCAAACTGATTACAGGCTGCTAAAATAAAGGGGACATCGCGCGTTCAGCCTGAGCACACAGTGTTTGGGAGTGGATGAAGTGAATTGTCTCATTAGGACCTTCATGTGTGGGAGTGGGATGTTACTGCAGGTGGGAGAGGGTGGGAGAGACAACAGGAAAGAGCAAAACAATACGTCTCTGTGAGCGGGGCGGAACGTACATTGGAGCAAAGGCTGAAACACAAAGAGCAGTAAATAAGTAAAGAGTACCTGTGTACAACGACAGGACTCACTGATGTTGTTGATGTAACGTGGTCAATTCTGGTTTTCTAGAGACTAGGCAACTTCATTAAGACCATTAAATGTCTGAATGTATGAAAGAGCCGTAAAGACTATAAGTTAGCATATCACATTTAACACCTATTTGATTATGTTCTATGATTTCAATAGTATCAATTACATTTTTTATATTTAAAAAAAAACAAAACCCCTCTATATATAGAGTTGCTCTTTGTTTCTTTCAAATACCATTTTCTGCTGATGCTAGAACAGTTTTGATAATTGAAAAAATCTTGTCCATCTCAAATATTGTCAGCAACATGTCTGATGTTTTAACATGGATGAGCTGTCCACAATATTGACAGTTTCCACAGGTTGAGCTGAATGAATCTAAATTTAACAGGTGGAAGAAAGAATGGAGAGACGTTCTTCCTGCACAGCTATATATATATATATATATACTTTACTATACAGCATTATTCTGCAGTAGGGCCCCTTCAACGATTAGTTTAGAGGGCATATTTTCTGTTGCTTAAACACAACACTAAGTCAGTGTTATTCAAATGATGTTGGAGAAGGCCAGTGTTTCAGTGATAACATTCAGTGCCATTACCCCTGATGTAAAACACACCCACTTCATTGAGAGGATGTTTCCCTGAGCACTTTCCTGGTGACACAAGCCAGGTTACAGTAAACCTCCCCATCGAGAACCGGGCCTTCCTGTAACTTTGCAGATCACTTGACTCCTGCTCTTTCATTCACTCCTTCTCCTCCATGTCCTACAGACATTAGCGTTCCCCGCGGATCCATAACCTTTTCTTAAAGGTTGTCACATTAATCACGCCACTGATTTCACCTGTCAGTCTCCCTGTGTATCTCTGGTGTTTATCTCTCGCTATGCCGTGCATCTTCTCTCTTTGCTGCCCTCCACTTGAGGCACTGCATATAAAACAAGCATCCCTCTCCTCTCCTCCTCTCCTCTCCTCTCCTCTCCTCTCCTCTCCTCTCCTCTCCTCTCCTCTCCTCTCCTCTCCTCTCCTCTCCTCTCCTCTCCTCACTCTTTGTTTTATCGTCCCTTTCATTCAGGTAAACCATGGTAATGATAAGAGTTGATGAGGGAGGAAGGCAACATGGTGATTGTTAGATACATTCAATCTCAGCAAATTACTTCAGTCTGCTAGTTCATTCATTTTATTTTAAGATTTGAAATCAACCTGTGGAATGTAAGAACTCTTGCAACCCGCTTCGGAGGAAATTAGATTTTATGAAAAACCATGGTGGCCAGGGAGCGCGTTATAAAACAGGTTCTCTGAGTGCACACAGACTTTTTATATAATGTTATAAACTCTGTTTTAGAGAAACTAAATTTATATGCCAAGAAATATATCCTCTGAAGAAAAATGAAAAATAAATTTGATTTCCAATCAAATATAATGAGATTTTACATGATGAAAATCAGATTTTTAATTAACTTAATCGCAAAAGCAGTCTATTATTATGTACAAATATTCCTTCCAATAATCAGTTTTGAACATTAAAAAGATGACTAAGATGTCTCAACAGGTCATATCTGGTGGAGTTGTTCCACAGCCCATCTGATCACACTCGGTTGTCAGCAGTCAGCAGCGGCACTGAATGGGATTGTGGGTACGCCTGTGGCACAGCCTTCAGCTAAACAGCCTCAGCTCTCAGTGAGATGGCCTCAGCATTCCCCCTAAAACCAACAAACAGCAGTAGGGTTGCAACACGAGCACTTCCAACACACACAGGTATGCATGGATACACTGTCTCTCTTTTAGTATGTGTGACAGAGCGGAGTTGATGAAAAGCTTGGCTTCATGCAGAGGCTTTAAAAAAGTGTTGGTGTCCTTAATGCAGTTTCAATCATGAGAAAGACAGGTGTGACCACGTGATTTTGCGGTATGACTCATCTATAGAACCTTTGTGTTAGAAGTACACAACACAGAAATAAAGGCTAACAACACGGCTGCAGCTGCAGGGCTTTCTTTCCTCTCTGCCAGGAGTGGATGTGTACATGAGACACTCTCTATATTGGTGATGAATGCACTTGTTTTACTTTACTTTTGTTTTTCTGCGTCACAAATATGAATGAGATGAATCAAACATGCGGTCTACGTTTGAAATTCCACAGAAATGTGGTGAAGACTCGGATGCATGGATTTTCCAAAAGCATTTATGGTGAACCCAGAATGAATTTTGTGGAGAGTGAAGAGGGCGTCAAAACTCCAAAGTCAAATGGAAACCAATCACATTTGTGCGCACACCTGAAATCTGTGCGGCTGAAAAATATCCACAAAGCGTGTGCGAACATCACCAGTGACTCACAAAATTGTCTTTTAATCTACAGGGAAAACAAGAAAACCGTCAGACCAGAGAGATCAGATTAAAGCCATCAAAAGAAATCTGAATTTAGTTTAGAAAGAAACAGAGATCGAAAGAAAAGAAAGGGACAAAAGATAGAACCTTCAAAGTGATGTGTCCTTCCAGAATCTGCTCTTCTTTATTGTGTTTTATCAGCGTCTTTCCTCTGTAGTGTCAAGGACAAACAATGTCAGACGGAACTGCTTATCTCTTTTGTTCAGTGTGAAAAAAAGGATTTCACTTGGCAAAAAAAAATTCTTTATTTTACTTGCAAATCTTAATATTCAGTGTTTTGTATAAGCAGGAGCGGTTCCCAGGAGTTTTTGGGGTCTCAGGCAAAAGGGACCTTGGGGGGCTCTACATTATAATTTACCAGAGGAAACACATGATACATAATCCACATTTTGGTCTTAAACCAAACCTCTAAAATTATCAAGCTTTTGGCAGAAAGGAGGTTTTCACAAAATTGTTGTTGCTGTGGATTTGCCGCTGTCGGGGGGGCTCCCTTCTTGTCTGATTAACATACGCTGTTGTGAGACATCCTGACAATTGTCTAATTTAGGCTATTAAAACAAAACGTAAACTAATGGTTTGCCGGTAAATCTGGAAACTAGATTCTCCTCTTCCTCTTATTTAATAAAGACAACAGAGTGACTGCTGTCTCCTGGTTTCCTAGAGCTCCTAATTTATCAGGTAGTGAAAAAACTTTCACATCATGAAGTTTATTATAGTAAATTTAGCAGAATGTAACTGAAAGCGAAAATAAACCTTTTGCCAAACTAACCTAGGTCACTTAACAGTTACACATTGACAGAAGTGGCCCCGGCTCACTGGAAGTACAGGAAGAGGAGAAAAGAAAACACTTGAGCAGCCAAATGTTTCTAATCTAGTTAGCAGTTCATTATGATAGCCTGTTTAGTGAGAAAAATTTAGTCTTATGAGCTGTTGTTTTACGCAAGTGTGAGACTGAAGGACCTAAGAAACCTACCAAACAGATATTTTACTCTTAATAACATGTACCTGGTCAAGAAAAATTTAATTTGAACAATATAATAGGGTTTTATCCACATCAAATTGTACACACTCAAACATTGGCTCAATAAACATGTTTGATTTTTTAATTAAGACACAAGCATTATTCCCTGAAGAAATAACAAAAATATTGAAAAATGCTCAATGTTGCCAAAGTCTAGTGGAAATCGGTTTAGTTTGTTTTTCATCTAATAAATATAAACCAATACCTAGAACAAACCATTTCGCCATGTTATAGAAATTGGAAAAACAAACAAAAATAATTTATCTGGTTCCCAAAAAATTCTTGGGTCATGCCCAGACCCTAACATACCACAGTATAATGATTTAACCTCTTAAAAGAGGGTGATTCTCCATATTCAACACTTCTGATACTTGAAGTACATTCTGCTGACGAATCACATTCTCATACTCATGTTCAGCGAAATGTCAAATACACGACTTTCACATCTGTGAAAAAGGAGCTCGGACAAGAGACTGAGTGACGCAGCAGAGCGTGAGCAGCAGCTGCCCCAGAACATCTGTCAGAGCGTCAACCGGGAAAAGGTCAAGAGTCATCAACTGGGAGTCGGAGTGAACGTTCAGAGAAATGTCAAGTGGGACATTTGCATGTTCTCAGTGATGGACAGGAGTTATGATCTGCTCCCACACAGGACCATCAAATTGTCATGTGACCCATTTTGAGCTGGTATATATCACATGATGACAAGTGAGCCATCTCCATGACAACCACACTATTCGGCGGCCCTTGCTTTAACGTCATTAACAGGATAAGGTGAGAACATTTTGTGCTATAAGCTTCAGTGCTGCTGTAGCTGTCAAACCACAGAAAGAGGAAAGAGTGGAGAGGTGCTTCGCTCTTAGGAGAAAAAGAAAAAGATATTAAAAACGTGATACCCTGCGCTGTTGCTGTCACAGACCTGGCTGCTTCTGAGGATGTTTTAGATATTACTTCCACCAAAGGAATCATCTCCTGCACAAAACAGGGTCTAGTCACTCTCCATCAAAGGGATACAGCGGGTTGCGCTGTTGCGTGGGAGCCTGGCAGTTTGTGACATGCACTGTAATGAAACTGCTGTGGCTCTGGTATGAAATCTGCATTTTGTTCATCACTTTCCTGAAACCTTTCCCAGCAGAGAGCAGAGCACCGCTCGCTCGCTCGCTCGCCACGTTTCCTCACGTGGTCGTCAGTGTGAATCCTGACGCAGCAGCCCGTGGCCCACGATGTGCCAAGGAACATTTCGCTGTCTGGTTTACATACTCTGCAAAGCTTTCATTTGCACAAAAATCATAGCGTAAGAAGTCAATTTGGCTCTCTCATTAAAAAGACATAAACGCCTTTGAGCTTAATGGCATCTCACAGTAAATGAGTGAGTCTTTGGAGTTTTTTGAGATTACATTTTTAAGGATTGTCCCACAAATAGAAAAATGAGTAAAAGCAAAAGGGGCGTTTTACCTTTGGTTTTCTGCACCTTTCTTTTTGAGAGCTTTCACACGGGGGATCAAGCGAAGCAGTGGAGTTCAGACTCTACACGCACGTGTTCCGTTTCAACGGTGCAGAACAAGAGTTTAAAAATGCATTTGAGAATGATTCATCTTGATCAGTGCTATCTTTTACCACTTTAGGAATGTTACAGTTCGTGATGTGTGCTCAACCTTGTGAGGCGGAAAAAAAAACAGGCACATCGCTGCACTGTGAGCAAAGACGCTTAAAGAGAAATTACTTCTCTAGGTAATGACTTCCTCCGTCCCTGAGGTCTTTAATTTTGGCAGTCATGAATTGATAATAGCAGCAGTGAGGTGATGACGGAGACTGATGGGGACTCCATACTTTATCAGTCCATTTTATGAACTGTACCATTACGAATATTCCCGACTCAGGACAATAAAGATATTCAGAGTCTGCCATTACAGGTGAAGGACGCAAATGTGTTCCTGCAGCTTTGTTGCAGATGTTCATAGAGTTGTTAAACGGCTTTCGAGAGGGTTTATACGGAGGGCTGTCTTCATCGCCACTTCTCTGGTGAGGAGATGTCCTTGGTCTGTAAGAGCGAGTGCGTTATTCAGCATGCAGGGTCTCTGCGGTGCATCTGTACATCCCCGCGCTGTCCTGTTTTTTCTCTCAGACAAGAGGAGAATGAGAGCGGAGACATGCATTATTTGTAACCGATACCACTCCTTAATGGCGTCTGCGCTCCCCCCTGGCAGCCTATAATGGACCGTTTTTGAGGATCTCGGCGTCTTGTGTGGCTTTTTGATGGTGACGGAATGGGGACAGTGGGTGTCACCTGGGGAGGAAACAAGAAGAACGATGGGACCCTTCATTTACTTGTCATGAAACTGGCACTTGACATGGTGTGCATACAGAGGAGTGCTCGTTCCACGACTGGCAGATAACAACAAGGGGGGGAATTAACCTTCAAAGGCGAAACATGTCATTCTTTATTGTAAAATAGAGAAACAAAGGACAAATGTGACATATCTAAAGGAGGAAATCATGGTTCATTCATGAAATAACTGTCGGAACTAACAACTATAACAGATCCTTTGTAATGGTTTGTAAGAAAAAACGTTCTTCAAGAATTGCGAATTCTTTGATAACATTCTTAATGTATTTTTGCAGCCAAATGCATTTTATTATTACCCCCTTGTCGTGGTTTCCTTTGTTTGGGGCTCTGTCTCTAATTCCTCATGCAAATTCATCTACAAAAGAAGACAATATCCTTTGTATGCTCCAGGCTGCACACCTCACACTGCAATAACCCGACTGAGGCCTGCTGTCGAGTGGAAAACTTATCCAGCTGTGTGCACCACGGAATCACAGTCGCAATTATTTTTGACAGACTTTTGAGCGACATTAACACAACGTGAGTTTGTTTGGCGGCGCTATAAACAGAGCTTCCTCTTCTTATGATTGACAAAATAGCTGCTCTGTCGTATTAAACTTCATTTGCCGTTGCCGCCGGTGATGCTGGGTGACACTGCGTGGAACGGGGACGGAACACCAGGCTCTAAAACTTTCATCACCTGCTTTTAACCAACAGATTCCTACATCCGAGTCTCAAAGAGTCGGTTTTACGGCACGGCGGCTCGGAATGTAATGTCGATGGAGGTGAAATCAGACATGAAATACACTGCAAGCTGGGCAATCACACGCCTCCCTGGCTGTAAGCTCTTTGTGATGTCCGTGCACCCCGCAGTCTGACACAAAGGGGCCTGATTCACACACACAAAACGTAACCTTGCAGGGAGGGAAAATCTTTACCAGGGGCGAGACCTAAATTACAAGCTGTATACTCGGCTTGTTAGACGAATGAATAGACCTCTGGAGGGATCACCTGAGGACGCAGCTAAGAGATTCAACCATCTTCTGTAAAGTCTGATTGGCTGCATATCTCCACTGAGATCTGTAATTTCAATTTAGCTACCGGGACGACACCCATGTGCAAATCAAATATTGTTGATATTGGATGTTGTGTCCATCTCTTAAAGTAATCACTTTAGTCGATTTTGATGTCCAGGTGGAGGCATGTACCTGTATACTTCTTTGGGTACATGCATACAGACCCTTAAAAAGTGGGGATATTTGCCTTTTTCCCATGTGATGAGGAAAGTGAAGCATCAGAGCTCTGTTAGTGGACAGAAGTGGAAGTGGAATAAAGCAGCACTGAAACTGGCTTCATTATAATAGTTCCTGATGACTTGTTGCAATGCCCAAATATAACTATTTACTACCATGTAAGGACCTCTAAGTGGGGTACTCTACATGGAAAATGACCTTAAGGGGCTTTCAGACAATTCCAGACACTTGAGTAAATATCTTCAGAAGACAGAGAGATACATGTAGAAAGCACCAATGGAGATATCTGTGAAGATTCTCAGCCATCCATGGTATCCACGAGCTGGTGGGGGGGTTTCAATGACTGTTCAACATAAGGACTCTCAAAAAGACCCAGAGAGGCTAAATACCTGAAAGCTCCCATTACTGAGTTGAAGAAGCTTTTTGGATGAGAGATGAAACATTTTCAAGAAAGTATGTACTCTCACACAACATCTGTAGACACCAAGGAAGACGACAACTAGGAAAGACAATGAGATTCAGGAACTTTAGGGGATCAGGTTCGTCGCCACTGTCGATGTGCGGCAAACAACCGCGGTGGACTTTATGTTTTGTCCTCCTACACACCGGACATTTTCTTGTTGTTGTGAACACGCCTGACGTCCTCATATGAATAAAGGAAATGTCACAGAGTTCATGTCTGACAAGGACAGTAAGAGACAATGAGTCATACATAAAAGACGACACAATATGGGGACAAGATATGAGATAAAACATACGGATTGGACAGGAACTCTGTCCGTCCCTTTACATTGGAAAGCTCACTGGCGCTAACTGCTTCACCGTTGTTGGAAACCAATTAGACGCTGTTAGATGACGGCTTGGCTTCAATTACCATGATAGTGGAAATCCCTCTGTCTAATTATGTCCTGCTTTAATCTTTCTCTTTCAAAGATCTCTTGAAGAGACAGCGGGGGAGGAGACGAGGCATGTACTCACATGGTCCCTGAATTAATAATACAGCCGGAGAAGAGGCACAAGTCGACTGGCAGTGGGAACCACAGGACGTGTCACATCACATAATGCAGCACTGAGGAAACTGAGAGCTGCGCCTGCTGACATGAGTCTCATGTGAGATACTCACACAACTTCAGCATCTCATCCTCTCAGTTGTTCAACGTACACAGTTTAATGTCCCAAAATATAACACAACCTCAGCAGCAGTGATTAACCTCATCATGGAATTTCATTATCATCTCAGGACCATTACCATCCTCATCACCGGGATGGTTTGAGTGCGGTGAATGCTGAGGCGGCAATCTCTGGGCGTTGAGGAGGGAAGGGGAAATATTAAGGATATCAACAACTATCCACAGGCGCTGACATAAAAATACTGTCTAGTGATACTCCTCTTTGGAAGCTTGCTGTTGCTGTATCTCTATACAAAGTTCAAGACATGGTTTAGGAGTGGAAATACCCTTCTGTTCTCCACTTTGAGCACCAAAGAAAGATCGCAACAACTATTAGATGTCTAAAGCTACAGGCTCACCGAAGATGAATCCTATCAGAGCCCTTCTTCTCTAGCGCCACCATGAGGTTGGCATTTTTCAATTTAAGTTAAACGTTAACAGGTCAAACTTTAGGATGTGCGAGCTGGCGTGGATTCCAAGCGAAATGCTCTTGTCAGACACAAATTTCAGAAAATGTCCCGAAAATGAGTTCCTGAGATCTGAGTTTGCCTTTCACATATGACAAACACAACAATAGGAAAATATTCAGAACATTCAGACGAGGGGTGGCAGGACATGGCTTAGGAATTTTAATAACACATATTTACACATCTAGCAGACACAGAGCAGCATTAGCATTAGTTGTGTTTAGTTGTGCCAACTGATAAAAGTCCAGCATTGACTCCATTATAGATCCTTTTCTCAGCTTTTGTTTAAAGACTCTACAGCTGTGAACTACTCAGAAACATTTATATTGCAGTCTCTACTTTGGTCCTCCTGTTGTTTGGTGCTGAGCAGGTTGAATACAGTGGGTATATCTAAGGTTTTTCATTGATGATAGCAGCAAAATCAAATGATTTCACAGTTTTAATTAAAAACACAAGTGCAGCTTCAAAGGATGGTTATAGACATTTTGGGATATTTACTCTTTAGCATTCTTACCAGGAGTTAGATGAGAAGATTATATGAACCTAGGGACTGTAAACAGGGTGAAACAGCCTTGCTCAGTCCAGAGCAAATGGAATCTGCCTGCTGGCAAATCTAAAGCTCACTATGAGTGACATGTCAGGGTCTCACAGCCTCCACCAGTTGACAGGAAGTCAAGCTGCCCATCCAAGAAACACTCAGACGACAGGCGTCATTCTATATTTGCACGTATGTAAAAAGAATTTAGGTTGAAAGTCTTTAATAATAAGAGAATATGAACATTACATTGTGAATTAACTTTAAGTAACTCAAATACACTCAAGCTTCTCTAAGTCAACTGTACTGTGTCCACTACTCAGAGTTAATCATCTTTAAATCCCATAAAGTGGACGGGGACAGTCTCCAGATAATTCATACAATAACTTCCTGTCTGAAGTGCTTTTATGGTTCCTGCCCATCGAGCCAGACAAAGTAATGATGAACACATTTAATCAAGAACAGTGGAGCTGACGCTGATTTTATGGCCGTATGATTTTACCGTAACTGACTGGGTGGTCCGCAGCACTTTGGCTTTATTTGAACTGCATCGGCCGAGAGCTGGAAATAGCTCTGTGAGACGGAGACTGTCATATTTTCATGCTATTGTCACTTCTTATCATTACACTATATGGTCGACATAACATGTTCTTTTAATAGTTACTTATTTGAGCTTTTCCAAAGTGTGTAGCAGCTGTAATCATGATATATAAGTTTTAATTTATATGGACTGACTCCTCTGCCAATTCAGCTGTCACACACATTGGATAAACAGACGGAAGAACTTATACTTAATTAGCTTTACTTTAGCTTGATTGTTACTTCATGCTGCAATCGATACCTCACAAGCAGCTGCTTTTGGACCAGAAATGTGGCTTCTCAGTGTTTGAACTAAATGTCGTACAACCAGGTGGGACTTGAGGATTTAAAGTAAACGAGTGCCTCATAAATATTAGTGTGGCTGAGAGAGAGTCATGTAGATGTATGCAGGTTATCGCTGTTTGGCAGAGAGGGTCGAGCCAGAAGCCTTGGACTATAATCTCTGGGCCTGCTGTTCGTGTGTGTGTGTTCATGTAAGATTGAGAAAAAAGGTAGGAGGCTAGAGAAGAAAAAAACTAAAATAGATACAACAAGAGAAGATAAAGTAAACATGTATTGTTCATTGTTTTAATTCATGCACATATAAGTGGAGTTGAAACAGTCCGTTGATTAGTCAGTTGGTTAATGGCCATTATGTTAAATTAATTCGAGAATGCATTAAGAAGTTAATAAACGTTTTAAAACTAAAATGCTTAAGATTCTTATAAATCAATTTCATTTAATGGGATCAGTAGCCAATAGCACATGCAATTAACACCAATGAGCTTGTGTTCAATGACCGACCATAGAAGGACCTTTATAATACACAAAACTGAAAAGAATATGGATCCAGCTTCTTAAAGCGTCAGCTTGTGTTTGTCTATGATATAAAACTGATGATATGTTTAATATTCATTTTGGTCAACAAGCAAGTTGAACACTTCCACTTCGGTGTCTCAGATGTTGTGATGAGCTTTTTGTTGTTACTGGGATTAGTAACGACTGAATTAATGTATTTACAAAACAAGTTGCGTTTAAGTAATTAAATAAGGTTTAAAGCTTAATGGCACTTTCCTCAAGATAAACTACTCAAAACACCTCTTCTCAATTATTAGACCATCCATCCATCACTCCATGGAGCCATCCTAGCTGAAACTGAGCAAGAGGTGGGCTGCACTCTGGACTGGTCGCCATATATGTTCCATTTAGAGACAATCAATAATCACACAAGTTTTTAACATCAATTATCGTTTTTAGCAACTATCACAATAATACAAAATTCCTGGGCACATTTCACCTTCCCAACCCAACCAGAGGCGAATTCAGACACGATTGTATACAACACAATAACCCAAAAAATTAAAAGCTCAGTAACACAAATGCAAAACCTACAATAGTTTGAATGTGGTGCGGTGCCCAGCTGCCGTCTGTAATGAGTCTTGCACTGTGTGAGCAGGATGTGCAAAATGAGACTCTGCTGTGTGCCAAGCAGCGACCAGACACTTGTATTTACAGACAGCAGACAAAAACAAAATAAAAAATCCCACTGGCTCCGACAGATCAGCAGGTTAATCAAACAACAGACAGTTTTAGGATCCGAGATTTAGAAGAATAAATTATTCACAACAGTTACAGACT
The DNA here is from genome assembly GCA_038501795.1 of Pseudopleuronectes americanus. Classification (NCBI taxonomy): domain Eukaryota; kingdom Metazoa; phylum Chordata; class Actinopteri; order Pleuronectiformes; family Pleuronectidae; genus Pseudopleuronectes; species Pseudopleuronectes americanus. The sequence goes on along the minus strand of CM076727.1, from coordinate 10,321,332 downwards.
TTCGGAGACGGGCTAGGGATGGAGTTGGCGATGTGGTGCATGTGTCTGCCTGTGAGATGCAGTGTGTCGCTTCAGTGGGTAAAATGGTCTCAGTTTGGAGTGTTATATCAGGAACAGTCTATTCTTAGAGAGCAATAAAAGAACAGTAGGAAAAAAATCCTTTACGACAAAGTATTAAATATGATGAGAACACCCCCAGGAGTACCAGATCATTGCAATATGCAAAGTAGTGAATAAAATGAAAGTGTAAGAAGATCCCAAGTGGAAATACCTGCCTGTTATCTAATGAAATATTCAACAAGTTGATTTCAGTGAGGTCAAAGAAGAACAAAGTTTATTCTATGCACTTGGTCTCTGACTGTGAGTTAAATAAAAACAGTCCATTTGTGCATGAGGCAGGACTTTGCTTTGGTGCATGATCTGTTTAAGCGATGCTGGTAAAGGCAAAGGGCTCAACTTGTCTGGAAGACAACGTGTTTGTCAGAGGCACCGTTCTACCACATTAGGCAATTATTCATACAGACTCTGATGTACGGCATCACACTGACAGCCGGGCAGACGAAAAGGCTGCTCTTTGCTCCACTTACTCCATCAGACACCAAAAAAGAGAAACCACAAAGCTTCAGTGGGCCACCGCTCTGTATGAGCTCACAGCTCAGTCCTGTCAATCTTTCTGCAGACAACAGGCTGAAATCTTGTCCACTTACCGAGCTCTGATGCTTCACTTTCCTCATCACATGGGAAAAATGTGTGATATACCCCAAAATATTTTATTTAATTACTTTAATAGTAATTTTAATATAAGGCCATTCTTATAATATAGAGAGATCAGTGAATGACCGCAGCATCCAGGTGGAACATTTGGCACGGGACCAGTTTCACCCCGTACTGTCTCTTTCGGGGCAACTTCCACCCACACGCCAGATGCTGTCTGGAGAAGGAAATTAATGCATCGTGTCATTTTTGCTGTTCATTCTTTCTGTTTTCTACAGATTAACTTTGCTGCTGTGGTCCCAATCTTGGGACCCGTAACAAATGCACTATTTCATATATAATATAAAATATCCCCACTTTTTAAGGGTCCGTATGCATGTACCCAAAAAAGTAAACAGGATTTTGTGTCGATTTGCTCGACTAAAGCGATTACTTTAAGAGACGGACACAACATCCAATATCAACAATATTTGATTTATTCATGACAGAAAAAGTTATGCAGTTTGACGACTGCATTGGTCACATTGGATGAATCCTACTGAGCTTGACGATTCACTAACTTCTCCTATAGCGCCACCATGAGGTTGACATTTCGGTTGATCGTCTCAATAACTGTTCAATGTATTTACGTCCATGTCCCCCTCAGGATGAACTCTGACCATTTGGGATGATATCGATATAAGGGAGTCAAAAAGTATTTGCCGAAATAAAAATATGGAGATGATTCCAACGACCTCATCGTCAAACCCTTATGAGCCAGAAATGTAATGGAGGCTTGATATTTTACAATTTAACCCTAGACTTTATTATAGATAACTATAAATAAAGAAAAAACTAAAATACGACCAAAACAGGGTTAGGGTTAGGGTTAGAAATATTAATGCTTATATTTCTGCATTGTTTATTCTGTAAAATAAAACATATCATATCAGCATAGACACACGTACCAATATGCCTTGGCTTCACTTTGTGTTTAGTGCTTTTGTGAATCGTAGATCTTTGACTAAATAAATAAAGTTCAAAGCCTTTATAGTCATATACCGGTATACAGTCCTGTATAATGAAATTCTTTCTTTGCCCTCCACTATGAATACCTTGTTTTTTACTACGAAAAACGTGTTTTTGGTGAACATGGTAATCACCCCTACTTCCCATCAACATGTCAGTGTTGCTCTTATGCACACTGACATTGAGGCTGCAGAGGGAACACTACATCAACATAAAAGTAATGTTAAAGTTGGCTTCTGCGTTTGTATTTAAAACTAGAGCAAAGGGAAGAATAGTTTGGCCTGGGGACATTTCTGCATCTTTAATGAGTCTTGTCCCCTGCAGTGCAGCTTGCTTCATTTATGGTGGGAAGAGTGTATTGTTAGAAATGAAAAGAACAGTTTCAGACAGTTAAAGCGGCTCTTAAATAAATAACAGCTCCAGCTCCCTGCTAACAGTAATCTGCGACTTTGTACCACGCCCTTCTCCAAACTTCATTCTGCTGCGTTTCTGTTTGCTGGCTTTGGTTTATAATTAATACTGCACGAATCAACACAGTCTCAATGATCTGTGTTACCAACTTGCTAATACCATTTTCAAACAGAGGCATAATTGAGGATTTTTTTTAGTCGGGGGATTGGATGTGTGATGTGCATGCAAATGTGTACGAAAGTCGATCTAAAGCTCATGTTTTCCTCTTCAGGTATCACAAGCACACAGGTTGATTTAGTAATGTTGGCTGTCAACTTAAGATGGGATTTTCATGATGAAATTAACTGTGACACCGGTGTCTTGTTTAGTAAATGGAATTCTATTGATTGTATGGAGAGCGTCATCAGGGCTTTAAATGGCTTTGTCTGTTTCCCACTCTCACAGCTTCTGCAAGACACGGCAATTGTGAGACGAAGCCTCTGAAATCAATATCTGCAGTGGCACATTGTAGTGGCGTCATTAACACTCAGGATCTCTACAAATACGAGCGCACATCGTGGAGACGAGAGTAAATGAAAGGGAATAGAGTATATCTGTCATGTCGATGTTGCCTCATTCAGAAGACATCCCATAATCTTCATCTGCAGCCACAGAATTCTAGTATTTCAGATTTGTGAAAAGAGCCGGACCGATAAGGAATTTTAAGGGTTTAAGAGTTTTTATTTCGACAAACAAACTCTGATGCTAAAAGGTCCGTGAAAGGCTGATTGGTCAAGCTCTACTTGTTAATATAAAGTTTCTTTTCTAGGAATCCTAAAGATCTGAGGCAATATTTTGACAGACAAACCCCAAATTAGTCAAATCCTATTTTCAAACCTAAAATTGGAAACATAACAAAAAATGAATACGGTAATTAAATTTAGAAAATTCTAAAGCAATGTCTTTTCCAAAGAGGAGGCCTCTGCTAATTCACTGAAAATGCTTTCAACAGTTTTAAAAGGAGACTATTTCTTTAGTGAGAAAATTAGCAATTCTGATTAAAATGAAAATGTGTAATTTTATAATGTTGTGAGCATCACAAACTAATTCTCTCTATCAGCTCTCTTGTGTCAATGTGCAGGCAGTGAAGTCAAGGGCAGATTTCAAACCTGGACAAATACAAAGGGAAGTCTCTGCGTGGCCAGACAGACACCAGGAGAGATAAGTGAGAAAATATGTTTTGTCATTTGGGTGAACAGATGCTTTGAATGCAGATGAGATGCAGCCAGCATGTTTGTGTATGTTTGAGACTGTTTCAGCACAAACACTGTGGGTGCGAATATACACACATAGAGTTACACATCTGTAACCTTGGTAGGTAGCTTTTGACAGACTGCAGACTATTGTTGGAATGTTTGTTGTGTGGTATTTTTTGCATTTAATAACACCTATGCTCTAGTCTTTTTATATTTTATTTTACCATTGCAGTGGCCGTTCTTAACCTGCATGTCTGGAATGGGCTGTTTGCTTGTCCTGTTGTTATGCTTTTTGAAGCTTTCTTTCTGAACTATAAATGCAATCTGCAATAATTGAGCCACGGACAGTAAAGATCAGCTCTTGGATTCATTCCCCAGAGCTCCGACGCTGTGCCCCCGCTGCTGCACAAAAAGCTGATCACCTGTGTGCAGTTCTTTCAAGCTCAACTCAGTACACAGATCCCAGTAGTCATCAACGGTGTAGTGAACGCGCAGTATTCGCTATTGACAACAGAGCACTGGTCACCTGTTTACCAAATTCTACTCTGCTCTTCTTCGGGCCCTTGACAATACACATACCGAAATTGAAGTGGATAACATCAACGGTTCTCGAGATATGCGGACATATATTTCTGAGTAGAGGAGAAGATGTTAAATATCCCTTGTAGAATTTAGGTTAGCAACTTCCAGTAGACAGCCATCTGCGGATTTTAGGGACACAACTGTGCACCTTAGCGTAATCAAGTGTTTTGGCCTTGTACACTCAGCCTACAGGTAAATCTGAAATTAGTAGATCACTAAAAAACATTTACCATTTGGTAACATTTTAGAATGTGCTCGACAAAATCCATCCCTGATGTAGCTTAAGAAATAACACAAGATAAAAAAAGCCTTCACTCATCCAGTTTAGTTTTTTGTGTTAGAAATGTTTTATTGTGTTGTCGGAGTTGGTCTTTGATTCAGGCTATAAAACTCTAAACCCCTGTATCGGGTCTTTCTCCTCATCCTTGTGGTGAGTCTGCTGTCACATCAACAAAGCAAAGCCAAGGTTACGACCCCTTGGTTCCGTGTACAAGGCTGCCAGCTCAGGTCAGGATGAAGGGGGACAAGGCCGCAGGAATGGAAAAACCTCTCAAACTGCTCCGTCTGTGAGACCTTCAACATCTTGACACAGTGGACCAAAGCACTACTTTATATGTTATAGGGGAAGCGTTCACAAAAAAAGCTTGTTTGTTTGATGACTTGACAGCAGATGCAATCTAAAGCTCTGTTAAACAGAAAAGCAGAGCGGAACAACTCCTGCATAAAATAAAAATCTGTATCCAACACAGTAAATTGTCTTGCATCCCATCAAATTACTTTAAAACTTTGAAAACTTTCACGCATGTCGTCCAACAATATCACAGCGGCTGTGGAAAAATAAGACAGAGGTTGAAGCCTCAGTACAAGATTTTCTATTACATCCCCGTATCAAAGTTAATGAGTTCAATAAGCCTTTGAGGACCGGTTTCCAGTCGTATTACTAATGTTATAAATATAGCCCTGCCATGCTGTCAGTTAACAAGAGATGTGAGCTATCTGTCACAGCACATTTCCCAAAGTTGAATTCAGAAAGCAGAAGATTGATACAAACACCCACTGTTTCAATAATGTAGGCTCATCATGGCCAGATGAGGACGGTTCTGTCATTATTGCGTTGCAGTGAGACTGATTAGCTTGGGCGAATGTCAAAATGCATATTTAATGTCTGTAGATAATATTTTCCATTCCAGCTTTTTACCTTAAGTCATGTTCAAGGATATGCTCCCCTCTGCTCCCTATAATGGAGTACATCATTAAATAAACAGCTGCATTATGGGTAGATTCTTTTATGCTCTTTGGAAACTATTACTCAGCTCATATACTCGACAGGGAACTTGTTTACTGGGTGGTGGCTCTTAGAACTTGGCCACCATGAATGGCAAAGTATCCTTGAGCAAGGCACAAAACTACTTCTGGGAAAATCACAGCCACACTTTGATATTGTGTTTGTGGAAGACAGAGCAGAAAAGGGTCATGCAAACACAAGGACCACAGAAACAACAAAAACCATAAAGGAAGAGATGCGTATATAGGTCACTTTATACACTATATATATACGTAAATACACAATATATATATACATTTGTCCTGCCAGAGTTTTATAACTAAAGTAAATGTTTTTACACAACATAAAATGTGTCTTAGCTACTGTTTTGCACCATTGCTTCATTGTAGAGGAGTGTGCTGTGTTCCTCTCTCTCTCTCTCTCTCTCTCTCTCTCTCTCTCTCTCTCTCTCTCTCTCTCTCTCTCTCTCTCTCTCTCTCTCACACACAAACACACACAAACACACACAAACAAACCGACCATAGGATGCACTGGGAGATATCCCGCCCCTAAACTGTGGTTTTCGAAATATCCATAACGTTTTTACCATCCTTGGCAGACAGGCAGGATTCAGCAGGAACTCAGTAGCAGGCAGACTTAACAACCTAACAGCTCTGCTCTTTAAAAGTGTATTATGTGTATGTAATATCCCTCCCCCCATAACTGATCCCCTCCAAGAGTTAAGCATATCAATCAATTATTCATACCCTCCCAAGTAATATTCCACTCAGAATTTGGTAAAAATCTCTCATTCACTATTTAAGTTATTTTACGCGCACACATGCAAACACACACATACACACACACACACACACATAGACACACACACAGATCAATACATTGTGCACCACAGTATTGGTGTACATAACACATTGTTTAAGCACTATGAGACGTGAATATGGGTTATAAAAATAAAATTTGATTGATTGATTGAGCTTTGTCAGAAAGTCTAACTTTGCAAGACATTTGACACACCCTAAACACAAGGCCTTTTTTAAACTGAGTGATCTGTAGAAAATGCTCTCAAGCTTTAACCAAATGAAAAGAAACAAACACCTCACCTGCGGTGTCAGCTAATTGAAGGTGTTAAAAAATACAGAGGTAGCAAACATTTGACTCAGAAACATGTGAAGTCACACGTGAAGAGATACACCTGGAGTGCAACCTGCGATGTGCCGAAATGGAAACAAGAAATACAGCTGTGATGTACATGTGTGAATGCGAGGTGGGAAAGTCTGCGAAGGCAGCAATAACCAAACTCTGTTCAAGGAGATTTTTCTGTTTTCTCTGTCCTCATGTGTGTTGTTTGGTCTGTAGCGTTCGGTCTGTGGTGAAGTGAGATCCTGTCTCCTACAGAAAAAACTGCAACTTTTCCTCCAAGCACTGGAAGTGGTTGACCAATCATGACAGAACTGGTCAGCTGGCCAATCAGGGCTTTAACAGGAGCGGGTACTTAAAGAGGCGGGAGCTAAAATCAAGTGTTTCAGACAGTGGCCGAGACGAGGAGCTGTGGCAATGGACAGTATGAGGAAAATGATGAGTTTTCCAAAATTTTGACCATGCAAACATCTTTATGTGTCATCCTTAATTAAAATGGGAGCTTAATATGTCTACGTTAATATTTGTGAATAGAAAAGGGGTGCATCGTACACAGACCATCGATCATTTTCCCCCTGATATTACATTTCTTTAGATAATTTAGTGGTTATAAACCTAACTGAAGAAATGGCAGGCTGGTCATATATCAGGATATCCACATACTCTATCTCGTCAGACATCCCAGATAAAAGAAAAGCATTGTTTGACAAATTCAGCCACTTCTTGTCCTCAGTGAGTTTGACCTAGACATGTTTCTACATCTCTCTTCATCCCCACTTATATGAATGGAAAGATAGAAATTTGATTTTCTTGGATGAATGTCTCATGAACCTGCTGCACAATTGTATACTGATACCTCATATTCTTTCCCCCAGATATAACACTACAACTTAATTTGAAAGCTGTTGCACTCCATCAATTTGTCCAACCTCATATTCACACATGCCCACACTTCACAGCTGCATCTCTTCTCTCTCTCCGCTTATATTTTATGATACAGCGATGCCAGCCGTGTGTGGTCGTTCACATGTGACTTCATCCTGATTATAGAGTCTCCTGCATATTTTTGCACAGTGAACGAGCAGGAGCAGATTTCTCTTCATTAGGAACAAGAGCAAGAACAGCAGACGAAATCTTCAACTGTCGTACAGTAAATGTTTTCCAAATTAAGTGCAGAACGCCAGAAATCATTAAAAGTGGAAGGAGAGTTTCACTGCTTTGCAGTTTAAAGGACTGTTGCCATGAGAACATATTGGAATTCATTACTTATTTAAAAGCAGTTCTTAATTGAGCTGGACAGTTTAGTCTTGAAAGAGTAGTTCCAGAGCCACCAGACACCTTTTGTAGAGTAGAACTATTGACAGCTCCCCCTAAGAGAAGCCAAAGTGTGATTTTAGTATTAAAACGGGTAAAGTTATTAATTTTGCTGCACTATGGAATCAATTAGCGGTGACGACAGTCATATTTTCAGATGTTAACATGTTGATTTATTCAGTTTGACTTTTTACATGTTGACGTCATAAGACTGGAGGAGAATGAGATTGTAATGATAGCTCTGGCTTATTACCAGGTTCGTCTCTCTCCTCACCTCAGCCCGCCCCTGCACTGACTATCGGCTCTTCAGCCAATTACTAATTGTGCCGCCGCCATCACTTTTAGGATGTGAGGCCCCCGCCAGCAGCAGGATGACAAGGTTTTTCTTGTATAAGCGAACATCTAGCTAATCCATCTCCTCATGCCTCATCTCCCGCTCAGACTATGTGCAGGTTCAAAGAGGCGAATGCTCGGTCCTATTAGAGCAATCCTCCAAGGACCCGATGCAAAATGAGACAAATTCAGATGGATCCCTATTTGATGTATGTGCTGCACACTGTATCTCAACACATCTTTTCTGGTGAAAGAAGTTGTCGCCGGATTCATTAAAATGCATGAATTTCTTCACATTAATCTTACACTATCTCGCTTGGTTTTTCTGTGTTCTGCCTCAAAAGCCATCTCAGCATGTGCTCTGAATATGTATATAGAACAAAACGGGATCCGAGGAGGACTGTGGTGAAGGATGAAATGTCCTCGGCTACTGTAATGTATCACTTATTTCCTCCGTGCTGCAGTGGAGACAGATCCAGTGCGGACTGGATGGAGCGTTCAGATAAAAATCAAAGAATGGAGCTCCATTTCACAACACCGTCCCCCCAGGCAATGTCCATGGAGAGCAACAGGAGGGGTTCGCAAAAGGTGCAGAGGCGAGCTGGGTTTACTGTGAGTGCAGTGTCCTTGAGCTACGCTGGGTTAGTAGCCCTCCATCGCTAATTAACACACAGAGACCATGCTGCTTAGTTTGACACCTCACTCTGCACAATGCTGAGATCTCCACATGTACACTGACACATGAACACCACTATAATCAGAAAATCCTGGAAGAACGAAACAAAAAAATATATACTTACAATGTAGTACAGGACCATATTGAAGAAAAAACAAACATTTCCTTTGGAAATAAGCAGTGAGGAAAAGCAGGGCTTGCCGGAGTTCCACTATTTGTGGATCTACAATCTTGAACCTATCCAATCTCATATGAGAATCAGGAAACAAAACCTCATGTCTGCTGTCAATGTCTTGTACTTTGTATGCATGTTAACATTAACTAATAATTAGCAAAAAATATGTAATTAAGTATAACTAAGACTGTTTCGACTGATGGGGATGCCACTTTAATTGTATAGATACATCATTTGTAGGAGACAGAGCATCAATTTCACTTTTCTGTGAAGTATTCTGTCTCTTTTACCGACATTTGCTCTATAAAGGGAAACAGTAACACTGTCAAAGTGTGAAACTACTTTTTGCCCTGGCGTAGAGTCTAAAACCCCAGAGCCCAGTGGGATGAGTGGCACAGAAGGCTGGATATCTCTGATTCAGTCTCTCTCTGTATCAGCTGAACCCCACAGCTTTCCTAAAGCTCCGCTTTGCCACGAATTAAGCCTTAATGCGACTCCTCTGTCTATTGATTTGTTAGCCATGCATTTCCTGTCCTGCTTTGATGTCATTGTGGTGTCAGTGTATGGAAGATCCCAGATAAAATTATGGAGGGTTTTATCTTTTAAGCTTGTTATTTCAGGGGATTATTCGGCCGCAGTTGAATTAACATTTTTTATTCATTTTTTTTTGACCACAAACTGGATTATTCGACTCTTTTCTGCAGAGGCGATATCGAATGCCCATCATTGATACGCTGCTACCATGAACCCCCTCCACGGCGGAGGAGGCCAGTGCTGATTGGGTCGGGGGAGAGCGATGTGTAGAGGATTTTAGCAGCTTGGCCGACAAGCTCTGCAGCACAGTGCAGAGAGAAACTGGGCCGTAGAGTCAGGGATCTGAGCGAAATAAAACTCATTCACCAAATGTAGCACAAAGAGATCATTATGTATTACAGTTGAATTATTCACTGCTGCCGTGGCTCTGTTGTTATATTATTATTATTTAACCCAAAGTGTCCTGCTGTTTTGGTTCAATGTTAGTGAAAATTGAAAAGAAAATCATTCTTGTTTTCTGTTGACCTGCAGGGACCCTATCACAACTATGCTGGGAAAGAGCTGAACTTCTGCAGGACAATAACCCCCGGCCTGTGTTGGGCAGGCTGGATGTGGTCCACTGGTCCCTCCGCAGAGCCCAAATGCACTCTGCATGGGAACAGAGCGAGCAACAGTGCAAAGCACCAAAACACAATACAAACAAAAGGCAGATTAATGGCCAGGATAATCACAACCCAGAGATTTGTCCCCGTTTGTGTTTGTATTTTCTGACTCAACAGTTTCTGCCCAGAATAGAACTGAAACTCAGAATCGCAGACACAGCTGGGCTTCAGAGTCTCGTCCCTGTCCTTATGTGATGCAGCAGATGCAACTAACGTCGCCGTTAAAGCACCACTGAGCTGCAAAAGTGGCATTCACCACCAATCTTATCAGGAGAAAGTTGCATTCTTTTCCAGCAATGGACTATATGGAAGTTATTTGAGTAAGAGTTGGGATCAGAAGAAAGGGGAATGGTACTGTCATTCTTCTCTTGGCCGAGATAATCTTTTATAGAAAATGGATTTGTCTTTTTTTGTCATCACCCTAAAATGTAATTTATGTTAGCATGCAAGAGGTTTAATAATTACACCAGAAGAGTTTTGTGTCTGTGCTGGGGTTTTATAACATTTATTAACAAACTATGCAAACTATTCACTTCCCAGATATCCAAACAATGCCTGAGAAAAAATACATGTATAGATAGACTCAGCCATGCAAGTTATAATATGGAAAATGAATACAGGTCATTTTTAAGTCATGTTCTTAAAGAGAGGTAGTGAAAATGAAAACAAGAACTTATGATCGTCAAAAATCAAATTACTTGAGGAAGGAATGGAATAATGAATGATTTATTTGAAATCTTAATCCACACATACAGATGTTCCACTAACATATAAAGATTTAATGATACATTATTTAAGAGACAATGACTAAATGTTTTTATTTTCGGGCCACTTGGGATTAGTGGAAACAAGATGTGAATTGATTATTGACATACAGTAACAGTATTGACTGCGGGTAACATGTTACGGGCAATCAACCTAAAGAGAGAGAGTCAATATTTAGTCTTTTTACGGTTTCTTGGTCTCTACCAACCCTGAGCTGATAAATGCTCCACTTTCCACCAGCTCTTATCTGTCTGGTGTTTTCCTTGTCTTTCACTCTAAACTGCTTCCTCCTGCTCCTGAAAGATTACGAGGGGCACAAGAGCAGCACAATAAAGTTGTCGGGTCAGAAGTCAAAGCAATGAGCTGACATTCTCAATAACTCTCTGTGTGATATTTTGACTTTAATTCATATTACATTATTGTTATGGTGACGGTTTTACTGTTTTGCATTCTTAAGTCAGGAGAATAAATCCCAGGGAGTTTGCCTGCTTACAGTGCAACAGATTTAATTGTACTAAACCACAGCGGACCACGCACATATTTGATTACTGAGAGAACACGGAGAGAACACTTTAATGGCAGCGCAATTATGTTTAATTCCATTTCTGACCTTTTATAAATGAACATAATTATTAGCAGTTTCCCCATTATAAGCACAATGGTTCTTGGCACACCTTTATAACAGCTTATTATCTGCTTTAAATGCCTATTTATAAAACACAGTGTTTTTTATATTTTGCTGCTGTTCAGTGGTTTTACCAGATGTGATTTTATTAACATCATGAGTTATCGGGTTTGGGTCTGTGGAGGGAGGTGAGCGAGAAGCTGGATCAACAAACAGTATAATGGTGTTAGGTCTATATAGCTGGATATCAATAGACCTTTAATCCACTTTAAGTAGTCAATGAGCTGCCATGAATGTGTTATAGCCTTATAAAAAGCTAATTTGCCCTTCATTACAGCAACAGAAAGCACCATTACTGATATAACTCCTTATGGCCTCTGATGCTAAATGGGTAGAGTTATCAAAGTGAAGTACTTGGCAACGCGATGTTCAATTATAATTTATAACTTGAGATAAGAGATGAATTATTACTCACATAGACTCAAAGTCACACCTGAATGTTCACGGCCATGGTCTGAACCAAGGTTTATGTCTTTGTTACATCGTTTTACATTCGATCCAGTTAGTCTTGGTTCCACTTTGCTATTCAGGGAGCAGACTAAACACTGTTTGTTTAACATTCAACTATACACCTATAGTTATCTAAAGTAGGTGTTAAAGCGCCATTAAATTAAGTTTCTTTTACGCTTTGGAACCTAATAAATAATCGATTTTCACTATAATTAACATTCACTGGATGCTTCTTGTCTGCAGGTCTCCAATCAAATCCATTTTGTCTTAAAGAAGCATTAAAATAAATGAATACAGTCATACGGCGTGACTGCTGAGTCATCCCCTGCAATCTCCTGAGATCCTTCCATGGAGGGTTTGATTCGGGTTGAAATCACTTTAAATTGGATATTGCTTTTGTGTAGCAGCTATTTTTCTCATTTCTTCATTCACGTCTATGCAAATTAGGTCTTTTTTCACCACGAGATGAATGAATAAAAGTTTAATAATGAAAAAACACAAAAGGGAGAAAATGAAATGTAATGGAATGAGGGAAATGAAAAGCACTGATGAATAGGAAAAATAATTTCCTTGGGGCAGTGAATAGAGTTCCTGCCGTCACCTATAAAACAGACTTATACTTAGCAATGATACTGTAAGATGTGATTTCTTATCACACAGGTAAACTGGTCATAGGTAACGGCTTTATTCAGAGAAGTCACATGTGGTATTGATATATGTGCTGTCAACGCCTTAGAGGCATTCAAATAAAATTAACTAAAAAACACTTTAAATCGTATGTTATCGGGTACCATCTTAAATTATGTTCGGTGGGAGATAGATATTGTTTTGTTCTGTTATGTGGTGGATCCTTTTAACCATCTTAGCACCATTCTGTCGGTCCACCTCTTTGGTCCACACTGAAATATCTCAACAGAGTATTAATGATCTCCTGGCTGAAGTTTACCGTACTTAGGTTTTATGAACTTGTAAACAGCATTTTCAAATTACCTGAATGTATATAGGGTCATTCTCGGAATAAGTAATAATCAAATTAAGTCATGGGCAGTATTCCAACCTAAGTCCCATTACTTAGACATGTATATGTCTTATATTACATTATAACGTCCAAGTGGAGTTTTTCACAAAATGGACGTATCGCAGTTACCAACAGATTTACGATGCATGCTCCAGGTTTGAGGGTAAACAAGTAAGTACAACGTTATATGGTCACGAGTCATAATCAGACTATGCTCTGTAAAATGAAAACAGGAATAGGAATGGAAGGGCATGGTTGGATGCTAACTTTTCTTAACTCTTCTGCTCTAAATATATAATCCAGTTTCCAACATGACACTTTATGTCCAGTTTAATGTACTGATAATTAAATTATATACAATATATCAACATACATGTCAGTCATATTACTATCTCTGCATGAACCACTAAAGAGTAATGGACATTGCTTCCTGCCTGCTGCACCTTTCCTCTAGCGCAACATACCAACTGCCTCAGTCCTGTGAAAAAATCCAGAAACAAGCGAGGACCCAAATGTAATAAGACAAAACAGGTTTGAGACCAAAAAAAAGGGCAGGACGAAAAGCTCAAAAAACATAGATTGATAATAAAAAAACCAGGGATAACAAAAATAAACGGTTTGAACTCTCACACTAACAAGACGAACTGGCGATGAGGTCAAGGAAACACAAGATTAAAAACATGAGCCAGCGAGACTCAGGTGAAACTAATAAGGGCGGAGCAGGTCATCAGCTAAGAAGGGAAACAGGAAACAGGAAATAACAAACTCAAGGTGCAAACAACACAACATACACACAAATCCAACCCAAAAAACAAATGTAAGGACAACAACAACAACAGTCCAGAAAGAAATCAGACCAAAATGTTCTAAAGTCTCAAAGTTTCACCAAAAGCTGAACAGACCATTTAATGTGTGTCTCTCTCTGTTGTATTTATCAAAAAATAAAGACAAAATGACTAAAACTATTTACTTAAAGATTTGATGTGCTTAGAAAAACATGTTTTTCAACTTAAGAGGAAAGTGAACTTTTTCGATATTCATAAAGGTAAACTAAATTCTTTAGTTTATTTCTAAAAATACATTTTATGAAATATAGGTCATATTTGCTTTTGGAGACTGAATCCATATCATTTTTTATTTCGATTGGAATACAAAGATATGTCAGGAGTAGAACATTTTACAGTTGAAAAATAAATGTGTTGATGATAAATTGTGGACAATTCATGTATTGTAGCATCACTGGTTAAAGCCATAGACTGTATATAAAGAGAAGTAAACTAACTCAAACATACTGCAGTTTATCTATATTTTAATTAAAATTTATAATATATTACTTTACAATAAACTTATAAATCTTCAGTGAGCCATTACTGGTTAATATTTCGCCAGCTATTATGGGACATTTGGTTAAAGGTTTAAAAACAGTGTTTATTTTGTTGCATGAAAAGTGTGACAGATCACACCTGGTCTCTAGTCACCTGCTGTTTGGTTCTTCATGTCGGTGTTAGAAGTGAAATGACCTTCGCTTCCATAACACTTTTAATTTTGATCTTGTTCACGCTTAGATCCAATCAATAAAAGCAGCTGCTTTAACATCTTGTGTTGTTATCACTGCGGCGGCGTCTGATAACCACAACCATCAGTTCCTAGCCTCGGACTTGAACGAGATCGTCTTTATGTTCTCGCCCCGGATGCGCTACGATTTGTTCTCCGGCTCGTGCGCCACACTGTGCGAGGGGATTCAGTAAAAATATGAAACTGTCGAAATGACCTTTTCCCAGGACTCACAGGGACTGCTCTAATTGGCACATTTTAATGTTTTCAACAGAGGCAAACAGCCCAAAAAAAACTCCTCTCTGCAATGCTAGGCTGCCGTTTGACAAAAGATGAAAAAAGGAAATTCAGAAACGTCTGATTTAAAATGAAATATAATATTGTACGCGGGTCTTTATCGATCCATGTAATGTCTCACAGATAAAAATCCTACTTTGCCTCAAAATGGTACAAGATCAATAACGGAGGGGGGGAAATAAACGGTGTGCTTCATGGATATAATGTGTATAGCTATAATCGATCTCATCATGCAACACTATAGGAAAGGTCATACCTCAAAAACAGTGAGGCTTCTCCGCAATCGTTCAGTCAATACTGACATTTTATCCACAGAAATAGAGTTGGGAGACGTTTGGCTGCGGTGGGACACTGTAGTTAGCCGGGCGTTTAACCTTTAACTGGACACATGCTGAGGCACATACAGAAACCACAACCGTCCAAAGACGCCCACTCACAAATTCGAAGCACACATGATCACAAAGTCGGTCTCTGACCTTCCCTCTGTTCATCCCAGAGACTAACTTGCCTCCTCCGCCCTCGAAAATGCCTCCTGTCACATTTCCAGCGTGGCAACTCAATCGTGTGCCTCTCTGCGTTGTCTCATGTTGGGTCATGTCGTGAGCATAATCTGGATTGTGGGTTCGGCGTCCTCAATTAGACAGCCGCTGTCAGCGCTGCGTTCCCTTCACATCGCACCAGATGGACACACAGATGGACACAGCGACGCTCTATTCCATCGGCTCAGTCGGCAGCCGGCGCGTCATAATTCGGTCTATCATATCTCTGGGTCCAAATCCCTGAATTAGATTTTCATTTGCCTGTAAATCACGGAGACAAACGATGAAAGGGAAAGAGGCGGAATGTGTTGGGACACTCAGCAGATGTCTGACACCTCCGGCTCGGCACCCGCCAGCAACAAATGGATTCCCCTTTTGTTTTGAGGGCAGTGCTTCAGATGCTTGTTAGTGTAGTGGAGCTGTGGAGTATGTCAGGGGCTCTGACAAGGTCAGGTGAAACTCCGGCTCGTACTGTTTGGAGAGATACTGGTGTCAGATCCCGCTCCTGCCTCCCACTCCGCTGTGCACAGTCGGCATCCACCGAGAACGACTGGAGAGATAGGAGCTTCTGACCATCATTATCAGACAAATATAGCAGGCACTCAGTCTTGCATTGCGGGATTTGAGAGCTTCTCCTCGCTTGGTGCTCAATAGCAGTAATAGCTATCAGCTTGGGGCATCTCTGAAGAGCAGAGCTATTCAACTTCCCCGATCACCTACTGAGCAAAAGGGCACGAGCGTGGCCCCCGGATCTTAACCTGATAACATCCATGATTTATCTTCTTCATGTCCTGCTGCTGTAACACAGTCTGGTGGGAGACAGCAGCCGGGCCCTGGGCTGAGAGGCCTCACAGCTCCTTGGGTTTTTTTTGCAGCCCGATCAGCTCAGATAACAGGATGAGCCTCAAAATGGATCCCAGACATGTAACTTAAACTACCCTTCTGTCAAAAAAAGAGGATAGCAGGAAGGGTGATGATCGGGGGAAGTTACATGTGAATCTGAAACAATCCATAGTTAAATCTCAGAGCGAGAGAAAGAAAGAGAAATATGCAGGCTTGTAACAGAGCACCCTCGACAGGTCACTAGCGTATCGCAGAGCTGACTCAAACCCTCTAACATCGGGCTTTTGTCTGGAGTGGGAATGGATACTATCAACATTAACTCCCCGGTCAAATGACTCTGCAGTAGAATCTAATTTGAACGTCTGGAAACCCCGGGGAGAACAGCGAGGTGAGAGCGCTTCTCGAGTTTTGGTGCATTTGTGACGTCGAGCATAAAACACATGGGGCAATAACAGAGAGGCCAACTCCTCTAGTGGCAATGAGGAAGGAGTTAATCACCTTTTTTAACGGGTTTACCCACATTAGAAAAAAACTGCATGTACCCATGAACTTTGTTGTAAAAGAGGTTAGACAGACACAGACATCCACACTCACATTCACAACTGCAGACAATTTAAAGTCTCCAGTTAACCTAACACCAATCCGCATGTTTTTGAGGAAGCTGGAGAACCCAGAGAGAACACACAAGAAGAGAACATGCCGATCCGAGACGTAGAAGGGCTTCTAAACTGATGTGAAACAATGTCCTTGCCGCAGGGGTATCTGAAAGAAAATACAACCATTAGCTGAGGCTGATGGTGTCAGTAGGATTCATCCTGTGGGGAGGACTGCTATCTGAATCAAATTTAAACAATCCATTGAGTTGAGATACTTCAATCGAAAATAAAGTGGTGGAACACTTTCTCTTTGACGTGTATTTCAGTTCTGCTTATACCCATCGGCCCGCACTTTAACCTGCAATTTAACTTGATCTTATTCCTTGATATCTGCTACATCAGTGCTGCTTCACTTTTTTCTACTTACATCAATATCAGTTATAGCAATAACCAAATCCCTGCTGCATTTTCGGTTCAATAACACCGCAGACGAAAAGTACAACTTCATCCGTGAGCATATATTATCAACACGGCTGGTTCAATCACAGTCCAGGTCAAAATGCAATATGCATTGCCCCACCTGCTCAATAGACATCAAATATTTCTGAATGAATTACTCCTGACTTGTAGCATAGGCAGCTGCGGAAGAGGATCCTTCTGCCGCCTCGCTCTAATCAGAAGGCAGAGTGTAACTGCTGTGTCTGACAGATGAGTGGGACTCTGAGTGTTTAACTGGTTCGCAGACACAAAGTTTCATTGACAATCCGAGTACCACGGCTCGCTCAGCGAACAAGGCTTCGGCGGGGCTGACAGGCTGATCAAGGGCTGCGGGGAGAAGAAAAAGACAGGCAGAGGCGCGGGGAGAATGAGACAAAAAGAGGGAGAGAGTTAGGGACAGAGAGAAAGAGGAGGCTGACGTGTTTGTGTAATATCTTTGTTGCTCTCCGGCTTCTGATCCCGTCTCCGCCGCTCCGCAGATGATGAAACTTGTTCGGCGTCATCAACACAAGTTACTGCAGCAGTCGAAGCAACAGGGGAACACTGACAAGTCTGGTTATAGCCCTATGAGGAAAACCCTCCCCTCCATCACGCCAGCGTCTCAACGATGCCGCACACGCCACCTCTGAGAACCTTCAGTTCTCATGGAGCAGAAGCCGCTCGAAGTTTGCTGTGTGCCGAGTCGTAACGGTTCAAGAGGGCTGAACAAACAGCCGGGCTGATAGATATAACGCTGTGAAGGGTGCATGAAATAATCTTTGTGGCTGTTCTCGTGACGCTGCACACCACAGAAGTGACTCAGAGGTTGAGCTCCTTTGAGAAACCATACGTCAGGAGCTTTCTCCTCCACATTACTCCTTGTTTATGTCTCCTATAGAGAGATCTCTTTTCCCGGGGTTGATTAACTTTGGCTTCCAACTGTAGAAAAGCTATGGAATCCACTCACACTTCATCGACTCTGCACCTTTATGGCTCCCATTGGGTCGTATGAAGTTGTGTTTTGCAGCTCAGCAGAAACTTTCCAACATTTTACTGCCTGCTATATGCCTTCAATCCATAGGTAGCGGGGGATGTGTCAGCGAAATACTGATAGACTCAGGTTATACTAAAGCAGCAGTTTTTTTAAAAAGATTATAAAGATTGGTGAAAGTACAATAAATCCACAACTCTTTTGCTCATCATCTTTTTGTATTTTTTCAGGCAAAAACTGCAAAAACTCTACAATTCCATTATTTCCTATATGAGAATGTACTTTTCTTGTTGTTTCCTATGAACAGAATATCTCTGGGTTATGGATGGATACCTATCAATAGTGAAATATGCCCATCACAATTTCTTTAATCCTAAAATGATGTTACCAAACAGCGTAATTTACCTGACCCAAAATGGTATGAGATATTCAGTTAACTATGATGAAAGAAAGATATGATCATAAGAATAACACAACAAACATTTGACAGGCTGGAACAACATAATCTTTTGACTTTTCATTTGCAAAACTACTTTGCAAAATTTAGATTTCAAAATTACAAATGAGCAATGGATCACCAAATATGTTTGGATTATTTTGGTGATTTATAATTCTTTAGTTAATGTTTTAACCAATTGTTGTATCTCTAAATGAAAACAATCATCAGATGGAGGCAAATCATAAAAAACTCATAATAGGTTGAGAAACTATATTGCATACAGCCTTCTCCTGTGTGTGTCCACATATATTAAGTCTATGGCCATCTTCTCGGTCTAATACTTTGACATTCTGTTATATTTCTTTGTTTGGTTTGTGTTTCCTGTGCCAGAGGTTCACCTGCAAAGCTGCAACATCTGCCACACTCCACCCGCCTACCTCTATTGGAAGCCCTTTAGTTTGGATACCGATCTGCTCGGTCGATTTGGGCCTGGATGTGAAACTCTGACAATCGGAAAACTCTCTTGCCCTGCAACCTGCCCTCCCACTTACTTGTTCATGTTCAATTTCCTTCTGCAAGTTTTATAATCAATCCTCTAAAACTCAGTTTGTGTCTGACCTCGTGCTCCGAGCGAAGCCATTTCTCTAACCGCCCACAGAACGGTGAAATCTCACAGCTGGCACAACCGGCTGTGTTTCCATGTACTGTATAATTTCATTGTTAATTGTGTAAAAGTAAGACTAAGTGAACCGATTTGCTGCATCACTGTTGGCTGACCACGATGCATCCTGCAGGTTATTCTAATCAGAGGTATTATTTATATGCTTGAACCATCTGCATGAAGAAAAAATTACTCTGAAATATTGGTGCAACTGCCCTGAAAGCAGCTCATGAGCTCTGCCAACATACAGGAGCCACGCTGCAGGGACAATATGCCAGAATAAAGCAGCGCCAAATTATTTGTCTGAACTGATTTCAGGGAAAAAATGGAGGTTAACAAAAAAAGGAAAAAAGCTGTTACTTTCTGACCTCGAGTCAAAAAAGGGAATAAGGTCTTGCCAATTAAGTGGCCCTGGCAAATGAGGATTTGAGAACAATGTCCTTACAGTTTCTCCCCCGTTGGCGTATCACACAAAACACCCTTCCAACCACATTGATCTCGCCTCGCAGGGGAGACTTTACAGTACCTGCTTCCCAATTACTTGCATAGGCTTATTCCTCCGACACATTCTCGGGGAAAAACACAGTGGATTGGCTGCTCGTCATGACAGAAAAGCTTAGTGGAGGTAAATTTGCGGGCAGGGTGGGAGCGCTGCCAGCCTCCGACGCCACCACTGCACCGCTCTGCACTCTGAGAAGCAGATTTACAGACTGCCGGCCTCTGTGTGTTTGTCCTGTCTCCAGCGGCTGACTGAGGACCTTGCTCGCTCAACAAAAACACTGTCAGAGATAGCTCAGCCAGGCATGAAATTGATTTTGTATTAACAAACAAGGGGATCTGTTTCTCCTATGCTGTTAATCAAATCATTTCGAGGAATGAGGGGAAGATGAGAGTAAAATCATTAGCTTCCAACAGTAAATCAGGTTCACTGCCAACCTGTTGTCCCATTAACCCTGAAACCTGTTCAATAGCTAATTAAGGCAATTACTTCAGGCATGACATGCCAGTTAATCATGAGCGACTAGCCCATTTATAGTGGTAGCTTCATTACCATTGGCAGCGCTAACTTATGGCCCCCCTCATTCGCCACACACGGTGAAAATAGTCAGGATAAACGTGATTGCTGGTCCCTCTCCCACCCAGTCCCCATTTGCAGGGCTATTACTAAAATGGATGGAGGAATGAAAGAAGCGTGCTTGGCGAGTTGTGCGCTAAAGATTCGAGAAGCTCCGGCTGCCATCAATATCCATCTTTGATACAGAGCTTCAAGGTTTTTAAATGTCGATTTTTTTTAAAGTTTATGGATATTTTATGTTTTCAGTTGTCAGTAAGAAAGGAAAGGAATGGAGAGAATGATAATGTGTGCAACCAAGGTCTCTGCTTAGACATGAACTGAGGACAATGAGGTTTATGGCTATAAGAAAATCATTCTTTCTGAAATTAATAAATTGAAACATTTTAAACTTTTAAATATTTAGCCAATATATAAATAAATATGTAGACTGGATACTGCAGATGTAGGTTAAACTAAAATCCAATAACTTAAAGTCCAATATTGGCTTATGGTGGTGTTAAAATGAGTAATTGCCTGACAGACACACACACAAACACACACACACACACACACAAACACACACACACATACACACAGGATTGCGCATCGATATTTGCACTGTTTCCATGCATTGCCAAACCTAAACTTTATCACCAACCTTAACCATGACCAATTCATGACTAACCCTTAACTTTACCTAAACTACCAGTCAAACCTTACCTTAAACCTTAACCTGGAGCTCAGAAATGACATTTTGCCTCATTAGGATCCGGCTTCAGACCCCATGAGGTCTGCTGCTTCTGACAAAGCTACAAGCTGCAAAAGGTCCTAATTGAGTACACACACACACACACACACACACACACATACACACACACACACACACACACACACACACACACACACACACACAAATTTCATGCTCCTAGAACCCTAATGAGAATGTATATGTGATGCACAAAAGGGGGCAGATAAGCTTTGGGGCGAACAGAGTCTTGTGTCTCAGGTGTTCCGGATCTGTCCGTGAACAAGACTTTACTTGTGTGGTCAGTGCGCTCTGACACCTACTGTGTCAGCAGTTCCTTCCCATCTCGCTTGAGGGACTGACTCTGACAGACAGGGGCGCTGAGGGAGGCCCTTGTAGTGAACTGTCCTGAGTGGGAGTATTGATTTTCCTGTTTGTCTCCCCTGACTGGAGGCAAGGTGGACGCTGGCTGAAATAACTCCCTCAGCTCGGTGGACCATTCCTCTCAGCCCCCCTGAGCGCCCTGTAAAGACCAGCTGAACACTGGAAGTATCACTGGTTTGTATAGGGTCATGCACCTTGTATATGTGCGAGGGTGTTTGCTGCATTCAAGCCAGTCAGAGGCTCTTCCTCCCCACCGCTGCACATCAGTGAGTGGTACTGCAGGACACCCCTTGTGCTTGCTCCATTTCCATTTGCAGCCATGAATACAAATTTCTGAATGACCTACCGCTCTTGTAGAGACGGTGAGATTTTCCTTTCTTCTGTTCCAGTGAGCTGCGGCCTCAAAATGTTGGCGGACATTAAAAAAAAGCAGCATATTCCCATAGCGGCTCTCATATGTATATATAGAGGAGAAAATCTAAGACAGCCAAAAGCTCACCTCAGATGCACAGTGCTGGGATGTCTTTGACTTTCTGCTTTCACCTCACGACACGGCAGACACGTTTATTGCTGTGATTGTGAGTGCGGTGCGTTAATTAAAAACAGCAGTGGTTGAGCCCTCGCTTGGAGGTTGTTTGTCTTCCTAACGTGACAAAACATGGCCGCTCGACAAAGCTGGGGGCATGTGTTTGCTCTAAGTCATCGAGCATCGCTGCGAGGGTCCCACAGGACTGCGCCTTGTGCCTTCACTTTAAAACAATTACACCAGGAGTCGGACAAGTAGCCACCCTCGGTCACACTTTACATTTCAGTGTAAATGTCAGACTGATACATCTTGTGCTATAAGACTTCCCCCCCCCCTCCCCCGGGGACAAACGGTGTTGTCTCTGGTTCAGAATTTGAACACAATAGCAACAGATTACACGCAAAGACAGTTTGTGAGATGTCATGGTAACTCACAGCCTACAGAGATAATTGATTAACCATCTATTGGGTCCATCCGAGAGGAGACAGACGCATCAATTCCAAATTACACAAAGGTGCAATCAAGGATGAAACTGTAAATCAATGTCAACCACAACAAAAAATGTGTTTAAATGTGTTTTTACTGTTACACCCAAATATAAAAATCTCATAAGCTGCAGACCGTAAAAAAAATGATCATCATAACTTTTTTTTTCATATTCTTTGCTCTTTTTTTAATCAATTTTTATGTAAAGCACTTTAACTGCCTGTGTGTATGAGATGTAAAGTATAAATATACTTGCTTTGCCTTACAACAATAATTACAGACAGAACATGTGTCCCAATGGAGGAGTTAACATCACCTCTGCAGTTGTAGCTTTTAAAAGGATAGATCCCTGAAAAATATGAAAATTCACTCATTATCTGCTCACTGCTGTGCCGATGGAGGGGTGGGTGAAGTGTTTGAGTTCTGAAAACACTTTAGGAGTCTCAGGGGTAAACAGCGTTGCAGCCAAGGTGACCCTCTCTTCAGACATAATAAAACAACAGTGAAGAAAGCCTCCATACTGTTCATGTGGTGTCATCCGAGTGTCCGTGAGAACATGAACGCACCTCCGAGGAGGACATCAGAGGAAATAGTGTAAAAGACGTTGTTTCGAGTTGAATAGGAATGTTGGGGCTTGCTGACACTTGGATGACACCACAAGAGCAGTATGGACACATGTTAGGTTTATTTTCTGTTATTTGTTATGTCTGAAGAAGAGGCCCCATTCAGTTCAATTGTATTGGATTTGGCTGCAACCTCCTTTATCCCCGAGACTCCAAAAGTGATTTGTGGACTCAGACACTTCACCCATCCCTCCATCGGCATAGTGGTGAGTAGATAATGAGTGAAATTTAATTTATCGGTTAACTATCCTCTTAAGGAGGAATAACAGAAGGTTGTAAAGACTCTCCAAATTTTTTGTTTGGTTCAATTGTTTGTTGTAAGTTAATTCAACAGGTTTTGCTGTATCATGGTTCTGTTATCATGTCTTGCTATTCAAGGTTGTGGACATTTGTATTTCAATTTGTATTGTAGGTCTCAGAACGGGTTGCACTCCTAGCTGTTGTAGTTCTTAACATCAAAGCACTTCCTCCGGGGACAACACCACGAGAGAGCCGTGACATTGGTCCAGGGAAAAAAATAATAAAAAATACTACTGAGGATATTCCAAGGACTTATCCGAAAGTCTTTTTAAACCACTGTTCTTTGCTTCCTACTTTTTCTCTGGAACATCCCCCTCTTACACAGAATATGAATGTGGTGGCGCTCTGCACGGCTGCTTTTTCCTGGACCTGGATGGATTGCATGCAAGCGATGAGATTGGTTTCAGTGTTCCCCGTGGACTCAAGCCTTTGGTGTTTGGTGATAAATGCCTCCTGTGTGGTAATACAGTGTGATTAACGGACACAGCCCGAAGCCTGATCCCTCCTCTCCCTCCTCGCCGCACCTGAATCAATCATCTACATGGAAAGACCCCGGTCTTGTGCGGGAACAGCTGCTCGGAGCGCCGCTCTCTCCTCTCTCACTTTGGTCGAGCAGGGATGGCTGCAGGACTCACTCTGAGATGGAGTAGATACCGATAGATCAAGCACACGCAGCCGTTTTGCAGTGGTGACTGTTTGCTCGTGCTTGTGTTGCATGCATTTTTAAAGACACATTCAATCCATAGTCCGATAATCACGAATAAAGATGTTTATGTTCAGCTGAATGTTTGTTTTTTTACAAGAGCCCTGTTATAATCACATGATTTCATTGCACCCAAGCCCTGGATAAGTCTTTTAAATCTCTTCTCATTCTGTGTGTCATGAAGAAGTCCATTGAAAAACAAGAATAAACCTGTGATATTTTAAAAGAAAATAATTAAAGTTGTCAAAGTGAAACAGCTTGGACCATTGCATATCTGCTTTTCTCTGGCCTAAATTTTTTTTCCTGGCTGTAATCTAAACTAGTGCAAAAAAAAATATTTATAGTGAATGTAATTCAAATCGTGTTCAAATCGCACCTAATTCGACACAGCGCCTCCTTTGGTTGTTAACAATACGCATACTTCTGAAATTATTATACAGATATTTTGCAATGCTTCTTTCGTTTTCACATTACATAAGATTTAAATGTAAATTGCAACAAAAAAATGTATCTTACAACCCTTCGTGCCACCTACTCTAAGTGTCCACATAATGGATACATCCTCATTCTTCTGAGGCAGAGGTGACACACGGTGGGTTGAATTGAATAAAGTAACTCCCCACATGGCTCCTCTCTGAGCACCCAGCGTGATCAAATTTGAGATTACAAGTGACATTAAAAAAAAGGCTGCAGCAGCAGTTTTACAAATAGCCATGAAACCACATCATTGGATGGGAGATTATGGCAGTGGCATACGCAGTCAAATCAATCCCTGAGTATTTCTGTGCCAGTCGATAGGGGATCCAGGTTGGGCCCATTAGTCATGTTGGCACCCTGCATTGCATTCCCAGGCCTGATACAACCCTGCAACTTCTCAGCACAATGGTGCTGCTGAAGGCTCCAATATAATATAATTAACTGAATTTTATAGGTGTGTGAGAACTGGAATCAATGCTAATTTATGTAATGTGGCATTAATATGTATGGGTTTGTTCTCCACCTTGAAATATTTAACAAAGGTGTAATCAGCTTCTTTATGGCACTGGGCAGGAACAAGCCATTTGCTGAAAATCCACGTGTATTGCTCAAAATGAGGCACTCAAAGACACTTAATACTGTTCCTGCCTCTGTACGTTATTATAATTCACAGACATGCCTGGCATCACAAGTGGAGCAAATGCCTTCAGTGTTAAGACAATTTCCTTTCACCACACTCGAAGAGAAAGTAAATAAATTCACAGCTCAGTTTCCAAACATGAGAACAGGAGGCTCGTGCAGAATGATGAATGAAGCAAAGTTCACCCTGGGTTGCAGAATGAAGCCTGATGAGAAGTTAACTGATCCCCGGATTTGTGAGTGGGATTTACAGCTCTGTTCTGTAGCCGCTCATCCGGCGCCTCGAGAGGACCGCCTCACATTGAGGGACATCGTATTCCAATGATGAGGTTGATGTGCTGTATCACAACATGTGCTGCGACATAATGCTATTTGTTCCACACCAGCACTCTGCGATGCCGCAAGATGTTCCTCGACTCTCCAGTGCCGTACTGTTGTTAGGACGGATTTTTCAATCCATACTTATTATACTGTGGCCTGGGATCCAATTTAAACTGCAATACCGTTGGTCTGTGTGAACAGAAATTGATCAAAAAGGTGGAAATTCTTCTCCTTCGGGATATAAACTACTGATTAGTCACCATAACATACAACAAAAAAAACACCACATCTGCACTTGCGTTAATGTCAAATCGGATAATTACAGATAGTTGGGAATTTCTAGATTATAAAAATTATTTTAATATGTGACAAGTAGAGCGCTAACTTCAGCCAAGGCCTAACAGACCCCTCGAATTCAATCAATCTGCACCAAACACACTCACATAGATCAGTTCTCTAAACATGAAAGAATTTTTTCATCAAGATCCATGAAATCATGCAAAACGCCCTCTCTCCTAATGATAAAGAAAGTGGAAAAACAATTTCTGGATCCACCCCCCGATCCAGATCAACAACAAAGTTTCATGAAAATATGTTAACAAACCAAACCACAGGCAAATGGACAGGGGTAAAAAAAATAACCTTATTGGTGAACGTGATTAAAAGGTGCTGGCATTATATGAAATTCTAAATTGAACATTAATGAAGACAAGTATCTGTCTTTAACTATGTGCACTGCCGCTCAAATATCCATAATTACTTTCCAAAAACAAACAAGGAACAAGCACCTATTTATAAATGCAGGAATTTAGGAGGCAATCTGGACTGCAATCTGTTCAGTGAGATTATTCCAATCTCTCTCGCGGCACGGCTGACTGATGCAGCAGCACAAGGACGACGCAGGAGACATCCGCGGTAAAGATGTTATACAGTCAACATCTTTTATTGATTACTATTTTATTGCACATGTGCCAGAAGACGTTGGTTCCCCAGCACAATGTAAAGGTGACTCTACCTGTGCTCACACTTTGAATGTGCTAGGTGCTCAGACAACCACTGAATTCAAATTGGGGGAGCAGTCAGAGCGAAGCGGGCGGCCTGAGCTAAACCTCCCCACAGTATAACTTACCTGTCACCTGCTTGGCCCACATAAGTACAGATGACTTCTCCCCGGGTCGTTATAATAAATCAACTATGGTTATTCCTGGCACTGCCCCCTCGTCAGCCCTTACAGGTATCAGTCAGGAATCAACACCGCTCTGCTGGAGTTCTCCCGTGTCACTGTTCACTGGTGCGTCAATGCGTCAAGTAAACCACATACACGTCCAGTCGCCCACACACAGGCAAGAAAAATGTCTCTGTGAATTAAAAGGAAGCTCACCAGGTCGGCCTTCTTTATGTGATTGCAGAACATTTTTCTTCTATCTCTTCTTTCTGCTTCTTTTCTGTGATTCTTGGATCTTACCAAACATACAAACTGAGCGCTAATTAAAACATAAGGTTTCCTTCTTTACTTTGACTCTTGAGTCTAAAAGTGGTGACAGTGAAAGCACAACCGGTGGAAAATACTGAGTCTGAGGCCAAATATTTGTAGAACACAGCATAAAAGAAGCACCAGCCAATTGTCTTCAAAGCAATTTTCTTGAACTTGCTGACAAGGCAGCTCCTGATCAACAAACACTTAAGAATTTATGGGAGACAAAATCTTCAAGTTTCTCACAATTACTTTTTTATGGACTGTTTAAAGCACAGAAGTAGAATGTTCTTTTCTCAATTAAAGGGAAAACAGAGCCAAAGTTAATTGCCCCTCTGATAACAGGAGCACTTGCGCGGCACAGCCACCAAACAGGCCTCATGGGGACATTAAACACAGGATCTTTGAATTGCTGCACCAGCTGACTCATTCTCATCACACTGATGACTGCATTTAACTAGATCAGTATGAGGTGCTTTGCTTCTCTTCTTTTTTACTCCAGTCTAGGGGGTGATCACAGCCTGATCACAAGCTGACTGGGAAGTGGGAGTTAGGATCCATGACAGCACATCGGGAATCCGAGTGTCGGGATGTCACACGGTTCAGAATTAGCACAGGGTATTTATCACGTGTAATGATAAAGATCAAAATGACAAACACAGCCGAGTCTTCCCAGTGTCACTGGTTGAAGAGAGAAAACTGAGGCACAAAGACTGCTCTACATTACGGTTCCTGATACGACAATGCCAGTTCTTACAAGATCTAAAGGCTCATTTATGCTGCCTTTATGCAGGAAAAGATGAAATAATGTAACGTCACTTTCGAACATAAATTAATCCGTTTCATTGGCATGGTTGTGAAGCAATACATAAACTAGAGGTAGCGCCGGTTGAGAGTGTCTGACATCAAAACATGGGCGCATTGGAGGAGGTTATGATAATGTATATCTGAAGAAAGAGGCAAGAGTGTTGTAAACAATGATCCAACCAGTCTCTCCTGAAAGATATTTATTTCCCATGTCATATGGTCTTCTTGCTTAAGCTATCAGCTACACTGCCCCCCAGAGTTTCAGGTGGTACTGCTCCATTAAGTCAGTTTCATCTTTTTCCGGAAGACTTCACTAGATGTGCACAGATACTGACAAAATAAAAGTTTTTGTCCGTATGAATGGACAAAATGAAAGTATAAAAGTGAGTATGGACAGAAAGTTCCGTCCATTTACGTGAACATATCTGGAGTATAAAACAAGCCTTAAGTCTGCCCAAGTCAGCTTCCAGAAAACTGTGGATCACAAGGGTCGGAGCCAACCTCTTGACCGAATGTCACACTTTAATCACACTATAAAAGCTGAATCAGGCAATTGGAGACTCATATTTGCCAGACCAGCAAGTATTTGGGAGCGGCAGCAAAGCTACAAGAATGCTCTGGCGAGCTGCAGGGCTTTCATTAACTAGAGTGGCTTTTAGAGGAGGACACTAACTTCCATCCATACTACATCTCAAACAGTCCCGAGCCAAATGGACAAAGACAAATATTCATTATAGCTCCTACACATGCAAAGCTTATTCATCTTTCCCAAATGGTAATACTGCAATGGCCTTTAAGGGCTTACAGTTATTCAATCAATGGGCCGTGAGCAGTAATGCGTGAAGACAACTCAGGACTCCCTGTTTGGTGCATCATGCATCAAGCAGCAGATTTCTGTTTGGAACGGAAGACAGACATTAAATGGCAAAAAAAAATTCTTCCTGATTTAAATTTCTGAAGACTGGGTACACACTCACATAAAGGATATACACATCTTTACTCAGCGAAGCATTGTGAGAGAAACAAGGATTACCCTGGAGATTCTAATCAGGGGAGAAAATTATTCTGACTCATAGCTCTTAAAGTTTGTCTCATCATCAGAGCAAATTCTCATCCAGTTTTCCTGCAGTATTGCTTCCTATTTTTAAGTGCTCTGACAATGTTAATAGAAACCTGCACGCGTCAGGATTCATCTGGAGTGAGCCCTTATAAATGTAAATCCAATATTCACTTTGTTCAAACATTCACTCTGTTTTTGGTCTCCTCCCCCTCTTCAAATAAATAATCTAGTTTTTCAGCTTCTGGATGATCCACTGTCTGCACGGCTGTGCTGGGCAGGTCTTGGCTTTTTTGACCTTTTTTGATTGTGGCTAGAAACAAGGTTAAGAAGCACAGAGTGAAATAAAACAAAAAGTTGTGTGCTGAGCAGAACATGAGGATAGTAACAAAGCTGGGTGATGAATCCATTTATTCATTACCACAAGCAGTTCCGTTTCCATTATACTTGATCATCGCATCCATTATTGTCATAATATTAATTAGAGCATCTCTACCATACGTTTTTAAGACAGATAAATGAATCTGCCCCATTTAACCCAGGCCTTATAGCCTTTCTTGTAAAGTTGACTTTAAATGTGAAACACGTAAGTAGTGTATGTTTAAACAGCCAATGTGATGGAGGGAAGATGGTGGAAGCAAAGTCATACAGGAACCACTTTAGGAATTTCATTTCATTGTTCTTACCCCTGAGAGTCCATCGGTTTGATATAGTATCAAACCTCTTATAAAATATTAATGTCTGAGCCCAAACCAACAGTCTGGCAAGGTTAAGTTAAGCATGAGCTCTTCTTACCCTCCACTGGAATATCTGCTTCAAACTATTCTCTCTCTGCAAGCAAGTTCTGTTCCTCTTGAGAAATGAAAAATAGCACTCCACATTTTCTCTGCCATTGTCTAATTTGGACCACTTCGACTTCCTTGACAGCTTCATTTTCTTTTTAACAATGGTGAATAAATGACTGGTATATGCTGTCGCTCTCTCTCTGGAGGTAACACTTACAGTAATTATCAAACCAACTGCAACTACCGCTCAGGCCTGCCAGCGATGACGACTTGAATTAATGACACATGAAAAGCAATATCTGCGCCCTGGAAGTTCAAGGCCTGCAAGGGCACTCTCAGCCTCCACACATAATAAACATCCCATCATTGTGGTGAGCACTCTGCTTCCCACATCTAAGAATATGACCAGAACTGTAAATCTGCTCAACTTTCCTCTCTCGGGTTCATCTGCGTCTGTGGGGGCTTCCATTACCCTGCTGCTTCACTCTATCTCTTTGAGGTCTTTCAGTGTCACTCTCAGACGAAGGAAGAGAAGAAAAGTCCATAAAATGTAACGAGAGAATCCATCAATTTACGAATCTTAATGTTTTTAATTAAATGTTCAAATATTTGCTTTTCTTTCCTGCCTTACACATCCAACCGATATTCTCAACCATAGACTGTGTGTTAAGACAGACGACATGAAGTGAAGCCAAATCATCTTGATCAACCCCCTGGTGGATGGCTGCTGTATCGGATATAAACAACAACCTCTCCATGTTAGTTAATTGGACATGTGCCAAACTTAGTCAAACTCCATGTTAAATAAACATTTCTCAAAGATGGTGTCTGACATTTTAGGTAGTTGTTTTCACATCGATGTATATGCTCAGGTATGTTTGGTCTACTGGAGGAAGGGGAGATGCACCATCCAACTTATCATACAGTCTATGTTCCCAATACAGATGGATATTTAAGTAAGCTATGAATTAATACTTATTTTACCTTTATATCTTGAGGAACTCAGAGGAAAATGGAAATATTACACTGTAGAGTTGAATGACAACAAGGCAAACTCAGTCTGATGAGCAGCCCTGCATCTTATAATATAACAGTCAGAGTGAGAAATTGTTTTCTGAACTTATATTTCCAAGAGAAGAGATACATAACTTGTATAAAGTAAAATATACAAACAGGATATTGACTGTGTAGTTACCAAAGAGTCTATTTGGGTGTCGGCAAAATGTACAGCTCTCAGCATCCAAGCTTATTCGGGTCAGCTTGGTAATGAGTCCCTCCCACAAGCTGGTTCAGGGAGAAGTGCAGCAGTGGTACATGTCATGCACAGGTAGCAGACAGAGTGAGAGAAGCATGGTTTAGTGCTCAGAGCTGTAAGTATTAATGACCACACAGTAATTGCAGCTCTCTCTGCATCACTTGTTATGAATAAAATATGATGTGAAGTGTTTTTCACCCAAGGATCAGGCCGTGTCATCAGTGCGCCATGTAAATAATAACAATGTATTACTGCTCTTGCTGGACTGTTGGAGGAAAGATAGAGAATGTGAATAGGTTATTTTCGTGACTGCAGGAGGGAACCTTACTTCATAGATTTGCAGTTCTATGAAATAAGGAGATGAGATTCACATAGTTCCCCCTACTTATAAAGCTGCATAATTAAAGCAAGGAAACATGTTTAATAAAGCATGATCTCAACCAAGCAGATAATTCCTGTAAAGTAATGCTATCCATCATTCAAACGCTAAGCTAGAGTAACTATTAACAAGCAGCTTTGAGACATGCACTGAATTGCGGATATTCTCCAGAAATATCTGGAGGGGCCGTATATGATGATAAAAATGTCAGAGTCAGTTTCCAAGGAAATTGTATGCAAAACATTTCCCAGCCAGCTCCCCAGTAAAGACTTTGGCGAATACAGCAGGATGTTGTCCTGAGAATTAAGAGGGAGTAAGTGGGCATGTTAATGATGTTTCTAACAACAAAAGAAAAATAACTCAGGATGAAAAGATGTTCCATACACAAATGTCAAAGTCAGGGTTGTCTCACACGTAGACAAACACAGAGAAACACACACTGACACCAACTCAGCTCTCTGAGACGCTTCAGTTTAAACATCCATTTGTTTGAAATGACCGCCGCAATATCTGAATGGCACCGTCCATCAGCCCAACTACCAATAAAAACATTTTTTTAAACCTGAAAAGGAATTGAGATAAGAACAAAACCCGAATCAATGCAATCTTCATAATAAAGAATGATACTTAAATGTCATATTTTCTAATTCTTCTGTCTTTTTATTCTGATTCTCAGTGCAGACACCCTTGGGACCACCTTTCCCCTAGTCTCGGAACATAAACCTTAGAGGAGACCGTGATGCAAACATCCCGAATCACAGCGGACGACATCTTCCTCTGCCGTTGCTTAATAGGCACATCTCTCGCTCTCTGTGCTTAATCAAAGAGGGGCATCGAGTGTCCGTATTTTACTCGTGTTCTGGCTTGGGTCTCTTTGTACTTCTAAACCGAGCATTCATTATGCATAAGCAACAAGAAATTTGCTAATGAAGATTTTTTTAATTGATAAAAACTGCAACATCAGCATGTGCATGGAATTACCATGAGGCCACAGTTAAAAGGGAGGGAACTAAGACAAACTGAAAAGGGGGACAAAGGCAGACTCTTCAATGAGGGTCGACTCTCAAACGTATGTATATTGATGCAGCTGCACTGAATATTGTCCACATCCTCCGTGTGGATGTTTATGATCTAAACAAATCATAAATTGATGCACCTGCCAAATAGATAGGAAATGGATGAAGCAGGATAAAAATAAGACAGACCGGTTTGCTTCTGAAAAGCAAACAACTATAAAAACAAATCAATTGTTAATTTGGTGTCTCTACATTTATTGAAGTTTCTCTTTATTGTATTTTCAAACCAAACTCACATTATCAACGACACATAGTGACAGCAATGTCTTTATGAATTGAAATGTAGGCAGGAGATAATTTACTTGTTTGTAATTACTAGCTCGACAATTAAAGGTGTGCACTATGCAAACACTGCTGCACACCACTGACTATATTAGTTACTGAAAAAATACCTCAATATCTTCAATTTCCATGTGAGCTCTTTTAATCTTACTGGGGGTGATTGGGAGGATGTAGCTGTGTTTGTCTGATACCACTCATACTAATTAAAAAAATTATTATAATACATTTATTATAATATTATAATACAGGATGGTTTGATAAGCATCAGATTGTGCATGAAAACACAGAGAGAGAATAGTATGGCTTTGTATTAGAATGAGTCATTTACAATGTCTACTTAAATGTGTACCTTTTTTTATTTTTGTTTATTTATATAATTTCTATTAATGTTTTACAATAGTGTCTTGTTTGATTGTGAGCAGCAGGAGCAGCGCAACCTGTTGTACAAATTTGTATACGAGCAGGAAGAGAATCAACGCATAAGCTACTGAAACAAGTTTATTTCTACATTTTAATATGGTAATTGACCTAAAAGTATTGATACTTTTTGACCTAAAAGTATTGATACTAAATGGAGAATAAATATTTAGTACTAAACTGTGGAAATTAATATTCCACCGGGCGACGTTGCTGTTTTACGTCATGATCCTGCGAAAGTCTTGTTATTATTGACACAAAGAAATTGCACCGCACCTTTTTTTCTTTTCCTGATGATCTCACTAGTCGTCTACATAGTAAAGCTGGGGTTAGTAGTTAGGACGTATTGCTGTTACCATACCTGCTACCGGCTACCTGCTACCTGCTACCTGCTACCTGCTTCAAGATACCTGTTACTTGTCTGCTTATACACCTGTTCTTCTTCATTTATTTGTATTAAGTAGCTTCAGTGCATCTGTGAACGACCTGTTTGACAGCACTGGGCTCCCCCTTGGCTGAGCTCCTACCACCCGCTGGGATTTCTGTATGAATGGTGTTGTCATGCATGAATGTTTTTGTGTTCTGGTCCAATGACCTTGGCACTATGCGGAAGCTGCATCTTCCCAGTGTCTCTGATTCATGTGTCTCTTCCACCATTAATGGCATGACTGCTGCAGAAATATCTTAAATTCTAAATCATGATCAGATGGGAGAGTTTGACAGAAATGTGAGATAAACAATTTTTACTATTATTGCCTATCATCCACAGGGGACATTTAAAATGAATGTGGCTGATATTTGCTCATTTACAATTCTGTGGACATTAAACTTAGATGATAATAAAGATATTTATACATGGAAGGTTGGACAGCCCTAAGTCTTGTACAGCTGATTTATTCAAGGTGTATATTGTAAGCTTCACTGGAGACTTCCGGCTGTATGTTTGATAATCACATTTCCTCACCTCAGACCTGCAGCTGTAACAATAAAAGTGTGGGTAGGTTGTTTTTTCTTCTAATCTCAATGACATATTCTGACGGTACAAAGATGGAACCGAGGGTAGAATATTGCAGAAACTGAATAAGTTTGCCCTCAATTCAATAGAAGACAACATCAAATGTTTCTCTGATATTGACCTGCAACCTTTTACTACACATGCAAATGTTCGTCAGAAGACATGGTTTACTCAGACCTTGCCTTATGCAGTGGTATATATTGGTAAAAAATCCTTGTTTTGTGATCTGGTGTCATACTGAATAAAGTGCATTTGGAAACTATGCAGACTCGTTTATTCTTTTTTTAATTCAAGCCTTAAAGCAAAATCGATTATTTGACATTTAGTAATTGCAAACAGGAAAAAATTATATGGACACAATATTCCAATATTAACCCAATCATACAAGAGCATGGCAAATTACACCGTTTAAAATTTGGGTTTGAAAACTGGCAGAGTATCGCCGGACATAATAACACAGTGCAAGTAATGATGATATGATGAGTCGTAATCAGACTATGCTCTAACATGTTAACAGGAATATGAATGGAATATGCCATTATCAAATCATGTAAACACCATGACCAAAATAATGTCCTATTCAAAATAAGATCAATGGTTGGATATTGGTGTATATATATAAAAGTAGTATAGTTGGTATTCAGAACCTATACTATGACAAGCACTTGACTGGAGTCCACCTGTGTTAGGGTCAATTGATTGGGTATGATTTAAATAGTCCTACATGTCTGTCTCACATCTCACAGATGATCATGCATGTCGGAGCAAGCTATAATGTTGAATGAACGGCTGCAGAGCTCAGAGACAGTATTGCGTCAATGGAGTAATGAATATAAATTGGTGAGGGATTGTTTTTAGGGCTGCAAAAAACAATATGAAAAAAGTGAATGGATCTGAAAACTTAGAAATGTAAGTACCAGAGTAACTCCAAGCCGTGCACTTGGATAATGAACATGAAACAATAAGAAATGATTTCAGCTCTCCACAATGCCGGCCTCTGAAATTACATGGTAGGAAGACAATCTGCTCAACAGGCCGGCTTCATTCAACTGAACATGGCTGAAACCCTGATTCTCTCTCCCCACGCAGAGAGCAACTTCAGACGAAAGCACTTAGAAGTTTGTTTCTCCAGAAAACAACCCTGAAGAGACCCAGCCTGTACCTGCTCTACTTCTGCCGCTCACTGACTGACAGCGCACTCCAGAAGGAACCACACTGCAGGACACACACACTGATCCGGGCTGACGCGGCTGACCTTTCTGCGCGGCTGGTTCGCTGTGCTGCACTCCCTAGCCCAGCTGAAAAGGCCATAGAGTGCCACGCAGGCCGAGCCATCGCAGCCCGCCACGCCCCACCTCCACCTCTCGGAGCCACCTCAGGAGCTGGCAAGGTGAACGGCTGAGACTGCAGAAAAGACAGCCACTCAATCTGAGAGCCTTTCAACCAGATAACAAGGGCATGCCATCTGAATTTGGCCGTGATGTATGATTGGTATTCCCCATGGCACCCTTAGGTGGCATAAAGATTTTTCTAGAAGTGGATTATTTTAGTTTTCATTACAAAGTATGTATTTTGCAGTGCAAAGGAGTAAATCCTTTTTTTTTGTACTTTGGCCTTATATCATTTAGTATATTTTAATTAAGCCAAGCGCTTATACACAAAATGATGATGAAGATGAAATTTGCATAATGCTTTTAGTCATCCCTCTTAGGAAATGTGCCGCGTGCACTGGATGGTTAGCGAGGGGTCTAACGGGTGCGTCTGCCAACAGTCATGGTCGAGGCAGAATCATCTCAGAATAGATGCAGCGGGAGCCCACTAAAGAACAAGGGGCGAGGGGACGGTAAGTGCAGAATAGATGCTGCAGCTGTGAAATGAAGAGCTGTCACATCCAGTGAGCACCTTCCAAAGTAAAGGAAATACTTGGCACAGCAGAAATAAATCATGTGCTGTTGTACTTCGGTGTACGATTATATTTTTCCAAACAGAGAAAGAAATTGTTCGATGTTCAAAAATGCAGCGTGTGCCCCGAAAGATATTCAGTTCTGAGAGAATCTTTGCGGAATCAAGACCGACCGACAGATGTTTAACATTTGGATTCATGGACAGATGAGATGCTACTAAAAGTTAGTGACACCAAAAACAATCACTGCATTGAAAAGTACATACATCCACTCTGCTGAGTGAGGACATGCACGAACTGTATACAATGCATGCAATGAAATGTATTTCCATCTGCAATTACTATCGGAAAAACAGCTAATGCATTACACATGAAGTGGTTCTTTGCTTTTCCTCTCAGATAAATTCATCAACTTGCAATAATTCGAATTCCTGAGATGATGCGGCATCAAATATCAAGTCTGAATGTGGTGCGATGGTAGTGACTAAAATGTTTTCTGGCCATTTTCAATAGCTGGAATCAGAGCTTTGATCCAGCGACAATGAAATCACCACCTGGTTGTGGAACATTTGAACTGTGTAATTTCTTCCATGAAAGGTGAGTTCTGTAGACGGCTCTGAACTATTGGTAAATGGCACAGTCAGGGGGAATAACAGCAGCAGCTGGGCAGGGACAAGTTCACTGTGTGTGAAGGGCTGATGTGAGCACAAAGGACAAACATGGGTGATTTATATGATTGTCGAGCAAAGGAAAAGGTTATCCGGAATGCAGTTTTGGTGTTGCACAGTGCAATGCAAATGTAAAGAACCCGATGCTGGGTGGTTTGTGTTGTTTTACAGTATCTGTTTGTGGAAACGTATAGTAGTTACTGATATAGACTGCTGATAGAAAGTAACGGCTCTAATGTTCCACACTTCCTGACTTAACTACAATATATCTCTTCCGGTGGAGATTGTGAGTGAGCACCCATTCCATCCTGGACCATGTTCCAATGCCGCTCACTTCAGGGCTCAAGACAGAAGTCTGAATAAGGTGTGAAGGACGCATTTTAATGCCAGATGTGAACAGGGTCAAAATTACGTGTGGAATGAATCAAGGGGCCCCTGTGGTTTGGGGCCACAAATGAGTATTACAGATCTATGACCCTGGGAGTACAGTGTGGGGACCACAGTGACTTTAGAGGACATTACCATGACTTGCATCGATCTCCTGTAGACCTAACTATAGTTACGGAAGCCTAACCTCAACCAATACAACATTTTTGCCCCTATAATGTGACTGAGCCACTACTTGGACCCACACACACACACACACAGACACACAGACACACAGACACACAGACACACACACACACACACACACACACACACACACACACACACACACACACACACACACACACACACACACACACACAGGGTTGTGTATCCATTACTTTAGAGGACGTTATATTTACTTACATATATTGATTTCTTGGAGACTAACCTTAACCATAGTTACTATAGTTACTTCTTTGCCTTTGGGTAAACTTCACTTACCCTTAAAACCCTAGCATTTAATGGTTTACATTATGGGGACTCTATTTTTGTCCCTTAGCCAAGATAGGTCCCCGCAATGTGGTTTAAACCAATTTACTCAACATGAATCATACCATGACACCACACACACAGACACACAGTAACATACCGACTTAAAAAACTCATCAGGAAGGCAGAGTCTGTGGTTGGCTCTAAGCTTGTCACCCTGGAGGAGGTGGTGGAGGACAGGATGCTGGCAAAACTGCTGGCAATCATGGACAATCCCTCTCACCCCCTCCACACAACACTGGACAAGCTGAGGAGCAGCTTCAGCCACAGACTCATTCAACCCCGCTGCTCTAAGGAACGCTACAGGAAATCGTTCCTCCCAACCGCAATAAGACTTTACAACGCATCTACCTCTGTCAGAGCCACCATCACAGAACTGCACTGAATACCTGTCTCCTTGCACTGTGTAATTACCTCACATCATATGTGAAATGTTTTAATATAACGATATTGATACCAGATATCATTTTATACAATAATACTGTCTTTTGCACACTCTGTTAACTCATAGTATATTATATTATCTATTGTATAGTTAAATACTTATATTTATACCCCCTCTACTATATATCATACTATTGGTACATTCACTGTATGTATAAGTCCAAAAAACACATATTTATACATGTGTACATATTATTATTATTATTATACTTACTATTATTATATATACTGTTGCTGCCATTATTAATATATACTGCTATTATATTGGTATAATTACTATCACATATAAATATATATTATGTTATATTATATACTATATATACTGTACTATTTTGATATACTGTCTAACAATAACAATAACATTACCATCATATCATCAGTACTATTACCGTCATCTTGCCACTGCACCTTATCTACCTATTTATCTTGTGATTCTGTTCTTATTCTTTCTACCTCAGTACTATTTTATTTTATTCTATTGTATTGTATTTTATTGTATTCAAATGTACCGGCTGCTATGACGACTTAATTTCCCTTCGGGGATGAATAAAGTAATCTATCTATCTATCTATCTATCTATCTATCTATCTAGACATACCACTCACCATGACTTTGAAGGACGTTATTTTTACTTACAGTGATATCCTGGACACCTACTCTAACCTTATGTCTTGTCAAAAACTCTTAACCTAACCTTAACTTAGGGTCAATGTGTCTTCGTTTAAATATTTAATAGTTTAAACAGATTTACTCAACATGACTAATACCTGGACCACACAAACACACTCAGTACCTCTTATTCCTCTGGGCCTCCTTCTTATCCATAATGACGGGCACGCAGTTCGTCAGCTCGGTCCAGTCCGCGTGCAGCCCGCAGCTCCAGCCCGTGGAGAAGCGGGAGAAGAGCCAGGACTCGTCTCTGCCCGGCCGGTGACAGGTGCACTTCTTCTGGCCCGGCTTGCAGTCGCACGGCTGCTCCAGGCGAATATTCCTCACCAGGTGCCTCCCGAAAGTGGTGCCCCCGGTCTTCTGGATGTGCAGGAACGCGATCACGTCGTCCCCTTTAATGTTGAACTCCACGTGTCTGTCCAGGTCCCGCTCGGTGAAGTTGAATTTGGAGGGCAGCCTGGCGGGGCTGTCGTCCTCCAGGTCCTGGTCCCTGTAGAAATCATCCGTGTCCTGGTCCGGGCTGGAGAGCAGGCTCACCCCCTTCAGCTTCTCCCCGGGCTTGAAGTGGCACGAATTGCTGCCTGCGGGACATATGTACTGGTAACCAATCATAACAAACAGCACCGCCAGGATAGGAACCAACATGAGCTTACTGGATCTATCATCCATTGTATCGAGGAGAGTGTCTTCATTCCATTACTGTGAATCAGAAGCGTGCATTTCTCCTCTGGATCAATACCCCTCCATGCCTCAAGGCACATTAAAGGTGCATTTTATTTAAGTGCATCATGTTCATGGAATATCCAGA
Organism: Pseudopleuronectes americanus; assembly: GCA_038501795.1. Lineage (NCBI taxonomy): Eukaryota > Metazoa > Chordata > Actinopteri > Pleuronectiformes > Pleuronectidae > Pseudopleuronectes > Pseudopleuronectes americanus. Next base: position 10,281,736 of record CM076727.1, on the reverse strand, counting down.
GACTCATAATCTGCGCATAAAAGCACGGGTCCGCCTATTTGCTCTGTTCTTCTGCACTGCGCTGTAAATCTTGTCCAAAGTCCACATTCATGGCATTGACAATGTTTGTCTGTCCAACTTCTGCAGCCGGTGTGGACGCGCGTCCGTGCAGACGACTCCCATGCTCCGGTGTCAAGTTGAAATTGATGCAATAAAGAGGAGCTTTTTTCTCACGAATAGTTTTTCTTTTCAAATCGCAGCGGCGGCAGGAGTCAGACTCATTCCTGCAGAGACATCGCACGGCTCGTCTCGCAGTGACGGGCTGGATCCGGCAGCATCCTGCACATCAGCATCCTCTGACCGCCTGGGCAGACTGAAGCAGGGACTGTGAGTGGATGCTGCATCCCATCCGACCAACCAGGCTGTATGCGTTACATGCTCTCGTCGTGCTGCTGGTGGTTGGGGGGGATGCGAAAAGCCCCCCCCACACATCCCATATCCTGTCTAGCCCGTAATCTCGTTTAACACGCAGCAAAGCCAGCAAGTGACACTGAACTGAGAAAACACAGAGATTTAAGCACTTATAAATACTAAATCCGGCTGCAACTTTTCTTTTTTTTTCGTTGAGGCGCATTCGTTCGAGTGTGACCTCTGGTGATTAAAGAGAAAGCACTGCCCTCTGATTACAGCCGGCACGGCTGCCAGTTTTAAGAGTACAGACTTATTTAATAGTCCAATAATGTCCAGTATCTGCTGAAAATGCAGTAGTGTTAAGAAAAGCAATTAAAAGTGAATCAGCCGCTACTTCTGCAGCAGTAAGTCATAATAAAAGAATAATCTATCTATCTATCTATCTATCTATCTATCTATCTATCTATATATCTATCTATCTATCTATCTATCTATCTATCTATCTATCTATCTATCTATCTATCTATCTATCTATCTATCTATCTATCTATCTATCTATCTATCTATCTATCTATCTATCTATCCAAATGTTTTTATTTGAATTATGTGTAATTTAGAAGCCTAATTAGTATTCTTCTTTCATTAAGTCTCCTAATCTTGGATTTAATTAAGCACTACTGCAAGTGCTGCATGTGCTATGAGTTCATTAGTATTTAAAATGTCACCAGTGGCCAACTGCCAAAACATGAAATAGAGAAAGGTAGCAGAACCTCGAACCTTTGAAATTATGCCAAAATTGGGATTAAATGGACAGCCCACCCATTTTATGCAGGAGTGTTAGTTCACTGGGGAAATACAACTCAAGCCACAAAAATGTAATTTGCAGATGGGAGGAACCATGCAGAAAAAGAACCTGAGAATGTCATCTAGGATTATTTAGGTATTGAAACTGTCATTTTTCTTTTAACAGAAAAGCTTTAAAAAACAGTTGCTTGCAGTCACAAAGAAGTGAATATTTGCTATGGTTGCCAGGTAGTCATAAAAATAGGGTTGTTATCCCGCATTTTAAAATGTGTTTCGCATAAATTCAACAACTTTATGAATGTCAAGCCAAATATCACAAATCATAAAATTGACTATAAGGAACTTGACTCTCACGTTGGAATAAGGACAAAATTCCCCATCGTGGATGAAAAGAACAATGGCAGATGTACAATAAATGTAGTGTCTTATAAATTCTTAAAACACATATGCAGACGTAATGGTCTAGGTCTTGGCATTAGCTCATTGTAAAACTCATGTTACCTTATCTGTGACTTCATGATACCTGAGAACAGGCAAAGGGTGGAGTAAAAATCGTGCAAAAAATTGACAAGCTAATGGAGTGAGTAATTACATTCAACAACATTAATATTAAATCTTCCATAATAGTCAAAACAGGCCTACTGGAAGGTGAACTGTTTGAGATCAGAAAGATTAAATGATGAAAGCAGAGGTTCAGACCAGTTTGTTATAGATTCATGGAATGAGAAATTCGCCATGAATCATCAAAGACGGGACTACGTGTGAAATCTCAGCACAAATTCATCACAGCAAAACCAATCTACACATTCATTCTCATTTTCGTACATATAACACACTTTTTCCCCCTGAAATAAATCAAAATTAAAAGGTGCCTGATAAAATTGATGCTGAAAGCTTGTAAGATACTTTTTAAAAGCACATTTATATTGTATGTTTAATAAAAGGAAGCCTTTTCTCCCTGTATATCACCCACAGTAGCAGACCAGTCTGTTACTGAGGCTAATTCAAAACATCCAAAACTTTTAATGGACATGAAATAATTTTTTTTTACTGAAATCACAATCACTAACTTTTTAAGGAGGACCAGTGGAAACCACCAAAAAAAAGAAAAAATCTATCTATCTATGTGTTTTAGTGGCTCAACAAATTTTTGAAGAGATTCTGAATGAACCAAAACAACCAAAACCATCAGTAATGACACTGATTTTCTTTTTAATATAATGTGATCCATATTACAGATAAATCATGTGTGTAGACTAAAATCGTGTTAATACTAAATGCAGCTTGATAAAAGTTGAGCAACTAAACATTTAATTCTTTGAGAAACAGTCACTACAGCTTCAGCGTCTGTCTCTGTAGCTGTCTGCCGCTTTGCCTGATTAAAATACCACTGTAGCATCATGTTTTATTTAATTTGACACACGTTTATAGTAACTCTCAACGTAAAAGTTGCGTTGAAAATTGTGCCTGAAAATAATTACACACACTGCGTTGTTTTTCACCGTGAGTTTCCTTCAGACGTGAGTAGCGGCCAGCCTCAGCCACCCTGATACCCTGGCAGCTTGCTAGCTACACCGGTTAGCCAGTTAGCATTCCCAAAATACCTACCTGGAGCTTTTGCTTTGTATGGAAGCGCCTAGCATCAGTTTGTGGTGAGGGACATATTATTGGAAACTTGCTATGTGCTACTACTCACACTGTTATTTAACACAAGCGGTATTTGTTCGGGTTAAATCCCGCTGGCGTGTCGTAACGTTTTCATTCACGGATAAAGTTAACTTTGATGTGAACGCTACTCAACGTTAATCGCGTCTGGCTTGTCACCTCGACGTGTTTTCCTCTCGCAGCTTCCTCAGCAAAGTTGAATTTGTAAGGTTTTTAAATAGTTGTATGTTGTTTTCTTTACCAGCATTGTGACCCATACGACATTGTGCAGCAGTGTTGTGTTTTTCTGACAATAAGTCCCAGTAACTACGTGGCATTGGCTCTCAAAGGGCACAGAGGAGCCGTGCTGACCCCCCCAGTGTGCCGCTTCTCTCCGCAGGCTCATGACACGTCGCCCCGGACATCATGAGGACTGTTATTGTGCTGTCACTGCTGCTGCTGAACATACATCATGTCACCGGGGCACCCAAAGGAGTCACTGCCAGCCTGAGAGCCAAATGGAGCATGACGCCTTTCCTCCTGGAGACAAGGTAACATCACCGTCCCCTAGACCCGCTTTCAAACACATCCACACTGAACAGGGCTGAGTGGGGGCCCGTGTTCAATGTAGCTCCGCTGGAAACTTTAGATCTTAGTAATTGGATGGGGAATATCCAGAGAAATAACGGTATTGTTTCTTGTAAGAGGCACTGCTGTTTCAGTTAGAAGTTATTATATCATAATTACTGCACAGGGTTTCTGCCGGGTCTTAAAAAGTCTAAAATTCAGCAATCTGAATGTTTAAATTTACCTAGATATGTTTAAATCAATTTCACCTAGATTTCTTGTGTCTTTATGTATGCAATTTTGTCTGTTTCTATGTTGATGCAGCACTTTATATACTTGTTTTGGAAAAGTGCAGTGTAAATAAAGTTGTATTATTATTAAATATTTTGTACTAGGTCTTCGATACATTCAGGTAATAATCATGTTAAAGTTAATTTAACATTTCCTCTGAATGATGGATGCATCACACACTACTCTGTCTGTAGTGTGTGAGATAATGTGGACGTTTCAAGGGTTATTCTCTAGTAGGCTACTTCAGCATAACTTCAATTAAGGGCAATTGTAAGTAATTACGGGACTCTGATCTTCCTTTGAATTTGTTGTACTTGGCAAGTACAGACCATAATGAATAAAAGTGAGGACGTGGTCCTCACTTTTATTCATTATGGTCTTAAAAAAGTCTTAAATTATTCTTGATGAAACCTTCAGAAACCCTGTTGTAATTTCAGTGTGGTACTTCACATAGACACTATGGAGACGACAACACTGGAGACAAGATGGGCAGAATTAATGCTAGAAAATCGAATATGATTATGTGGTCGGGCAGACAGTTACTTTCTTATGCTGACTAATACCATCATTTTCTCAATTGCAGCGAATTTATTGCAGAAGACGGGAATGACAAATTCTGGCAGTTTGTCGACACTGTGAAAGAGCTCACCGTCTACAAGCAAGGAGGTTTGTTTTTTGAAACCAAGACTTCAGAAGTATGCTTACAAATTATATATAATTTTGCACTCCGCAAGTGGTGTTCTTCTCTTCTGAAAAGCCTCACTATTACAAATGTTGATGTGCCTTGCAGAGTCTGTGCGCTCCTACTATAACTTGGTCATAAAGAAGGCCGGCCAGTTCCTCACAGATCTTCAAGTGAATCTTCTCAAATTTGCCGTGGCTCTACGGTCTCACTCACCAGCTGTTCACGCATCCCAGCAGGTATGTTCTGATCAAATTCTTCTTACAAGCAGCTTCAGAATACAGGAGAAGAGCAATTCTCCTCTTGTTACGGATGATTATTTTGTCTCAAGCCAGGTTGCTCCGCAGGCCTTACTTTACGTTTTTTCTCGACCACTTTGGGGCACAGCCGTTAATGACGATAATTATAGTGGGACCACTGTGTTGAGTGCGCTGCATTAATAACTTATTTTCTCACAACAATGCTGTCTCTGTGGTTTCTTTCAGAATGTGTAATGATAATTATCATTTATTCAGTGACAGGCGGAGTCATCCATGGTTCCCTTTGGATTACTCTCAGATGCCTTCATTTACATGCTCATTATTTAAAACAAATGAATTTGACTTTCAGCCTTTTTAGTTAAGCTTATTTCAAGTTGTCATATGTAGCTTACAGGTTTCTCAAAATCCTTCATACTGGAATTTTAGGAACCACATTTCTAGAATATGGACCCTGTAGATATAGGAGAGGACGACATCCTGCTCATACCGGGGTGAGGGTGGTCTTAAAAAAAGCAGGATGGTTTGAGGGCAGGGAGAGGAGGACAGAGAATCAATGCTTATTTTCAATCCATAACCTCAGGGGCCCACTGTTTCCCACAGTGGACAAATATGAGACGTTAAAATCTGTGTTGTTAGGAAAAGCATGGTTGTGGAAGTTGCTTTCATTCTGGATTTTTGTAATACTTCCTGATTGACTGTAAATTAATATATTGTGCTGAGACATTTATCTTTACTGTATATTTTATATTACTGTTAAAGGCGTAATTTTTAATGGCAATACATACACGTACATGCTGAGAAACCTGTACAAATTAATGTAAGCTTTTTATTTAACATGAGATTGTTCTAGGTTTGCTCTTGACTAAATTTGACTTTATGTTTAGTTGCTTCATATAATTGATGTGCTTCCTGTCCACAACTTCTTAGTCTTTTGATTGTGTTGTTTTCAGCAGTGATAAGGAGAAACCTCATTTTTGTGACAGTGATGCACTGCGATGATGAATTTCCCTCATTTCAAAATGTGTTAAATATTTGAGTGAGTAATGGCCTTTTTGCGGGTGAAATTAAGTTTTGTGCCACACAATGTAAATCGCTGTGATGATTGCTGGAGAGTCCTGAGAATAAATCAATCAGGTTTCGGATTGAACTGATTAACTTTGGCCCATGTTAAAGAGTGGGAGGGTGGCAGTGCTGGACTTTGTAATTAAAGACTTGCCATGATGCATTTGTCTTTTATGCAAACTCAATTGCATCTCTGTGGTCACATGCATTTTAATGTGTGTAGCCCTTTTATGAGAACAAAACCACCAGGTCCTGGCAGCATAAGCATCATGTGTGGAGACAGTGTTTTAGAATACATTTTCTCTTCCTCCTGCCCTGAACAGATAGCCAGCGATGAACCTCCACCTGAGGCTTGTCCTGCCTTTGTCTCCATTCATGGACAACTTAGCTGCAGCACCAAGGACATCAAGAAGCTCCTGAAGGCAGCTGCAGGCAGGTAACATATACCTGTTTTCTTTTGTAGATGTCCTAACATTTAGCTTGAACTTGTTATAAATCGTATTTCACTGACTGTATTAACCTGTCGTGATGTTTTTCCATTTCTAAATGTTTTCAGGCCAAAGCCATTTTTGTACAAGAGTGATCACACATATCCCGGACTCAATAAAACAGATGTGCCAGTTGTGATCCTCTATGCTGAGATTGGAACCAAGAAGTTCATGTCTTTCCATAATGCGCTCTCCGAGAAAGCCCAAGAGGGCACACTCATGTATGTGCTGCGGCATTTTGTAGCGGTGAGTAGCAATGGAATTACAGCCAATTTGAAATCGTGTCCCAAAGATTACACTGACCGACGTTTCAGGGGATAAGCTATTTATTGATATGACCTGATTAATATTTTTATCCCTCTGAGAAGTGAAGCCTAATATAAGTTATATTTAAGTGTAATCTTTTTATAGATCAGGGTTTAGAACCTCTGACCTCCAGGGTATGTACAACAATCAGAAAGTTACACTCTTTGACAGAGTTTGTCTGCCTGACAAGCAGCTTTTATGAAACCACATTCCTACAGATACAATGTTATGTTGGAAGGTTTCGTTGTGAGCGAGCTTTGTTAAAATTTATAGGTTGAATTTATGTGTTGACATGGTTGTCAATGAAAAATGTCTGTTTTCATGAGTTTAGGCTTGCTAACAATGGGTGTGGCTGAAACAGTCAAACCCACTAATTAGTGACCTATAATTTTGGCCATGTAGTATATATAGATATTGACTGAAAACGTCTCCTCTTGGGTGGATCTCAGTTGATAATTGTTTGTAATCGATGTCTGGTACATGTAAATAAACTTCTGCTTTGATTGCATTTAATCAATCACTCTGTTTCTCCCTGCTGCAGAATCCTAAACCTCAAAAGATGCTTTTATCGGGCTACAGTGTTGAGCTGGCTATCAAAAGCACAGAATACAAAGCTGTGGACGACACCAAAGTAAAAGGTCAGTAGTTGACTTATCGAACGTGTGCTGGACCTCACTGTGTCCAAAGAAATGAAACACACATCTTTTGCTTTATAGATCCAAAGATATCTTTAAATACAGAGGAGGAGGAAAACGATGTACAAGGATTCTATTTTGGATCATTAAAGTAAGTATCATAACCATAGCAGGCTAATATCTTGTATTCCTGGTTTTGCTGCAGTGCGTCCTGTCCTGTGTGAGACTTTATTAAGAAATGAGTTTCCTTATAATCGAAATGTAATCTCTTATTTAACCTCCTCCTAAGGAAATCTCATCCAGAACTGCAGGAAGAACTCGTTGAGCTTCGCAAACATCTTCTGGAGAGCACCAATGACATGGCCCCTCTCAAAGTGTGGGAGATGCAAGGTATCAATTCTATATTTCATATATTCAGTGATTGTAAGAAAAACTGTTCATCAATATACATAGTTATTATATAATCACCCTATAGTGGCATCTCATTTAATATAGTTACCATTGTTGCCTTGTATAGATTCAGGTTGTGTGAACAATATTTATATATGTGTATTCACATACATGTACATTGATTCTGTTTCATGATCCCTACAGATCTAAGTTTCCAAGCAGCTGACAGAATCCTATCTGTGCCAAAGCATGATGCTTTGAAGCTCCTGCGAGACCTCAGTCAGAATTTTCCAAGCAAAGCAAGGTAAGTAAATCCATCTTTTTTTCTCCCCCGATCTGCCTGAATTGCTAACACATTTGGTGCAGTTTCAAAATGTAACCATTCCCAGCAAATGCTATTATTTAATTGCCCAGGAAATATGCTTTTGAAAAACCCATGTGTTTGAGCATTGTAACCTTCCCTGTGACACCTATTACTTCCACAATAAATACTTCTATTGCACAGATCTAATCAGCCGTTTTTGATGCTCGCTTATTTCGGCTCAGGCAGCTTGTAATAACACCAGAAAGCGCTGAGTAAGAGTTGTGTGTATACAGGGAATTGACTGCAAATGTACCATCTTGAAGCCCACAGGTTTTTGGAGATTAAAACTGGCATTTAACAGCCGGCTGGGGATATGGTAAAAGCTGATGGTGACTGGACATGTTTTACTGTTCCCACAGATCACTGACAAGAGTGGCCGTAAAGCAGGAAATGAGAAAAGAAATTGAGGAGAACCAAAAGGTACGATATCATAAGCAGCATTCCCACATGAAGGTTTTCTTGTGCTGGAGGTTTTCTTTGATAACATCCCTCAACCACTGCACGAGTTTTGTATTAGAGAATGGGTTTCTAATCTGTATCTGAAATGAATCCACTAACAACATCAAACGCAACATTTTATTCTGGCTTTTCTCTTATTCTCCACATTTTGTGTTTTATGCAGTCTCCGTGCAAATTCTCTCTTGTAGAGAGATCAGACATAAAAGGGCTTTGGCATTCGATTAACACTTTGAGTTTGTTCTTTCAGCATCTCAGTGAGACCGTTGGTGTTCACCCGGGAGATGGGGAGCTCTTCATCAATGGACTGCACATTGATCTGGACGTCCACAACCCTTTCAGGTAGAAACCCAGCAGGAGGGGCCAGCCGTCTGCCCCTCGCAGCCCTAAAAACCTCAGACCTTCATCGGCTCAGTAATCCCTTTACAGCAAGATCAGAGGTGGCTGCATTTCAAAGCCACTGCTGCACGGCTAATATTTATTTAGGAAATAACCTGTGGTCTTAATTTTTCAGCATTTTGGACATCCTCAGAGGAGAGGCCAGGGTCTTGGAGGGGCTTCATAACCTTGGCATAAAGGGAGAACATCAGGGCAAGCTTTTGAAGTTACCTGTGAATGCTGTGGATGACAACTACGCCTTAGATATCAGACATCCAGCCATAATGGTGAGTTATGTCTAGAATAGAAGAATTATTCATCTGGCCCAGATCAGTACTGAAGATGTTTTTTCTTCATTGTGAACTTGTACCAGGATGTGAATAAGTGAATCAGTCATTAGGCTATTGCCACCGTCTCGAGCTTACCAGTAACACCAGTTATTAAGTTGGAAGTTAAGCAATCAAATTAAAAACTTTCATCTCTCCCTCCAGAGACGATGTAGTATCTATAATATGTAAAATATTAGTGTCAGTATATCAGCTTGCAATTTATGTCTTTAAATAAAATTGTACAGCGATACAACAACATGCTGATGTCTACTGAAAATATATGTAAGTTAATTCCATACACCTTCTACTTTCTGCCATCCATCATCTATACCGCTTATCCTTTGATGCTTGAGAGGTGTACACCCTGAACAGGCCTCCAGCATTTCGCAGGGCCTACGCACAGAGACATACCATTCAAGCTCACATTTCACACCTTCGGTCAATCTAGATGTCTCCAATCAACCTCAGGCTCTAGTCAAGCTGGCTTTCGAACTGGAGACCTTCTTTCTCTGAGGCGGCAGCGCTAACTACTGCACCTACAGCTTTCAAAGACCTCCTCCTCAACTGACCTCAGTTTCATCATGAACCAAATATATTTTTCATTCTTCTCAGTGTTTCCCATACATTGATTTATTTGTTGTGGACCACCACAATATCAACTTGTACCACCACATATTGATTTTCTTCTTTTTTTAACATTGCAAATGGCAAAAATGTCAATTCATTGTAGAGCCGTTGACTAATATAGTTTTTCATTACTTTCCAGTGGATAAATGACATAGAGAATGACCCAATGTACCGCAGCTGGCCAACCGGTATACAGGAACTGCTTAGAGCCACCTTTCCTGGCGTGATCCGGCAGATCCGACGCAATTTCTTCAACCTGGTGAGTTGACAGCAGGAGATACATTGGTTTTGATTATCAAGGCTGTCTGAGACGGGGTGTACTGCTCTGTCGTCTCTCTGATTATACCTTTGTTGTTAGGTGCTGTTCCTGGATCCCGTACAAGAAGAAAGTGTCGAACTGGTGAAACTAGCCGAGCTTTTCTACAAGCACAAGATCCCCCTGAGGTCGGTGCTGTTGTTTCTCACACCTCCACAGCTGTTTATGTGATCAACTCTCTGTATTTATATCTTTACCAGGTAGTGATTCTCATTTCACCTGCAAATTGAATACTTGTTTTTGTCCCCATTTCTTACAGAATTGGATTTGTGTTTGTTGTCAACACCAAGGACGAGATTGATGGCTTCTCAGATGCAGGGGTTGGATTCTACCGACTGCTGAATTACATTGCAGACGAGTATGATTTATCCCAGGCTCTGATGTCCATGGTCTCAGTAAGTAAATCACATATATAAATCTGTTTTTTTAGCGAGCACTTATTGGAAAATAACAAAAGCTGTTTTCTCATTTTAACTCTTGAGAATCAGGTCCAGATATCGACCGGAGTTGCCCTTTCACACGGACAGGAGACTGTTTGTGTGGAATACTTGGTTGGTTCTAGTGGGGGGGTTTGGCTGGGTAGAGCATGTAGGGGCCAGGAATTGATGAAAAAGGCTGCTATGTTGACCCTTCTTCTTTAATCTTGAATGCTTGAATTCTTTCAGTTACACTCCAGTGACGTGATGACATTTAATCGACACAACATACATCTCCTCCACTCAATGTCCAGATAAGATTAGCATTGCAGAACATGTTTGAAAGCTCATATCTCCTTGTGCCTCAGAAGTCAGTTGTTAAATTGTACCCTGTGTCATCCTATTATTGGACTACATGAGTCAGTGGGATTTTTCTCCTGGGATCAACTCTTGGAACAGAACTTATAAATGGTTAAATCTCATTCCACTCTCCGATCTCTTGCAGATGTACAACCAAGTAGATGTTGGGAAGTCGCTATCTGTTGATACTATCTCTTCCTACATGAAGAGGAAATTTCCTAGCGCCAATGCTGAGAGGATTCTAGGTTTAGAATCTGAGTATGATTACAAAAGAAACGTAAGTTATTTAAACTGTTCATTCTTTTGTCTTTGTTTTCACTGGAATTGATGATTAGGACTTAATGTTTGATTCCATGTTTTGTTTGCTTCAGGAGGGTGCCCTCTTCTACAAAAAGAGCGGCCTGGGTGCGCTACCTCTGGCTTTATTTAACGGAGTCCCTCTGAGCTCAGATGAGATGGACCCAGATGAGCTGGAGACTATCCTCCTGCAGCGCATAATGGACACGACCACCGCTTTCCAGAGAGCTGCCTTTATGGTACAACACACCTTTATGCTTAGGGAGACTCTCATCTTCTCCCTTCCAGAGTTTGTTTTTGTACAATGAAGAAACATTTATATAATACACATGCATGAGTCTGGGTAAACAAACTTAAGAACTCTAACAGTTTGTTTGTTCTTATAGCATGCACACAAGATGTATTTCACATACTAGCTGGGGGTTCCTGTTCAGTGGATTAGAAAGCAGTTAGCATTGATGCTCTTTGATAAATAAAGAAGCATATGCAGTATATTACGTGGCTGTGTTCTGTGAAGTATCAAATGTAGATTTTTATGAAATTTTAATGATATCTGGTTCATTGCAGCAGCCGAGTATAGAATATAAGCTCAGCTGATACTGTGTGTGGTAATGTGGTAAATAATTAAAAGCATAATAAGTAATTGATCAATAGCCAACTTTTCTTTCTGCTAGATTTGCAAGATAGCAGGACAGTAAGCACTGAAATATCCCTCCACATTATTGTTTTCATAGATACGTTTACAATGTTAACTGTTCAGATATAAGGCATTCACAAGATCCAATTCATCCTGGTGGATTGATGTCCTAAGCATTGTAACTCCATTCCTTTTTCTCCCTCACCTACAGGGTCAGTTATCTGAGGGCTCAGATGTGGTGGACTATCTAATGGAGCAGTCCAATGTGGTTCCGAGGATGAACCCTCTCATTCTGAGCACCGATCGAAAGTACCTCGACTTCACTTCCACGCCAGGTGACCTGCAGTAGTCATCGTACACCATCTAGTGCACATTTACTGTATGCCCTGCACGTTTTTAACTTCTCCTCTCTTGCTTTGTAGTTGTGGACGATTGGGAGGACACAACTATGTTTTCATTCCTGGAAGGCAGAGACAAAACAGCTGTGGTGGCTAAGAGAATGAAGTACTTTAGAAATAACGGTAAGCTATTACCTGAAATTTCATGCCTTGCGTCTCCAATGAACACCATTACATAGGAATGCTCACCGTGTCATTTCCAGTTACAAGTGACTTGCAACCGTATAAATAACTTAGTCAAGCATTTGCATCTTGTCCTCTAAAGTTGAACAGCTATTGTAAATTTGCTTTTTGGGATGAAAAAAAAAGGAAAATGAATCCTGCATTGCTTTACTGATCTATTAAAGTGTGAAATTGACATTTGTTAAGACAGACGGGTTCGGCCTCCAACAGGATATTTACTGGGCCTGCTGTCGGGCGTTCAGCCAGCAGTCTAAATGGCCATAAGAGCTGCATTTCACAGCTCAGGCCCAGAGTGTAGGTGTCTCATTGAGGCTGAGGTGGCTGATTGCCATCCCTCCTCTGTGGACTAGCTGGCCAGCGGCTATTCTGACTGTTTAAGTGAAGGTATTATAACACTGACTGGTGGCACAGCTCTCCGCTAATATCCTCTTCCTTTTCTGCCAGATGTCGCATTCTCTTTTACCTCTTACACTCAAACTGAACATTCCCTGTAACGTCTGCGCCTCATTTTGCTTCCTACTTTCATCTGATTGTCAGTTTGTAACCACGGTGAGGACCATCCAACATCTACATAAGAATTAAAGTTGACATTGGAGCTCAAAAATACATTTGCCCTCCACTCTTGTTTTGATTATATATTCAGTATTGAGTACACCTAAATATCAAGGAAGCTTCAACTACATTCAGGGTAGCAGCTTTTTTTAACCATAATCTACCAGTCACTGGTTATAATGGGATGCTTAAATTGAAAGCAGTGTGATTTGTACTCTATGTAATTGATGTATTAAAGAGTTTTTGCTCTTCTGTCTTAGATGAGGATGGGATGAGTACTGTGACCATGTGGATAGCTGGAGATTTTGACACTGTCTCAGGAAGAAAGCTGTTACTCAATGCTCTGAAACATGTGGTGAGTATTGTCACCACATCTCCCCATTCTGCCCTCTCATGACTTAGCTTGTGTAATCTTGTAATTATATAACAAGCCATACAAATTTAGAAGGACTGGTAAAGTTCCCCTGAAAAGGATATTTTTCTCTTCCTCTGTGCTTTCTCAGAAATCATCAATACAGATATCTTTCAAAGTGAATATTCTCTTCAAATAGAGATTCCTTGGTTGTAACACAGAAAGCAAATATTATCTGCTCGTGATGGAGGAAAACATTTATTTTTTGGTATATTAAGTGAAATTCGATAAACTATAACTGTAAAGCACTCAACACTCTTTCCTCTCTGCCTCAGTCAAACCTGCATTTTCTTGAAATATGAGAATATGTCATATATGTGTGTGAATTATATCACTGCTGTTTGTGTGTGTGTGCAAGCAGAAGGCCAGCCGTGGAGTGCGAGTGGGGGTGATAGATAACCCCAGCGGAAAACCCACTGAAGATAACACTGTGCTGTACAGGGCTATCTGGGCCTCCTTCCTCACCCAGAAGAATAAGGCTACAGTCGAGTTTGTGCAAAAGCTCCTGAAAGAGGAAAGCAGCCGGCTCCTCCAGCAGGGGAGCAAGATGAAGGACTTACTGATGCAGGTAAAGAAGGGATTAAGAAATGCTGTTCTGTATTTTTTGGTCACGTCAGATTCCTAATATTTCATTTGCATTTCTTTTATGTTTCAATAATAAATGGGACCCTTTTATATCTCTTGCCATCATCTGAAGCTACTGTAGAGCTGAGATTCAGAAACAGCCTGGCAATTATTTGCTGAAAATATTTTTATATGGTATTTACATGAAGTAAGTTTGTACAAGTGGGGAATATCTCCTGTCTGCTGAGGTGTGTCTAGATTAGCAGTAAACAGATAAATCTTGTGATGCTGTCAGTCGATGCTTATTTATTAAAATGTATTATCTGCTGAATGAATTTGAGCTGAAGTGGCAAAAATCATATTTCTTGCTTCCTTTTGACTCGAAAATAATTTGTCAGAAGATACATGCCCATCATAGTAAACTAGGAAGCATAAAATTAATGCAAGAATAGTGTTTGTGAGATAATATATCAAAATATATCAATACATATCCCAAAATATATCAAATCAGCAAGTAATGCACCATCACAAAAATACACAATGCATATGTTGTGAAAGTTACAGTCTCAGTGAAAGTAAAACATAATAATAAATAATCAAGATTAAAATAAATCCTGGACTTTAAATCCTAGATTTAGTCTAAATTCAGTCAGTTAATTCAGTTGCTCACCACTGTCATCCTGTTGTTTTTGTTTCTACATTAGAAATTATATATTTTTTGGAAAGTTCCTCCGAACACTCTAGCAGAAGATCCCACAAATGTGTTGCCCTTGTAGTTTGCTTTGCTTTCGCCATCCGTCCAGTCTATACTGAACTAGCTCTGTGGGATTTAATTCCGGAGCCTGTGCTGCTCCTCTATCATTTGAAGCCCCCGTCTGGTTCTTCTCTTCTAATGGTTTGGATCGTTATCCTGCTGTAGGATGAACCTCTGACCAACCAGTCGGTCTTCCTTTCGTTACTTTTTCTCACCTTAGGTTTTTTCTTGCCATTCTGATAGTTACATACAGTACTACTTCCTGCAGTACAGTGTTGCCCTTATAATGCATCAGAGGGTGTAATGACACAGTTTGTTCCAACACTGCCTGAAGACACACAGAGGCTTTGAAAGTAGTTAACAAAAGTTGGGACCACTGTTTGCATTAACTTTTATAAAATGTCCATTGTTGCAGGAAAGAAAGTTAACCAATTCAATAATTGACTTATAAAATGAACTGAAGTTTATTCACTTTTCAGCATTTAAGGTCATATACTGGACTCTGAACTGATTACATCTTTATACAAATTGGGAGTAAAAAGGAGGCCTTCCAAAACTCTGAATAAGTAGTGTATGAAGTCCCTGACAAATAATGTACTTCATCTGCAAGATTCTTTTTTATGCTTAATCTTATAAATTCAAAACTGCCATTAAACAGTCTGGCTGATTGATTTGCAACATTTCATGCGATAGACTAATACCAGTAGGGATACTAAAGAAATACCTGCATGAATATAAATAGTGTAGGTAAATCTCCAAGAGCTGATAGATTTATATTGTCTTGTGGTTTAGTGTCATATATTCTATACCCTGATAGTTACACAGGTCTACAGTGGGAGAGTTAGTGCTTAGAAAAGTGAGTTAATCATCATTTTTTGACTGATTAATTGATTTTAGCTTGGTCGTCTTGATTGAAAGGTGTCTCTTTGAGAAAGGGATAATGAGCAAGATGGTAAAAAGTAGGAAAATGAAGGTTAAACACTTGCAGAGATTTGTCTGCCCCTGCTTTCTTGATTTAAGTGCACAGTCGGGGAAAATGGTGATTGATGAGCCCAACTTCTCGTTCCCCTCATGCATGATGCTCCGCACTCTGTGGATACCAAGGCAAGCAGTCTAGTCACTTAAGGTTCCACATGATCTGTCACAGGGACCAACACAAAGCAGGCTCCACACTGAATCTTTAAGTTAAAAGGCACTGGGGGAAATCTGGTCTCTAGGACCTGATGAATAGTTCCCGCAGACTATTTGTGATAGTGTGAGCGACGTGTGTTCAGCCAAGCCTGACTATCACTGTGCTGCTGTAAGCAGTCTACAACCGCTCGTGTTCTCTGCGCTGCAGCGGCAGAATCCACCCACGCAGCGTTGCACATAAGAAAACAAATTCGCAGGCACTAATCAGCTGACTGGAGAGCTTGTTTCTCCCCCGTCAGGATAGGTCATATAGCACAGGTTACATTTGGGACCATCCATAACAAACCGACCTGCAGGTATACCAGTCTTAACAATGAGGAGACAATGGGTTGGAAATAGCAGTGGAACGCGAGGAAGGATGTGGCTGTGTGAGTTGAGACCCAGAGTCGAGGGATATGAGTTTATTATTGGCTGCCAGACAGACTTGCTGACTGGATTGTGCTGACATTATTGGTATTTCACCTGTTCTCCCGAGGAGTGAAATGTTAGAGAAACTAATAACTTGACTCTGCAAACCTCCAAACTCCCACCCCCTAATTTGTTATAGACAAAAATGGCAGAGTCTTAATTAAGAGTTTGTTGTATTAATTACAAATTGATTAATCTCATTTTCACACATGTGCATTTCTGACAGCTTGCTCCTCTGGTTGAAATATATTATGCTTGAAAACTGCAGTGATTACACTGATGAAAGGCATCGATGATATTGTGAATAATTGTTTTTGCCTCATACATCATTCCTCATGCCAATACATCACTCAGATTTTGTTTTGGACAGACTGTAAAGGCAGAAAGGTCCTTGAGCTAGTCTACTGGATCATTCAATACATCAGAATTTTTGGAGCGAATGTTTGTGTTAACAGAGCAATCAATGTATCTAACACCCTGAACAAACTTTTGCTTTTTTTCTGCTATAGGGCATGGACGCAGATGCCTTCGAGAAAAAGTTCAACACACTGGAAGTGGATTTCATCCTCAGTCAGCAGCTGTTCTGCAGAGAGGTCATGAAACTGAGGCCTGGAGAGCGTGCAGTGATAAGCAACGGCAGGGTCAGTGGACTTCACCTGTGTTAAAAGAGAATAATTTATATAGTAAGCAAGACAAATAATTGGTCAAATGGTGTCGTTGTTGTTTGCTACAGAGAAGCAGGATCCTTTAAGATGCTGCGGAAGTTTTTCCCTCCAGTGACTTCAGAGCACTTCCTTAGTACTGTCAAATCAGCATGATGTCTGTTTCTTAAAGGTCACAGGTGGCACCAACAGCACCACGTTTGTGTGAGTGTCTCTGTATCTGCTGACCGTAGGCGTGCACTGTCTCAGCAGCAGCAGCAGCGATGTTGACAGTAATGGATGAAGAGGTCAGCCTCTAAGATGGCAGTAACAATTAATATCATTTCACATTCCTCTGCTGCAGTGGCAGGGCCCTACTCCAAAAATAGAAAGGAACCAAACACATGACTGAATACCATGACTTTAAGTGGATAAAACACTATGTTACGATCACATTATATTTAACACGCCCCCGGGTTAGTAGTCAATAATAAATGCTGGGATATGAATTAGAAAAGTTTTGTTCTGACCGACTTTTTGTCTCCATGTTAGATCCTTGGTCCGTTTGAGGAGCAGGAGGAATTCACTGTGGAAGATTTCCAATTGCTGGAGAAGATTACACTGAGTGGTTCTGCAGAGAAAGTCAAAGCCAAAGTTAAACAGATGCAGATGAAGCCAAAACAGTAAGTTTGGGTTTAGTTTCAAATTCGTTATGTGACATAAAAATATATTTTTTTACCTTTTTGTGTCCTTATCATCTATTTCTCTATTATTGCATTTGATTGAAAGGATCTGAAACAGGGTCCTCTTACTTAAACTGGTTTTAGAAAGTATTCACACTCTGTCACTGTTTCCACACTTCACTTCATTGTAAATTTAATTTAATTTAATATGTAAATTTATCTAATTGCCATTTTCCCCATCAGTCTACTCTCAATAATTCCTACAAAAAATATAAAATTCCCTTTTAGAAGGTTTTGCATATTTGCTTATATAGAAAAAGTATATTCTCTCATTTATAAAAGTATTTAGACTGTTTGCTGGGAGTGACACTTCAAATTATGATATTTAATTTTCTTTGAGATGTGTCAAAGATCCCACATCATTTAAAAAAGACAGAATAGTGTATATAAGGTCCCACACTGCATGTCAAAACAAAAAACCGAGCCATGAAGTTCGGAGGAACTCTGTAGACCTCTGATCAAATTGTTGTGAGGCACAGGTCAGGGCGAGGGTGTAAAACCATCTCTGAAGTTTTGAGTGTTTCCAGTAGCTCAGTGACCTCAATAATTGTCAAATAAAAGAAGTTTTGAAGAATTAGTTGTGTGGCCAAACTGAGCAAAAGGGCAAGAAGGGCCTTGGTGAGGGAGGTGACATGAAAACCCAACAATCACTTTAACAGAGCTTCAGAAGTCCACTGCAAATATCAGAGAACCTGCCAAAGAAACAAAACTAGTTTGTTGAGACAGAAATGGAACTCTTTGGCATGTCTGGCGAAAACCAGGCACCGCTTGTTACGTGGCTAAATGCATTTCTATTGAGAAGCATGGGGATGGTAGCATCATACTATTGGGGTGGGGGGAGTTTCGAGAAGGAATGAAGCCAACTACTTTAAAGTACTGACAGTTCCTTGAAGAAAAACCTGCCCCAGAGAGCACTCAACGTCAGACTGACACGCTGGGTCACCTTTCAGTTCAGCAATAGCCCCAGGCAAGTCTCCTGTCCTTGAGTGACCCAACCAGGAGAGACCTAAGTATGGCAGTTCACAGATGCTCTCCATCCAATTTGACAGATGATATGTCAGGAAGAATGAGATAAACTGCTCAAACTCAGGTGTTTCAAAACTTCTTGAGGGTTAACCCAAGAAGACGTAGAGCTTTAAGTGCTGCCAAAGAGACTTCTAGCAAAGAGTGCTGATTGAAATATGTGAATACTTCAGTTAACTCCAGATTTCCGTCTTTAGATTTAAAAAAATGTCTTACAAATATCTTGTAACACATTTTTATTTAAGGTAGATATGCCAAAAACTTCAGTTTCATCTATTTAAAATTAAATCTAAAACACAAAATGTGGAAAAAGTGAGCGTGTTTGAATACTTTGCTATTTAAAAAACAATCTTTCTGAAATTAAAACATGATTTCCTCTGTTTGAAGCTGGGCTTCACTGATTTAGGAAGCTTCCTTGTTAACAGCTTGACATCACAGTGCACGAACTGTGTTTGACATCTCTCTTAACACGTACCTTTAATAAATGATGGAGTGACCCTGCTACACCCCTTTTCCCTCAGCGCCAGCGACTTAGTCATGAAAGTTGATGCCCTCCTAAGTGCAGCCCCGAAAGGAGAGGTCAGGAGGGATGTTCACTTTATCAAAGACAGCCACAGGTGGGCAATGTTTTCTTTTCTCCTGTTTACTGTCCTGTTGGCTCTGCAGTTTCATTCTCTTTTGTTATATTACATCTGAAAGTCGCCACGCCATCATTTCAAGCAGCCCAGAAAGGCAAATCTTTTGATTTCCAGTTCTGCTGAATAAGTGTTGTTCAACCTTTTGTTGCTGAATTCACTTTGATGTGCTTTTTTCCTCCTACTCAGTATTCTCAGTCTCTCACCGCGGGAAAATGAGGTGTTCTACGATGTGGTGGCCATCGTTGACCCCCTCACGAGAGAGGCACAGAAGATGTCCTCCCTGCTGATGGTAAGCTGCATTCTTCTCCCTTTTGCTTCTTCTCTTTTCTGCATCGATTCCTAACAAAGCAAGGATTCCCTAAAATAACTACAAGTGAGAACAGAGAAGCAAAAACTTCAGATTTGTTTATCATCATCAAAAGTGTTGTTGCCGTAGTTCTTTTTATGCACTTTATTCCCCTTTGTAGAAGGTAGGGCTTTGTGTGCTAAAACAAGTCTGCTTATTTTTCATTTGACCTGATGAGGTCATTTTGAAGCTTTTTTCTTTAGTGGCTTAGTTTCACTGAATCCCACTTGCTGTCTGCAGCTGTCTTGCTGGAGGCTTGCTGTGCTGGAGAATTCAACTTGGGGGGAGGATATAAAAATATGACTCACCATGTCTTTACAAAGCAGCCAGCGAGACTGCCACCTTCAGTAGCCGTTGTTTGCAGTGTACGCTTTTCAGGAGTCTACTGCTGCATACAGTAGAAAGTACGATGCCGGCATATCAACATCATAGCTGGTCGTGAGGGAGGCAGCTCCCTGTGCCTGTATCCACTTGCTCATTATTTTTCTGACTGCTGTTATCTCATAAAAGATGTAACGTTAGAATGTCTGTGTTCGGTTATTTGAGAACCCTGTTAAACTGAGAATAATACGAATAATGTGCAGTGAAACTACAAGCTACCTTCCTTCCCATTGAGTGTGTCCTGTGCTCGTTTCTCATCTGTTGGTCTGTTATCTGCTTTTCTCCTGATTTCTGGCCGGGTCTCTTCTTCTGTCACTCCTGCAGGTGCTCAGTCAAGTGGTCAATGTGAGAATGCAGGTGTTTATGAATTGCAGGGCCAAGTTGTCCGAGATGCCCCTCAAGAGGTAAGCTCGAGCTCCAACAGTAATTAAATGTTCCTGTTTGGCTTGTTTGTGTATCCTCTGTCCGCTGCAGACTTAGCATCTCTGCCTCGCTCCTTCCCTTTGTTAAATTATACTGCACCGATGCAATCTGCTTAATAACACCACCTTATTGCTTTGGGCCTCCCCTCGCATCTCTTGTAAATTGCTTACAGCTTGCACCTTTGCAGCTCAAGTCATGCAGTAAAAACAACAAAATAAAAAAAACACCAACTACAAATAAAAGGTTAAAATTGTCCATTATAAACATACCACTTCGCAAATGTTAGTCATTATGTAATTTGAGGTGTTTTCTCTTTTAATTTGTCCCACAACGGGTTGAGTCATGTGTAGTGCAAAGTAAAGTGAAAAAGCTCAAATGTTATTGACTAAGCATGAGATGGCAGGAAATGTCCAGGAAGTTTATGCTCACCTTGAATGAACAATATACATCATAACCTCTACTAAACTCTGTTAAAGATCAGCTGGAAATAAACCTCCCCCCTACAAATGACTCAAATGCACCACCCACTTACCCACCCACCCATCATTCTTCCCGTCCCCCTGAGTGATAATTGCATATAATTAACGCAGATGGCTATATTATATTTTCACATGAGGCATAACTCAGCTGTAATTCTACAATCAAGCTGCTACTTGTAGCCAGTCCAGTATATCACAGTGCAGAGACGTCTCTGTTATTTGCCTTTTTTTAATCAAATGTCTTGTGTTGCTGGCCGATTTCCTGAAGCCCCTTACTCCTCTTCAGCCATTGACAACTTGAAAACCTGAGGATAATACAGGAGATAGACTGAAATGCTAACGCTTTGTCAGCCCAGTGCAATTTCTGTTTGAGGAAATTAAAAGCCCCAAAAGTCTGCTTTAATTAAATCAAGATGCACTCAATTCCTCACACTCTTAGATTTCAGTTCTCTAAATGTGCCGACTTCTTTTCTTCAAGATACATGAATTATTCTCTTGGAAATGGAGAATCTCACTATGTTAAAGAAAGTGGAAAAAATATACCCCAAAATGTTATGGGCTCTTGACTGAACTCTTCTGCATCCTTCCACTATGTTTCTTAGCAATCCGTCCAGTTGTTTTTGTCTATTCTTGCTAACAAACAAACCTACAAATCAACCTAGAAACAAAAAGATACGGGTGAAACATTTTTAACTAAAAACTAAGGCAGTGGAGCTTTATTCAGTTTTTGGGCTTTCATCATTAAAATCCTGAGAATAATGATGTCTAGTTTGAAACGGCAGAGGAGTTTTGCAATCAAAAAGTGTCCTCTGGTTCATGTCCCTTTTAGAGTCGTATTTTAACCTTGGTAATCTTATAGCCCACCCTTAGCTATACGGCTGTCAGCGGGTGCACATGAATCCTGTTCTGAGTCAGTGGGTTCATTTTGTTAACTCTTATACATCTCATAGTGGAAGAGAGGCCGCAGGGCTGCTCATCTCCTTGCTCTCACTTTTCTTCTTGCGGTGAATTGTATCTCTCCACCTTAACTACACCCTTCCCCTCACCGCTATCCTGTGCGATAGTAGCAGCTCCCTCACCCCACGGGTCATGAGACACTATTTAAGTGCCCTGCTCTGGCCCTCAGACACACGTCTGCTGTGGAGGGGAATTCAGTTTTGAGAAATGTCCCTGTGAATAGAGAATGTATTGACGCACATTTGAGGGTAAGAAGGCATTCTAAACAAAACTGATTAGAATTGGTAATGTTTATCACCTTGCATGTTATCTACACTCATTATTGCTCCTCCGTGTCAGAGGGCGCGCTGAGTAAAAGCGATTAGCATAAACATTAGCCCAAAGCTGGCCTCTGTGAAAACTCCAGGTAATAAAGTGGAAAGAGAAGAATTCTGTTGCACATCTCTCTGCTGCCGACTGAGCAGGAACACTGGCAGTAATAGTATTAGATCCCTCACTTTGAAGAGATTGTATATACCCAACTGTCACAATAGAGCACATCTCTCCTGTCCTAGAAAGGAGAGTGTTGCACAACATGTCATCATTTTAGTGCTTGCTGAGGAGCACAGAGCATCTGTTTGATGGAATTGTTGTTTCGAACCGGTGACAAAACGTCCTCCAACATATCTGCCATGTTCAGGCTCGCTACGCTGTTGTTGGATATTATGTCAATTTGCAGTTAATTGTAAAGCACCTAAACTATTGATCATTTCTTTTTATGTATCTTTGCAGCTTTTACCGCTTTGTCTTGGAGTCTGATGTGGCTTTCTTGGCCAATGACACAGTGTCACCAGGACCAGTGGCCCGCTTCATGGAGCTCCCAGAATCTCCACTCCTCACCCTCAATATGATCACGCCAGAGAGCTGGATGGTGGAGGCAGTGCGCAGCCCCCATGACTTGGATAACATCCACCTGCAGGAGGTATCCCGCACCATAATCACTTCTCCCCAGCAATCTTCTCCATCTCACCCTCTTCGTAGGGTTGAGATATTTCCATGAATCACGGCCCCATGATTTGTCATCTCTTCTTTGCTCCAGGTTAATGGGATAGTGAGGGCAGAGTATGAACTTGAGCACCTTTTGCTGGAGGGCCACTGCTTTGACCTGTCAACTGGCCAGCCTCCCCGCGGACTCCAGTTTAACCTCGGCACAAATCGGGACCCGCTCATGCATGACACTATTGTCATGGCTAACCTGGTCAGCAATCTTTCTCTTCATTATAAAGTTACCAAAACATTTGTCTTGCACTATTGATACCATAGTAATCAATTGACTTGTATTTTTACCATTGATACTTGAGACTCTCCCTTTTTTTAACCACAACAGGGTTATTTCCAGCTGAAAGCCAATCCCGGTGCCTGGATCCTAAGATTACGTAAAGGGAGATCAGAGGATATCTATCAGGTCCTCTCGTGAGTATTTACCAGTACATATATACTTTTTTGGGGGGGCCACTGTAGTCTATCCTATCCTGTCCTGGCCTTCCCCTATAACTCCTAACCTTCCTTTACCTTTCCTTCCCTGTCATGTCCTACTTTTTTCTATTCCATCCCACCCCATCCTATCCTATCCTATGCTATATGCTATCCTATATTCTATCCCATCCCATACCCTGCTGATATTGGGGTAAAAGTTAGATAATGATGCTAATTAGATGCCCTCATCAGTAGCTCAGCATCAAGGTTGTTCACAGCCACCTCTGTATTTCCTACTGGTATCTGTGAAAATCATCACTATGGTAACATGGAGAGCTGCTGACACTAGCAGCTCAAGGTTTTGATGAATGCAGGGAGTACTGCTCAGCGCAGAGGGGAGAGAGACAGGTAGGAGGTAAGGGATGCTATTATAGAGAAGACAGAGTGTTGGGAAGATTCAGCTGGTCACCTTCCATTCCATCCACCTCAGACTGCAGAATACCAGCAGCAGCATGTGTTTTAGTTAGGATGGTGTATGTGTCAAAGGCTGCGTGTACTAGACTGAGTGAGTTGGTGTTGTTTAATTTCCCTGGTTGAATACAAACGTATTGTACTTTGGTTTGCTTGATGTATTTTCTTAAAATATGCAATATCCTTTTTTGTGTTTTGGCATTTGACAGTCAGTACAGGGACAGACAAAAAACGATTAGAGAGAAAGGGGATATGACATGTAACAGTTTTACTCTGGCTACAATGTACTCTGACACGTTCTTCTTGGCTCAAAAACGAAGTCGTATTCTTATTTTTCAAAGGAACTTTTTCCTGTATATTCCCAATAATTTATATGTGACATAACAGAGAACAATAATCCCTCACATTCAATTTGCAATAATCCCAACCATGAACGTGAGTCTGCACAGGCAGCTGTACCGCACCATACTAGATGTCCCTACAATCACAGATATTGTCCTCTCTAGCTATCCATAAGATTTAGGACACATACAGCCCTCGGTTCCCCTGAAATCATATCAGACAACCAAGATTTATACCCCAATCCTCCAGGTGAAGCTAAGAGGTGATGTCATTTTTCACCTTGGCAGTGTCATTATTCTTGTGGTTAGCGGCACTCTGCTCTGGTTAGGTGGCCGATCAGAGCCTAGTGGGAGTGTCTGTGCTCTCCGGTCCCAGAGCCTGCATTTTCCTCACGCACCCTGTGCCACTGCGCCTCGCCCTGACAGCGATGAATGAGATGGCCAGCTCTCCTCTCCTCAGAGCAGGGATACAGATTGATCTCTGGCGCTTTCTAACACAACCCCTACAGGCTGAGTTGCACTAGTGACAGCAGAGCGGACAAAGTACGAGCAACACTTGAGCAAAGGGGGATGCACTTATGGGCAAATGAGGAGGGGGCATTTATCATAGTGATAAGGTTACTTTTTTAGCCTTTAGTAAGCATTGTGGTTGTAATGGCTAGCAGTGCATCATGGTCTATTGCTCATCTCTGGCTGAAGTCTGCTCTCTGGTGTTTTACCATCAGACCCCTGCAGATCCTGGCTGCCAAAACAAATTCGCAGCCGGACAAATCAGTCCTAAAACAATTACCGTGAAAGGCCAGTGTTATGCAGTCAATAACGTACGGACTTTCTCATTAAATCTACCACTATATACGGCATGCCTGGGAACTAGTGATGGATAAAATAATGGTAAGGTGATTTCTAATGTTGATGGAGGGTAATGAATATGGTCAGAGTGTGACCCTGGCAGCTTTCCCAGTTTCTGCTTTTATGTGTGTGCTCTCACTCTCCGTCAGTGGTCTGTCTATTAGCTGCGGTTGTCTCCCTCATAGTGCAGACTGTACTGTGTATGCTGTGTTTTTATTTTTAGCTCCTTCTATTGCTAAAACATTTCAGCAAGACACACAAAATGTAATTCATTAAAATTTGAACTGAATGACCCTATTAGCATGTAAATCAAAGTCAAATTGATTAGTTGAGTTGTTCTTTGAATGCTAATATATACATGCATTATACAGATATAAATTTAGTGGTTCAAGTAAACAACATTGTCTTATTTAGATGGTAAATGTTCTGGCCCGTATCCTTCACATCCACTGATCGTTTTAGTTTTAAGACCAAGCTACAGTTACTGGCGTTTGACTTCATTGAATATCTGCCCCTGCTTCCTCCTCAACTGCCAAACAAACCTTTACGCTAAAGGAGGCTTTAAAGAAGCATTTCCTGTTAATCACCAGAGATATATATTTTTTACAGCGTTTATATTTGATGCAACAATTATTTTAAGAGGACGTTTGGGCATGGGCTCTATCGAGTGACATTTAAGTTTGTTTCCTTTATAAATAAAAAGTATTCATATCAGTAAATGTATTGATTGCAAAATGCGATCATTCTGGGGGTTTCAGTAAGACTTTGAGATCGGCCAAAAAGCTTTTTGATAACCTATAAAATTGAATGTTGTATGTGTGATAGTAGAGTCAACTGGACTTTTTGCTGGACTGCAAAAATTTGGATCCTTATTCAAGCACAAATGCCTAACGTATTTAATATATTACTGATTTCTAGCTCAGAACTTTGTGTCTAGGTTATGTATTGATATGGATGTATTATCTGTGTAGTACTCAAATGGGTAGATTGCTTAAAAGTATCAAATAAATTAGGTTTGCAGGTATATTGATTTGCTGTTATTTTCTGAATTACGTCATTTTTCCATTTTCATACATTTTTATCCCTGTGTCGGATAAGTTTCAGTCTCCAGGCGGGGCCTTCCCTGTGTTACTCTAACCAGCTGCTGATCTATTGCTGAGATTTCATAATAATTGATTTTTACTCAGCGGTGGTAATCAATGTCTCGCTCTTTATCCACTTTTTCAGGCACGATGGAACCGACTCGCCTGCAGATGCTGGTGATGTTGTTGTTATGCTGAACAGTTTCCACAGTAAGATTATCAAAGTCAGAGTGAGTGTGTTTCCTATTTACGTTAAACGCTTCATAGCTCTGAACATTATTGAACTTACAGTAAAATGTTTAACAGTTTTTATGACGTGCATGTCTTTCACAGGTCATTTATGAATTATTTCACACAGTCACACTTAACATCGGAAAAAAATAGCCTCACTTTGTGTCTCTTGTCGTTGTAGGTGCAGAAAAGAGCCGAGAAAATCAACGAAGATCTTCTAAGTGAAGCAAGTGAAAGCAAAGGAATATGGGACTCCATAGCAAGGTTGGTAATCTATTCTCACAAACAGCTCAGATTTGGTTGTTTTCAGTTGGTTTAAAATCTTCACGCAGCAGTCACAACTGTTTGCTCATTGACTGGTGGGTTTGTTGACGTGCCTTCTGTTTGTCAATTATACATTGCGGTTCCAGGAGATCTTATTCCTCCCCTGGATCCCGACTCCGATATTATGCTGTAAGATCTAGTCTTGCAAAAAATATGTGCTTCTGTAGGTATGTGTGTGTTTGCGTTTGTGTGTGTTTTTCCTCCAACGCTTCCTAACTGTGTGATCCTGTCTCCTCACTTAATGCTTGCTGTATGAAGTGTTTGGAGCACTTTTGAGAAAAGGTAGGCAGTGTTGCTGCAACCCTTTTAACACTTATAACTTCTTTATCATACTCATTAGCATGCAGTGTTCATTTATTGCTTTCAACTGGTGTGCTACTCTTGTGTTTTGTAACAAATCCAAATGACTTATTTCTTTTAAACACTATATATTTACATTGTAAAGCTATGTTTATGTAAGATATTCACGTTTTCATGTTTTCTTCATACTTTTTTTATTTGTTTATTCATCAATGTGGTATTTTGTGGCAATTTGTGGTAACATTACAGGATTTTTCATCAACATATATGTCTTCATGCAAAAGTGCATAATCTATAATGCAGAGTTCCATACAACCATACATCTACAGTGTTTTTTGAGGCAATGTGAATTCCTATTCATTATCAAGTAAGGGGTCCCTGGTCAGATCTGAGCGTTGTTTGTCTGGAAAAAGAGCCTTAAGAAGGGAAGAAGATCAAACCTTATCATTAAATAAAACTTTAGTCATCTTCATGCAGAGTAGAAGCTCTGGAACCACAATCTTGGGTAGGGGCTCGACCCTTTGTCTTTCTGGAGGTGAATATGGTGCGATGGGTCATATTGATGCAGGGACGCTTTGGAGCCGCTGGCTGAAACAACTCAGTGTAGGCGTTTTCCCAAGAGAAAAGGAACACCACTTGTGTGAGGCCTGTGTCTCAGGGCTGAATAACAATTCAGAGCACTTTGCCTTATTGGAGTATTTATTTGAGACCCTGGTGAGGGCACCACATAGGAACTCCAAAGTTCTGCAGACTTTTGTGCTCATACGGATAACCCCCAGACAGGGTTTGAATGGGAAGCACAGGCGATATATATAAAGAGAAATCTTAGACCATATATGAATGATTAACTCAGTAGTTTCATTGGCAGGTGTTTCCCTATATCTTGGACTCTAAAATGAGAAGAGGACACCAGTAGTGCAGGATGCCTTGGCCCTAAAGGAGACAGATGAACCTCACATTCAGTTGGTTCAGTCATGGAAACAATCACCAGCTTCTTACTCTCCTGAAACCTAACCCCAATCTGTATTTCTTTGGGCACAAGCTTGGGTACCCAGAGAAAATCTATGCAGAAAGAGAGACCGTGCAAAGTCCACAAAAAAGAGTTTGAACCAGGATTTGAACCGATAACCTTCTTGCTATGGGGCAACAGTGCTACCCACTACAATTGGAAGGGATGTGCTCATGTAAATTATGAGTATCTGGCTGTATTATGAAATGGAGCGCAAACTCTAAGTTCAATCACTGCCCTTTATGTTGAAAAAAGCTAATTCAGGTGGTTGGGCTCCCTGATCTGGACACGTCCTGTAGAAGTATTCTTGTCCTCTCCGACTGGGAGCATACGCCAGGCCCCACCCAGAACAAGCTGAGAAGATTACAAATCCCTGCTGGTCTTGGCATCTGTTAATTAGGTGCCTGTCTTTGTCACTGGGGAAAACAAAACTTGGGTTACCCTCAGTAGCCTAATCCTGCCTCGACCAGGAGAAGATTAAAAGCGGAAAGTGGCCGGATAGATGGACCAATACATTTAAAGTTGAATGTAATTTTTAGACCATTTCCCATGGTATGCTTAGATGTGAATAATGCAAGTACTCAACAACATTAAGAGGTTAAAAAAAAAGAGATCAAATAAAATTAATAAGCTTTAACACAATTGCTCCGTAAGTGCTAGAGATGAACTGATCTAAAATTAACTTGCATTTGACTGCATTTGGAGAGAGCAGAGTACTTTCAACTGGCAGGATTCCAGTGTGTCTTCCTTCCGAAATGAGAGTTCATAAATCTTAACATGTAGAAGCCATTCATCACATTAAGCAGAAAATCTAACCATATATGCTACATTGTGCCTGTAGCTACCATCCAGAACTAATAATGATGCGCTGGTTACAATCCACCAAACACAATTTTTTTTTAGTAACAAATGAGACAAAATGCTGAGACAATATTAAATAGTTTGACAGTCAAACCCTCACAAGAACATATGTTTCTCTAAAAGAACGGAATGTCAGTCCCTGAGAAATAAACATTGGAATAAAAGGTTTTCAAATGTGTTGAATATTTCAACAAAGACATTGCGCGTAGACCTTGACCCTCAAAATATTGTTTGAAACGTTAAGACATTTTTCTGTCGTTCTGCACATTGCTTCGTTTTTTTGAAACACTGAATGCTTTGAGAGCCTTGTCGTTGAGGGGCGGGACTGAAGGCCACGCATTGATCTAACACCTCCAAAGAATTAGTGAGGTGGATCCATCCATCAGCAAGCATCAGTAAGTCTAAGTGACACAGTTGTTACAAGTTCTCTCTCTGTTTAGAGGGAGCTTTAGTTCTATTGAGCCATAATGAGCCTGACTGAAAATAGATGCTTTCTTACATCTTGGCTTCTTACTCCTGCTTTGTTTCTTCATTTCTTCCCTTTTGCGCTCTCTCTCTCTTCGTGTCTGTTTGAAGGAGAGTTGTCCTTTCTTGCTACGCTCAGCCTGGGGAACTCTTGATGGTTGAATGTCCTTTATGCTGCTTTTAGAAATCCGAGACATCAGGGCCACACAGAATGTTGTTGGTGAAAGAGTAACTCGTCTTGAACATTCATGTTCTTTTGTGTCCCAAACCTACTCTGGAGAATAGAAAGAGATGTGCCTTATATTTTAACTCCAAGGTTTTTAATGTCGGAGATTTGTGTAAAGAATCAAGTGGTTTTGTCTGAGGCTTAATTATTATATATGTTGGAGTAAAGCAAAAAGTGTTTGCAAACCATATAACTCAAAGGATAAAGTGAACCACAGCATTAGGTTGTTGTGATGAGGATGCTGCCCATGGTTGTGGTTTTATCCATCATGTTTGAAATATTTTGCCATCACATTCCATTACTGCCTACTCTCAGTGGAGAGACGCTCATTTATGACCTGTTCTTACGATCTATTTTTGTTTACAAATTTAACTGGATGCCAGACTTTGTTTTCTAATAGTGTTTTCACTCTTCCTTTGTTAGGGATTTTGAAGTTTTTACAGGACAACATTTTTAGACCAGTCATTACTTGGCATTAGAAATAGCTCCTCTCTTTATGACCATGGTGCGTCATGATTGATGTCACTAATGCACCAACAACTATGGCGCTCTCTCGCCTCACAGTCTTGCTAAATAAGGATCTTCACCCAAGTCTCTCATTTCCACCACATCTGATTGGAGTCAGAGCCATGTCTACTGCAGAGTTGTTGACCTGGGAGTTAATGCCGATTTATCTATTCTCATTGCAGACAAAAGCCAGCTTCAGTGTCACGGTTTCCATTACACACATATATTTGCTGCACATGGACAATCTGCCTTTTGGTATTTCTGCTAACTACTGCTTTGTCTGGTTGGTGCTGTCATCTGTAGCCTTGTGGATCCTTCCAGAGGTCCAGGTTATTATGGGGGCATCAGCCAAGTGGGCTCTCACCTGACCCTCGAAAGCTGCTTTATCTGAGCTGGGCCCCACTGTGGTGCTGGAGGCCCTATGAAGGGCTGACTTAGTTGTGGCAGACAGGAGTTATTCGCAGACCTCCTGAAGCAAATTTTTAAGTGAAGCTAGAGAAATTAATTGAACATGGTCTTAATGATAATATGATGTTTGATAAGCACGAGAGTTTGTGTTGATGGTTGCGACTTGCTCGCTAGTCAGACCATTGCACTTGTGTGTGTGTGCGAGTGTGTGTGTGTGTGAGAGTTGGTTTTAGAGGACGTGCTGAGAAAAACATTATGCTCCCTCACCTCCCTCTCACTCACTGGTGTCCTCCTGGAGCCTCGGGCCGTGGCAGTGCTTGTGATTGAATGTGGGAGAGAGACTCTTTCCTCATCAGCAGTCCGTTTTAGACAAGGACACACAGTTTGACTGCAGACTTGTCTCGCCCGCAGCACAAGTCCTGATTTCTGTCCTCCGCTAAATGTGCCGCGCATCATGAACCACTGCTCTTTAATAGTGGTGGGGGGGGTAGCAGTGCTTTCACAAATGAGGGGATTGTCCTTTTATTCTGATACATTTTCTGACTTACTCTATAACTCAATCTGAAAAGTAAAAGACTGACCTAATGGGCTCTATCTTTGTGCCGATAGAGAGGTTTTGCACTGGTTTTTTTTCCGAAGGCACAAATGAGGTTATTTTGTTGCTTTGTGGTTAGGTAAATATTTAGCTTGGCAAACATCACATTGGATATTCATGCATCTGCCACGTACAGGCTGGACTCTTCAAAATCCCACAGCACAACACGGCAGAAATTATGAGCAACAACTTTCATCATTTTGAAATATATGCTAACTTAAACTTAAAACTTTTAAGACATTGTCTGAAAATATGCTAATCACTTAAATGGCTGCTAACACTTAATGCAGTGTAAATGAGCTGTGTGAACAGGGAGTGTTACTTCTCTCTCTTCTCATCACTAATCTCCATCAGGACCATCCATTTTCACAAGCTCTTTAGCTTCATTCACATCCCAACTCCATAAGGTTGCCGGGGAAACAGACATGTGTCTCTATCTATCCAGAGTCCTTTAGAAGACATTTACGTTCGACAGCAGGATGATGTGTCTCTTCTCAGGTGCCTCACTACCCTTAAAGGAGAGTTATTGTTGGGCTTGGTTTTCACAGACCATTGAACAAAGTACATATAACGTATTGTATGTATCTGTCTCCTGCACCAACATTTAATGGGTTCTGTCTTGGGTCAAGTCCCTCCCCTCCACAAAGTTGCATGTGAATCGGTTGAGTCGTTTTTGCGTAATCCTGCTAACAAACAAACAAATGCAGATGAAAACAGAACCTCCTTGGCTGAGGTTTTATATACTGTTCACTGCTGCAGGGATATAGGCATCCAATTAGGAATGCAACACAAAAATATATTTCATTTTTTACTGTTGCTTTTACTAAAACATTTAGATCCCATGACATTTGTCTCCAATTTAAAACTTAAAAGAGCATATTTGTCTCTTATCTTTTACCTCATGCAGTGAGTTGTTTTAATGTCACAGCTGCCTTCACTGCGTCTGTTAGGATGTTGATTATTTCCACTCCGAGTGTCAGCACATGAACTGAACCGCTGTCGAATCCATCCGAGTTCTAATCTTTTCCAGAGCGTCGTCCTCGCCTATATCACGGCTCCATTTAAATAAAACACCTCCAGTTTGCTGCACAGTGATGCATGGTTTGTTTGAAAAGGTTTTCTGCTGGGAGGTATAACTATTATTACCTCCCTGCTTTACGAAGGCATGGTGGCGACTGGCTTAGTCCTGATTTACTGTCACTGTGTGAAAAAACATGCATCAATCACCACACAACAACCTCATGTATTACGGTGTCGTTTACAGCATCACAGGTGGCGGCTCCAAGAAGGATGATGGAGAGAAGAAAGAGGATGTTCTAAACATATTTTCTATTGCCTCAGGCCACCTGTACGAACGCTTTCTCAGGTCGGTCTTCTTTATTTCACACCAACACACACACACACACACACACACACACACACACACACAAACACACACTGAAGTAGTTATTTTCCAGGTCCGACATGGATTACATTCCTTTCAGCCCTGATCCTGAGGCTCACCTCTCAATCTCTCTATCTCCATCTCAGAATAATGATGCTGTCCGTCCTTCGGCATACCAAAACACCTGTCAAGTTCTGGTTCCTCAAGAATTACCTCTCTCCGTCTTTCAAGGTACTGCCCTGACTTCATGATTTCTTTATTTGCATTATTTCCACTGCTTTTTCAAAACAACGTGACCCGCAGTTCTTCAGACATTCAATTCCTCTCAATGGAGAAAATACCAGTGGATGGCTCCTTCCTCTGTGATGGCATGTGCTTAATCTCAAGGTTTTCGCAAATGAAATTGCCGAAAGGAGTTGCATTTTTTTATTTGAATGGCATCTTTAGTGAATTCATCTTCATTTATCTAGTATTTTAAAATGGCCTACACAATATATTATTCCACAGTTATTGAAAAACAGCCCATGATTTGTCTAGCCAGCATTTCCTATGTCAAAAGGATGCTAATGACTCAGAATACAGTCGCCTAAGTGCATGTTCTCAGTAATCGGATAAAACCTTATCCTTAAAATTGTCTTTGTCATAATATAATTGTCTCAACAGCTAATTTGAGCCCAACTGATAAATTGCATGGACTTTAATATTTGCCGATATGAGCTTTTACACAGACATATCCGTATTTGTTTCTGCTGATATGAACCCCCATGATATTTACTTTACAGAATAAACTATTTAGAAAGTATGTGCATTTATGATACATTTTACATAACATTTAAAATGTAACTTTATTTTTATTTTCTTACTTTAAGTACTTTATATTTGTTTTTTCATTTTTTTTATCTGTAGTCATTTATAAAATAGTTCATGGTTAAACTATAAAATATGAAGTCGATTTCTTGGTCATAAGGGTTGGTCAGACCATAAATTGTAATGAAAACAAATATTCCACTGTATAGTTCTCGGTTGCATGTAAATAAATGTATGTGTGGTGAAGTGGAATTGATTTAGTTAAGAGAACATGCTCTTGTACTTGATTGACTTTGACCTTTGGTGTTTTGTTCTCGCGGCGGTTAGGAGACCATCTCGTTCATGGCCGAGTCGTACGGCTTTCAGTATGAATTAGTGCAGTACAAGTGGCCGCGGTGGCTCCACCAGCAGACTGAGAAGCAGCGTATCATCTGGGGACACAAGATCCTGTTCCTGGATGTTCTGTTCCCTTTGGCGGTGGACAAGATCATCTTTGTGGACGCCGACCAGGTGAGGATCCAATTGCACTGAGAGGAAAGAGAAAAGTCTGCGGCTGGAAGTGAGAGACTCCTCTGGAACTGTTTCAGAGCTGTGTGTGACATTTGGATGAGAGTCCGAACACATCTGAGGAGTCTTCAGTCCTTCTCAGTCCTCAGAGATGTTCTCTCTCTCTCCCACAGATCGTCCGGGCTGATCTGAAGGACCTGAGGGATTTAGACCTGGAGGGCGCTCCCTATGGCTACACACCGTTCTGTGATAGCCGCAAAGAGATGGACGGCTATCGCTTCTGGAAAACCGGCTATTGGGCCTCACATCTGGGACACAGAAAATACCACATCAGGTATATTTCAACAGCAAACTGTTGGAGATTAAAGCTGCATATATAAACAATGCGGGAGCAAGAAATTCTGACATTTAAAAAATGAAACAATAACACAATAATCACTCTCTGTAACATATGCAGCAGAATTAATCCATGCATTTTTAAATAGTAACATTCAGAACACTGTGTTTCTACAGACACGTTCTTCCCTGTAGGCGATTCAGCCAGTTTATTTAGTCAGGGACATTCATGATTTGAACTTTGCAGAGCAGAATGAAAAGAGTCCTAAAAACATATCTGTCACTGTTACATTTATTTTTCTTTACATTAGCTTGGATTCTGAATTCATCAGGATCCTTCATAAAGAGTTTAGTTAAGTTCTACTTAACTAAAAAATAAGAAGAAAATAACTAAATAATAATGTATTTTTATATGTAGAGGCTCAAGATGCTATTGCTGCTTTTGTTGTTCTGCATCTTTCATTGAATTGTTAAATTTAGGGGAAAGCTTAAACTTTCATTAGGTTTCCAAACATTACTTTACTCAGGCAATTCTTTTCATTTTAACAATCCACCAGAGATTGTCTCTATAAGAAATGTGCTTGATTGTTAGAGAATTCAAATAATTCCCCCCCGATTCCTTTGCACAAGCTGAAATCAACAAATCATTATTGGATTTAAACTAATTTAAGCTTTCTTTAAAATAAAAAATAAGCATGATACAGATTAAATTAACCCTGAAAATGTTAAATAGTTGAGCTGCCTAGTGGACGTAAGGAGATGTACTTCTATCAGTGTGCTGACTGATCAGGTGGCAGTTAGTAGACGAACACAGCTGCCATGATGGCGTCTCTCTTTTTGGCCGATGAAGACTGAAAAAGATGAGTCCGAAACTATAGTGATCTGATGGGATGTCGGTGTGCCACTCACTCTGTGGTACGACCTCCGGGAAGCGGAGAGTTGATCCATATCATGAGCCCACAGAAACATAAGGTGGTGAATTCCTCTGGCAGTTTTACATATAATAAGTGAGAAGTGAAAATGCAGAGTTCACACCTTCAGGTTTATTAATATGCCAGGTTGGGTACAATTATCCAAATGTGCCTGGGGTATTTATCTTGAGTCATTTTTATTAAGTCCCTCCTTCGGGCTTCTTCCTTTAGGAAATGGTTTTTTCACACCTCTCTCTCTCTCTCTCTCTCTCTCTCTCTCTCTCTCTCTCTCTCTCTCTCTCTCTCTCTCTCTCTCTCTCTCTCTCTCTCTCTCTCTCTCTCTCTCTCTCTCTCTCTCTCTCTCTTTCTCTCTCTCTTTCTCTCCCTCCCTTTTCTCTCTCTCCTCTCCCATATTTCACCCAGTGCTCTGTATGTCGTCGATTTAAAGAAGTTTCGTAAGATTGCAGCTGGGGACCGATTACGAGGCCAGTACCAAGCCCTGAGCCAAGACCCTAACAGCCTGTCCAACCTAGACCAGGTACATATATCAGAGAACAGCACAATACCACTACTACTACTATTACTATAACTTTGGTCATGTATCATATTTCTAATACACCTTTAATATTTTGTTTCTAGGACCTTCCTAACAACATGATCCACCAGGTGGCCATCAAGTCTCTTCCTCAGGAGTGGCTGTGGTGTGAGACGTGGTGCGATAACGGCTCCAAAGTCACAGCCAAGACGATAGACCTGGTGAGTCCCGGAGCCTTTAGCTCAGACCACAGATGTTTATAAGACATGAACTCTGGAAAACATCCGTAAAATTGGGTCAGGACATTTTCTGGAGTTCGTCTTTCTTATGTAGCAGGAGATTGTGCGGGTTGGACGCGTTCACAGCAACAGGAAAATGTCCAGAACGTTTAGGCGAGCGGTGGAGTCTGGGTAGAGCAGGCGGGAGGCGGGACATGATGTATAAATTCTGCTCCAGAAATCACGTTATTGTTCACAGCACATCGACACCAGCGTCGGCCCTTATCTCTAAAATCTCTTGAATCTAGTTTTCTTTCCAAGATGACAACTTCATCTGTCCCTTCTGCATTGAGGACTTTTCCTCTGGAAACACAGTGTGTGTCACCAATGTCATCAACAGGCTTGCTGGGATCTTCTTGAAATTTTCCTGCTGTCTTCTCACATTGTACATTAACCGGACATTTTATTTTCAGGGCTGTAAGGATTTCATTGTGTAAAATGTTTGGAGCAGCTGACTGTGTCCTCAGATACAGCCGCACTGGAAAATTTCGTAAAAATGTGTGGATTTCAGTGCAGGTCTGAAAGCAGCTTGTGTTATACGTGGAATTACACCAGAAAACTAACCAGAATTACTGAATAATTCATCATCAAATTGAGTTATTCTGTTTTGATATTGAAGTCTTTCCGTATTATTTATTCAGATCATTATTTCCAGTCACTAATGTCCATGAGACACTCTGCATTTAGGAGACAACTGAGGAGCAGTCCCGTAGCCTCCTAAACTAATTTAGAGAATTACAGTGCAGGCTCCATTCCACTGAATTAGGAAGCATTGTCTCATTGTGGTATAGGACACCACTTGGTAACTCAGACAGTAGACATGGCCGAACATCCTTTTAACGGAA
Source organism: Pseudopleuronectes americanus (assembly GCA_038501795.1). Classification (NCBI taxonomy): domain Eukaryota; kingdom Metazoa; phylum Chordata; class Actinopteri; order Pleuronectiformes; family Pleuronectidae; genus Pseudopleuronectes; species Pseudopleuronectes americanus. The sequence continues at coordinate 10,245,217 of CM076727.1, read as the reverse complement.
TTGGAAATCAAATTAGGTTCAACTGCTGCCACAGACTGAGCTGGCAATGACCATCTGACTCGTGGGGAGAAAGTGGCTCTGGTGGCGTGAGTGATGCTTTGTCTGCTTTTCTGCCGCAGTGTAATAACCCCAAGACCAAAGAGCCCAAGCTGACGGCCGCGGCCCGGATTGTGCCTGAGTGGGTCGAGTATGACAACGAGATAAAACGGCTGCTGAGACGAGTCGAGGAACAGGGAGACGCCGAGAAAGAAGAACACAGTCCCTCTGCCTCACAGCACAAAAAAGGTAGAGGGAAAAAAAAGAATATTCCCTGTGCCTTCAATATGTGCTTATTTTTAGCCGAGTGAGAATTCAAACTGTAACACCTACCTCAACCTTATGATCCAATTTCTTTTTCCCACTGTGCTCGCTTTCCTAATTTCCGTCATATGTCTCTTCCCCCTGCACAGACGACAACCTGCGTGATGAACTTTAGTGTCTGCCAGCGCCCTGCTGGAGAGGAGGGGGGCAGCACCTTCTGCACGCAGGCCACCCGCTGACGCCTGAAGACAGACCGTTCCATCTAAACATAGCCATGCAGGACAAGGATGTTGTAGAGATCTCAGAGATGCCATAACTGCTGCTGCTGCAGTCGATACGTCGTGATGTAAGTGTGAGCTGCCAGCTGTGAACTCCTGGTGCACCACCAGCACCAGTCAGGCCTCGGTTAGTACGGTGTTACTGGAAAATCAATTTTCAAATCAGTGTGTGTGAGGGAGGGATAGTTGGCGTTTGTGGCACTGTTTAATTAATGCAAAGAATCTTAAAAGGCACATCTCTCAGCCTACGTCCACATTGTTATGTTTTAGTTTTTCTTTGTTGCTACGTTTACGCCCACTGTCCAAATGACTCCATTTTGTGAGTGCCCCAGGCTGAGGCCCTGGAAACGCTGGGGCTGCGTTTCAGTCTGAAGAGGCAGAAACAGAGATGTTTGAAAACCATGATGCAGTCATCTGCCTCTACTTCCTCATTCTTACAGTTCCATCCCATTGTTGGTCAAACTCAAGAAATCTCTTGTCTTACTTGTTATCACTGCTGTTCCTTCATTCATTGTATTTTTCTATAGCCAAGCAACCAACCACAGAGAAGACAATGTGCCTCCTGATTATGATGTTCAAATGATTTCTGCTGTGTGAGTATGGACGGGTATTATTGTCCTGTGGAGGTCTTAAAATTAAAGTGTACTGGTGTGGATGTAGCCTGAGAACCTAATCTTAAATCAAATTTGTATGTTCTTTGTTCAAAGCTTTTACAGAGAGGCATTATATTTACATTATTCTTCATTTGACTTTGCAAACTTGGACTTTGATCTCATTTTGACTAAAATGCCAAAACCAAAGCTGTAACATGACTTATTTTAATATTTTACTTTAATGAAATGCGAAAGTTGTCAGGTTTACAGTTTGTCAAGTTCCACCCCCATGAATTGTGTTAACATGCATAACATTTATTTAGTTGTGGTGCAAAACACCAGGAATAGTTGAGCAGAGCTTCTCCTTCATTTCAATATGGATCATCCACTGGTGATCATGCAAATGTTGCATCAGAATACTATCTCACTGCTCACAGAGCCATCATGTCCACACATCAGACACGTTGCTGGTAGAGAAGCCTGCACTGCCTTTTTACAAGCTCATAAGTGATCACTTCAGGGGGCGGGGCCTAGCGAACAGCCTCCTGTCTGTTTACCTTTGGCTCATCAGACCAGGCGGAGCTGCTTTTGTTGCCAAGATGTGGATGAAGAATCCTCATTTGCACTCTACAGGTCGTGGTTTATGTGAAGAATACAGGATTTTAAATTATTTCACTGTTTATTTCTTATGTGCGTTCATCTTTCACATGTTAAGAACGAACCTTTCAATATTTAAATTCCCCGGTGACCCAGTGTTTTGTCTCAGGAATAAGACGAGTGCTGCTGCTCGATGAAGACAGGAGCAGTTTTTTTCTTCTGTTTCATAAATAAAAATGGGTGTAGGACGTCTGGGCACCCATCTGTCAATGCGGTGTCGCAGAAATGTTTATACTATGTGATGGTAAAAAATAAATAAACCTTTGATACAAAACCGTAGCTACAGAAAGTTATTTTGTGGATTTTCTTCACCTGTGGATGTGAAGGGATTCGTTCTTCACTCTGAACCACTTCATTGTGTGGAAACACACATGTGGAAGAAGCTGTTAGGATATCTGCCGTCAGGGGGAAGTTTAGATATAATGATGATGAGTGTCATTTCTCAAACTGTTGCTTCAGTCTGTCATTGTAGTAAATTATTCCACATTTTAACTTCCTCGTTTTAATGTACATAAATAGCTCTTTATTTACACTTCAGAAAAACTCCATATAAAAATAGCACTGTACCTATGTACAAACTGGAAGGATGTGAATTGTACAGTGTACAATACATGGAGAGGATGGAGAATGATCAGTTGGTCTTGACAGATAAAAGCTGCTTTGCACTCGGCAGTGATTTGTTTGCATAGCAACAGTCCTTCCCCAAACGGAATCTGAAGTTGTATTATTCAACAACGAAGATGTGTCTTACATTAATGTCGCTGAATTTAAGTGTCGATTGGCTCCACATTGGAATGTGCTGGAACGCCTCTTGTCAGCCATCTCCCTTTTAAATAGGGAGGAAAATGCAAACAATCCCCTCAAGCAGTGCTGGACCCGAGCCTCCTCAGTTGAAGTTGAATTTAAAGTTAAAGGGTCCAGATCCGAAGGGATTGAAACCGGAGTGACCTCCATGAAAGTTCTGATGGTGACTCTGCTGGCTCTCTGGATCCATGGGGTCCTCTCCGTGGTCGAACTTGGTCCTCATCTCTGCAAAACACAAATTGACATGTTGGTGCAATGATTTGAAAAGTGGAAGCCTGTCAACAGTTGACAGAGAGGAGTTGTGTACTTGGCTCATACGGGTTTAGTTTAGTTATTTGATTAATCATTTCTGTGCACTTTTCTAATATAGTTTGGTCAGTTAATTCTATAAATCCCACCAAACTAGTGAGGATTGTGTTGCAATAGTGGAATGTATGAATACAAAGTCATGGAGGAAAGGCTGTGTCTCTACTGCAGACCCTGAATATTGTTATATCAGTAAAGTTTATGTTACAGAATAAACACTGAAGAAGAGATTCGTTTACATATTTGTAAAAAGTAGACAGGACTCCTCATTACCTGGGTCAGTGAGAACCTCTTTGGCCTGAGCGATGTCTATGAACCTCTTCTCCGCCTTCTTCTTTTCCTCTGGATTTTGGAAGTTGTCTGGATGCCACTGTTGTGCCATTTTCCTATAGGCTTTGATGATCTCCTTTTTTTGGGCATTTCTGTGACCATGGGGGAGACAATGATCAGCACATTTAGCTGGAGATAAGATCAAGATTCTATTCCCCTGTTCTCCACATGAGCCGACTAACAATACCAGTGTCAGGGCCAGCAAACTGGCTCCTTTTAAAGAAACCATTACATTTTATAACCACCAGCACTTCGTTTGCCGTACATTTGATTATCATCTTGTCAGTAGAGCCTTTGAATGGAACAGAATTCTAAAAAATTGATAAAACTATAACATTCAAAAGCATTAGGGCTTAACTTGTGGTTATTCAGCGCTTAAAACTGAAATCAAAAACATAAATAGAATCCCGATGCAATCATTTAAAAGCTGTCCACCTAGAAAAAATAGGAAAATTCTCCTTTTACCCAGAGTTTTTAAGAGATTCCAGTGATCAGTGCTCACCTCTTCACGCCCAGGATCTTATAATAATCCCTCCGCAGCGACTGCTTGAGGAGTCGCTGTGCTTTGTCCATGCCTTCTTTAATCTGACGGTCGTTCTCGCTGTGTTTAGCCGCCGTCTCATAGTCACGGATAGCTGCAAAAACAAAAAGCAAATAGGGCGGGCTAGGATCAGCATTGCTTATTCATACAAAACAGCCAATGGGGGTGAATTACAGTATCAACAGTATTCAACTGACACAACAGTCTCCAAGTCCTCGAGCATTGACTGATAAAGTGTCTTTGAGCATGTTGTGGGGTAAATCTTTTGTTTGGGAGACTCCACTCAGATGATAAACCTTCTGAACTTAAATAACTGTCTAAGGCTGATGGGTTAAAGCTGTCTTTTGTACAGAAGTTTGGGATGAAGTGTTTAATAATATTGTAAATAAAAAAGGACGACGTCCCATCTGGAGGAGTTTATGACCGATACTGCAGCCAGTCACCAGGGGGCGATCAAAATAATTTGGCTTCACTTTGTGCTATCAAAAAAGCATCTGGCTAAAAGTAAAACCCACATGAGCAAACATCTGAAAGTGACTGATTTTGTACTTTATCCAGTAAGCCCCATCACATCTCGATAATGTTGCAGCAGCTCCAGGCCGTGTGTGTGTGTGTGTGTGTGTCTGTGTGTGTGTTCGCTCAGAGGCTTGTTTACCCTGTGAAACGTACTGAGGTGAATTTAAAACTGCTTCTGACAGTTTAAAAGCCCACATGAGGTCGGCTGCTCCCACCTGCTGATGTGCTCGCGGTCAGACAGCGTCTCCTGCGGTTGCAGAACTGATGAGCTCTTGGTAAACGGTGTTATTACTCCGGCTCTGACCTGCCTGCAGGGTCGCCGCTGTTAATTGTGGATTTAATTGGATTTACATGCGTGTGTGCATTTGAGTGAGAGCGATAGTGAATGTTCTTTTCTCTTTTGGAATTTTATATGACTTGTTTTGTCCTCTCGGCATAAAATAGAAGTTAAATTCACATTTGTGGAATTGACACTATAGATGGCCAATATATAAACTGACAGGGCTTTTAATGTGACTGAATTCTTTCCTCTGTTAAACCACTTGCACGATTATTATTGTACCTAAAGAGAACCAGCATCTAATTCTTACCACCCACCCACAGCCTGTACCACCCAGCGCTGGGTACCTACAGCCTCTGCCTGTCCAGCTCCCTGAGAGTGTCAGGTGTGAGGAAGGTTTTCTATAATGTAAATGACGTACATTGTCAACAGATCCAATGTAGTTCTGAGTTCGATTCCGGTGTCAACCTACAGCCAACTGTTCTAAAAAAATACACTCCTCCTGAATGTATCATCCTGCTCGGTTATGAGTCATTACTTTAAGTTTTATTTTAGTCTATGCAGCTCAAATCAATACGAGTGTTGGAGACAGACGCACTGGAATCAGATGAAAACTTCATAAATATTGTTAAAATAGAAAATGAGAGCGTTGGCTCGGCCTAGGTTTTCAGTCCTGCACCTTAACACTGAATAACTGCCAATACTGATACAAATCCTGTACTTACTTATCGTATAATGCACTATGTCCAACTTTCAGGGGATATTTGTAATTGTGTGTATTGAAATTACATCTTGAATAAAAAGAAGAACAAACCCTTCCAAAATGTTAATGGCAGACAAACACCCGTAGTGACAATAAGTAGAGTTTCAAGTTCTTATACAAAGGACAGCTGATGTTAAAATAATTCTATAGGAACCAGGGTTGGGATAATCTACACATACGCACTGAAGGGAGATGAATTGTTTAGAATTGATTTCAAACTTAATTGTGAGATGACTGTAAGGGATTCTGACGATCTCTGAGCCAATCGGTTAACTTCTGAACACGAATTAGCCTCCGGGGGCAACGGCCAATATTTTGTCGGCAATTGGAACCCAAACTCTGTTCGGCGAACTCGTTTACATTCTGATGGGTCAACACCAATCGAACGTTTCTCCACACAAACAGCGACCCTTTTTGTTGGTGTTTTAGGTCCAGACACCACTGTGACTAATCTCTATTAGCAGCTATCGGCATATGAATACAGATAAATGAAAACGCTGGTACCTGACGCATTTCGATCAATGTGTTCTGCCTCTGACAAGCAAACCCTGCTCAAATGTTATCGGCCTAGCTAGAAAACAGAAAGCCTCCTGTGCCCCCCCCCGCCTACCGATTCAGCACATTCACATGGAGCACCTGTTCATAAAGAATAGCAGGGTAGCAGCAGACCATCAGGTGACAGGTGACACGACGGCTGGGAGGTGATTTAACAACACGTCGAGGAAAGTGTTGTTTCGTGCTAATCCTGCCTCTGCCTCCACGGGCTTAATGAGGACAGTCAAAGCTGCAACTTCTGCATGATGGCAGCTCTTCATCTTCTAGACGACACTTACTTCTCACACACTGATGATGAGGATCTTTGAGTATTTTGGGGCGTTAGAAATAGTTAATTGCTCGTTGTGTTTATTGACATTTAGGCTTTGATTTTCTTTTTTCAAATTCACAGTCACAAGAGATTTACTTCAGAGCGACTGTGTTAAATGAGACCGAATTTAATTGTCAGGTCAAAGAAGCTGATGAGCCATTACTTTACTTCACTGGGCATAGTGCTACAGGGACCCCTTGTGGTAAGCTATTGCCATGACATCCAACAGTTAGGCCTCTCAAGTGAATCAGAGGTTATTACAACATACTGTACACTCAGTGATATGGATTGCATTAAATTAAAAGAGTGTATCTACTAAAGTGGTCAGAAATGTTCAAGCCACTCATGCTGCTTTCAGACATTTACTGAACTCCATTTGTGTTCACAGCCCCATCAGATTTCAGGATAATCTCCTGAAATCTGATGGGGCTGTGAACACAAATGTCCAACTCACTTACTGCGGATATTCTCCTAAGTTTCTCCTGCCAGCCCCTTACTAAGAACTCTGGACAGTGCCTTAATGAGCCCATATGAGAAAACAGCAGGAGATTATCTGGAGTAAGTTTATAACATTTCTATCTGATTTCTGTGTTGTTGTGAGCACGTCTCAACAGGACCATCTTCTGCTGTGTTCTGTATTTGTGAAAGTCAAACGCCAGAGAAAGTCTTTAAAGGCCGATAAAATTGTGTGAAGTGAACATTTAATTGTGGTTGTGGAGTAAAGTTACAACAATCTGCACAACAGCTGTGTCACAGGTGAGTCCTTCTTTAATAAAAAACCCATGTCCAAGGACAATCTCTAAAATAAGACACGGCTACATCTCACAGTCTTACCTTCCTCATACTGCTCGTCCTGGATAAGGGCCTCAGCTCTGTCCTTCAGCACGTTTACATTCTCTGGGTCCGACTCCAGGACTTCACTACACACCGAGATGGCCTTGCTACCATGCTGGCCCTGGTCACAGCACGTAGAAAATGCAATGGTCAGATACAGAGTATCACAGGTGAGTTACTACATCACGTGGCAGCAGGGAGAGGTCTTACCTGTGACAGGGCATGGCAGATGCGCCCCTTGGCAAGGAGAGAGAACTGGGGAACGTTGGGCTCAGTCTTCATCACTGTCTCATATTTACTCACAGCGTCGTCATATCTAAAAGAACAAGAGGCACTCTGTCATTCTCTTGATTTAATCTCGGGAACATATCTTGGGTGTGTCAAGTATAATGTGACATCCATTCACATTTATATGTGTTTTCCATGCCTGTCTGCAAGGGCAGGAAAATGCCGGAGGATAAGGACACAGTCATTCTACAGCTAACACAATCCATGGAATTCAGAGGGGATGTTATTTTGATTATTTACACAGATACACAATTTTCCTGAACACATACAGACATACACCCACACACACCTCTGCTCTTGGATGAGTTCCTCTGCAGACCGGATCTGCTTGTTGAGCTTCTTGACCTGCTTGTAATGGCTGTAGCACTGCTTGTGATCAGGATCCAGCTTCAGGCACTCACGCACTTCACTGCAGATCAGAGAAGGAAGAAAAGTGAGTGTGGTGACAACAGGCGCACGTTTGATGTTACTGCATGTGCTTTACACACGTACACACAACAGTCCAGCAGTAACAACAGTTTGGGTGAAGCTCAAGCTGATATGATTTTATTTTAGAAGCCTCTTTTTTCTCGTGGCCCTTGTTCTGCTTGGCTTCTGATCTCAGCTGCTCCAGATATTTTCTCATCTCCCTTTTTGCCTTCACATCATATAATGAAATATCGATTTAAAAAGGTTAGGGTATTTAATCTATTATTTGCGACAGCTTGGTAATTAGGAGGGTCTCTCATAGTGACAATGTTTTACCCTGGTCCCGCAAAATATTGTAGTCTGCAACTTGTTCTTACTTGAGGGACATCTCATGGTCTCCCAGGTTGTAGTAGATGGTGCTGAGTTTGTAGAAAGCCTGGGTGTTGTCATTCTTTAACTTCGACGCAGCTTTGAGGTCGCTGACGGCCTTCCCCATCTCTCCCATGTGGATAAAGCACTCGGCTCGCATCTCACGAGAAGTCACATCCCAAACGCAAGTCTGTCACAGGAGGACGGGAACTCTTACAAACTGCAGGACTCATTATAACGACTACACCGATGCTTGCAGGAAGAAATCAGGCAGTGCTGACGAGGCACGTGTCTCACCTCGATGATTGTGTCGAGCTGGACAGAGGCTGTCATGTAATCCTGGCTGCTGTAGCTGCTGTGTGCCTGAGCCACCAGCCGCTGAATTTCATCCGACTTTGTCAGCTGACTCTGGGCTTCTCTCTGGTCTTTGTCGTTGGGGTGGGACTTCAGCTGGAAGATTGCAAGGTAAGACATTATATCAGCCACTTAGAAACTAAATTAAGTGTGTGGAATAAGAGATGTTATAACTACAGACTCTGTGTGCGTAAGATGATTTTGTTCTCTCCCTCCCAAATAGGTTCCAATATGAGTTCTTATATTTCTGAAAAGATCCCGGTGCCAATTACAGCAGTGCGCACCATAACTGACACACATTACATTACAATCATCCCCATCAAAGAGGTCATCATATTCACAAGAGCCATCTCAGCTAATGACACATCCTTTACGAGGAGAACCAACTACCCCTTGAGTGTTTCCTGCTGGCTCGGCTAAAGAAAGAGTGTAGAGCATTAATGTGAAGCATTACACCAGGCCGGTGTGGTGGACTGCTGAAGCAGCAGGACAACATGCAGCTCAGCTCAGATTCTTTGACATTATACCAGCACAGTATTGTCCATATAAATCTTTATAAGCTCAGATACCAATAGGCGTCAACAGGGAATCAATGGCCTTGCTATCTTGAAGCAGGAAGTGTTAAAGCAGTGTAAAACTTTCCAGGCTTTGCACCGTGACTGTTGAACCTCTAACTGTTTAACTTACTGTAGATATAAAAAAGGGCATTTGTATCTTCTGGGGTCTAACATGGTAAATCCAATGAAAAATGCATTAGCGAGTCATAATCCTTAATAAGCACCTACAAATGGTCCCTGAAGGCCCGAATGAGAGCCCATTCAATTTAATCTTGTAAAATGGCTTATGGATGCTGCAGTCTTTCATAATGTATTATGTGTATTTTGTGTATCACTTAACTCCCAACTGGAGTTTTGTTAAAGGTTGAGTAAGCAAATCTGATGCAATAAACATTAATTGCAGATCAGTTGAAGGAGAGGGACCGTTCAACCTTTCCTTCACTGAAAGACCATGTGTCTGCAGACAAGAGACCGCCAGAAGGCAAGTGAACGGAAGGAGTGTTTTCCAGTGAATTGTGGAGCGTTATGGAAGCTTTGACGGTGTACTGTTGGAGCAGCTCACTTGATTTCTTCTTTCGTAAAAACAATCTAAACAACAGACTCAGGCTTTTTTTTTACTCCATACCTTTTTTGGATTCTGTGTTTGTCTGCATGCCATTTGCTTGACAAAGTTTAATATTATAAAGTTTGTTTTGCGAGAGCTTTCAGAAAGTATTCAAATCTGCACAGACGTAACCCACTCTGGATTCCGTCATTGTGTGGTTGTCTTAGCGATGTGCATATATGAACGTAGGAGATGGAGCACTGAAGACAGGGGATTATTGCTTCTGAATCGCTTCCTCCACTTCCTACATCTAACTGTAAATTTTGAATCATATTGATACCACACTAGTCTAGATCTGAGAAACACTGACATCTCCTGGTGAACTCTGTTTATTATGACCTCTTCTCAGTCACATTAATACTGGATGTTACTCACCACCTTCTTGAAGTCACTCTCTGCTTCGTCGAGTCTCCCCTGCTTCAGAAGGAGGTTTCCTCTCTGAAGTCGTGCCTGTTGGGAGAGGGATCGAGATGGAGAGACGGAGAGCGAGAGATAGAGGGAGAGAGCAAGCAGAGTCAGGACAGACTGAATGAATGATTGTGCAGCTCTCTTATGAAGAAAGATTTGAACAGTTTAAGCTTCATTATGAAGAGCTCAGCGTTGATATTGTGGTGTTGGCTACAAACAAATCAATGTAAAATCAAGCATACATATACTTCTGATACATTGTGAAACTTGGTCAGCTGGACGTCAGCTGTGTAGCTGATCCTTCATATGTGGAAGAGGAGCCATTAGTGTTCACACAGTGAAAAGAGTGAGGCCTTTTGCATCCCACACCCTCTTCAGATGTGGCCTGAGTGATCGGATCTCAGGATCCACCGAGGACGCATTGAGAGTGCATTCAGACAGATGTTAACACCAGGTCTGAACTGGGTCACAGGTTATATCTCTGGTGAGGATGCAGTACGATACGTGAAAATAAGATTCAAGACAAATTGGTGAGCAGAAGAAATGTACCGATGTGAAGTCCGGTTTGAGCTCTATGACTCTGCTCAAATCTGGCAGCGCCGACTTGGACTTCCCCATCGCAAGAAACACCGTCGCTCTCCTGTAGAAGGCCATGTAGTTCTTGGGATCTCCGTCTGACGACACAGAATGGAGACAGATGAGTGCAAAAAACCTTTGCACTGCAATTTCTAATGTCAAAAAAAATGTAAACAACTCTAACTATGCATGTTGATGACACTTACCCACAGCAGCGTGGAAATGAGAGAGGGCATCAGCTAACTGTCCAGCAGCCAGCAGCTTCTTCCCCATCTCCATGTGATTGTCCACACTGCCATCCCGACCACAGGTCACCCCTGAAACACACACACACACACACACACTACTGAGCATAGACTGCAACACTACAGTGACGTGTTCTCGTTTGACAGACATCTCTGACAGACAGCACTGACAGACCACTGACACGCTGGACATGACTTTGACATGTAGCAAGCTTGACGTTGTTAAGTTAACAACTGGTTAGCTTACACCTAAGGGTGGCTAGCGCTAGCATGGTGGCAGTTGTGCTAGTTTTGAAATCTCCCGTGGGCAAAAACAAACTGAACACTGTAACTAACAATAAGCAGATGCAGGGCTACTTTCAAAAGAAGTGGTTAGCTAGCTTAGCGTTAGCCCACACTGTCGTGGAGATGTTGACATTAGCATTAAAGCTAATAACATGCATTTTTGACTAGGCTAACATTGTTGTACCGATAACTTAAGTTACAGTTAGTTTGTCTAGCAAAGTTGGGTTTAGGCTAATTCAGCCTCTTACCTTCGTATCTCATGTCCACCAGGACAAGAACATATGGGATGTAAGTCAGTATTTTGTGAGCTACATGCTCAATGGACACCATGGTTCAGTTCGTGTCCGACGAGTCCTCGTGCTCCCGATGTCCCACAGAAACGAGCCCGCGTGGTTTCAGCTGTAGTTTGTCTCGTTGAGTGTCCACAGTCCCATCACAGGAGAGTCCCGCAGCATGGTCTCTGTGTCTGTCTCTGTCCCACTCAGGACAGCGACCCATCCGATCGTGGGGGACACTGATTGGCTGGATGCACCGGACAGCCCCGCCCACCTCCGCTGGCTCAACTGAGAGGAGCCACGGCAGCATTACGAGAGAGAGGGAGAGAGGGGGGAGAGAGGGGGGGGCAGAGAGAGAGGGAGAGAGGGAGGGGAGGGGGGGGTGAGTGGGGAGAGAGAGGGGTGAGAGGGAGAGAGGGGGAGAAAGGGGGGAGATCGAGAGAGAGAGAGAGAGAGAGAGAGAGGGGGAGATGTTGATTAGAATTCTTTTTATATTTTTTTATTTTTTATTTTTTATTTTTTCAAAGCTCCGGTCAACACGTTGATAGATTTAGTTCTTTCCTTACAGGAAACTGATTTACAGAATGAATCAACACATGAGGCTGCAGAGGGCGCTGTTGCTCAGTAAAAGTGACAGTTTTGCTTTGAATGACAGAGAACGACTACAGTTCCCCAAACTGATAAGTTCATGTTGTTTGTTTTCTCCAAACAACATGAATCACAATATTTAATTGAGAATTGTTGAACAAAAAACTAAATATCTGCATGCAAGTGAATATAAGAGGAAATGTGTGTTTTTGTGGTTTGACTGAATTGACCCTTCGAGCTCTCTGAACTCACCAGGTCTGAGGTGCGGTGCCGAGCTGCAGCAGGTGACTCCCTGGTCGTGGGCGTCCTTCTCGGCGTGCAGGAGGCTGATGTCCACGTCCCACAGTTTAAGATTGCTGTCGGTGCAGCCGGTCACGAAGACCTGGCCACACTGTGAGTAGCAGCACACCACGACACTGGCCTCGCTCACTGAACTGCATCTGTGTGGGAAACAACACGACTTAGCAAGAAGGGAGTGAAATATAGGGAACGACATGAACTAGTTTAAAAACCATTTTGCATTAGACTGTGAAGTTTAACATGACCTGTGAGAGTGAAGAGACAGAGCAGGCCTGATGGGATAAGGGCCAGGACGTGGTTCTTTAGTCCCATGTGTCTCTTTTGTCTTTTCAAAGCAGTAATATGACTTTAAACCTTATTTGATGCAGCCCTGAATTAACTTTAATGTTTCTTTAGAAGATGGGTTAAATTAATGAATGATTACAGGTTACACTTTTCCAACCGGCATTTTACTATGAGACATTTTGAATGTGTTTTTGTTTGTGCTCCACTCACTCTGACGAATACTTTAATAATTTGATGGCACATGATCCCGTTCACCATAACGTTTTACAAAACAATATATATCAAGGCAGATCCTAGTGGTCGTGGTGGGATGTTTCCATCTGCGGATGAAGGTTGTACCAGATGTGGCCAAAGGAAACATTCACACTGATGCTGAGACAACTGATCAGTCAAACAGTTGATTGACATAAAACTAAACTGCAACTGATGTGATAATCCATTATTAACTTGTGTTTTTATGCTGAAATACCAAACATTTGTTGGTTCCATATTCTCATATGTGGATCTGACGCTTTTCTTTGTTACTAATTATTAACTAATAATCTTTGACTGATTGATTTATTTATCTGACTTATTGATGCAGTGAAATAGTCAAACAGCAACTCACAAAGCAGACTACGCTTTGTATTGCATTTGTTGATCATGTTTTATTCTACCCAATAACTAGGCTGGGAAATGTAAGTAAGCAGCGGGAGCGGAGTGAAATAATGAAGGAAGTACTTCCAAGTGAAGAGAAGTTTAAAAAAAGGTAAATTCTCAAGTAGGCGTCCTTAAAATATATATTATTAATGGTTATTAAACTTATTATCATCAAAGCTAAAAAGGCTGAGATTCTGCCTAATAATAGTGTTACTTCTGGAAAAAAAAAGTATTTTATCTGGGCCACACATCCACCATTTAAAAATAATATAACTGCAAAAGTTGCTACTACTATATTCATAGTAAAATCCAGTTACTTCCAAGTCCTTCGGCTGCAGCTGTCTGGAGACGCCTCCTTGCTGGATTAAAGCCCAGCTCAGGTGTCATGTCTGTCCACAGGACGTCTGACAAGACTGGTGAAAGGAACGGCTCAGAGATCACACACGATGCACCGCAGAGAACATTGCTTTTTGTTTAAGGGGGTTTATTACAGTATGTTGTGCAGGACACACACACAGGACACACACACACACACACTGTAAATAGAAAAACTGTTCAATGTTTTGCTTTCTTGGCTGCAGACCCAGGGCTGCCAGGATCGGTGCGGCCTCTCTTGCCTCCCCTCTGCTTCCTCAGCATGCCTATGAAAAAAAACATATTTATACATATTAATTTGGGAGCAGGTGACAGGAAAATATCAAATAACAGTATGTTTTTGTATTAAAGAGAATTAAAGTGAGCAGAGGAGCTGTGGACACACCATCTTCCAGGAGCAGGGTCAAGTACTCCATATGCTCCTGGAGGTTTTTCTGGAGACCCTGCTCCCGCATGCCACAGCCATGCAGCGCCCCCACCAGATTGTGGAGCTCCCTCAAGTCTGCGACTTGCCACCAACCGTGCAGCATCTCTACGAACAATAGAGAGAGAAGTATTGTAATTGCTTAATTTTAGCAGCATAAGGAAGTTGCACAGCTGAGTGACAGTCATCACAATATGTATTCCAGGACTGTCTGGGCATTGATGATCTTTAGTCCAGCATATTTCACTTGTGCTTACTGGCAGTGAGCCACTCTTACCTTTAGGGATAGGCTGGGGTGTGGGGTAGTTCTGGGTCGTGGCTGCCTCCACAGCAGGGAACAAGGCACAAGGTGGCTTGTCATGCAGGGCCTCTGTCTGAGAGGAGGGATGTGAGGGATAAGACGCAGTGGAAGTGGTTTCAGCGGAGCTACTGTTCCTGCGTTTGTCAGGACGGGTGTTTGAAGATCGAGCCTTTTTGGCCACTCTCTTGAGGAAGATTTTGAGACTGCCTTTGTCCTGCTGGCTCTCTGGTGTGGCTGTATCTCGGTCTGGGCCCGGTACTATCCTGTACTCCCACTCCATCTCACTCTCTTCCAGATGCGCCTCCTGTATCTCCTTCATCTCTTCAATACCTGAGTACCATTTAAAAAATCAGCTCAAAGTGCATAACAAACATAACAATTCAAATATATATGAGTTTTCACCTTCGGGGCTCTCTATGCCCTCAACCAAGATGCCGCCACACTCTGGGAAAAGCCAGTAACGCCTCTTATAGCGGTCCTGTCCCATCATAATGGAGCGCTGTGACTGAGAGGAGTGTAGCAGGTTCTGTTTGATCTGACTCTGTTGCTAAAGAGACAGAAAACCGAGGTAGAATGGGATTTGTTTAATTCATCAACAGGCCATTCTTAGAAAATGAATGTGGGTGAAATTTACCATGCATAGTTTCTCTATCTGTTTTTACCAGCTCCTCCAAACTGGCAGAGTTCAAACTGTCGTCCTAGATGAAAAGATCTCATTAGTGTGAGGTCAGTGGACTGACTGACATTAACTATAACTCACGCTGATCGAGCCACTGGCAACAGTAAAAAAAAACCCATCATGCTGTTACTGACCTCCTCCTCACAGATCTCTGCTCTCGCCCATGTCCTTCCTTCATAATCTTCTCCCTCCTCTTCATCTGCTTGGACCTCGCTGTCGTCATCAAGGTTGAGGTTGTCATCTCCATCCACACTGCTGTCACTCTTCTTGGTCCTCTTGCTGTGGATGCTCCTCAGTCTTTGAATGCAGAAAAAGATTCACAAAAAGATTTTAAAAACATTGCACAGAACCTTCTGGTAACAACGTGGAAGAAGCATGTTCTCACTTGCGGAGCTTTCCCTCTACAGCCCTCATATCCTTCCTCAGGTTAGTCATGTGATCCATCTTCTTGTCGATCTCACTGCAAAGTAACATTGAAAATCATGCTTCCATTCTTAGATTAATACATTTGCAGCACACTGCAGCCGGCAGGAGATGCCTTTCAAAGTGTTGCTGCAACTAATGAAAGATTAATGAAACATAGTTTGATGCAACCTTTTGAAACTATCCATCAGACCATGATTTGTCATGTTCCTTTTTATAAATCCGTTGTTTCTTCACAATTTGAACCCTCATGAACAACAAGTGACTATTTTCTGCTCTCAGGCAAATAGATTAACTTAAGCTCCAGGCACATAATAAACACTTGGTTAAACTGTGCAAGCAATCAACTTTACAAAGTTAAAATGGCTCATTCAACACAAATTTAACAATACTTTGAATTTGTTTTTGTTATGTTGTGAATATAAGCTAAAATAAATGAGAAATGAGGTGTGTGAGGATTAGAAGGAAATGGATCCCTCACCTGATCACAGCTTTACTGCCGCAGAGCTCATTGACCAGGAACGACAATATGCAAACCTTCTCAGACGCACTGTGGGCCTGAAAAGCTCGAGTCCTCAGACTGAGGGCCAGTGCAGTTGACTCTGTCTGATCACAGTGAGCCTGCATGTATATCTGCAGGATCTCAGACACATTGTCTCTGGTGATCGCCACATTTTTCAAGTTTTCCCCTAGTAGGGTTTTGCTCTGAAAGAAAAAATATTGATAAGTTCAGTCAGTGTGTTTAATAAATGTTTCTTCACCTACTCCGAGTGAAGAGTAAGTATTTTCGTATACTACAATGTCAAACAGAACAGGAACAGAAACCAGTGTGTTCTGACTGGTTAGCAGAGAAGAGGCAGTCTGCTAGTATAAACAAAACAATGTCAGCTCAGCTGTTATGCTGTTGCCAACATGTACTTATACAGAATGTATTAAACTAAAGTGTCCCTGCTGTCAGGTCTTCCTTAAATATATTGAATAAAAATACAACTCTACTTTTGAACTACTGCAGTGGTTCTGAGTCAGCTACAGAAATGGTGAAAGTCAATGTCTAAAGCAATTCATTGTGAAACCTGTAAAAGTTACGTCTGATCAGTATAAATGTGTGTGTGCATAAATACATGATTAACAAATTCTTTACAATTCAACAACTGTATGAATACTACACTGACAATGACAGACTCACCCTGTGACCTGCAGGTATACCAGGATCCTGTATGGCTGAAGAGACCATGCTCACCAGCAGGTCTTGTACTTTCCCCATACTGCCCCCAGGGTTAAGCAAACCCTCTTGGAGGACACTTAAGTCGAGGTCGTTTAAATTGTCAAATCCCAGCACCTTTCCAAAGCTGTGCAAAAACTGCATCACCATCAGGCAGTCAGATAAGGTGCTTCCTTGCAAGAGCAGACCAGGGATTCGTGAGAGCTCTGGAAGACACTGAAGAAAAAAAATTCAAAATAAAGCTCAATGTTATATTATACTTTGAAATGATTTGTAAATCTATCTGACCTAAGTATTTCTTGTTTCAAACAATATAGGTTAAATGTGTTATAAATACTAGTCCACAATACAGTATATAGATTCAAGTATATGATCAGTAGAACTTGTTATGCTTTCAGTGGCCACTTGGTGGCAGTACTCTGATTTATACCTGCTCTCTTTAATCAAACATAGATGCTATCAGTGATATTAAGCATCTGTTTTTGTATGTGACAGTAAAACAATGAAACCATAAATTTGTCAAAGCATCTAATCTTCATGCCTACAGCTCCTACACTGATTATACTGATTTATTTCCTATGGTAAAAAACAACAACACATGCCTGGTTGAATTCTTAATCTCCCCACGTACATGTATGTTGTACATTCCACAGATGGAGACTATCTGTGGTAATATGTACGCACTCTGATGTACTGACTCTCTCTGTGTGTGAATACCTTAAGATCTGCTAGACACATGTCTTCAATTGGCTTCTTTAGAGCCTTTGCTTTTTGCAGCGCCAATTGTCTCAGCTGGAGTTTCCTCTCATTGTTTAGCCGTTTCTCCTCAGCTTTCACTTGCTTCACTTGCTCTTTTTCCTGCAGCCAAGAGATCGTATTATTCACGATGATATTGATATTGGTATAAAAACACAAACTAGGAACTAAATTAACACATCAGAATTGAACAAGTAGTCACTATTCTTTACTGACTACTAAAACTAGTGAGGAAACATATGTGTGAATGAGCAGTTATGCACCTCTGCCTTCTTACGAGTCTCCTCCGCTTTCTTAAGCATCTTTTCCTGCCTACGTCGTTCCAGCTCCTAGCCGAGTACAAAGACATTATTTTTTTTACTAAACACAGTTTCTATTATACTATGAAGACAAGGGTCACAGATGAAACACAACATGGAACACTTGACATGCACAGAAGAAGCGTCTGCATTGGTCACACTGTCACAATGATGTCATAATCAACATGCTGCATATTGAACAGTAGTTGAAGTGCAAGACATACACGACATTTAAAGCTAATGGAACATAGTGATTAATAAAAAGCAAACAAGAGTAGTGATGTACACAGAAAGCATAAACTCTAAGTTACAAACAGCCATTATTAATCTGGACTGAAAGCTGGTACAGGCCAAGAGTTTCAGAACAGCATGCAGAAGAATGAGTGTGTATCAAATCAAAAATGATGGAATTTAAAGGATTAAATTGTATATCTGATTTATAAATAATACAACCTCACTCATAGCTGCTAAACTCTCCCCACAAATTAAATACATCACTGTATATTGACTTTTCCAAATGGGACAATAGATAAGTCGTGCTCACTTGCTGTCGTAAAAAAAGTATTTCATCCAAATCAGAATTGAACAAGTAGTCACTCTTCTTTACTGACTACTTAAAACTAGTGAGGAAACATCTGTGTGAATGAGCAGTTACGCACCTCTGCCTTCTTACGAGTCTCCTCCTCTTTGTTACGCATCTTTTCCTGCCTACGTCGTTCCAGCTCCTAGCCGAGTACAAACACATTATTAGCTTTCCTAAACACAGTTTCTATTATACTATGAAGACAAGGGTCACAGATGGAACACAACATGGAACACTTGACATGCACAGAAGAAGCTTCTGCATTGGTCACACTGTCACAATGATGTCATAATCAACATGCTGCATATTGAACAGTAGTTGAAGTGCAAGACATACACGACATTTAAAGCAAATGGAACATAGTGATTAATAAAAAGCAAACAAGAGTAGTGATGTACACAGAAAGCATAAACTCTAAGTTACAAACAGCAATTATTAATCTGGACTGAAAACTGGTACAGGCCAAGAGTTTCAGAACAGCAAGCAGAAGAATGAGTGTGTATCAAATCAACAATGATGGAATTTAAATGAGCTGTGTGAATGAGCAGTTACGCACCTCTGCCTTCTTACGAGTCTCCTCCTCTTTCTTAAGCATCATTTCCTGCCTACGTCGTTCCAGCTCCTAGCCGAGTACAAACACATTATTTTTTTTACTAAACACAGTTTCTATTATACTATGAAGACAAGGGTCACAGATGGAACACAATATGGAACTCTTGACATGCACAGAAGAAGCGTGCAAGACATACACAACATTTAAAGCTAATGGAACATAGTGATTAATAAAAAGCAAACAAGAGTAGTGATGTACACAGAAACTATAAACTCTAAGTTACAAACAGCCATTATTAATCTGGACTGAAAGCTGGTACAGGCCAAGAGTTTCAGAACAGCAAGCAGAAGAATGAGTGTGTATCAAATCAACAATGATGGAATTTAAAGGGTTAAATTATATATCTGATTTATAAATGATACTACCTCACTCATAGCTGCTAAACTCTCCCCACAAATTAAATACATCACTGTATATTGACTTTTCCAAATGGGACGATAGATAAGTCGTGCTCACATGCTGTCGTGAAAAAGGTATTTCATCCAAATCAGAATTGAACAAGTAGTCACTATTCTTTACTGACTACTTAAAACTAGTGAGGAACATCTGTGTGAATGAGCAGTTACGCACCTCTGCCTTCTTATGAGTCTCCTCCTCTTTGTTACGCATCATTTCCTGCCTACGTCGTTCCAGCCCCTAGCCGAGTACAAACACATTATTTTTTTTACTAAACACAGTTTCTATTATACTATGAAGACAAGGGTCACAGATGGAACACAATATGGAACACTTGACATGCACAGAAGAAGCGTCTGCATAGGTCACACTGTCACAATGATGTCATAATCAACATGCTGCATACTGCACAGTAGTTGAAGTGCAAGACATACACAACATTTAAAGCTAATGGAACATAGTGATTAATAAAAAGCAAACAAGAGTAGTGATGTACACAGAAAGCATAAACTCTAAGTTACAAACAGCCATTATTAATCTGGACTGAAAGCTGGTACAGGCCAAGAGTTTCAGAACAGCAAGCAGAAGAATGAGTGTGTATCAAATCAACAATGATGGAATTTAAAGGATTAAATTGTATATCTGATTTATAAATAATACTACCTCACTCATAGCTGCTAAACTCTCCCCACAAATTAAATACATCACTGTATATTGACTTTTCCAAATGGGACAATAGATAAGTCGTGCTCACTTGCTGTCGTGAAAAAAGTATTTCATCCAAATCAGAATTGAAAAGTAGTATTTCTTTAGATGTATCATAAATCTTCTCATCCTTTTATAAATTCTTTGCATTGCAGCCTTTTTCGATCATATGGTGGACTTAATGGATGTGTTTTCCCTGAGTGACAAATAGCGCGGATGTATGCAGTGCCCTGATTTGAAAAGCCATGCAGAGGGGTGTAGTATGACTGCAACCAAACACGACACACAACATACTGCTGGGACGGCAACCAATTACCACAACACATCCACAATATGTTGTTGAATGTACATAAACTAACATACCCCACACCATATCTAGTCTATACCTCTCCTACTCCTGGTAGGAAGAGTTGGCAAAGTATAAGGAGATAGAAAAACCACAGGAGAAAATCAATGCAAAAAAATCCAACCTATGGTTAAAAATATACCAATGAACCTCAAATTAATTAATACTATTTTTCACTGATATATTGTGCGTTAATTAGTTAGAGACCATCTTCAAGTTATTCAAATCATTTGAGGTAAAAACACCAAAAGACAAATTAACATTTAACCGGAGCAACAATGTTTGATTAATGAATCAACCGATCATTTCCTTGATTCGCAGTATAACATGAAACAAATGTGAAAAAATGAACTATTAGCTTCTTAATGATGTCAATAGAAAATATTCCACACAAATCTAAATAGAGCAAGTGTCTCACTGGTAGTATCAGATCTAACATATTGACACGGGGAGTGAGGAGATGATTATTCCCTCCCATTAAAACTCAAAGACAAAATGGCAGCTGTTTCTGCAATAACTTTCAGGACCAACCTCAAGAATTTCCTTCGCACGGGCTTGTTTCTCCATTCGCTCTTGCTGAAGGCATTCGATCTTCCGCTGGTAAAAGGATGAGAGAAAGATCAAATTAATTAACTGTTAAGTCATACATGTTATAGAGAAGAAGAGGGGAGCAGGGTGTGGGGTGAAGAAGTACAGGGGGTCTATGCAAATCAGGAAGGTGCAGCATTTCAACTGTTTTCAATTTAAAACATTGAGAGTGAACAAATTCTGAAAATGCAACAGATGATTGTTGGGAAGATCTTCACGGAAAATTAAACAGAGCATGCAAAGAAAGATCCTTACATTTAGTTCTTCGATCCTCAGCTGCTCTTTCATTTGACGTATGTACTCAGCAGCCCTTAATGCTAGAAAACACAAACAGGTTAGGTTCACACACACAATCTGATCCAATGTTAGAGAAGAGTCTGATGAGACTGTGGCTGGTTACCTTCCTCTTTCCTTGCTTCTTTGGCTGCTTGTGCCACGGCCTGCTTCTCCTCTTTTTTGATCAAATTGATCTCAGCTACCAGTCGAACCATTTCTGAAACATGATGGTATAAAAATTATGAAATCACACGCCAAAGAGAATTGAAATGATTAATAAAATAGTGACCTGCAGACAACTCCAAAGTCCTGATTTCCAGAGAAAAAGCCTGAAGCATTTAACGACATACTGTTTTTATTTACATGAGAAAACTGCAAAGATGGTTAAGGCTGGTCTTAACAGTAAGGAGAAAAGTTGAGAAAGGAAAGCCCCATGGGCGATAAACCTTCCTCTATGTGCTTAATGTTAAAGGGCGCCTCTTTTAAGGTGGCTCTTACAAGGGGGACACTGAAACATTTCAAAGATGTACACTGACCTTGAACCTCCAGGCTCGGCTGGGCATTGTTGACATCTTGGAAATCATTCTCTCCAACATTTATACGACGATATTTCCATTGTTGGCCCCCAGCACCATCACCTGATGGCTGGGGGCGTTTGCGGCGGCCACTCATCAATATTATAATGGTATCGATCTCCTGCTCAGCCAGTAAAAGCCACTGAGGGCCCTGAGAAATATTACAAAGACGGAGGAAGGATTAAAGAAAATGAAAGGAAAAGATGGTCAGACTGACTTGTATCTACCGATTGCTTTCATTAACAAAAGCAAGCTTTCAAACTTAAGATTAATCATGAATGAACTTTGATAGATATGTCTCAACAAATATGTGAATTCTTCTGCCTCATATCTGTGACTATGTGGGTATATTGGCTCAATTTCTCTCAAACAGAAGGTTTTCATTGGAGTAATGTTTCTATCAGACCTCACACAATTTTACACAAAATGTATGTATCTCATATATATATATATATATATATATATGTTGTGTAAGGTAAATAAAAGGGAATTATTACCTCTGGTCCATCGCTGGCTTCATAGAAGGTGCCAACTTTAATTTTTGGACTAAAGCTGAAATGATCCCGTGTGATTTCCGTAATGCCATTCCGCACCAAGTACTGCAGACAAAAGAATTATGCATTGTAATTAAAGCATGGGAAGAACTCTGAGCTATATAACTGGTAACATGTTGGGATTTCCACTGGTTATGCCATGGGTTAAGGTTATATATTTTCCATAAATTGTTGATTCACCTTCATTATAGTAGGATAGCGCCGCAGTTTCATCCCGCATGGTGCAAAGTAAGTGACTTCCCCTTGAACTCGACCTGCCTCTCTCCTGAGCCGAGTCTCTCTCTTCCACCTGAGCAAACACAATTGCAAAGCAAGTACAACATATAAATCATGAAATCAATATCATTAAAATATTGTTTCAGCTGTATTCAGTCATCATTAATATATATGTATATATTCAAAGAGAAAGATTTCTTGCAATAGAGCACATGGTCGGACCATCCTAAAAATGTTAGATGTTTGGAAAGAATTTCATGCACAACAACTCACCCAAACTCAAGAGGCAACTTCAGACCACTCTCATCTCGCACTCCGCTCGTCATCCCTGATCCTAAAAACAGGAGACATGACTCAGCACCTTCAACCTGAGCAAATTACACTACACAAAATAAAGAAAAGAGCCACACTACTGAAAATCTATAACATCCCTCAAAAGGAGACACTGATAGACAGACCAGTCACAGGCATATAGATGCTATTACTACAAAGAACAACTAAATGGAACAGAAAATATACTATCTCATTTTAGAAAGTCACAATGTTCCTATGTTAGTAACAAAACATGTTCCATGACTCATCCAGTATCAGATTCAAAAAGGAATGGAATATAAAAATAAAAGCTGCTGGAGATATAAAAATGAGATAATTTTAACCTGGAACTATTAAGATAGATACTGAACATGTATGTTTTCATACAAAAAAATAAGTATCATTTTGCAAGAGGTAGGGAGACAAAAGTGTGTGTGTGTGTGGGGGGGGGTTATTAGAATTCTTCAAATAACCAAACCATCCAGAGCACTAGTAATTTCTCAAAGATGCCTCATCTAACAGCTCTTTCTGCACTAAAATATCAGTGAAGGCATTTATTTAATTAAAGATAGGGGTGTTAAATCTTACCTGAGAGGGTGCTGCTCTCCATGCGGCGCCTCTTGCTAGGACCCAAGGGGGCCTCCTGAACTCCGCTGTCCAACGCTCCATTAGGACAAGGGTTCACCAGGTTGGTGGCATAGCTGTGTGGGAGAGATGGCAAATGACTACTCAATATATCTGGCAATAATTGGGTGGTAACAATGTTGAAGAGGATGCTGAATTAATGTCTCTTAATACCAGTTCTGGCTGGAGAGTTGCAGGGAGACATGCTGCTCTAAGGGGACCTCGGCCTCGACGCGCTAAATACAAATGCAAAAGAAAGGGAAACAAAGGGGGAAAAAATTAGGTAATTACACAAACTGTCAATCACATTACATCACTGCGGGCTGTGAATGAAGGAATTTAAGGTGTAATAAGAGACAGGGACAATGAAGAGCAGGCTCGCGGCTGTCAACAACAATGAAGGAGCGAAAAAAAAATATTTTTGCTATTGTCATGATCAGGCAACCAAAAGCCTGTATTTAATGTACCACCATCATATGAATTAAAATGCTCTTGTTACAGATTGCCACATTCTACCTCCTTCTCAGTACAGTGACAACAACAGAGTCCTGTAAAAAGGCCAATTTCTCTCTCTTGATAACAAACATCCTGAAGCAGAACAGAGCTAACTGCTTGTCAGTTTTCTCTATAGAGCTAAACACATTGACAATGACTAGAAGTCTACAAGTGACAGACTCTTGTGTAGTACAACAAAAGTACAACAATTGTGTCTATGCATTCATCGTCTATTGTTGCGGGACCCACAGATTTGTACAGCGAGAATGATGGAAAACACATGAGAACAGAGCTCATTCTGTTTTAAGAGAGAAACAAACTACAGGAATACATTTTCTGTACATCAGATGGAATTCAGAAATAAAAGAAAACCAGCTACAATGCAGCAACACAAATACAAATTATAACTCACCTTGTGGGACCCTGAGGAGGGACTGCTGCTAACGGCTGCCAGCCCTGTGGCCTGATTGACCCTAATGTTGTTCTGTCCGTCCTCTTCGGCATTCCTGGATTTCTCAAGCAACCGAGCAATTACGACAGATAGACTCCTGCCATTGCGACATCTGTCTTGAGTTGCCTTTGGATTAATGCGCTGAGTGGGTGGATGGGGAGAACAGGGAGCAGGCCGCATGCTGCTGCCTGATGAGGATCGTGACACCGCCATGTCAACAGCATCACTGGAGCTACCTGATGAGGATCGTGACTGGCTTCCACTCATGTTTGAGGTCTAGAGTTGAAATAAACAGAGTTGAAATAAACAGGCATACTTACAACTGTAAACCAATCCACAGAAAGATTCTACGACGTCCGTCAGATGATATATTCTAAAGATTTCCAGCACTGAAACTATACCTCAAAATAGACTCAGAATCAACTGTATGGCTGCTAAGTTTTTGGACTTCAGTTCAGGTACCTGTTTATCCGCCTTGAGAGAATAAACCAAGACTTCATCTTCTATTTTAGAGTAGTTAATAAAACAGGTGAATCAGCACCTTTAAACATTCCTATGATGTAATGAGATCACAAAGGAACAGCCTATTATCTTTGAAGTAAACATAGGCAAAGTATCCTGAGATCCTCTGTTAATCCATACTTCTAATTTCACTGTCTGTTTAGCATAAATATCATAATACTCTCTTTAAACTAGCAGGCTGTATATATCACCAAGTTGAGAAAATGGAGTATGTGTCTGCATCAGTCTGTTTTAAAGTCACATAAACATGCACCACAATGGGCTACTTTGCTGTAAATGTCAGGAAGTTCAGTGCACTTTGGTGCTAATGAGAAGCATCTTTAGAGTTGAAATAAACAGGCATACTTACAACTGTAAACCAATCCACAGAAAGATTCTACGACGTCCTTCAGATGATATATTCTAAAGATTTCCAGCACTGAAACTAAACCTCAAAATAGACAGAGATTCGACCATTTGGTTGCTAAGTTTCTGCACTTCAGTTCAGGTCACTCTTTATCCGCTTTGACAGAATCCACCACAACTTCATTATCTATTCAAGATTAGTTAATAAAACAGGTGAATCAGCACCTTTAAACATTCCTATGATGTAAAGAGATCACAAAGGAACAGCCTATTATCTTTGAAGTAAACATAGGCAAAGTATCCTGAGATCCTCTGTAAATCCATACTTCTAATTTCACTGTCTGTTTAGCATAAATATCATAATACTCTCTTTAAACTAGCAGGCTGTATCACCAAGTTGAGAAAATGGAGTATGTGTCTGCATCAGTCTGTTTTAAAGTCACATAAACATGCACCACAATGGGCTACTTTGCTGTAAATGTCAGGAAGTTCAGTGCACTTTGGTGCTAATGAGAAGCATTTTTAGAGTTGAAATAAACAAGCATACTTACAACTGTAAACCAATCCACAAAAAGATTCTACGACGTCCTTCAGATGATATATTCTAAAGATTTCCAGCACTCAAACTATACCTCAAAATAGACTGAGGTTCAACTATTTGGTTGCTAAGTTTCTGCACTTCAGTTCAGGTCACTCTTTATCCGCTTTGACAGAATCCACCACATCTTCATTATCTATTCAAGACTAGTTAATAAAACAGGTGAATCAGCACCTTTAAACATTCCTATGATGTAAAGAGATCACAAAGGAACAGCCTATTATCTTTGAAGTAAACATAGGCAAAGTATCCTGAGATCCTATAATTCTCCCTTAATTTCCAGAAGGGTTTTAATGGTGCAGAACCAATAATAATTGGCCAATAATCTAAAGACTGGTCACCTGACCTGTCTTATTAGCAGGCTGTATATTTAAAGATCTTTCATGTCATAAAGCAATATGATGTAACCAGTGATTCTGGATTACCACACAAATGCATAATGTACTCGGCAGCTATTCTTGGAAGCTAAATATGTCTGTATATTCATTAGACTGAGAACACTCAGTGTCAATCCGTCATCCATACAACTGATACATCTCATAGTTGCATCAATCACACGAGCCATTCATTTTTATCTCCTGTGTGTATTTCACTTCACCCTCTAGGCAGGAACTGGAAAGATGAGTGAGCTTTGCCTTTTACTACAACACCATATTAAATTACCACAGCTATCAGTTTGTTATTCTGGCAAATCACAAAACATAGCCTGCTCTGTGAAGCTACACTATTAACTGAAGGTCATAAATATTAAAAAAATGCTGTTTATTTTGAAGCGCTACAGAAATAACAATAGTAATAAGTGTATATCAAGTCCCAGCCTTGAATTAATGGCTATAGTTAGCATTGTGTCATGTTAACTTATTATAGGCCCCTGCGCTGAGCCACACACTCGCTCAGAGACACAAGCAGTGACTGAGACTTGAGATCGTCACCGTGAAACAGCCACTCAGTGATTTGTAGAACAGTGGAAACAGTGAAAACACAGAGTTCCTCTGGTCACATCTGCTCTGAGATCAGCGGCTTCATGATCAGAGCAGAAGCTGCAGGTGGTTTGTACCGAGCTGGAGTTCCTGTTTCCTCCTTCTCCTCTCGGCTCGCTCCCTGTGCTCAGTAGAACACGAGACGTGACGCTCACAGTCAGGACTACTGACACCTAAATCATCCCAATAAAAAATAACCTTAACTAACCCTATGATCTTGAACTCGTTCATTTTAAGTGTGAACTGGCTCAACGCTGCAAACAGCTACTGGACACCAGTCAGCATTGAGAGGCAGAAGTAGTAGGGCTGGATCATTACACTCCTGTGACCAATCCTGCATGAGACTGCGGTTAGGCCCGCCTTTCTCATTAGCATAAGGACACTGAAAATGAAAAGGAAATGTATCAGGGAATAAATAAATGTGCTAATATATTTAAGAGATTTATTTAGACATTTCTGTTATTATTAACGTATTTGTTTATTTATTTCTGTATTAATCAATTCATTTCCTTTTTTATTTATTTATTCATTTATTTATTTATTCATTTATTTATACATTTATTTATTTATACTTAAGTCATGTATGGTCCTCCATACTCCACAGGGTCAGGTAGAGTTATATTAGCCTGTTAGCCTGTTAGCTCAGGTGAAGCCGAGCAGGCAACAGGCTAGGAGCTGGAGTGGTTGCTAGGCAGATTTCGTGGGGCACATCTGAAAGTGCCCCATCTCCCAATGTTAACTTTACCTGTGTGGTTCACGCTCATTGGTGTTTCCATAGCAACAGTCTTGCGCCGTTGCCCCACAGAGCAGAGAGGGGAAGTGGAGAGCAGCATTTCAAAGAGCAAGCACACAGACAGAAACACACACGAATCAAATTACTCCAAAACAAGAGTGTAATGCTTGTGAGTCAAGTTTATTCACACACACATTCACGCTACTTTGCATATGAAATAAAATAAAATATATTTAGCCACAAAGTACTGATGTATTGAGCTTTCTGCACAGCAGTGCCATCTGGATCTGGTGGGACAGTGACCCACTAGCCCCTAATGTAGAATCGCCACTGCACACACATACATCCTGGTATTCTTTTCTTTGCAGGGACTGGTTCAAAAGGGGGCATAAGGGGAAAGTGGGGACCTTTTGGATGGTCCTCACAAGAGGACTGTATGAGAATTAAGACTCGGTTAGGTTTAGGTTACAATTAGGTTTGTTTTAATATTAAATGCGGGGTTAGGGTAAAACAATATGTCAGTGGTTAGATTTGAAAGACTTCCATAAATATTTGTTTTAAGTTACTGGATTCAGTCATTATGCGGCATTTCCACTTATGCCCATGAAAATTCTCTTGGTGACGTCAAACAAATCTTATTTATGGATCATTATCAAAGTTTTGTTTTATTTTACATTTCAAAAATATCTTACAACTTCTAACAATGTCTCATGGCAGCATTCTTTGTTCAAGTATGATATTGCAGAGTTTATTTCTACTCCTAAAATAAACAATGATTTTTCACATAACAATGATGAAACTATATTAGATATTATAAATGTTATCATACTGAACCATTATTCTGAACCTTTGCATAGCTCAAGGGAGAAAACAGATCTTCTACAAGCAGATCAGTATTTTTTTCTTGTTATTGTGCTTTTTCTCCTATGAAAAGTCCAAATGTCAGTAATGAACAAGCCAACATTTTGAGGGCTACCATTACAGCTCAAGTGTGGACTTACTAATGTTCATTTACATTTAAAAATAAATCCATCCTTTGTTTTTACACGTATTCGTTGCTGGCTGTTGTCTTGGTGATACTGCTGACCCCGGACGCATTACTCAATGTCGTCTTGGTGACACTAGAGACACGAGACATACTGCTGACTCCGCTTTCACTGGTTTTCCTGGATTTCCTGGTCTCGCTCATCTCTGTGCGGGCCAGTGACGCTGGGGCCCTTTTCGTCGGGACGACTGCGTAGGCGTCAGGGAACTGGTATGGTGGGTAGCGTTCGGAGCTGTGGAGAGGAAATCCAAGAGATGTATGGTTATGTATTTGTGTGTTTCCTCTGACTGAAGGGTGGGTGGAACCACACATTGGATCTTGCTGGAACATTTTACCTTGATTGACATCCTTCCCTCCCGGCAAAGATACTGTAAATAAGGCCTCCAACAACAAGTAAGGTGGAGCCTCCCCAGCCGATAAAGACACCAACACCTATTTCAAACCTGGCATTAAATAAAATAAGAAATCATTAAGGTTCAGTTTGTCCCCTCATAGATTATTGTGATGGATGTTAATTAGTTTGTCGATTTACTTACTTCTGAGCTTTGTAATTTGGGTTTTGAAATTCAGAATTAATTTTGTTTCCATAATAAGAGAAAGCGACCATAGAACACATCCCTGAAACAACACACGTTCTTATTAATGATGAATCGCACAGTGACTTAAACTTTTTGTTTTTTTTATTATCCTCAGGGGTAACACTTTACCTCCGATGAAGTAGTTCATCCCCCCAGCAAAGGTTACTCTTGCATTAGCAATCTCCGATCCCCCAATCTTAGTGCACTTCATCCCCACTAAGACCAGGACTGATCCAAAGAAAGACAGAATGATGGAGATGATGATGAGAGCTCTGCACATGTGAATGTCCCCTGTCCAGAAGCAGCACACACAATATTTAGTACGCACACTACAAAATGCTTGTTAGAATGCTGCATTAAATCAATCATTGTTTTACTCACAGTTGAGGGCCAGCATGGATGGAATTCCCTTGCAGTCAGATACTCCAGTCGAATCAGATACACAATCCTTCCACAGGTTGGAGAAGTAGTTGGAAGTGGTCAGGACGATGCTGTCCACCTCAGACCATGTCCAGATTTCTGTTGGCATTGTTGAACACACCAGGATCCAGCCGGTCACACAGACGACAAAGCAGCCGATCTCCATGTACATCACCACGGTCCTGTAACCCATTTTTGTATTGAAGTTTAACCAGAGAAAAGACGATTCACAGCCTCGACACCAGCTCCTGAGCACAAACTGTGGGACACGTGTCCGTCACCATCGCCCACACAGGGCAAACGAGGTCTGTGTACATCATCACATGTTTTGCCTTGGACTACTTCCCAGTCTTCTTGTGAAGGTCACTTTGATGATGT
The DNA here is from genome assembly GCA_038501795.1 of Pseudopleuronectes americanus. Taxonomy (NCBI): domain Eukaryota; kingdom Metazoa; phylum Chordata; class Actinopteri; order Pleuronectiformes; family Pleuronectidae; genus Pseudopleuronectes; species Pseudopleuronectes americanus. The sequence goes on along the minus strand of CM076727.1, from coordinate 10,215,157 downwards.
GTTTGTTGTCGGTACCCAGGAGCTTGCCAACATGTGTTCAGCTGTGTGCGCCACTGTGCATGTCATAAACATATAAATGGCATAAGATTGGAACATCTCACTTATCCAAGATATATGGGAGATACCAAATCATACCTGAATATTTAATTAATACATATATACCAAATTGGTCTTGTGTTATTATGAAATTAAAGGTGGCCGGTTTTACATTTAAAGCTAAATGGTATGCAGTGGCCTACTATGGATTAAAAAAAATCCACTTCTCTGGCATCAAAGGTTACTGCGGCAGCTCCTGTTGATGTATAAGCAGGTGGAGGCAATATCCCACACGCTAGATTTGTTTATTTAGATATTAACACCGTTAATGAGAATGTTGTCCTTTGTTATAGCATCACACATCCTTGCATGCTCCCACCCCTGGGTTAAAGCTGAGGGAAACAGGAAGGTTTTTAGTATGACAAAATGCTAAATACTCTATAGAGGTTGTTCAAAGGTGCTTATTAGCTTTAATGACTATAGATACAGTCGTGTTTTCACATGAACAACAACAATCATTTTAAACAGGTCTGTGATACCCCCTCTTTTAAAGCTTCTGTGCTTCTCTCAATCTGAAAATACCTGTTACTTATAATATTTTGAGTCTCGTAAAATTAAGTCACATGCTATGAAAAGTGTATCTTAAAGGAATAGTTCACCCAAAAATAAAAATTCCCTCATTATCCACTCACCACCATACACACCCTCATAAGACTGGTGTTTTCTGGGGTGTTTTATTATTAATAGATTCATATTATACTCCTGTTTGGGTACAGCTTCCCTGTCAACAAATATTTCGATTAGATAAAAAAATCTAAATATCAGGTCAGGTCTACCCTCCCTCCCTCCACGACTCCTGCACATTGGTGAGCAATAGAGCTGTGGACATTTCTTGATTCTGCATCGATGCAGTGACAGAACATAATCGATTCATGTTGTTTTTAGTGATGTCCCACCGCTGAATAATTATAACCATCGCTGCTCCAGGATCAGGACAGACGCTCATAAAAGGTCTGGTCTGTGTCAGAGTCTCTGTCGGAGTCTGTTTCCTCCTCGCTCCGCCTCTGGCCTCCCCTCACTTTGAACTTTAACAATAAACACCATCACTCATCACAAGTTATTAGGACACATACAGGATGACGTTTTCCTCGTGTTTATTTGATTCTCTAGAGTTTATGAGAAATGTTTAAACCTGATACACCACCAGACGTAATGTGACACATTCATATTCAGTTTGAAGCGTTGTTTTTAGCCATAACAGATAAGAAAGTGAAGCTGTACATTATTTACTGCACACTTTTTTAAACACAAAGACAAGATGCAGCAATTTTATTTATCTTTAACTTTACTTATTACAAAATGGTAGTTGATTGTCAAATCGTTACAAACAAGAAATCTGTGTCCGACACAGTTTACAGATTTTTTACAGTTAAAGATACAACCAACAGAACAATTGTTTACAGATGATACAATATAATCAATTTAAATGTTTTCAAGACAGAAACCACCAATATTCATTTATCTTTCTGTGTATTAGGGAAGTGATACATCTTCTAGGACCTGTCAGTGGCTTCAACTAAAAGTCTTTTACGTTCACATTCCTCAAAAATATAAGGTACATTCTTATCAAAGTGCTGAATCCAGCAGTTTTGCAGGCTTTCATTGCTTGCCAGCCCTCTGGGGTTCGAGGAGATATGAAAACGTCATGCTGCACCTTTGTAGATAGAGTTTTCCTGACTGTGAATGTGAGGAGAAAAAAAAAGACAGATTTACAGTTTCTTCACAAATCAGACACCCGCAGTATACAACTCATCAAAATTGATAAACACAGCAGGTTATTTGCAAAAATCTTCTATAAAAATGTAAACATAGCATGTTTTACTCACACAAACCTTTTGGTGAAGGAATTTGTGATGGAGAAACAGAACATGCTGCCTCCAATGATACAGAGGACTGAGCCTCCGAATCCAATATATAGAGCAGCTCCCAGTTCATACCTATACAGACAAAGGGTAAAGCAGCAATGTCACTGAATTATTTTTGTTTTTAATACACTATGGATATACTGTATTGTCACAATGTTCTTACTTTTGACCAAAAAACTTTGGGTCAAAAAACTCTGATGTGATCTGATTTGCGTAAATGGAGAATGCTGACAGTGAGCAGAGGCCTGAGACCAACAAGAAGAAGTCGAAGTAAAAAATGAATCAAATCAATATAAAATGTTATTACATAAATAATTCCACCAGCCCACTTGTACTCACCACTTAGAATGAAATCAACACCAGCAATGCAGGTTGGTTCTTTCACTTCCTCCGATTTTGGTGCATTTCATTCCAAACAGGGCAAATGCAGAACCAAAGAAACCCAAGCAGACGGCAGTAATCATCAGTCCCTGCATGTGTGGATGTAACCTGCAAAGATAAAACAGAGCTCAGTGCACGAGCAGTTAAAAATAACTTTGTCTGCTGTTTGTGTTTTGCGGTGTTGGCTTCTATCCCATAAATGCATGTGCAAATGTCTATGAGTTCAAGGGATTTTGACTGATTTACACATCAGGCAAAGAAATACAATTAACGTCAAATATTTCAACATGATCCTTTGCTAAGAAACAAACACTGATGAAGTGCAAAGTTAAAAAAGTCAAGGAATAAGCACGGCAGGAAAACCAAACGTTCAACTTAGCATTCAATCAACATGAAAAAGAGCCGACCGTCCAGTGCCAGTAAGGAGGGAAAGCCTTTGCAGTCGGAGACTCCTGTCAAATCGGTGACACAGGTCTTCCACAGATTGGACCAGTAGGTTGCAGTTGCTAAAACTACTCCATCTAGTGAGTAGACCTTCCAGTAGTCCGTCGGCAAGGTGGAGCACACCAGCACCCACCCAGAAATGTTTAATATGAAGGCCACGATCTCCACATAAAGGTTGCTCATGTTCTCCACACAACAGACGCTGGCTCCTATGTTGATCGTTGGACTCAAAACTGATCATTCGTTCCCTGGCCGGTAAAGTTTGTTAAAATTAGGCTTGGCAGAGCACGAGCAAGTTCAATGAAAAGCTCATGATTTATAGTTACTGGGCTGTGGACTATTACCGTATATAAACTTGGGAGGAGTTTATTCCATCGTTGACCTCAGCCAATGGTCTATTAAAGTGTCGTCCAACCCCTCACCCAGTTCACATCACTGTGAAAATCATATAATATTAATAAAAATAACAACAATAATAATAATAATAGCACTTATTATCATTTTGATTACCCTGGTCACCCTGCCGTGGTGTGTCTAGTTAATACACAACAGGGGAGCATTACTTTATTCATTATATTACAGAGCTTTGTTATTTTAGTTTTTTAACTATGAGAAACATCCCCCCAGCAGATGTTACTGGTGCATTAGTAATCTCTGATCCCTCAACATCCCCACTTAAACCAGAACTGATCCAAAGAAAGCCAAGCTGATAGAGATGATGATACAAGTTTTTGCCGCAATTGTCCTCTGTCCAAAAACAGCAAAGCACACGCAACCAAATGCAGGTACATTCATTTAATCGTCATGCCTTGTGCTGAAATAGATTTCACTTACTGCAAGCATTGATGGAAGGCCACCGGCAGTCACATACTCCAATTAACATGTGTCAGGCACTGTTGGATTGAAAGAGCCTCCTCAGGTGCTGGATGCATATCGAAACGCACACTTACAAACCCATGCATGCATGTATTTACCCCCAAACAGACACACACACACAAACACAAAGGTAAAACAGGGCTTGTGTACATCATCACATGATAAGTCGTGTTGTGAAGGTTCCTTTGATGAGTTTTTTATTACAAATTGAAAGTTCCAACATAACAGTGTTGCTGATATTGTTTTTTATATAATACAAAATGCACAGTGATGAGGGTGATGTCACTCGAAAACTGAGGGTCCACTGGTGTAACATAGGTCCTGCCATGAGCAATATCTTTACTTAATACACTACATTTTAATCAAACAAATAAGTGTGAAGGCTTATTTATAGGTGCAAAGTTTATTTTAAATTACATATTCATGCATCGCAATCCCAGTGATGTTCCCAGTTGTACATGCTGTTGATTAAATGGCAACAACGTTAATGAATGAAGCGTAAACACAGTTTATATACCACAGAATGGACCAGCTTTATGAAAACAAACATCCCAAGTGATTAACAACAACACAAACTTAAAAATGTACATATGCTGCTCTGAAGAGAAGGCTGAAGGAAATTAATCCATTGTTCATTGTCAATCAGAACTGCTGCTTTGTGCTCGTCTCTTTTATCAAATATACACAACAAAATAGATTGGAAATATTAAACAAATGCATCTCTTTCTGAGATTTTGGTGGTCGGTGTTGTCTGAGAGAGCTTTGAGATCTTGGAGCTGCTGGTCCGTCCTGAGCCAAGGTAAGATCCGTACTGCAACGAGGGTCTGTAGTATCCAGTGTACGTTTGTCCTCTGGAGCGAGGGACCATGTATGTGCCTCCTTGATAAGAATAAACCCCTTCACTGTAAAACATCGACAAATGTAGTTAGGCACTATGACCTTTGCAGGTACAGAATAAAGGGTAAATATGGAGGGTTTAGATACCTTTTAGGCCATATTGCTCTGCAGACAGTCACAGCATAAAAAATTGCACCCAACAGGATTAAGAAACATCCCACCAATCCAAGAAATATGGGAGGGCCGAGGTCATACCTAGAGGGCACAACAAAATCCTGTGAAGTTCAAAGTTAACACTTGGAAAATATTTTGCGGAAGTGTTGAAAAGTACCGTAAGACTCCTGGTCCTATACTGGCAGCAAAGGTCGTTCTGGCTACCCTGTTGATGTACAGGCAGTAGGCAGCAATACCCGCTACACCTGTGTAGAGGTTTCGTGGAAATCAAGAAACAATGAGTGTTAAAAGTTTCCGTCATTCACAAAGGCAAACTCACACACGCAATGATCTGTACTCACTTCCGACCACATGGAATACTGCACCGGCGAAAACCATTTTGTCCTTGGTTTTATCAGCTCCACCGATAAAAGTGCACTCCATCCCAAGAAAGCAAAGCAACACAGCAAAGAATCCAAACGTTAACCCGAACATCAGCAATCCTCGAACTCCCTGGACGAAAGCTGAGGGAAACAGGAGGAAAACAAGAGTTCGGCTGTGGCAAAATACAAAAATGATTCAGCAGAAAAGGTTCAATTCCCAAGGTTTGCTTTCTGTCAGATTGAAAAGAGGGCTGATGTGAGACTGAAATCAAATCTCTCCCTCCCTCCAGCCATCCAGCCATCCTTCCATCCATCCATCCATCCATCCATCCATCCATCCATCCCATCCATCCATCCATCCATCCATCCATCCATCCATCCATCCATCCATGCGTCCATCCTTATCAGATGTCTGATCAACCTGGATATTGGAAGCCCCTTAACCTACTGCTTAGGCTTTGTCTGGCCAACCGATGGAGGAAAATCTGTGTATTTGCAATGTTGCTCTTTCAGTTACAATCAAAGCTCATGACCAGAGGTAAAGTTCGATCAACCGCCTTTCGGCCTACAGTAGATCCTACTCTCTTCAACAGTCTGACACAACAGCTGAATTGGAAGAACTTGTCGTGAGGTCTATCAAACACACGCAGCACTTACGGGTGACGGTCCAGAGCACAGGGAAGTCTCTGCAGTTTGTGACGGCGGTGGAATCAGTGAAACAATCCTTCCACAGGTTGGACCAGTACCAGGCCACTCTGATGATGAAGGAGCCCCCTTGTCCTCCCAACTGTGTGATCCTCCAGTAGTCCATGGCCATAGTGCACAGCACAAACAACCATCCCAGGGACGTTATCAAGAAGCCAAGTATTTGTACCAGTCGTTTCTTCATGTCTGGAGTCGCTCAGTTGCAGCAGGTAGCGTCCACTGAGATGGGTAATTAAGCTTTTTCACATAAGTGCAATTCAGAAAGTGCATTAAGGTTCAATCTCCTGCTCAGCGGTAAGCAGAGGCAAGAGGTAAGATGAGGCTGGAGTGAGGCCTGGAGGGTGTGACGGTGTGCTGTTAGTGTTGATGAGGGTGCTGCACCACCGTGTGAGATGTTTACAGTAAACTCCCTGAAGTGTGCCTCCTTCTTTTGATGGTTCACCTCACTTTTCAGGTTTACATCCCTTTTACACTGTGGTACAAAGCAACAACACATTTGATATCGACTTATAGTCAAACCAAGCATGTAGGCTTGCACCCTACTATATACATGTATGTTTGATCATTCTTATTTACCACCTTTACATATTAAAGTAGTAGAGACTCTGATGGAGCATCTCAGTGTAAAGTGTAAACAATGACGAGCGGGTGAAACATCATCTGTTGACAAAACAAGTGAGACACAAAGTCAACTCGGCTGCATTACTCATTTTAATCAGTTTTATTCCTATTTCTTTGAGACTGCTCATAATTCTCTACACACTTCGGAACTCAGAGAAACAATAACTTTACTTAATATAAAATCATACAAAAAACAATTTTACATGCACAGGTCATTTACAGCTACAAGGTCCAACCACCAAAGGAAATGTCTTACAAAACTACCACAATAGAAAATGATGCAGGCATTAGAAGTGCTTAGGATTCTTCGCCGGCTAATTATAAGAGACATCTTTATTTTGTTATCTCTGCCAAGGAAATTGTTTGTCGGTTTGTTTGAATGTTACGAGGATAGCTAGTTTTGGGGCGGATCCACACAATGGGATGGATCCAGGGATTGATAAATAGGCATTTTTACTTAATGTGGCACACTACTCAGTGGCATATTAATAAAAATGTATTTAATGTACAGCAATATGTAGAAACTGGTAAGTACAGAAATGTAGAAATGTTATGGAAAATAGCAAGTTCCCAGCAAAGTAAAATGTCATATACCTTTAAACTAATATAAACCTTAAAGAAACACAAATGTGTTTAACTTAATTCCTGATGAGTCATAGATGAATATCAGCAAATGTTGCTGATGGTAGACAAACCATCAACTTTTGTTCATGTCTCAAGGACTTGGTATACATATATATATATTCGACTCACCAGTGGCTTCAACTAATAGTGTTTCATATTCACATTCTTCAAACATATGCATTCTTATCAAAGTGCTGACTCCCAGGGGGGCTGCTGTAGTCTGGAGGCAGCCTCTGGTTTACAGAGGTCGCCCGACCTCTTGGGTGAGATGAGATATGAGAGTGTGAGGGTGCACCTCTGTAGATATATTTCACCTGACTGCGGCTGTGGAGAGAGAGAGAGAGAGAACACAGATTCATCTTCATCAGACAGAATGTGTGACACAACAAAAAACATTCACTCAGGAGGTTATTTAAAACATAAATCTCATACAAACCTTTTGGTGCAGGAATCTGTGATGGAGAAACAGAGAATGCTGCCTCCAATGATACAGAGGACTGAACCTGCCCAGCCGATAAAAAGAGCAGCACCCAGTTCATACCTAGAGACAAAGAGAGATGCAGTAATGTCACTGGTTGGTTGAGTTACAGTCAAACATTATGGATACACAGATACATGATCACTTACTTCTGTGCAATATACATTGGGTCGAAAAACTCTGCTGTTATCCGATGTGCGTAAAGGGAACACGCCGACAACGAGCAGAGGCCTGAGAAGTATGAAAAGTGAAATTAGATTGACAGAAAATGCAATAACACAAATAATTCCACAGATCTGCTGTACTTACCACTTAGAATGAAATCGACTCCAGCAAAGCAGGCGATCTTGGCTTTGACTTTGTCCGTTCCTCCGATTTTGGTGCACTTCATTCCAACCAGGGCAAATATAGAACCGAAGAAACCCAGACAGATGGCCGCGATCATCAGCCCCCTGCAGGCCTGGATGAAACCTGCACACACAAAACAGAGCTCAGTGCATGTGCCGTCTGATTAACTCTCTGTGCTTGTGCTCTTTGGTGTCCTGCACTTCCGCCCACAACAAGGTCAATGAGTCATTGACCTTCTGAACGATTTACACATTAAGCAAGAAACACAATTTGTCACGAGTGACCATAATTATCTTTAAGCACTCCTGCTGGTGCGGTGACTGCCCTGGTATGAAATGTCCCATTCAGATGTGATGTTGGGGTAAATATTACCTCGGCGGTTAACCTGCTGAAACCATTCAGCCGTGGAAGAAACTGCCTCAGGTTCCCAGTAAATCTCCTTCACAGCTTTCAGGCTCAGGGAACTGAGGCTAAACATTGACGCATTTGGAGGTAAATGAGCCGTTCGTCTGGGACTTGAATTCAACTTTAGGATTTATAATTGGCTTGCAA